>CM068370.1:218136036-218792281 GCA_034769895.1 Magicicada septendecula
AAATTTTTATTGATGATGTTAGATTAGATTGTGTTTTCCTAGTAATACCGAATTTAATTAGGGACTGCATATTAGGTATCAGTTTTTAAAAGAAGAGGGATGTGTGATC
Organism: Magicicada septendecula; assembly: GCA_034769895.1. Lineage (NCBI taxonomy): Eukaryota > Metazoa > Arthropoda > Insecta > Hemiptera > Cicadidae > Magicicada > Magicicada septendecula. Next base: position 218,136,146 of record CM068370.1, read on the forward strand.
GATATGAAGAAGGGAACCATCGAATTCGAAGGGAGGACTGTTGAACAGGAACTGCGGTTACCAATCATACATATGGAACTATTAGAAGAGGACTGGGACGGAATCGAGAGGAGGATCGATGAGAAGGTCGACAGTGTGACGTGTGAGGACGAAACGACGAGGGAGGAACTAAGAAGGATCTTGGTGAAGTATAAGAATGTATTCCGGGAATGTCCAGGACGGATGGATTGCTACGAACATGAATTCTGGGTGACGGATAAAACACCATATTTCCAACGCGGGTGGCCAATCCCAATAGCGTATAAGGAAAAGGTGGACGCCGAAATCAGCAAGATGCTAAGGTATGGCGTGATTGAAAGGTGCAGTAGTCCATACGTCAACCAAATGGTCACCGTAATAAAGAAAGATGGAAATGTACGTTTGTGTTTAGATGCGAGAAGGATAAATAGTGTCACTGTTCCAGACTACGAAGGACCGACTCCGATTCAAGAAATCCTGGCGAGATGCAGTAACATGAAGTACTTATCAACAATAGACCTAACGAGTAGCTTCTGGCAGGTTCCGATGAAACAACAATGCCGAGATTACACCGCATTTCTGTATGAAGGAAAGTGCTACAGGTATACCGTAACTTCATTTGGGCTTAGTACCAGTTCCGCAGCCCTGACGAGAGGTTTGGATATGGCATTGACCGAGGGAGTGAAAGAGAATACAATCATCTACGTCGACGATTGTCTTTGTTATTCGACTAACGTACGCACACATTTGGAGAATATTGAAGCATTACTTGAGAATTTATTAGCAGCCAACCTAACAATAAATTTGGAAAAATCACAATTTTTTCGCAAGGAGATCGCATACCTAGGATATCAGCTTACTACTAACGGTATACGAGCATCCGAAGAGAAAGTAGCGGCAATCAGGAAGTTCCCAACCCCGAAGAATCAAAAGCAGTTAAAGGGATTCCTGGGACTTACAAATTTTTATAACAAATTTACAAGCAAATATGCAGAAACCACACAACCTTTGTTAAGTCTACTTAAAAAGGGTCAGAAATTTAAATGGACGCCCGATCTTGACCAGTGTTTCCAGAAGGTCAAGGACTTGTTTATCAATACTATTATATTAAGTTTTACACAGGTAAATAAGAGGTACTTCTTGCAGTGTGATGCGAGTAATTTCGCATATGGAGGCCAATTATACCAGTTGGATGACGACAAAAACATCTGCGTTGTAGCGTATACTAGTAAAACGTTTAAAGGTGCAGAACGAAACTACTTTACAACGGAGAAAAAGCTACTAAGCATAGTTAGATTCCTGGAGAAATTCCGAATTTACGTTATAGGACAACCGTTGACCATAATAACAGATAACAAGGCGTTGATCTTCATGAGTAAGCGTCACCTAAACAACTCAATGATCACACGTTGGATACTTAGTATTCAAGAATATAACTTTGATATAATTCACTGTAAGGGAAAGGAGAATATCGTTGCCGACATCTTGAGTCGTTACCCAGAGGATATAACGAAGGAAGATCCAGTCGACGACAGTTATGAATATCAAATGAACCATACAATAATTAAAATGAGTAAAGAAATGAACAAGATGTTAAAGAACTTCGAGACGTACCAGTTAGAACAATAGAAGTTACACCGTATGAAGCACATCACGGAAGAAAGCCGAGTCGTGTATGGGAGAAATTCATAAAGGAAAACTGTGAAACGAAAGAAGAGACAGTGGATAGCCACCAGATATTCGTAAGGATCAAACGAAAACGAGGGCGACACGCAAAACGCGTGAACGAAGCGAACAAAGTGACGAAATTTCAGGTAGGAGATTTGGTATTGGTACGGACACATTACCAATCCGATGCGATACAAAGAAGAATCGAAAAGTTTTATGAATTGTACACAGGACCTTTTAGGATTAAAGATAGTGTAGGCGAATCTACGTATATATTAGTAGACAATTGCGACGAAACTAAAACACGCGGCAAATTCAATGTAAGACTATTGAAACCATATTACGTAAGGGGAGAGTAACTATGGCGAAACACGGCATCAGCATGCATACGAGGTGAAAGTGTTTGTTGAAAAGCGAATAAGTAAGGAGTAAGGTTGAAAATCATGTGAAGTAATAAATAAACAGAGAGGGAGGTGTGAAGTGACGTAAGCTCAGCTCACGAGGCTGACGACAACAGGTAGATTTGTAGTTAGTACGGACACTCTCCATGCGAGACGATGTTATAGTAGGACTATATGTACTTCACTAATAGACAGCAGAAAGAGAAATGAGCTAAGCGTCGGAATAGGAGGAGAAATGACCGATCTGGATGAAAAGAATAACGGTAGTAGGCGCGAATGCAATCTACTAGTTAATTCATTCAGAATTGTCTAGGTGAAATTTTAAACTTGTAATAAATTTAGAATGTCAGATTTTATATATTGTATAAATTGTAAATTAATTAACAGATATAGTTGTTATACTATTGAAAATTTTTTTTATTGAAGGACAGATATAAGCAACTGAGTTGCATAACAGAATTAAATATTGTAATAAATTGTTAGAATTAAATATTGAACTTAAGATTGTATTATAAGCATAGAAAGAGTGGATATAAAATAAGTTTGTTTGACCTGTAGAATTATACAAATTCGATTTAATTTGTTGTAAATAATTATACGTGTGTTAAAAAAAAAAATTAGATTCAAAGTACCAGAAGGTAGGAATTACGATGAATATTTGTAAGTAAGTATATGATGTCTTAAAAAAAATTTTAATCGCAAATTAATTTTGAATGTAATAATGAAATTTTTTAGAAGTATTCATAAGCAATAAATTACTACTAGTGTTTATATAGTTTATATTGCATACGCAAGTAAAAAGGTAGCTTGTAAACAAAATAATTACAATTTGTCTCTGTAATGTATGTATATAGACAGATCTATGAACGCACTACAGCGTATAGTCATTCCACAATTATGGAAATATTCTTTGTAAATGGATTCGTATTTATATTTGATAAGTAATAAATTAAACACTCAGGTGAATGAAAAAAAAAGAGGAGAGAAACGGTTCAGAACAATAGTAGGTCAGTCGTGAGGATGATATAGGTCAACTATACTCGTTCCAATGGGAGATGGCCAATGTACTTAGTGATCGTACGCGAGTAAGGGCGAAATATGAATTAGTCGTTCCGTTAAATCTGCACGACGAATCATATTTGGGGACACTGTAATGCGATTATTATTTCAAATATTTTTTTTTAATTTTTTGGGTATTGCGAGGGAAGTACACCAGCAATTAGAGCCCGTCAAAAGTGACACATGTTAGCTTTGTTCGAGGGTGGGCGACGAAAAGGGACAAACCTTTCCTTTCCATCTAGACGTCGTAAAAACTATTCACGAACAATGAGCTCTACGGCACATGTTGCAGCGAACTGGACCATGCGTGGGAATGCTTGACTCCACAATTAGGACAAAAGAAGACTACCCTAACATCTGTCCAGTAGCGAGAAAAACACAGAACCAACGGCGAGAGTATTGTTCAAAACCATGTGTGCGACTTCTCAAAGACAATGGTTTATGCACGGACAATGGGACAGGCGACTAAGTGACGCTAGTGGAGAGCACAGATGTTATGCCACCCGTAAGTCGACGAAGGAAGTCGTCAGCGTACCAACAATAAGGGAATTCGACACGCTACACCAAAAGTAGCAGATGTGATTTTGAAAAGTGGCCTTAGCACAGATTCTAGGAACAGGGCAACGGACGTAAGACAGCGACTCATCCAGTCCACGTGGACTACGCCAAATTCAAGTTGAGAAAGCCAACCAGCCAATGGGGAACGAGAATTTCGAAGGGAACTTCTGTAGGGGATGGTTCAGAGAGAAGCTTGAGACCAGAGAGCGAATCTCGTGTATGAACGTCCCTCTCCAAACGGCACTGGGTGGAGAATTCGTTGGAAATACAGACTGGAGACGAGAGGACACAGGGAGGTCCATGGAATAAACCTATCAAAAACGATTCGGTGGGAAGTTAGAGCGTTCATCAGAATCCCAAGAGTGGGAACATCAGAAGAATAAAAACCGTTTACACAAGGGGACGCGCTCTCAGTTTATTAAGATTTTTAGCTCAGTTCATTCAAATTTTAGCCTCAGTTTGCTACAGTTTTGTTCTCAGTTTCCTAAAATTCTTAACTCAGTTTATTCAGAGTTTCGATCAGTCTATTTGAACTTGTATTTCAGTTTCATAATAGTTCAATTTATAAGAACTTAATGCAGTGTATAAGTTATAACGTATTTCGGTAGAGACGATTAAGACATTATTACGACTAAATGGAAGTGCGCGGATAAGACTCAGAACGCAAAACGGAACAGTAGTTTTCGCGATGAAGCGCGAGTAACAATCTTTATAAATTCCACGTAGTACACCGTCATAAAGATACTGACATTTTGCAGTGACATTCTTGAACCATGACAGAAAAGTAGTGATACTACAATGTTTAGTAATTAACTCAAGTAAATAGAAGTGTGAACAAGTGCCTAATGAACTTGAAAACAATCTAGGCGCCGAAAGGAGTGCTCGTGCGGTATGGACAACTATTAGAAGCATACGGTATCGAACTGTGAACCGCGTAAATAGACACATACGCGCGTAAAACATAGCCGACCGATTACGAGTACAATGCCACGACATGTATTATAATAATCTCAAAAGCTCAAAGTGACTGTCGCGGAGTGCGGAAGTGTGTTCGTGAACGAGTGCCATATAGATTAACCTCACTCATCAACGCAGGGATACATCATGGGAGCGACACATCACGGCAGAACGAGTAAAGTACAAAACTAACCTCTTCTTATAATTAGTAATTTATCAAATACCACTGACCTGACACTTAGAACCAAACCACCTGAGAAAATTATATAAGTATGAGTCAGATAGATACGAATCCATAAGTAGGGAATATTATGTTCTAGAATATTATACATGTCTTTTTGTTAATATATTTTGTAACTATGTATGTATTTTGATGTGTCTGTTGCAGGAACAGGAATCTAGCTATGTATATGATTGATATGTGTATTGTTAATAATGATTATTTCATGCATATAAATGTTTAATGTGTTTTAACATAAAATACTCAATACGAATTATGAGCACACCATATTGTTAGTTAGTAACGACTTTACGGACGAAGAAGCGTCTACATTTGATCGCTCACTTAATTATTTAAGTTTGTTCATTTAACTATTTAAATGCGGCATAGAATTTTATTGTTTTGTTGAAGATTTGTAAGTGCTCTTAAATTAATGTTATGACATCAATAAGAATGAAATATGATTTTAATAAACGTAAGTTAGAATGGATTCGTTAGTATTCTATTGATTTATGTAAAAACCTGACTCACAACTTAACCTTTCACTGAACAGTATCTATAATTTATAATTCAAGTTAACGATTATCAAATAAATTACTCAGAAAGATACACAGAATAGAAGTTTGGAAGACAGTTAAAGTCAGAAGTAATTTCATATGTAACAAGTTTGAGTGTGAATAATTAATTAACTCTAATTCAATTCATACAATTATTTATTATTTAAAGGAATGAATATGTTAACGTTGTGTATGGCAGTTCAACACATGGCATTAACTATATCGTATATGATTACCCAAACTCAGAGTTAGATACACTTTGATCACGACTCTATTAAAGAGATAATTCAATTAGTTTACACAATGAAAGTACTACAATAAAATAACAATGGATATATGAAAGCAATAAAATCAACACATCATTAACTTTAGGAGATTCAACATAGTTCGTACTGATATCACCTTTATAAACACAAATAAATTTATAATTGGATTAATCAAGTTACGCAATAATTAACATAATCATTATCATTGTATATGGCATCCAACTACGGGGCTAGATACATGTAAAGACGACAAAGTTCGTACCGGCAACACTTTCATAATTACAGATCAATTTTTATATAATTAATGAATTAATTAATTTATGCAAATAAATTTGCATAAATATATTGTTGTATATGGCTTCCCCACGAGGGGCAGTGCAAAACTAATTCTTGTAGAACAAAGATAATTAATTAATATATGCAAATAAATTTGCATAAATAAAATACAGTCGTAAGCTGTACCGGAACAATACATCGATCCAGCAGACCCATCTAGTGATCGCTCGTTTAAAAGCTAAGATTATAAATAAATAGATAAGGTAAAGAAGATATATAGACCGGGAATGGTATAATAATATACGATTCATAAAATGAATGAAATGAAAGGGTAAAATCCACTCGAATGTAAGGGCAGAAATATACGTGTTTTCAAGAACTGTTGACCATGGAGAAAACGCATTAGTGCTTGGAAAAGTAGTGATAAAACACATGCACATCACAGTACGAAATCTTTTTCCCGATATAGGCCTACACATTTCACAACTTTACGAAATCAGACCCATGGCCTAGGTAACTGACTTGAGCACTCAGACGAACACACATTAAGTGCATAATCAAGTAGGCCGCCGTCACGATCAAAGTGTGGCACACACAATTATAACGTCGTGAATTTTACTATTCTCGTTTTGTTTACGTGTCACTTCCAAACCATTTTACCACTTTATTATCTTACCGAATCCAAACGAACTGCAGCTTCTGGTTTCTGACTGCAAATATAATCTGAACTAAGATATTACAAATTTTAAAGTCATATAATAAAATTTATTAGTCTATTAATTAAAGCCATGTTACAAATTCATTAGCATGATTTTATAGATGATCAAAAACCAACTGTAGCTATTGGCCACAGACAGCGGTTGAGGCCATAATCGAATACTGTTTTGTCGTAATGTAAGGTTTCTTCTGTACCGTTTTCTTCATGCATAATATAATTATTTTAAATAAAACGCCACTTTATTCTCATTAAATGTAAATTATCTATTTTTAAAACTGTTTAGGAAATTTTCACGTATAAATTATATTACTGACATCAATAATTATCTACACCAGGACCACCTTACATCATAATTAAGCGTCGTTTTTTTGGCGATATTAGCGATACGAAATTATGAAGAATTAATGAGACACTAAATGAAGACGATAATTAAATTATCTTAAAGTAGCATGTCTAAATCTAAAATGTAATTTAGCTAGTATTATTTGTTAATCATTGGTGAAGTAGGTTATTGTTTCACTACTGGCGTTACGGGAATGTTTCGTCAGGAAATGCGGCTGAAAGAGAATGCTTTCTTGTGTTACGCGTTCTGTGTAAGCAATAAACGAATATTCTTGTTTATATACATGTTGCAGTACACCGTTCGATACTTCTGCCTGTCTTGCTATCTTCTTTCAACTGGTGATTCTCCCTCGCTCTCTGAACTCCGTCTCCTTATTAAAGCTCGTTTATCCTTTTCCTTTTTCTGTTGCCTACTAGTTCTATCCTCGGTATACGAACTCAGCCAGCATGAATTTATTATACGGATTATGTTCCGCTCTTTCTATAATTTCCCATTTTTCCCGATCTCACAGCAATCCTCTTCTCCAATAACGCACCCCACTGGGGAACTTTTCACAATTCTGGCACGTATATAGCGATACGTTATGCTATGTTCCTGGTTACACACCTGAACACCAACCTCCTCTCTACACGCTGGTACCTCCTCTCAAACCTTCTCATCGGCCGGTCACCGCTGGCGTACGCAACCTACCCACACGGCTGAAGGTAGCTTGCTCCAAAACAGCCAGAGAGGACCAATTGGTCCTCTCAAATAAAAAAAAAATATGTCCCTGGTTTATAACTCTTCTATATACTTTTACACGACTCTACTGTGATCCATGTATAGCATCTTTTTACTCTTCTAGTTATGTTTCGCTACCAGATAATAGAATGCAATCGATAAATGGCTGCTACAACCTTTGTAATCCTAGATTTTATCTCATCGTTTGTAACTTCCTAATGTCGATCAAGTTCCCAAATGACTGTAACTCGGACCCAACTTTAAATTGCTCCCTTTCCCGTTTCAAGGCCATCTGCCCCCCTACAACTATAACTCGTATATTTAGTTTTTCCAGAATTAATCTCTAGCACTTCTTCTTCAGCAAGTGGGACCTCATCAACTGCAAAACTCGACAGTAAAAAAAAAAAAAATAATAATAATGTCAATCTTATCGCCTATTTTTATGCCAGTCGTGCAGCATCTAAACTCATATTTCGAAGGTAGTATTGTAGCTTAACGGTGGAAGATCGTTTAAGTCTGACATTAATCTCCAGCACTTCTTCTTCAGCAAGTGGGACCTTATCAACTGTAAAACTCGACAGTCAAAAATAATGTCAATCTTATCGTCTATTTTTATGCCAGCCGTACAGCATCTAAACGCATATTTCGAAGGTAGTATTGTAGCTTAATATTTTACAATGTTAACGACGGATTATTGTGCACTCTTTTGGTTTATATCATACTGCAGACGTTTGCTGTTTACTGTAATACACATAAAAACACGTTCGATACCTCTGCCACTTCGCATCACAGACTTCCATTGATTGGTGAGAGCGATAGGAATCAAACAAGTTTCCAATTTTTCAGACGTTAAAATATGTACATTATCAATCATAAATAGAAATCATTTAATATTTAGTTCTCAATTTAGCTTTAATTTGACACGTTCTCGGTATTACAACAAAAGCAAAGTTTAAGGAACAGTACTCAGGCAAAATATCGAGTACCTATTACTACTATCTATGGAGTTGCTATGGTGACAACCTAAAGGCGCAATTCGTATGACACAAAACTAGCGGTGACGCGACCAAGTTCGTGCTTTCCTCGTTTCCAGTAAAAACACTGCAACATTTGTGTCAATGACACATTTTAGTACGTTCGCTAAATTTGAAGATGTGAGGAAATAAAACCCGCTATTTCTTTTAACATAAGCTTATAACATAAACAAAACCTTTTAAAGCGAGAAGACGTGAAATGGCTGGAAAGTTTGTTAACGAGTCACGCGTCGTACCTACTTTGGATGACTACAATTTCGAGAGTATTTTCACTGATGTCAAGAATATTGTCACAGTAGAGATATGACAAGAATATAAGGTTGAAGAAATTTCTACTGAAATATACGTCACGTGACTTGTCATATTGTCATGCGAATCTTACCAATTTCTGTTAACATTAAAACAGAACATAAATTCAGCTCTGCTACCAACTGTTACCTACACACCTGAAGCGCCCGCCGATGCAGTAGCATCAACTTCCTTTCACATTTTTCTAAAGTAAAGTAAATAATGTTTTAGCAGCGCTTTAAACGATATTATCAACCTGGATATTACTTATTTTGATACCGTGACTTAATAATAACCGATACACGTGAAAATACATGTAAAATAAAATGAGACCTCAAATAAAATTTTTTGGAGACCCACAGTTCAGAATATGTACATGAATATGAGAAATCTGACGGCCTTTCTTGAGCGGTGAGCTGCGCCGACCCAGCGAATGAATTACTCCTAGTATAGTATACGTAAGTATTATAGAGAGGAGAGAGGGGAGAAACTCGATAACAGTTAGCCGTCTCAGTTGCACATTACCAACTCTGTCATATACTGTTACTTCACAACGACACAAGCATGATTCCAATGTTTTCGCAAGCCATACAGCAGTCTGTGGTCACACTATGAAACACGGTCCAAAACTGTTGTGCGCATGTGTAAAATGAATGAAAATTCTGCTAGCCTCGCTACGAGGTATTTGTCCATTGCACAGCTCTAAGCAACTGTTAAAAATCTGTCGTCAGATCTATACTTAGTGTTAGCGAATGGAACGAGAGCGGCACATCGAGGTACTAAAACACACTAACACCCCCGAACTCCCCAGACAGACAACAGGGACGAGTCTACCTCGATTTGGATGAAACTGCACCCGCCACGAAACCATTCAACTTTGAACGCCGGCGGACAGAATCCTGGCTGCTGATTAACGATTCTGTGGTACCATTTGTTGATACGTCGCGTGCGCATATGACAAGCCGCGACGACCGGAATAGTCGCTGGCCTTACCTCCGTGCTGAACTCAGGTAGACCAACGATCTACGGCTTGACTTCAACCTTCTAGCGCATGCAGGCGGAGAATACGTCACCAGACCAGTATGAAACTGGATGGGGTGGTACCAGTGTTCGCTACTGTTAGTGTTAAGCAGAAGTGGAAATCTTTCTATCTGATAGCGTTACAACCATCAATTGAGAGAACTTAAACAATTCATAATGAAAACTTCAAACTGAAGCACGAATTACAGTTTCTAAGCTATGTAATTAGAAACTGTGACTTTCTAAGTTATAAGGCGTGCGCGCGCGCGCGCGCGCGCGCGCGCAACTCTCGAGTCTAACGACAAATGACCGTTCCAATTTAACGAAGTCAGTATTATTTAAAAAAATAAACTATCGCATATGGCATACCAGTTCTCCAAGACGGCACCGACGGATGTTGAGTACGAAGTAAACAAGTGGAAAACAAACTTACGTTAAGTTATTTTGTTATTTGGGGACAAACTTCTCTCTACACTAACAAAGGGATTCTCGGAGAGAGGTAGCCTACCACAAACCAACAGGTCTGATCTTTATTCACACACATACAGAACCGCATTCAATATAGATAATATATCACTAAGTTTTCGGTCATCATTTAATGTACACAGTCAGTGAAATAAGAAACACGTTTTAGAAGTCACTATCTGCTTTTCATGGAAACGAAAACACTTACGAAATCCCACTCCTACAGCTACTACTATTGAACTAGGGCTGCCATATTTATGTGTTACAAGTGGCAAGGGGCAAGTACTGAGAGAACTAATTGTTTCTGCCAGTGTGCTGTGAGGTTAAGACTTGTACACACCACTGCAAGTAACAGCGCTTTAAGCACTTCCTCAGTTATACATCCAAAGCGCATCGATAGCCCTCCAGCTATTAAACATTCTAAATGTTCTGATCTACACCTTTTATAACCGAATTTTCAAGTCACACGTTGGACAGACGATGTAACATTTGTTTTTTTATTGCTTGACAGTTATAAATAAACTTTAATGTCCAATATAATACTGAACATCTGACTTTACTCTAAATAAAAACCAATTTAAAGTCATTCTACACCACTCGTAGAAAAAATATATCATAAAAACTGCGATTTCAAAAATTGATTTTTATTATCCTGATTTTTTGCCATGTTTATGTAAAAATATTGCTATAAGACTTACCGGCTTCATCTCCAAGTTTTTAAAACTTCATCTCTTTGTTTTTAGTAAACTGGGGTACAAAAAAATAAAATATTAACCTATTTTGGGTGGCTATAACTTATCTTACAATCAACGATATATTTTAAATTGTGCAAGGATTTTATGTTGGCATCTGACGCCCAAAGGCAACGGTGGCTCCTGTTAAGTAAAGCTTACACGAATTTTGTAATGAAACATAAATTAAACTTATGAAAAACGGTTACTTGAGCGAAGCCAATTCCCAGTTTTAACTCTACAGTTTGGCATTTGTCTATCCATCTGTCTGTTTGGCGGAAATCACAACATGCATCAACTGACTCTGTAAAACCTGTCATGCGTGTTCATACTTATACCTCACAGACCTCTCTATGTTTTTGAGATCGATCCCCAAAATAGAGAGCGGGAGGCAGAAATGTGAGGAGTGGAAATTAGGAAACTCGCAGAAATTCAAGTAGAGTACCAAATTAACGAGAATCTTCGCAGTGTTTAGTTTTTAGATGTGTGAGAAAATTTTTGAACACCAAGGCCCAAAACGTAGATAAACACTTTCGAAAAATTGTAAAAATCCATCCCGGTTATCAGACCTAAAGGAAATTTTAACCCAAAACTGAACGTAGTATTAATTTTGAACTTTTTTCACTTTAGAGGCACCACGGGCTAAAAGTAAAGTCAAAGTTTTAAGAAAGTTGTAAAAGTCTACATAGCAATCATATCATGAAGATTTTTTCAAAATTCGAATGCATTGTCTTTAATCATTTGACAAAATTAATTTATGCCAACATCCTTTGCATATTTTTGACCGTTTTTAATAGGTTTGTAAGCTCTGATTGCAAAAGTTTTACACATTGTTATCAGTTAACAGTTTATACATAAAAAACATAAAATATGAAAAACGATAAATGATCACTTCCTCGTTATGTTCCTCGGCTAACGATAAGAAACATACGGATAGAAGAGCTTTACTCATAGCAAAAACATAAAATTTATTAATTTGATTTTATCTAATAAGACGTAGGCCCATAAAATAATGAGCGGGTTCTGCAGCTAATCTATTTCAAGTTTCCTTCGTAAAAACTCATTAGAAATTGTAAATTCGGATATTCGACAGAACAATCTGTTTCTGCGATATGTTGTTTAAGTTTTAATAGTCTGGTCAAGATGCCGACGGAACAGGAGTCAACTGAGAAGAAAGAAGATCGCTCACTGAAGGTGAATGCAGATGGAGTTGAAATGTCTCGCCTTTTAAAGAATGGAATACGGCTTAATTGCCTCAAAATTTTATCAACTAATAATCCAGTAACGTACAGTAGGTCCTAATTGTGACGGTAATGCAAATGCATACAACGCGAGGTAAAATGCTATTAACGTGTACTGTGGCGGCAGTTTTTCGGGTTGCGGTAACGTAAGGCGCTTTGCCCGTTATAGCCGTATTTGTTATTTGTTAGTGACTTTAGTAATTTCCCTTTGTCTGTAGTATTATACATCATGATGAGTTCATACTGGATTAACGTTTGTTATATTATCATGTCTTAAGTCGATTTGTTTCACCTTCGAAGATCGTACTGGGCCATGAAACAGCAGACTCATATGTTATAAAATTTTAAGTATGTCGCAATCCTCTCTACTCTTGTTTAAGAAACTCAGGGACGGAATTAACAAGCAAGGAATTAAGAACCGTTACTAGGAGACGGATGGGTTGCAACCGCTCATACTCGTGAAAGACAAACGGACAAATAAAGGTCTGTGCACTTGTGAACGGAAATGTAATTACAGCAGAATATAGTTTTTTAGGATAAGAAAAAAAAAACATGTGGAAATTTACTATAAGAGTCGCATCGCATAAACAGCAAACAGGAACATACGAGCAGAAATTCCTTCGCTAGTTTTCAATTTTGCGCATTGTAGACTACATATATATGAGTGTTAATGAAGCTTTTATTACATTTCTAGTGTAGAATGTTCTTTATATAACGCTACGTTGTCCTATCTTTTTATATTACAGCCACGTGAGCAGTCGTCATCTAAAAAAGGCAATTATGTTTTCGCATTACAGACACGTTTACTATTTCAACAAGTCGTAAAATACGGATAATTGTGTTCTAAAGCAACGACTAATTTCTGATTACAGTTCTTAGATACCACAGAGGAACTGGTCGACATTCTTGAAATCACTTGAAATTTACGACGCAGAGGTTGAAACTCGAGTTAATGCGGTAAACGTTTCTCACGAAACTCATTCCATTTCGGGTTTAAGCCTGCAACCCAGATTTAGTTCGGTTCTCTACATTTAACGTAAAATCAAGCAAAAAATTCTTCGCACACTAATAAAAACTAGTCAATACTTCTGTTTAACAAGATCTGCCTCAGTCGGTAATGATGTGTCATTACACAAAACCTCGTTTTACCGTGCAGCCACTCCCATGTACCGTGTCACCAGTCTCGTTTTACCGTGTACCATAGCCCATGGGCCTAATGCTTGAGGTAAGACTGCGAAGCTGGGGTTGCTTGCTAGGAAGCACGTTCTTTAAGTAAGGTCCGTTTTGAAATTACCGCCGATCGTGGGAACGAAGAGAGATTGTACTTGCGTTGTATTGTAATATGACATAATATTCATCTGTCGGCATCAGATACGCGATTGTTATGGTGTGTGAGCAATTTACAATGATTGCTATAACAGACAACCCCGCCGACCGTAACGGTCGCTCTGTGATAAGTTTCGTGTTGAAACTCAGAGCAGAGGCAACACAGGCCAAACGTTAATAGTACCAGCCAAGTTAGGCAACGGTGTCGTTTGTGTAGGGAAAAACAAACGAATATTCATGGTGAAGATGGTAGCGTCACCCAACAGTGATACCAAACGGTTTTGTATTCGAAAAATCGATAACATGTGTTACGAAATTGTCTATTCAATTTCATAACGTTTCACAATCAATAATGTACGATATTATGACAAAGAAACTTTGTTACAAAAAATTGTGTGCCAAAAATGTTAACCTATACACATAAGTATTAACATCTGGCTTCATATCCTACATTTTTGCAGCGTTTTGAAAACGATTGGAATGGACTACACATAGTCACTGGAGATTAAACATGGGTTTCCTAAAAAGAAATAGCTCGGCTTGCTACGATTCAAAACTTAAGACGAACGGAAGAACGGAGTTACCAAGTGGTTCAAGACACATGCGGCGGACCTTTAAGAAAGTGGAATAAAGAAGCTGTTGAAAAGATGAAAAATGAGTGGACGTTAATGATGTTTATGCGGAAAAATAAAAGAAATCCGCAGATATTTTTGGCGCTATAACAAATCATTTTCACAATTTGATGTTTTCTCATTATTTCAAAACGAACCTTCGTTAAAAAGCATTGCTTATATTAACAGAAGAGATAGGTCTATACCAAGCGCAAAAGTATTGTCGGTACGGCAAAACTGGTGTAACCCCGCACCAATGAACTTGTAAACAGATGTTTATTCTGAAGAATTAAATACTGTACACAGGAATTCGAACATCTGTACTCAGTCTTTCCACAGACCCTATAAAGTACGTGCTCAGATGATAGTTGACACATTGGTGAACAGCGTATTGCTTTGTGTGTTTGTTTACAATGTAGAAGGGGTCTAAACAAACAACGCACGCACACTGAAATATAAATTGCACAACGATTGTGAATGCTGTATATTAAAACAAATAGACACTTTGAATTGGAATATAAACAAACATTCGGCGTAATTTTTGTTTTCTTATAAAACCCGTTTATGTTTCTTGTTTGCTAGTATTATAACTCAGTTTTTTACACCCACCTCACAGCTGTGTAGCTTGCGGAGGCTTGCATCATCGTCAGTTGTAATCAACAACATGGAGTTATAGAGATTGGAATGTTGTTAACAAAGTGAGACCATGTTATGTTTGTGTACATACAGTTAAATTCTACTGTCCCATGTTAGCAGATTTAAAGCTTAGAATAATTTTATCACATATTGCGCCCCCCCCCACACACACAATAATCTCATTTCATTCTTCTTCTTATGTGGTTATAAGCTTTGGGGCTGGTTTGTAACTCTCTGGAACCATGTAGTTTGTGTGTATATATGGAATTATGGAAAATGATGGAAGTAACACTGTCAACACCAGGAGACTGTAGGAGCAAAGGTTACAGTGGCATTGCTAAAGAAAATGAACACCAAAAATTATAAGATTGAGTGTTGGAATTCATTCTTCGTACTGATATGACCACTTTAGGTATGCAAGTATCCGATACAGCTTCCTACGCGTCAAAGCAACTGTTGTTATCAGCGGTAATTAATTTTTTATTTCGCATCAGTTTGTACATATCACAAACCAACAGCTGTACCGATAGCAAAATGACGGCGACTCAGCAGATCGGCTCCACTGAAGATAATAAGCTGCGGTTGATGAATACCACCAATTGTGACAACACAGTCACCCGTTATAACAGCACACCATTTACTAAGACACAGGACTGTAACTAACCTTCTACGCAGTTCTGTGGTTTCACATCTTTTTGTACCAGTGGTATGAGTAAGCTGAGCGAGTTACGTTATAAAAAAAATGTGTCAACTTTGAGAATGTATTTCCTGACGAATTATCACGAACCATGTCGATACATGACAACTAAAAATAACCAGCATACGGGAGTACGTCCGTTTTCCCCGTTGTGTGTCATCAACAGATATAAGATATGCCAAAAATAAACGAAATAAACATTTCTGGGACGAATCAGTCCAAAAAAGAGAAAAATATGTAAAGAAGAAATGCGGAACAAATACATGAAGCAACTCAAAATAAAAACAAATTATACAATGCAAAACCTAAAAAGGGGAGAGAAACATAAAAAAAGAGTTACACTGGAAGATAACAATACCGAATTATAACAAAGATAAATGACAACAGAGTGTAGTAGATATAACGACGAGTGAATGACGTTTAGACCATACACATGGTTACGAGCAAAGACGGTCCTGCTCCATTCAGGCACTTATCTATTCGGTGGGGCGAGCGTTTGAGATGTCTGTTCTCGCACCACTGAAGATGTCCGTCTGGGTTATGGCTGAAAAGTCTGATACTAATTATAGACAAGTTTCAACATTAATAACCGTATTACTAAAACGAATTTGTGATGCCTTATCTGACTCATTCTATTTAACGCTGTTTTTTTTTTCAAAACATTTTAGTGAATATCAAGTTACTTATTCTTAAACCTCGTTTACTGATAATTATGTAGGGGGGCGGTACGAAAATGGTAGGTCTCCCTCACAAAATTCCTACATCCGTCGGTGTTACCTTCTTCTTTTGATGTCCATATTGTTTTCTCTTTAAAACTATTAGCATCCGTTAGATCTAAGTCATCTATATTCCATTCTTTGTTACATCCCGTTCTTTAACATCATAATTTTTTCTCTTCTCCAGTTACGTTTCAGATCCAGTTTATTCAGCAAAAGAACCAAACTTAGATTATACAAGACCTTAATAAGACCAGTTGTGACGTATGCTGCGGAGACCTTGACACTACTTAACAGTGACATACACAATTTAAGAGTCTTTGAAAGAAGAATTCTAAGAAAAATCTTGGGACCAGTGAAGGAAGGTGAAGAATGGCACTTATGGAACAATAGGGAATTTGAGGAATTGACGGATGGTGAGGACATAGTGAGGTTCATCAACTCTACGAGGATCAACTGGTTGGGACATGTGATGCGCATGGAGGACGACAGAATGCCCAAAACAATTCTTAGAGGGATAACCAATGGGCAAAGAAGGAATAGAAGACCTAGAAGAAGGTGGCTACAGGACGTAGAAGATGATCTCAGGAGGATGGGTACCGGGGATTGGAGGCGACTAGTCGGGGAGGCCAAAATTCATCGTCGGCATAGTGCCAGAGGAATGAATGAGTTATGTTTCATATTTCATATTAACTTTACTTAACTGCCAGCTTAATTTTTTATGTACCTCAAGGATCGTGACACGAAACTGTCTATACGGGGTTGTGTTTTTAGGTTAAGAGAACCTTACTTCCGCTGTCCACTTTAAGATATAAAAATAATCAGCACATGAAACGGTGAGACCTCACAAGTTATGATCCGTGTTATTAAAACAAAATAGGCTAACTCAATTATTACAAAAATCAAGTGAATTTGTTGGCAAAACTTACATAACGGTTTAAGTAACAGGACAAATTCCATTTACTCGGTCGCTGGTAATTAAAGTTAATGGTACATGTACGCGCACAATATGCGTTACATTTAACATGAGGTTAGTTACGTAACGGTGTGTTTCGTAAGCGGTTCACATTTACGAAGCCATAAAGTGCCGAACATTATTAGATCTTATATCAAAGCAAGTGTTGTTTAATAAGCGTTATGCTTTTGGAATCTTCACTTACATGCCTACTTTTATAAAGAATTCAATCTAGAATCGAAAATTCAGCTACCGTTTTTTTGTCACTTCCAAATACGTGCGCACCCCACCGAGCCAGCAAACATGGCCCCATATACAGGATATCTAGTTAACCTGTTGATCAAAGCAGGTTGCCGATGTACAGAATTTGCGCGCTATACCCTCAAGTGATATTTCCAAGAAGACGGTAAGTCTATAAGAAGTTGAGTTGAGAACGGGTTCAGCTGCCAGCCTAAGCCCTCCTGCTGAATACGCCTTGCAGGACTGTTCTGTGCGAGACGTCCACATAACCTCACATAGCAACGACTACCGGTAACGCGCGAGTGATGACGAAAATCTTGTCTAGCCCGCCACAATGCCGGCCTCGATATACTGTAACGTTGAGAGTCGCGCAGAAGCACGTTATGGGAGCTCAGTGTTACCTATCGTATAAGCATGAAGTCAAAACGAGAATATTGAAGCGTTTGCCGATAGTCTCGCCAAGTTGAGGAACTTCCCGGCTTGGACATTCGGTAGACTTTGATGTAATAATGTTCTGTTCGCTCCAACAGACTGTTCCATTAATAAAACGACTTACGTTAAGTCTACGTTACTTGTAGCTTTGTTGGCCACAATTGGTCTTCATCAGTTGAAACTTACTGTTTAAACGGTTGAAACTTTGAAACGGTTTAAGGAAGGCAGTTACTACACGTTTCGAGTTGGCCCTTGACTTAACTGCAACAACTTCCGTTGCAGCGGTTTTGCGGCTGCAACAGCTTCCGGGGTTGATTGCGGTTTTGCGGTCAAAGTCGCATTGACGGCCTCAAGAAGAGAAACACCACCGGCAATGAGGATGTGGGTATTCTCACTCACAAGACCCACTCTTATAGAAGGCTACAGATCAGACGAACGTTGCAGTCGATTAAAAGAATCTCAAAGAGTCTGTAAAGGACGGCTTCGTTAGGACACTGTCAAACGCCATCTCTTTATCGGTACAAAATCATCCCGCACGGTTGGTATTTCGTTTACAGTTCATTATAAACTGACGAATCTGTAATTACTTAGTCATCATCTTCCCACGTGACGTTTTTTGTTTATTGAAACATTATGACTAAGAATGAACATCGACTAGGCCGATCCAAACTACTCAACTTTTAATACACTTCTGTTACGAAGACAGGTAGGCTACATAATGGTAGAAATAGTTTGTATATTATGAATCAGCCTTACTCGGCTATTTCGAGAAATCGTTTTGCCATTACATGACTGTTTACTGACCCCGTAACGTGACGAGATAGCCTACACTGTAGACTACTGCCACTGAACTATGTAAACTCAAAGTGCTAATATCCAGCACATCAATCAATGATGAACTGGACATGATTTTTCTTTGTTCTTTGATAACAAGTTTTCATAATTCCATGGTGCTAGTCACGATGAAAAATAACGAACCTCTCCCCACATAATCAAGAGATATTATACAACGGGCAAGTGTGCATGTTGTAATGGACATAAATCCTTATTTATTTCCATATTCCATTCTGCACAAATCTACACTGTTACTTCAATCCAGTTATTATATTGTTTGTTGCTGCTATTTGTTAACACAGGTACATGAGGACGTTTAGTAAATATATAGGCCTATATTATAACGAAAAATTAAACGTCAAGAGTGAGCTACACGAACGTACATTTACAATACGGCTCGGTTGCAAATAATAACAAAATGAATTCTCTATCTCTTTTCTCACGCGTCCATCATACTATCAGCAGTTCACCTTTGCTACCTAACAAGGAATGTGGTGACACATGCCATTCCACTGCATGCATCACTGTAATACTACAAATTTAAAATACGTTCAACACAGTTTCGGTGTGACTTGACTGTCTCGCACAAGGTATTTCTTGTAACGAACAAAAAAAAGACACTTTAACAAAGTATTCAATAAATTACACTTACACATAATGTACGAACGTTCAATCTAATACGCACACAAAATTACAACTAAATACGTCTTCTGAACGTCTGAACAATGTTTTCAGAACCAGTAATACCCCACCAACACAAGCAAGCACTATCATTCAGTAGACCCTCCGCTCCACGGGCGTCTCGGCAGCAAAACTGGTGTGCGTACAGTACTTCATCATCATTTCATTTAGCACTTCGCCTTTTGCTAAGGTTTTCGAAAGCAAAATTAACAATAAGCAAACAATAGCGGGTTCAGTCATTAATGACATAATATCAAAGACCGAAACGTTAAGACAAATCACAGCAACGACGAGGAGAATTACAGGATAATTGGAGGAACATTAAAAAAAAAACAATCGTTAAAACAACCCGTATTCGTATGTGACATACCCGTAGTATGTCACAGAAGCATTAACATACACGCGAGAAATCAGCTGCTGTTACTTCACTGTTTCAATTAATTTACACAATTCGGTTACAATACGGGCGATGTCAACCTTTTAATTAAATCGTCGTCCCATATGGTGTACCGTAGAGTCACGAAAACGGCGTTAGTTATCGCTAAGCTATTACCAATTGGTCTGTACCGAAAACTAATTAGTTTTACACTTATTATGCATCCACAGACACACTGTGTATGAAATGTTATTTTACCCTTCTTTTTCTACAAATACATTTTAAAAAGGCAGGACGGGCAGGTGTTCGAATTCCGCCTGTCGTAGCTTTGCACATATAATATTGGCTTACTTTTTCGTTATATTTAACTATGCAGAGGCACTAAAGAGTCCTAGTGCGGTCTGTTGGGGTAGTAACGACGCGAGCCATCCGAGATTACATCGAAGCAGGTGCAACGTTACTATTGGCTCTAATAAATTATGCATCCTTCGTACGGGTGTTGTCGAGGTCAACAGAATGTAGGGATTATCCCAATCAGGAGAGTCGAGGTGCCCAAGGAGTAGGGTCGACTAGCGCCGATTCAAAATTTAATTATTTTTTAATAATACGAACCCACTTTAATAAATATTTGAGCTTTTTAAGTACATACAAAACAAGAACAAGAGTAAAATGTATTAAACACAATAGCCTACTTTTACTTTTTAAAATTTTACTAAAATTAGTTAGTTTACCCTTAATTTTTACTTTTATTGTGATCAAGCCTATTAGCGAAATATAATATTTATTATATGCTTTAGTCTTTGTCTATACACTATTTTTTTTAAATAAATAAATATACTGCATGTAATTAAAATATCTAGGCTACCTGATTTTTCCTCTGGCGCTGAAAATATTCCGAGAAGTATTCGCAGTATAAAAGCTTCCGTCGAATAAACTATCCGTTTTTACATTAAACCAATACTCTCCCTTTATAATATCACAGGACAATATGACGAATATACTGAGCGACCGTTCAGGTGTGCCAATTACATCTTGCAGTCAGTGTTGAAAGCACTCTTGTCAGTGAATGGAGAACTTTATTTACTATAGGCCTATATTTACATTAAACATTACGTAAGAAGACTGTCTGCTTCCACTGGTTCGTTCTTTAGAATTTCTTATACTGATAAGACGCGCGTTTTATGAAATGCATCTTTTTTGTATCGCTTTTTGAATACGTATTTTCCT
This sequence comes from Magicicada septendecula, assembly GCA_034769895.1. NCBI lineage: Eukaryota > Metazoa > Arthropoda > Insecta > Hemiptera > Cicadidae > Magicicada > Magicicada septendecula. The sequence continues at coordinate 218,157,417 of CM068370.1, forward strand.
TGAATGATAGCTGCAAATTCAAATGCAGGTTTCTACTTGCACACTTTTCAAGGCAACAACGACTTCTATTGGTTATTATCTGTTGTGACACAAACACTGGAAATACTTGCGGGATGCGCTGACGTTAACTGTGCGGGCGCTTCGTTTCCTGTCCTTTTACGTGACCCCTTTTACCACCGGCGCACCTCGACTCTACCCCCTTCGTTCACCCAACTCCTAATTTTGGGAGACGGATTTTCCGGTTTACGGATTATCTGGTTCACAAAAAATTCCAGAACGAGATGCAGTAAGAAGTATAACAAAATTAATTACGTATACAGTACTGTAAAACGAATAAAACGGTAAAATGAACAATGGGAATAAATTAATGATTAAAGTCATACCATATTTTTACGTGGAATGAGGAGCGGAATCGGCAAGGCACCTCCTCCTCACAACCAAGTGATTGTAACGTTACATGGAGACCAGTGGCGGCTCGTCGTTATGAACATGGGAGGGGCTCTTTCATAAGGTCATAACTATCTCTACACAAACACACACGCACGCGAACGCGCACACACAGATACACACACTCATTCACTTTCTTGTATGTATTTTTATAAATTTATAAAATTGTCAAAATTAGTCTACTTATAACATTTGATTTTACTGTAAGTATTTTATTTTTAAGATATGTGAATAATAAGAGTGGAAATTCAAAATATTTTATAGAACAGAAGTACATAGCTACATACCACAGGGCAAATGTGAAAGCTATATTTTTAAAATTAGACCAAGCATCAGAATTCAGGAGGAAGTTGTATTAAGTAACAAGGTATTAATCTTCTACCACTTTAAATATACTTAGTCACATTTAATATCAAAAATAAATTAATCTACGACTGAAAATTCATACCTTTAGTTATATTGTTTGTAGCAGAAGTCTATCCCCCTCTCCTTCTGTGCAGCGAAGTGGTTGATCACACGTTCATTGAAATTGGGGGTAGATAATAATTTCTTTTCAATTGAACACATGGCGAGTGCACTGAGTCTGCCTTCTTTCATTGTGCTCCTGGTAAAAGTCTTTATTCGCTTTCAAGTTGAAAAACATCTTTCACTTTCTGCAGTGGTCATTGGGATTGTGCAGATGATCTGAAGTAATTTCACTGATTCGGGGAGCACATCTCTCAGATTATTATCATAAATAAAATTAAGCAACCGTAATGAGCCTGTTGCCTCAGAAAAATCACTTCTACTGTATATTACTACCAACTCTTGTTTCAGTTCTATTTTATTCAACTGGAATAAATTTACAGCAATTTCTAATTAATTTTCAGGAAATTTATTTTTGAACTCGGGAAACAAACTTGGCTGAAATAACTTGGCTACCGACAAATGATCTAAGAAATTAAAGCGATTGTCAATTCCAGTCATGACAACATCACACACTTCTTTTGCCACAATGTGTCTTCTATCATCAAATCGGCCTCGTTTTCTACTGGGGCCTGAACAAGATAAATCATTTTCAGTTCCATCAAGTTCGCTAGAACTGGGCTGGTCAACCTCAGGCAAGTTTCTTATTTTTTGGATTATAGACTTAAATTCGCCTATATATTTTAAGGCCTTGATGCAGTCGAGTGTCTTGTTCTGAAGCTCGTTGTACAAAATATCACAATGGAGCATTATTTTATTAAAAAATGTTACCCAGAAAATGAAATTGTTGTCTTTAAGAAGGTTGCTTAAACCAACTGCTTTGTTTACAGTTGTATAATCATTGCTGTCGTCGTCTAATATTTTATTTAAGCATTCTTCTATTTCATTTTTATACTTAAATAATGTGCTGACAATTCTAGACTTGAAGTTCCAACGAGTGCCAGAGCTCTTTGGTATTCGTTTTTTCATAATGTCGTCAAGTACTGCTGTTCTTTTAGTCGATTGTGAAAAAAAGGATGAAAATGCTTCAACATTACTAAAAAATATTTGTATCTGTTTATTTTGTGTTGCGCAGCGTTCAATGATCAAATTTAGTTGATGCGCGTAGCAGTGAACGAAATGTGCATTTTTGTACACAGCTTTGACTCTTGCCTGCACACCTGTGTGCTGGCCACTCATGACAGAAGTGCCATCGTAGCTTTGAGCAATCACTCTTTCAGGTGTTTTGTCAATTTTTAGATTTTCCAGCTCGTTAAAAATTGCTTCACTAACAGATGCTGCGTCATGACCTTTGGGTACTACAAAACTAACAAATCTTTCATTTACAACCCCATTTAACTCGTATCTGACAACAAACACTAGCTGAGACAATGTAGCACAGTCAGTTGTCTCATCGGCTTCAATAGCAATATATTTAGTTTGAGTAATTTCGTCGCATATAATTTCCAAGCACACGGCATATATGGAATAAAGTAAATCATTTTGGATGGTTTTGGAAAGCCTTAAAAATACTCGGTTATTGCTTTTTTCAATATGTTGTTTTAATGTAGAGTCTAACTTTGCCATTAGGTTGACAAGACCACGAAATATGCCAGGGTTGTTAGATGTGTCAGTGCCACTTCCGTCATGCCCCCTTAATGCAAGTTCAAAAGCTCCACAAAACTTCACAGCATCAATCAACTTACTTAAAATGTACCGATTTTTTGATACTTCCTCATTTAACTTTTGAATTCTTAATCTATATGCACTGTCTAACTGAGATCCAATGTCAACCTTCCCAAGTACTGCATACTCGATACACGCATTTATATGTTTTTCACTTAATTTATGTTTTTTAAGTTTTTCACTCAAATGCTTAATATCCGAGACACCATCTACAGTCCAGGTGGGATCCTGTACGCCCATTACTATGCACGGGTAACAGAAAAATGAGTTTTTTTATTCCACACCCACACAACCAATCAGCATAATTATACAAATGAATACTAAATTTCCGATTGTAGCTATTCCTACTCTTAGTGGATTTTTGTACTTGATTAATCACCATATTAGGCCTAGGAGGCCCTAATCTTTTAAGTTCAACCCTGTGCTCTAAGTTCTTTATCCCTTGGCTAATAATTTTACTTACATCATTCGTAATTACAAAGTTAGAATCCGTGTTATTCATTATGACACACATTACCCCACTAAACACAATAAGTCTGTTTGCAAACAAGGAGTGCCAATAACTGCTACACTGCTGGCCGCTGGCGCTGGCTGAGATGATTTGCGCATGCGTGGCCAAGGATGGAGTCCCAGCATGTCCGTAAGAACACAGCTGATTGACGTCACCGCACGGTTAGAGCTGTATGCTGTATTTTCCATTTACACTGCACACAGTAGCTTTGGGCTCTACGGCCAACGCCCGCAACTCAACTCCGGACTTTAAACGTCAAATGTTTTCCGTTGTATTATTGTTTTGATGCGTATAGGAACTTTTTTAATTGATTTGGTGAAAAATTAATAATTAATTATTACTTTTTATTTTATTGGGAGGGCTGCGCCCGAGAGCCCTTATGGGCAAGCCGCCACTGATGGAGACGTATTATCAAACCTAAAATGTTGTACATACTGTGTGTACACCAAAAACTTGTTTATCCGAATTTGATGGGACCGCGCCCGTTTCGGATAAACCGAAACTTCTATTTAAATAATAATACATATATACTACTTGTGTACTTTATGGTGGCCGACAACCTTGGTGAAAGAAATGTGCGCAGAACCCTGGTTTTTGTCAGTGTAACGGCACGTCTCACTGAGTGCGTATGTGTTGATGCGTTTTCAAAAACATTTGCCTTGAAACATTCACCGTATATGCCTGTATTTCATTTAATTATTTAATTTTTATCGTGACTGGTGTTTAGTTTGCGACTGTGACGTGTAACAAATAATCTAATTACATTTTACATTTCATTTAATATGGTCTGTAGTTGTGTTTTCAGATATCATGTTTTGTTAAACTAAATTTTAATTCGATTAAAATATTGTTACTTTTACAGTATATTTTATTTAATTACGTAATCATAAAAAAGCCTCCTATTAAATCAAAGTTAGGTAAAAAGATTGTACATAGCCAAGTTCGGGAAGTCATTTCTAATGTGTGTAAATTTATGGAAGGTGAAAAAAATGGAATTAGTATTCCACTAAAAAAAGGTTCAAAAACGAATAGGATCAGCAACAGGAGTTTCTGAAAGATTTTAATTTTTGCACATATTAAATTAAATTTTGTAATATTAATAATTGTATTCAATGCAAAAATAATTAATGGGCTCGATTTTATGTGATATTTTATATTCTCAATTTTTATGCATGGTTACATATATTTTACCCACTTTTTGACGTTTAGGTCATACGTTAGCAGCACTTGCATAAAGCATATTTCTGGTCATTTTAGATTTTGTTCCTTATGTTTCTCTGTTTCTTTTATTAGTATTTAATCGTTGCTTGTTTTACACTAGTAATTAGTTGTTATCTGGTATTACAAATACATATTTGATACAATTTCGAGTAATACTGAGTAAAGTTGCAAATAGTGGTTAGTTGAATGAAATTCGAAATTGTCAACAATGTGTAAAACCCGAGTTACAATAATTAAATAGTTGAGGGCGCCCATAAAGCCGGTTGTAGCAACAGTAAGACAGACGTTTTTGAAATGAAATGTTACAACTGAGCACACCGAAATAGTAGTTTTGTTTACATCAACACAGAAGTCCTTATAACGTCTAAAACGTACACGTTCGTGTACAGTTCTGCCTCCTCACTGTTGGCTGTTTGCGACCGAGTCGCATTTAAATGAAGATATAAATAAGTAAACTGGTAAATTAAACAAATAAACGAGAAAATAAAAGTAGTTACGAAGATAAATAAACAAGTAAATAAAAAAAATATTAAAATCTTCCCTTTATATCTACTGCGGACAGGTGTCAGTGACTCTTTTCGTCTCGTATCTTGACTTTGCAAAAATTACTGATATATACGAAAAAACATTATTATTACACATTCCTTTATCCTTATCAAACAGAACACAAGGCCAGCAATACTGTCTGTGTCTACATTACATGCACTAAACTATTTTCTAGAAGAATAATACTCTGTTTTGAAATTATATGTTTATTCTTCTATTTCTGTCTGAACAGAAATGTCTGGAGTTGGTCCACCTTTCGGTACTTTTTTTTTTTTTTTTTTTTTTTTTTTTTTTTTATACTGTGACATCCAAATGATTACAGTGAATAATTGGGGGCCTTGGGGGGGGTCGATTTGGCCTTAATTTATATAAAAGAAAATACAATTAAGACTAATTCATATTACTATTTTTAAAGTAGCTGAAAAACGTGTGATATCCTGAAATCAATCCTATGAACCTAAAAGGCAATAACACAATTAACATACGCGTTATTGAAACTTGTTTATAAGGTACTTATTGACTGCATTGATTTTGCTATAGCCTACTGCTTATTTCACGTATACGCAAATTCTGTGAAATAAACCTGTTTAAAAAGGAGTTACTTCTACATTTTACAGTTTGAAAAAATAACAAACAGCCTAAAAATTAAGAGATTAATAAAATTCCTCTCAACTTTTTTCAACCCTCTGTGGGGGGGGGGGGGTTTGGTCTCCCGTAAATACTCCCTTCGGTAGAGAACACAGTACTGAGACCTGTACACCGCTGACTCGCTCAAATTGTCTCAGCAGCACTCTCCCCAAAGTTTCGCTATAAGGGACCAGTTTGCTCAATCGGTCCCTTTATACTTAACACTATGAAACACCGTCGAACTATATGGTGGATCAAATTCTTCCGCAGTTTACTAGATCTCTTTCATTGACGAGAAGAACAATTATTTCAGCTTAATAATCACAACACTACTATTCATAAGAACCAAACGGATATTATATTTACTTACGACAGAATGACTCAGCTTAGCACGTGTACATCACATACGGACTAACTGACAGGCATCGAGGAGACTCGAGCGTTTACGATCCCAGCATGCTGTCAGTGAGACGTGTTGACGCAATACTAATGGTTTTATTTTTTTATTTGTTAATGTCTTGTGGAAATTTAAAAAAACTCAACTACGTATAATGTCTGGGGACTAGCCTGGCCCACTAGTCACTTTGACGGTACGCCAACGATCATCATCATTCGTGTATCATGACAGTTCTACACTGTTTGCCTAGATATGGCCGCTGTTTCAAGCTCTTTTTGCTTCGCCTCATATTGCCTGTAGTAACGTTATGTGGCACTGGTGTTAATTACACCCGAGTTCACGTTTACGGCACGCGCTGCTGCTCACGTTGACGTAACTAACGAATAAGTTATCGCTTACACGTGTGATTGAAACGTTAATTCTCTATTCAACACAACATCCATCTAACCTCCGTAATTAATATGTCGTGGCATTTTGACATGACATACGCCACTGCGGAGTGAACGCGGAAACTGCTTGCCGGAATGAGATAGCGTGTAACAACCACAGCTGGTAATCACAGCCTTCGCAATAATACTGTTCCCTAGCGCTCGGCCGTGTGCTAATTGTTCTGCTCCACCCAAACATGTGCACACGTGCTGCCGCCCTCATAGTATTTATGACTAACACTTACGATTCATATTTGAATCATGTTCTCGCACTTCAATTTGTTCCTATTGTTAATCTATTTTTTCTGAAATTATTCTGTTATACATTGTGTTACGAAATATTATTATTATTATTATTATTATTATTACTACGTCAAATGGTAGCATACAAATTAATGAAGCATTTCAAAACAAGAAGAGGGGGAAAGTACGTCTGAATATGACTGTAAGTAACAAATGGATTGAGTCTTTACAAGGTATATCCTAACGTTCCCCCAGGAAGCAGCAAAAGAGATAAGAGAGGACAGGTTCAGATTCAATAACGTTTGAGAAACTACAAGATGCAGTTTCATCGTGAAAAATCGGAAGGCTACATTTGCTGATTATATGCTGCATGAGGTGCATAATCACAGACGAATGGACAATGGTCAAGGTTATTTCTGTTTTTAAGAAAGGTGATAGAGGAGCTGTGCCATCAACTTATAGAGGTATAAGCTTAATACAACTTACTAGATATATGGGAAAATTATTAATGAAACATTTCGTTCTATCTCGGATACTTTACTTCTTGGCGAACAGGCAGGTTTCGTAAGAACCGATCTTGCAATGGTGATGTACTCTCTTTGAAAATATTGAGTTAGAAAAAGCAGGCACAGAGCAGGTATCACATTGTTACTGTCTTGGTTGTGACATCACTTATGACGTACAGCATTATACTGATCATATACGTAGTTCATTATGACGAATATGTATGCGAATTCGTCAAGCATTATGAGGAGAACAAGTAAAGAAACCCGACCAAAATTTTATAGGTTGGGGGCTGCGCTACTGTTGTTGTATGGTTCTGAAACTTGAGTACCGATGAAGAAACATTTTAGTAGGAGACAGGGACCGCACATGAGATTCTTACGATCTGTTCAAGGCTGCACACGAAGTGATCTACTCTTCAATGAAGATATGTATACGCAAAGAGTTGAAGTACCCAAGATCGCACTGCACAAAACAGAGAGGTGGACAGCTCATCTGAATAGGATGCCGGATGTCAGGATGGTTAAGAAAGTCTGCAAGGTTACATTGGCCAAAGAAATATAGGAAGACCTAGGAAGCGCTGGTGAAGTGGATGTATATTATTGTAGACTTAAGCCAAGTTGATAGCAGAATGGTGGTTTAGACGGAAGCATTGCGAAGGTAAATTATCTCACCCAGCTCTTCACTGGGCACGGGTTTTTTAACGCCTACCTCCACAAGATTAGGAAGACTGGAAGTCCGACATGTCAGTTCGGCGACTCGCCAAAAGATGGGGTAAAACACATGCTCTTTTTCAATGTAGAACATGCCGAGGGGGGGCAGACAAAGACTAATGGAAGCGACATCCCTCCAGATACTATAGTTACGACAACGCTTGTAGAAGATTACTAGAACTGCGTTAGCGCTTATGTCGAGGGGTCCTCAAAGATAAGAAGAGAGAGAGAGAGAGAGAGAGAGAGAGAGAGAGAGAGAGAGAGAGAGAGAGAGAGAGAGAGAGAGAGAGAGAGAGAGAGAGAGAGAGAGAGCGAGCAGGAATAATTTCATAAACTAAACTAATGTAGAAAAATAGAAGCTGTCATGAGTACACAGAGGCGCAACCCAGAAGTATGCTGGTAGCGGTTCCAGGGTGGAGCGACGCCTGGAGAGAGGGAGTTTTTTAGACCGTGAGAGTCAGACACACCGAGGGGTAAGAAGCGAGTACTAAGCCCCCGACGGTTTGTATTTTTCTCCGCCACAAAAAAAAACAATAGTCGGAAGTCACCTAATCATTTTTATATTATGCGGTGTTAAGAAAAGAATCACTCTTAAACACACACGCGCGCGCGCGCAAGTATTCAAACTGTTTCTTAGCATTAATGTTAGAAGATATTGGGTCCTTTAGTCTTTCGACTGGTTTGTACCCTCCCCGCGTATACCCGTGGTGCGTGTGTTATGGCGTCTCTCACAGGTATATGGGACCTACAGTTTAACGCCGGATCCGAACGGCATAGTTGGGGAGGGTTTATACTAGGCAGGATACCTCTCGCTAGTTTGCCATCGCCTTGCGAGGGGGGACGGTCGTATGTAAATCAGATGGCCCTGGCGGGAATCGAACCCGCGCCGACACCGTACAAATGTTGGAAATACAGAAAATACCCTAACGATCCGTAACAAATAATCTTTCGCAAACTCTTTCTTGTGCGTATGTACGTCAATTTAAATCTCCTTTTTGTTCGTTACGCATAAATTAATAAATGTGTGTTTACGTGCGTGTGTAAGTACAGTAAACATTGTAAAACAAGTATTATACATTTTATTGAATAGTTTACGTTTACACCAGCTAAACCTACGTTTGTCCACTGATCCTCGGCCGTCTACCCATCTGCTCGGTCATCCGAGTGTGAAGCTTGACTTTATAGAACGTACCGCCAAATAGTATTACATAATCATTATTATTCTTTATCATTGTAATCATATATACACTTGCCTAATAAGCGAGATAGTAATTTTATAGTAAATATATTCTTGTAGTTTTATAGTAAATAATATTCTTACATAAAAAAGAAAAGATTAACTTCAAAAAGCATTCGTGTCAAAACAAGGAAAATTTCGTAATTTCTTTTGTGGCTCTGAGTGGGCTGAACCATAAGCTTTATTGTCTGGAATAAAGACCATTAGCACAAGGAATGCTCCACACGGTGCTGAAGGAAAACGGAGATTACTTGAATGAAGGATAGAGTGATCTCAATAATCATGTTTTTAAGAGGACACATGAGAATAATGATTATGGAAAACCTTTATCATAAGTATATGTCGATGGTTGGGAAGATGGACAACACGTGTACAAACAATGCCAATAGGACAGGGCATGAGTAACCAACGTTGGAGCGAGCCGGCTGTAGGGAAATGTTTCTGCGCAGTAATGTAGGCCTATCAGTCCCAGTGTTACGCAGTATAGCGGTTATCGAACGTGTCTGTTTACTAATTTCCAAATATTCAAAAATTTAAAACGTCATGCACGCACGTTCTCATAATATATTATTATGACTTGAAGACTCTTAATGTTTTGCTTCCAAGATCCTGAACGTGACTACACGACCGCTTGTGCGCGTTCCGTTCAGTGTGCTGCTCGATGACAAATGTAACCCAATAATGTCCTACAATAAAAAAAGGGGAAGACTTGAGCGTAATGTACACAATTATTCGCAATACGCTGAATTTTTTGGTCGAGAAAACTCATCTACAGCTTTGTTCTTTTCATTAAAAATCAAATTTTCACGTAGGTTATGTGGTATTAGGAGTACATTAGTGTTGGTGAGCGACAGATATAATATTTGTAAACACTAATTAATCATCGCATTGCTGTACAACAATTAGCCACAGTAGCGTCAGATGTGTGTACAGCTGTTCATACGCTCACACGCACGTGCACCGCTTGTCGTACACCAGCAATTATCTCATACAACAATTTATTACTTCTCTTCGCCTAGCCGTTGCATTCCTATCTTTTTTATTAGCCTATGCATTTGTGTCTATTAGCCTAGCCCTTTGTGTCGGAAGGATAACACCGAGACCATACACTAGGACGAGTTAAAGCCGAGACCGCGCAGCGCAGTCAGTCCCCAATTACAATAGGGTTGCCATTCACTAAAACGAACTCTTAGGACATCGGGTTCAAAAACTAAGACACTGCCGGACGTGAAACCTGTAGGCCGACATTTAAAACAACAAAAATCCGGTATGTCTGATGTATCATCCATAACAAAATTACTACCATGCTGAAAAATTCAAATTACTTTCAAAACGATTTTGAGTGAAAAATAACAATTTTTAGTTTATCAAATATACTTGACATTTATTAATTAAAAAAATTGGGTATCTCGTGGGACACACGCCACAAGTGAGAACTTCGAGTTCGACTGAACTCGAGTGTCGAGTGAACTGATCCAACACACACACACACACACACACACACGCGCGCGCGACTAGAGGGGACGCGAGTTGTGCAATGTCCCGAATCTCCAAATGGACTCCTGCCACTAGGTCATCTCCAGTTGTTTATATTTTAATTATAAACTTATAAACAAGGCCATACTTGTGGGAGGGCATGAAGAGACCCTCGATTGGTGGATTATACCACCAGGGCTAACAAACGGGGTCGCTTTCCAAGATTCACTTGGCCTTTGATTGTATCTGCCGAGTCCGGAGATTAGGAGATTGTAGGTCACTCGAGTGGCCCGACCATAGAATCCACGCACTTGATGACGTCTCAAGGTGTCAACAAGAGAGCGGATACCTAGGCCTCTTCCCAAAGTTCGAGAAGAGAACCTACGGGTGACTTTACAAGCAAGCTTAAGTCCCCGGTCGAGAATGCTCTGGAACGACCTTCTATGACAGCGGGCAAGGTATCCCCCAAACAGGACAGGCGTAGGTAAGGCAACACATTTGTGTTGACTATGAGCTTACCTAGTCGGGGGTCACCGGTGGACTCGAAAGCACGGGCCAGAGTCTACTGAGTCACGCCGAGGATCGTTGACAGATTTTCTGAGCATGTGTTCGCTAGGTGAGTCGGGAGTCTAGGTAAAGCCCGAGGTACTCTCCACTATTGGTCCACGACAACTCGACTGGTCCTACGGTAAGCGGCCGAGGCCGCTTGTGGCGTCGCGAGAATATTACCACTGCGGTAATATTAGTAATAGTAATACCGTTAACGGCAACTTTCCAGTTCTAGGTCCACCCGACATACGGTCGCAGCTTGTAACTGATACCGAACCTAGCAAATACGCTTCATAAAATCAGCGTTACCAACCGTTTTTTAAGTACTGAAAAATCCCGGACTTGGACAAAAATCTAGGACATGTGCGGGAAAACCCGGATGGATGGCCATTATCTTCCTGTTCCTCCTGTGCACTGAATGGACGTAAAGCCATTACGTCTATGTAAGCTGGACATAAGTCTTCAACAAATGCCTTTCGGTTCTTAGTTTTCTGGTCTTCACTTCCCTGCTCAGCATTCACTGAATCACTTATAACACTTTTTATGTCTTATCAAATTACAGAATACACATTTCCCACGGATCTTCTAAAGCCGCGAAAACAATATAACGACTCGTGCGCATCTTCACTTTATTGACTATATCGTCAGGCTGTAGGAAAAAACGGTTCTAACTAATAAGGGCATCTAGAATGATCATTCTGTGAAGCCTTCACGCTACTGGTGCACTGATACTTTTGATGAAATTGCTTCATTATAACCTCTTATCGCCCGAGTAGTCAGTAGATTTTAACAGAACCACTGTGTTCTACTAAACGAAAGTAGTATTCTAGAATCTGAAGATGACAGTAGTCTATATAAAACTGTCAAAACATTGTAATACAAATAAAAATAAAATATATACGTTATTCTAGTAAAAATAAAAATATTATTTACTATAGACATTCTAGAATCGGGTGGTCGTGTTTGGTGTTAGCCTGCTCTTTACTGCCTGAATTTTTTCACCATTTATCATTTTTTCCTTCTCCTACTGTTTCGTTTTCTGTCCAGTTTTCATTCTTACTTACGTCCTACACTCTTCTGTCTTTTGTAATTTACATGATCCAAAAGATTTTCAGCACAGAAACACATTTCTGTAAATTCTTATTACACCTCCTTTCAGTTCTTATAAATGTGACAATTAATGCAATTAAGTTAGAGAAGATGCGGGACTTCTTTTTCTGCTACAGTATCCCAAAGCTTCTTCGGACTACTCAGATTTCTACTCCAACTAGTTTGTATATTATTCGTATTGTATACGATACTTCTGCAATATACAGCCGTAGTTTAGACAAGGACTAGACAGAACAGTTATTTTGAGGTTCGTGAGGGACAGATAGAGCCTGGCAAGGTGCAGTAAACTATACATAGTGACTTGTAGAAGAGAATAAACAAAGTCTAGACAGGTAAAAAACGATGAATTCAGCAGAGAAAACTGGTTTTAGTATTAGAAACACACATATACAAGATTGTATTATTTAAGATGTAAACAGTTTACTTCAAAATGGCACGCAGTTTCTTAACTCACACACATAAATAAGGCAGATATCAAGCACGTCAACAGGTGAAGGGCATCGGGAACTGGAACACACCGCTGACACAATGCAACAATTTTCGTAAAACTAGTCACGTCCCTTAACAGTGTTACTCTACGCATTTCAACGAAGTCGCACGTTCAATCAGGCGCGCGCGCGCGCCCACTGCACTCCTGTACCTACATGTGCGTGTATGTTATTTCGTGTACGTAGCTCTACAAAAGAAAAACAATCAGCACTAGTTCTATGATACTGTTCATTTCTCGATATAATGTGCGCACACACGACTATGCCAGAATATTGTTAGAACTGTTCGGATGATCAAACACGTATGACACTGTTGTGTTTAGTTTAATCGTTATGCTTTGATTTTTCTATCGATCGTACGGACAATTTATGTTTTAAGAGGGGAACTTTTGTTTCAAGAAAATTGTCACATGTTACAGTAGCGTGGAACATGCTAAAATGTTTAAAGGTAAAAATCATGTAATCCCTTGATTCGATTTCCACAATGTTTTGGGATAAATTCTATGGAGTAGTTTCTATGCGATTCAGTTTCAATTGGCTCCGCGTTCCCGGACGTAATGCGCGCGCGCGCTCAACCAGTATCATACAATAACGTTTGCCGCGAACCAAACGCCGACGGCTGGGTTCAAACCTAACTACCTCCATTACGTACACGTGGCATTGTATTAACCACCGCCTTGGATCTAACCCCGTACTTGCGTCAATGAATATCTAAGAAAGATTTTACTCGACTGTACTTAAAGATCTACTGAATGTTTCGTATAGGCTGGAGCTGAGTATTAAGAGTTGTTGGATGAACAGACTGCACTTTAATTACGACCCTTTCAGGATTCTGCCGGACAATACTTCACATCAGATCGGTCCTGCGACACAGTACGAACTGAAAGAAGAAGGAGAGAAAGATATAACGGGGCGTCTGTTCATAGCACAAAAGTACAATATGATTAGTAGGCCTACTATTCGGTATGAACATTTCGGTGGTCTGTAGTAAAATTTCCTTCTCCCCAGCGTTTGTCCCATACAAGCCTACTCTGTTCAAGAGACAAGGAAATAAACTACGTTTCTTGCTGAAACGAGATTTGAACATCTGGGCAGATAAAATAAAGTCCGAGATAAATCTACGAATTGTAATTTTAAATAGTTATTCTGTAACAGTAGGCCTACTAATACGTCTACAAAGTAGAGTTTATTGGTATTCTGATTCTACTACTTTGCTTATCTAAGTTTACGTTCGTATTTCGGTACGTTGTAAATAAATTTAATCTGCAATGAGTCGGGTAAAAATAAAAAAACAGAACCTAATAAAACAAAACCGTTGCATGTCCGATTTAATATGTCCGTACATAACCTGATCTTCCGGGGAATGCTTTTATTCCCTAGCAAGTTACAAGACATGAAAAGTGCGTATTCATCAGTTTCAAGTACGGAACTGTACAGTACTTTCATAATGATGGTATTATTTAAGATTAATACAATTCTTGTTATAATAAAAAAATAAACTTCCAAAACAGAATTTAATTTCCTCCTGTCACGAAGCAAATAAAGTGGCCTGCGAGATAGTTTTCCTGTTCAGGACAGATTAATAAAATAAGAGTGAATTGTGTTTTACAGAATGCGTCAATTGGTTGTACAGAATGCGTAAAATTAAATTTAAATAACACCCTCAAATTAATGCAAATTATTCAGCGTTTTGTAAAAACTTATTCAGCGGTTGTGCTACTACTAATCACTCCAGAAGTTGCTTACAGGGTACTGGTAAGTCTACAGGTATAGAAATCGTTAAATAGACATTACTTAATAAATATGAGTAAATAGTTACAACCGTCGCGTCATGAAGGAACTTTCTTTGTCTTCAATTTCATTAATAAAGTATACAGGTTTTATTTAGCAAAAGCTTGTATCTCAGTTAATGATACTTTGAAATAGTTATATCTTAACTAGATTTGTAACAAATGCACCCGGTATCGGAATCTCTTTGTGATAAGTCTTGTCTCACACACCTATTAAATACTTTATCACTGATCATCCAATCCTCACCATTAAATACTCTACGTTCCCCTCTAGCACCTACAATAATATAGATCCATAATCTAATTCTACAGATCTATAATAAAACAATACACATGGAATACAGAACGTCCCATCAAAAAACTGACGCAAAAGTAGCCACGTTCACTTACGCCTACCGTATCCATGAGTTACCGTGCGAACTGTGCCTACGACGATCTTCATGTTTTAGTGCACCGCACAGCGTCACAGTGACTATCTACTGACCTATGCATTGCCATTCCCTGCAGTACTATCAGTATTGAACTTCTAATTACGCGAACGTTTTAAACTGTCACACAAAAAAGCTACACTGCGGCCAACGTCAACTCAAAAGCAGTTAAAAGACAAATACGGAGTACACATGCAATACACGGTTAGATTAATGTCTAATTACGTAAATTAGTTGACAGACGGTAGTTCCCACTGCCACGGGAACACCTGCGATCTCCATCATTGTGTCACCGTATTTTACACGTTACACATGTTTCTGACACGAGCCTATTGTCATTTCCCCTTCTTGTCACTTTCGATACTGTATGCTGTTTGCTATGATCGTCACAACCATTGTGTGGGTTTGGGGATAGTCTCATAGAAACTGTGGGTTTGGGCACAGGAAAAATCATAGATATGTAAATGAAGTTAACTGAACGTACAGCGATTTCAGCTGACGAAACGCAGCCCTGTATCTGCATTACGACGCCAGACGTAAGCAACCAAATAACGGTATCATCGTCATGCACCATTATCATTATTGCTATCGTTATGCCGTTAAGATTCTTGTTATATGTTGTAAACGTCACGTACGGTTTCGACTACGAAAATTAGCGAACAACAGGAGCTACGACATTACTTGTGTACGTGCCCCATCTACTGCGTCGACACATCGTTCAAAGAGTCGTTTGGTATACACACTCACCTCTAAGGACGCTACTGAACAGCTGAAAAACAAATGTATGTCTCGCAGCGACTACAATGTTTATGTTGACGGCTATTATAACTGATCAGGTGTGTGTGCGCGCGACGATACTTCAGTTCTGCGAATTGTTTCAAACTGATTATAGAGCGGTATTTAGTAGGGTTTGTAGTGTTTAATCGTTAAATTTTAATTGATAGTATAAATTCAATTTGGCGACAGTTATTACACTGCACACAATTACGAGGGTCGCATGGATAGTCGTGTTTGAACAGTGGAAACAGAGTAACCGAACACAGAGAAATCGCTATTCAGAACATTAATGACAAACTAAGTAAACAAAAACAACAATAATCACTTGATATTATACAAGAATTCTCAAGTTTACGATTGCCCAACAAACACTACAGCAACGCACAATAAATGTCACTTGCTTAATAGTGCCAACACAATAATCCAGAAGTCACAAGAATAACCAATTCCGAAACACACACCAATATCACACAGCCAAAACTAAACTTGGTTGCTTACACACACACACACACACACGCACCCACGCACGCACGCACGCACGCACTGCCCTGCCGTGTTTATAGAAGGACCTGTCGCTTTCTTGGCCATGCGTTGGGAATAATTGCATCGTTAAAGACGGCTAGAAAACACAGGAATTGCTGACTAGTGTGTATTATTGCCGACATTATCTGCGCCCCGCAGACCGAATGACGTACACACCATTCTGCTGCTTATCTCATGGACGTTAGCGTATAATTCGTATTAGATGTCTGTACTTTTATTGGAGAATAAAAGTGTTTAGTTTTTATAAGCGTGTTTCAAAAAACTGAGACTATCGATTTCTCTGGCGTGTATTCCACTATTATATCACGGCCTACACAATCTGCATATAACAACGTACAAAAGGCCTTCCGAAATGAAATTGCGCTTTCGTAAAAATAAAAAAATAGTTACACTGAGAACGGATTTTTTGCAAGAGCCGCTACGTTTCAAGGAGGAAGAAACTACATATTACACTTCATAATAGTTAAAATTTCAGTAGTGGAGTCGTATTAAGCCGTGGTCCATCATTACGCAACTGAAGTTGAAAATTCTGGGCTCTTTTAATGATACACCTTAGCTTGAATGGAACCACAATATCGTATAAAAACCTTGTTAGTTTATCAACCTGTTCATCAACGTAAGCGTTCACAAGCAGCATTATACCTATCAGCATCGAGAGATTATGTATTTTTAATGTATAATTCCAATTTGTCTCACAAATGTCAGTTTCTGGCTTTCCATGAAAACATTCAAATAATAACTATACGAACATCTTTGTCCTAACAATTCTAACGGACAGATCCTCATGGTCGTTTGCCTCCCCTCATATAAGGTTGGAAAAATATTCCTGTATTTATAAAACGACATCGTCCACTGAGCAAAGCCTGGAATCGAGATCTACGCACAATCAGGAGTTATTAAGTACTTACACTCTCTGACGGATATTCTCAGTGGTCTAAAAACCTAACTAATTTAATGGAGTATCTACGCGCTGGCGTCAGCGACCTAAAATACTTTACTTATTTTTGTGAAATGTTTGGTGCGAACAAAACTTTCCCCAGAAGGGGCCCCTTTTCAATACGATTACACCGTACCGGATTCTACATATGTACGCCTTTCCGCTAGTGAAGACGCGGTTTGTTCCATCTCCTAACAATTTCGAGAGTACAGCTCCCAGAATCTTTTCTGTACTCCACCCGCTTATTAGGGTGTCCAAACAACCGAGTTAGTATGTCAACGGTTTAGATATCTGTTCCCGTCCAACAACAGTTTCGTTCGTGTTATTACTACGTGCACGTCATTTTTGTTAATTACTGTTTACAGTGTAATGTGACGGGGCGATTCTAAAACTCTACCCTACAACAGATTTGACAATAGGTACGTAGTGCCAGGCTGTACTAAATGATCACCTATATGATAATACTACATATTTAGAGTATTCAGTATTACACAGATCAATACAATATAATCTGTGTAATCTGTTACGGCTTTCCACACAACTTGTTGAAAATTCGAGTTTTTATAAGACTTCGGCCACAAATGGTATACGCTTCCTTGTGGCACACTCCTTGCCGTTTCTATACGAACGAAATTTTACAATTCCATTACAGATCCGCTAGTTTACTTTGGCCGTACAGATGGGGAATTATGAAAAAACAACAAAACTATAATAATGGTTCGTTTTGTACTGCCTCACCAGCCCAGTAGCAGGCGGGGCAGGGCAGGTAGCTTTAGTGACCCGGGTAGTGTGGCCAGCACTAAGCTTCAGTCGTCAAATATTGATGTTATCCCAGATATTCACTTAAACATATTGAGTCGACTCGGGGATGAAAAACGCATCTTGAGTTTTGATGCGTCTGGGAAGTAGGATAATATAATAATCTCTCTCTCTCTCTCTCTCTCTCTCTCTCTCTCTCTCTCAAAAAAAAAACGCGCGCGCGGAGTGAGTGAGAGAGACCTGTATAATTGAGCGAGCAAAGCGAATTCTCAGTTTTAACTCGACCGTTTGACATTTGTCTCTCTACCTATCTGTCTATTTGGAGTACGTCTCACGACAACGTTTGAACGCATCAACCGATTTTCGTAAAACTTGACATGCGAGTCGATACTTTTCCTCTACAGAACCCTACTGTTTTTCGAGTCAGCTTCATACAAAAGAAAAAACAAGTCAAGACTAATTAACATTACCATTTTTAAAATGGATGAAAAACGTGTGATAACATTCTGAAATCAATGCCATTAAAGTAAACCGTAATAACATACAAAAATACGCGTTACTGAAACGTTCTTCAGAAGGTACTGACTGAATTGATTTTCCTATATTTCATATTTCAAACGTATACCCAAATGCTGTGTAATACACCTCTTTGCATATTTAAAAACGAATTACCAGCTAAAAAAACAGCTGAAAAAATAACAAAAGAGCTTAAAAATTAAGGGATTAACAAAATTCGTCGTATATTTTTAAGAAGGCGTTACTAACTGAAAAAATAATAAAAGTGCCTAAACATTAAGAGATTAGCAAAATTATCGATCCTCTGGGGGGTCCGGTCCCGTTCGTTCTCCCCGTGAATACGCCCCTGCATCCTTGGGCAAAATTTTAATTAAGTCGTTGTGTCGTAGTTTTCTCTCATATCTCTCCTGATCATGCCCAGCATGAACTAACAGTTTCTTATTATTTACATCTCTGTTATACTATGTCTACGTTGAGGCGAAAGCAAACTAGGGGTACGTTCGGCCTATCATCTCTTTGTCGAACGATTTTTTAATGTTTTTACTACGAATGAGGCCGCCGGCGGGACCGAAACGTCTAGTTATGACACCTGTGAGCAATCGATCACAGCCCAACAGCCCGGAAGTTAATCTTTTAAAGTATCGTACAGGAAAGTTCCACACTAAACAGACCACGGTAAATTCAAAAACTTGTAATAATAATGTACAACACATCTAAGCACACAAAATGTACAAATACATACAGTTCGCGCCAAAATGTACATATGTGAATACTACCGACGGTTACACATGCAGGCCTATACAGGTCTCGTGAATCGAATCACGCGTGACAAAATGTAAACAGTACGCGTCTGCGGCCGTGTACCGTTATTGTGTATCACACAGTCACTGGTTCTATTAATTACTACTGATTCATATTGGTAACTGGTATTATTAATATGCATCGATGTATACTATAATATGGATCGCGTGCTGGACAAGAAAAGTGAACGACAGAAAACTTCCGAAGCACGTACAGCTTCCCCCACCATCGGGAGAATAAAGCGTTTGGCGCTAAGTTAACACGTGTACTAAACGAGTCTTAGTCAGTAATGCACTTGTTTTGACACCTTACAATTATTACATTTGGGACAGTTCTATTGAAAATTTGTGCTTATCTAAGAAAAGTAATTGTTTAGATTTTGATTTTATTAATCAAACTTCAATAATGAGTTTTTCAGAAGTAGAGAAACAATTCAATGAAACGGATATTGAAGAAATTAAGGGAACTTTAAGGGAATTATGAATATGGTTAAAGAAGTTAGGTCATACTATAAGGATAACATTCTGTATTTTCTGTGTGGCTTTATTGTAAAAAAAATTCAGTTCGAAGTTAAGGTGTGAAGAGTGCATTCATAACAGATGACAATAACTTGAGCGTTTACACTCATTTTACTGACTTTGTGTCAATCGGAAAATTAATTAGAGCGTCATCAAACGTTTTAAAGATTGTAAAATATATGTATAATTTACTGATTATATCTGACAGTAAACTTAATACCAAAAAAATGATTACATCAGCTTGCAAAAACTTTGCTGGCACAGTGTTTGGAAAACATATTTCAAACAATGATTTTTTTTTAAGACAGCCCCATGAAGTGAAACTTATCAAATTAATAGGGACATTATTTTATAAAATCTTGTGCTATGAACTAAGGAAAGAACTGCTGCAGCTACCTTCTCTAAGCTTGGTGTCCGTCAAAAGTTAAATAAATTTGTATTATTTAGTAATGTTTAATGTAAACAATTTTTATACACTTAATACATACCTAAAATAAAATAAAAAAATTTAATGTAAATTAGCATTGCTAACTGAACACTTTAACGACCATGGCCAGCATATACGCCAGCTTCTTTTACGTAATAAACATTTTACAGTTGACGGCTCACATCTTTATTTTCTTTGTTTTCCTTATTTTTAATCTTTATTCGTCTGGCTTTAACATTAAATGTTCATAAATAAGTATTTATGAACGCAACAGAAGTTGGCAATAAACTGAAATAATGTGTCAGAATACTGAAATCTTACAGTGAAACAAATGTGTTTATTTTGGAAAAGAACTTATTAAAAGTCTCCCACTTTGGAGTCATTAATTGTTAAAATGACATAGCTATACCATTTAACACAAAATATGGTCCACTAAAGCTACAAAAGCTATAACAAATCAGAAAAGTCAGACTTTGCACAGGTACAGTATATAGCATACGCAGTGTTCTTCCCCGCACTGGTGCAGCGGTCGGACCGAATTCAGTGAATGCAGCACGCGATCCAAATAGTATACATCGATGTTAATATGTTACTAAATAAACGTTAACTACATGCATGATTGAATAATCAATCGATACAAATCACTCAATGGAATCAATGACGACGTGCACAAGAACAACACTAAGGAGCGTGCTAGCGGACTTTATTTTATATACCACACTGCTGATCAGATCACGTAGAAACTCAGAGGAAGGAAATCGTGTTGGCGGCATCAGGCACCTGCAACACTGAGCAATACAGTTTCCTAGGCTCGACCTGGACGCTGCAATCGGGTCACGGACGCGAAGACAGCCCACTACAACGACGTAAAGAGGAAGAAAGTGATACAACCACCGCATAAAATATTGAGTAACAGGAAAGTAGCGTAAAGAAACTGTTAAGTATACATAGATTCTATGGAAAATTGTACAACAATCCATACGTACGCTGTGCATTGAAGTCGGCGCTTGATAATCAAGTAACAGTAGAGTTATTATAAGTTCTTCATGCTTTTACAAGACGTTTCGTTCATACCGATGAAGGGCATCACCACTGGCGCGGGAACACAGATCACAACACCCGCGAACGAATGTAAACAAAGACTGTTCTGTTATGTGTAGGAACTTATACACTTTTTTTGACCAAAAATATGACCAACCAGCACCTTAAAAAAGTGTATAAATTTAAGTTCCTAAACAGGACAAAACAGTCTTTGTTTACATTAGTTCGCGGGTGTTGTGATCTGTGTTTCCGCGCCACTGATGATGTCCATCGTCGGTACAGACAAAATGTCTGGTAAAAAATTTACAGGCATTGCACAAATGCAATGCACAGAGAAGGGCATTGAAAATGTTTCAATAAATCTAAAAAATATATATATTTATGTTCATTCACCAATCAATGAATTCATTCTTCATTCACCAATGTACAGATTATAAGTTAAATGTAGTCGCATTCATAAGCGAAGTTTTATATGTGTACTACGTTATTGACAACAAAGAAGTAGTTTCTATGGAAACTCACCGGTTCCCATTTTCGATCACGCACCAGCGATCGGCCGCAAATGTGCGACACGTCCTTAAAACATTTTCAATGTTAAAACATGAAAAACTTAGACCACGGCCTACCAACCCGGAAAACTGTAATAATATAAACAGCAGCCGTGAAAGCTTACGTTCATTTATTAATAGTAGAGTTATTTGTTGAATAACAGAGTTAGTTTTGTACCATAGTTCGTAACAATATACAAAATGTAATAACCTTTCATGAACAAAGACGTAATTCTGTAAGTGTTAACGAAATAATTAAGAATTTGTTTCATAAACTATTACATACCACACGACAGAAATGGGTACCTCCACTTCAGTGTCAGAAAGATAAGCAGAGTTGTAGGTAACCGCGTTGAATAAAAGGCAAGAAGAGAGTAACGTGATTGAAATGTTTCACAACACTAACTGTATGACTGAACAAAACTGATAATGGCCATTTAACGTTTCTCAACTCTGCAGAATAGAATAGATCCTTCAGCGTATTACGGGATCTTGTGGCACAATATCAGTACAATACAATACAGCAACATTTCCGGCCTAAACAGCAAAGCCAAGCGCGTCATTGTTTGAGATTTCCATTGGGTATTTTAAAAGTGATTACGATGACCAAAACTCCGCTTTGTGCTTTTTTTAACGTAGTTATTCGACTTTCATTCCTGCTATTTTACTTAATTACCGCAGATTTACTTGTTATCAAGTGTCAATGGTAACCTTCGTGCTTAATTGTTTCCGTTCCAAAAATATAAATTCTTAAAAATCATACAGAACACATAAAACATAAAGTTCACCAACGACAATCAATAACCGTTAATGATCGAACTATTCAGACATACACAAAATTCATCTAACCTTAATGATTACGTAATGACTATGATATTCTTTCCTGTTGGGTCTTTTCCGTTACACGAACCGAAAACTTAAAAAACTTTTCTCTATATAAAACATCATTACATAAAACGTGACAGAAACTGGCACTAACCTATCATAATTTAACCTTAAGTTTGCCTAAATCTGATTAATTTCTGCTTAATGGTTTTAAGGATAAAACTTCTTTATATCGTACAAAATTTGAATAGATAGACCACTACTGCAGTGCATTTCCCAACAATACTAAGAAATTTCCACACAATCGAAGAAACTTCTAATTGTCCTGTACTCTTTTTGCTTGAGACGTATGCGTGCCAGCCACCGGATCAACAACTGTTGTGTATAACGTCGGTACCGGTACTTTAATACCTGCGTATGACTTCGCACATCTGATAACACAGTTCCATTTGGTCCCTATATATTCGTGAACAATTGTAGAAACGTGTCAGCTGGTTCGACTCAGAAAAAGGTGGAAAGACACTAGAGGTGGTATCGGTGATCACTATTTTTTGGAAACTAAACATTTGAATACAGCTTATTAAAATAACACTGCAGTCTAAAAAGAAAAGAAAATATGAAACAAATAATGTTCCTATTTAATGAAGCATTAAAAGATGACATTAGGTTTTCTTTAGATGACATTAGATGAACAGTCGCGAATTTGTTCCTTGAAAATGTTTTAAACGACAACAAAAAGAACAGGGCTATAAAATATATAAATAAATCGACTAAATAATTGTTAAAAACAAATTAATTTTACTAATTTTTTATCAATTTTTTTTAAGTACATGCTACTTTTTAAAATTGTTCACTTTGTTCGAAGTTTTCAATGTATTTGCAAATTTCGGAGTCCTGGCGAAAATGATGGAAAATCGCGGCAATCAAAGAAGCAACTGGCGGGTCGTTTGAAAAAATCGACTGTTCTGGTGACTACACTGTTCCAACAGCTGACCAATTTCAAGCATTTAGCGGAATTTATTCTGCCGATTTCTGTGAATTTAAAATAATGTATATCCATGTTTACGCAACATAGTGGAAGGTACCGTCAGAGAAACATCATCATGTTGGAACTGTTTCTTGGAAGGCTCCTGTATCGCCGCATTAATTAGACGTTCATAAATATTAAATCAAGGTTAGATGTGACATTTAATGACCGCGCGAAGCAAAACGGTGATAACAAATTGAACGCCACATAACTCACATTAAGATGTCCGGACATTACGTCATCGGAATAGATACAATGTATGATGTGTCGCACACTAATTACAAGTCTCATTTTTATGTTATGAATATTGCAACGCTTTGAATATTGTTACAGAAACCGAGATGCAATTTGACACGCATTCCGTAAGCGAGCAAACCTTCCATATGGCCTGTCAGCCCATTCCTTCCTCTGTTTACTAACTTGCTTTTGTTGAGCAGATGAACGGACGTGAAAGCAGCGTATACGGTAAACAAGTTTGCCGTAAATTTTGTTCTTGAACAGTTATCATTGTAAATGAAGAACTGTTATACGATTAACTGATTTTCACCATTAACTCGCGAATGAAGTGAATGCATTTTTCAAAATAATGTGTAAACGAAATGCGTCATACAATTTAATACACGAATTTACTGTGGGATACGTACAGTGTCACCGTAAATTTCTCTCGAAATATTTAAAAACAAATATTATCTGATTTTCATTAAAAACTGACTTTCAAACATTAGCCCTACGCCTGATGGGGCAGAGTAAACATTATCCCGAGAATCTGGTGGTCTTGAAACGAACAGGGTTAGATGGCGCCTTGTTAATAACTCGTGCAGGGCATCCAAGCTACATTACTATAGACTACTGTTTGTCCCAGAAGTAAGAGGGCACAGTCAGTTTGGCTCGACC
This sequence comes from Magicicada septendecula, assembly GCA_034769895.1. Taxonomy (NCBI): domain Eukaryota; kingdom Metazoa; phylum Arthropoda; class Insecta; order Hemiptera; family Cicadidae; genus Magicicada; species Magicicada septendecula. The sequence continues at coordinate 218,181,875 of CM068370.1, forward strand.
TTGGGCCGACCGACACATCGACAGCAATTGTCAGAGAAAACTGCATCAGCATAAATCACCGAGTTCCTGACACTCTCGAGAAACATAGGTTCAGTGGTGTATCTAGAATTTGGCCCGGGGGGGGGGGGGTCGAGTCGGCTTCATACAAAAGAAAAAGCAAGTTAGAATTAATCAACATTGTTATCTTTAAAGTTGCTGAAAAACGTGTGATAACATCCTGAAATCAATCCCATTACAGTAAACGGTAATAACACATTAAAAATACGCGTTATTAAAAACATTCTTTACAACATACTACTTATTGACTGAACTGATTTTCCTGTATTTCATATTTCAAACGTATACTCAAATGCTGTGTAATAAATCTGTTTGAATATTTAAAAGAGAGTTAGGCCTACTACTATATTAGCGTAGATGGCTAAAATAATAATTGTTTTTACGCTTTGCTAAACAGCCTAAAAATGAAGAGATTAACAAAATTCCTAATCTCTTTAGACCCGGGAGGGGTCCGGTACCGTTCGTCTCCCCCTGTTCGGTAAGTATGCCGCTGCAAAGGTCTCGAATTTTATAAAAAAGAGACAGTAAATAGCAATATGTGAGTGGACACAAGAGTGTTAATGAAACGATTTTGTTTGTACATCTTAGTTAAAGGGAACAACACAGGCGACAGGGCAAGTAATAAAAAAGCACCAGACCATCAATAAAAGGATTCACATAAACGGACAAACCATAGAGCCAGTTAGAACGTACTATCAATACCTTCAAGTCACAGAGGCAGAACCTCTAGCGGCTTAAAAATAACTTTAATAAAAATAAAGATAAATAAAAAATAAAGACTTAAAAAATAATGATTAATACCATTGTCTCTCTCCTGCGCGCGCATGTTATACTTATAGTGATTACACATGCCACATAAATATATTTCCGGAATTTTTTAATGTAACACTGTTTTATAAATAAGTAGAACCCGTATTTTTTTCTGACAACTGTGCTATACATAAAAAAAGTATTAAAAAACGACAGCCCTAAGTTTAAAACGTTATAATTTTCACAATTTTGAAAATAAAAAATTTAATTTTTATACCATTACTATTCTCGCTTATTTTTGTATTTGTGTAATTTCAAATTTTCTATATTCTTCGTTGATTTACTTCATAGTGAAATGTGTCGGAAGTCGCTGTTTTTCACTCTTTGTTTCAACCGGAAACATCGAATAGGAAAATAATTTCCTGTTAAAGAAGAGTTGTGTATAATTACGTTTTTTACGCATTGTGTCAAATGTTTATTCTTCTGGATTTAATCTGTTAGAAGTTATTAATTTTTCAGTAAACGTCTTAAAATTCTGTAACGGCTGTACTGTAAGAAGTACAGTACCTACATTTTGCACTATGATTAACAAACATTAAAATATATTAATATGTATTAATTCAAACACTTTTTGGTACAGTCTGTTTCTTGACGTATATAATATATTTAATATTTATAATAACTTTATACCTCAAGATTTTTCCTTATTTGGAACATATTTCGGGAGACATGGTGTTCCCATCTTCAGCCTTCTTGGGATGGGGTCAAGAAGGTTGATGATGGGAACACCAAGACTCCCGAGAAACATGTTCCAAATAAGGAAAAAACATCTTGAGGTAAAGTTATTATAAATATTAAATATATATGTATTAATACAGTAAAAATGTCATAAGTATGTCTACCTAGTTTATGTGAACTCATATTTAAATTGTTATTTAGCAGATTTTTAAAGCGACGTTTGCGGCCATTTGTACAATCAGTTCCATCATAACTGGGACCATTTTTCCTAGCGTCAAACAGGTTGCGCAACATCGGCACTTGGAAGAGTAATATGCTCTCCACGTTTAACTTTATTTTGTTGTTGGGTAACAAATAAATTAAATAACACACACACACACACACACACACACACACACACAAATTGTTTATATTCAGTTGTACAGTTTTATAATAACTGAAGCGCAAGGTGAACATTAAAAGTACGGTTGAGAATGGTTACACGTTAAGTACGCATTGGGCTGAATCTAAACTTATAGATGTGTAGTGTTTTTAGCAATTTTAGGTAACTCGACAGCACGATACAATGAAAATGTTAATAACGTTTGATACACAAATAAAATTTTTCAGTTGTAATACGGATCATACAAGCCACCCATTCAGATGAATTTTTCGTGATGCTTGGTTTATTCATAGCATAACAGCTCTACGCAGCTGATGCTCGTGTCAGTAGGTAGAAAAAAATCGTGACTTTTTTCGGATTTCACTATACTATAAAATAAAGAGACCCCCCCCTCAATATGAAACATGCGCTCGGATATAGAAATAAATGAGGATTACAATGGTGTATTTACTCACTATTTATATCAGATATTGTGGAAGTTATAAAGTTCTAAAACCAGGGCTGTTCTATGTTTAAAGAGTTTATAAGGAATAAAGCATGAGAATAGGGAAAACTGATGCAGTATGAGGAAAGACAACATACGATAGTTTACGTTAAAAAAACTTTCATTGAATATAACTTTAGCATTTCCTTATTCGAGTAACGGACTTTCAGTCACAAATTGGGTCACCAGCGACAGTCGATCACTGCGGCACAGATTTGGTTACAACACGTCGTCTACGCCAATGAGTTGTTCAACAACTACGCTTTTATGCAGGTCAATTGTCTCAATGCTCGCGTTATTTGAATACGGGTACATTATTTGAAATGCTGAAGATTTTTATGTGACTCAGGTCAAAACAAATACGAAGAACTCGCACGAGTCTAGAAGCCACACTTAGTTGAAAACTTTACACGTATCTTTTGTTAAACTTGAACCGAATCTCAACTGAAATTTCCTAGTCTTATTCCAAATTCACTTATCAAACATTGTAAAATTGTGTAAAATCAACTCCAAAACCTTAATTACATTCCGTTAAATCATAATTTAGTTACATTTACAAAGTCAATAAAATTGAGTCCACACAAAGGTTTTACAGACAACAACATTATAGAAGGAGAATAGCGACTTGGAATCATTGTGGGGGGGGGGGATGATGATGATATTTCCCACATTAAGCATTAAGATAGGCTTCTAGTCACATTCTGTGTTACTAAAATTATTCTGGTATCCCTTTTTCGGCAGAAAATTCTCCAAACACCAAAATCTATTTTTTTGTTTTTATTACGTTACAACGTGTCCAAAATAGAGATACGTATATTTAAGTATAGTTAACGATTCTCTTGGTATTTGTTTTAGCATGTAAAACATGCATGGGCAACGGCGCTACTGAGTCATATACACAACTTACACCTATAGAAATGGATATTGGATTTTATGACAGGAGTATGGTATGTCATTTTAAAAAAATCGACAAATCGAGCAGTATTCGTAATACTTACCTACCGGTCTTCATGAATATCTGAATGTCAAACTGTAAGTCCGTAACGTTAAGGTACATTAAACTTCAAATGACAGATATTAAAAAAAATGTCAACTTCACATAAAAAAAAACCGAAGAAGCAATCGAAAATGGGAGTGAGATTTAAAGTATGATTAAATAGAGTTACATTTCTATAATTACTCAGGTGGAAAAAAAAAATAACAAAAAATAATCCGCTGTAGTAAGAAAAAAGATCTTATAAAGTGAAGCACGGAAACCAATAGTACTTAGATTTTCTGGAATCTAAAAAGTATTTACTTTTCTGTGTTCAAAATTACCGAAAAAACATCACGACTCAGTTTACCGATAAACCCAAAATTCACAATAAAGAAGGTGAGTTATAATCTGAGGATTAAATGACATTCTAAGAAGAAAAAGTGAACACGATGGGACATCGTGAAAAGTTCATTCATCCCTTTCAATAGCACTGTTTTCTCTGCAAAAGATCACAAGGGACTGCTTTTCAGTGACGAAGAAGTACTCGTCGCTAAAACGATATATGAAACCATAGACTTCCGTATGGATATAATTTTCACGATCAATTCTGACGTTTCTTTTTTTTAAATAATATGTATTTCTCCATTTGTAAAATTGCATATTATTCAAACATAAATCATTTAAGATTAAACGAATAGACGTTTAAACATTACTAAGTGTACGAATTAGTAGTTAAATTCACACTTAATAAATAATTGGATAAAAGTTGTTAACTTAAGCTTCGTAAATTCTGGAAAGAAGTGCTGCAATTTATTTATCGATAAAGACTACGGTGTGATCAAAAACGTAGGCCTAAGTGAGAGAAATAAGAGTGGATGGAAACGGTATGAGAGAACGCTCCACGAGCAGAAGTCTGGTATTGGTGGTAGAACTAGACGCCAGACGCGGCGACGCACATAAAAAAATCTACAGTGACACGTTTACTGAAAATAATTATGAGCCATCACAAACAGGCAACATCTGACTGACATTTGACAGTGTTGTCAGACTAAAGGGTCCCAACTGCGGTAAAGCTATCATCAAATAAGTGTAACATCACGATTCAAAATAAAAAGTAACCGAGTAATGACAATAAACAATATGCAAAACATTCTCTGCAGCCGTCATTTGTGCTTAGTTTTAAAAAAAGGTTTTTGAATCGCAGCGTTTAAGGTTCGATTCTCACGTATTACACAATAGTAAGTTCCCTGAGCTACAGAACTCGCCGACTATTCGAGCGAAATACATTTACTATTAGGTAAAATCAGATTATTATAACTTTTTTTAATTCTTCGGACCCTTGATGTAATTAGTTACAAAAATTGTGAATGTAAACACTACACTCTGATTTAACATTCTCTTTAGTTTGACACAGGGCATGAATTTGTACAACTAAAGTACTATACTTCGATCCACTTTTTGGGCCAAGGGGTCATAAAAATTTGAAATTTCCTAAACACTGTACTTTGATTATGGGTAAAGTTCTCGTTAATTTGATAAAATCCCACATGGATTTCTGCGGGTTTTTCAAATCTTTGATCTTCACATTTTTTTAATCGTTTGGGGAGGGGGGGATGAACTAAAAAAATTACGGATCTGTGTGGTAACAGTATGGACACTCATACTTACTACAACACGCGTACTTACTTATTTTACTAAAATAGATTGATGCGTTCAAAATTTATCGCGGGACATCTTCCAAATAGACAGAGAAATGCAACGGTGGAGTTAAAAACTGACGACTCGCTTCGCTTGTGCAATCAAAACATAGACTTAACACAGGCGATGATCTTGTCGAATATAAAATTCTCATGTTCTCTTTCATTTCAAACTTGTTTTGTCCGTATTGACAGACCTGTTGTCCGTTTTAAATTTATTACAAATGTCGTTTTTCTTATAATCACTTATTTCTACTTACCATCTCCACGTGTTAACATGAAGCAGTGAATGTGCGAACGCTACCAGTAGCCTACTATCATAAAATAATGTTTCCAAGTAGCAAGTTTACTTGGGGTGGGGGTGGGGGGCGACGCGCGCGTATAAGTGTGCGACGACTTTTGTTGTTGAGTTGTCGGTGTCACTGTTTTCAGCATGTAACGTCTCATAAACAACATACTGTATTCCTTTTTCGGAAGCCCCAAGCTTCTGCGTTCATTCGATTTGCATACACTCATTTTTCGAGGCATTTTGGGTACCGAAACCAGAACTGGTTATCAGCTATACTGTTGAATACCCAAGCTGAGGTGATACGACATTCTTCCATACATTTACTACAACAATTTTCTCGTTGTACATACTTCCCTCATTCCCACATCCATCTCATTATGTCGTCAATCAATTAATTCAGTGTCGTCACTGAATTAAAACAAAATTATGAATTCGATAGCGCAGTGAGACATTTTGCCCTCTGTACCAATTCACTGGATTCCATATTGTCTTCTATAGGTCTAGAGAATAGCAAAATTTGAAATGGAAACAGAGAAAACAGAAAGTGTTAAAACCTTTATTACTTTAGTTGAAAACACGAAGTGAGTTCTCAACTTTAACTCAAGCTCCAAACTGAAGTAACAATAATCCATTTATATTGATCAACAACAGAGACACAACTAGTTATGTTTTACAGGTCAATACCTAATTGAAATTATGGAGTTTATTGCTCATATTGTTTATGTTTATGGTCAAAGTAATTTAATAATTTTTGAAACGGTGTAGAATAACAATTTTGACACCATATGCGTACAGTTTAAGTATTATAATGCTCTAACTTTAATTTTTGCACGAGTAAATTAGCTAGTCGCGTATGTATGAGTTTTACTTTGACTGTACAAACGTCAAGCAGCGTAGGGGAACGTACTGAACCCCCACGCAACTGGCAGTGCCAGTGCTGCTACGCTTCCCCTCTCCGGATATAATGTTAACGTAGCCGTGTAGTACCAATCGCTTGTTTGCTAGTATCAGGATCTTTGTGTGCTACTTCTATCAATTTTTGTATTTTCTTATCATCGTGAACAATTTCTATTAATTTTTCTATACCACTTAATCTTTTACATTTACGATAAAACAGTTTATTGTCACTAATAACATAAAGTTTACATCGTTTGTTAAAGTTTCTACTTTGGTATGATTTTACACACTTTTCAGGAATTTTTCCAGTATTTAAAAACCTTTGTATATCCAGTTGTGTTACGCCTGCTTCGAAAATTTTCATTTTAATTATCCCGACTCAAATCTGAATGCGCACACAATACGCGAACATCTGGCATCTGGCCCACTGATCAGTTTTTACTTTGACTTTAAAGACAACTAAACAGTACACCACGAGAGTTACACCTTCACAGAAGTTTTACCATGTCTGTTTCTCTGTAGAGTTTTTCATTCATCGTCGTATCAGTTAGATTTATTCGGTTGAATTATTCTGCATTGCGTTTTCGTTCCCCTTAAATACACTCATTTTAAACTTCACCTTCAAATAACTTTCGAGTCCCATTTGTTTTCCTTACTTTTCACTTCCTACCAAACTGACTCTCCTTTCATGTTACAGCTAACAACACTCAGGCCCGGATTTCCCACTAGGCACGTGCCTAGGGGCGGCACGAGGTGAGAAATTATTTGTTAAAATTTCATGTTTTCGGTTTTTTGTAAATGCGGAATTTGCAATAGAGATAGTTGAAATTACTATTTTCAGCAACTTTTTTTCAGCAGTCAAGGAGAATTGAATATACAGAAGTTACATTTGGGGGGGGCGGTAACAATAGTGCCTAGGGGCGGCAGGATACCTAAATCCGGCCAACACTCTTTTGAACTTTTTCTTCAAACAACTTTAAAATCCCGTTTGTTTTCCTTATTCTTACGTTCTTTTAAATCAATCCTCCATTAAAGTACGAGTGTTATACCACTTTACTTTGCGGAATGCCTCTGAAAAAACGACAAAGCATTGGGCAGGTCCATCCAAATGCTAAGCGAACAAGGTTACTGAGAGCAGCTGATACACCCGAGGAACGTGATTCCCGGCTTGAACACCAACGGAGAAGGCAGGCTGAGATTAGGGCTGCGGAGACGCCTGGGGAGCATAGGGAGCGCGTAGACCAACAACGAAGAAGACAGAGATTAAGGCCGCGGAAACACGTTCCAGTGAATGTCTGGTTTGCAATGACAATCAATCTTCACGTACAGCAGGCGTAGATTTAAAAATTAAATGGTTTTTATCACGGACAATTGTATGTAGTGTTCTCAAGTCAGCAAAAGTAGCGATCTCTATTTGTTTTGATGGCAATTAAAAAAATGCAGTATATAAAGAAACACTTCAGTAAACAAATGTGTGTAACTGTATGAACATGTGTACGTAAATCTATATTGTTAACTTGTGTATGTAATGTATTGACTCTGTAAATTTAACTGATATAGATTGATGAATGGGGATATATGTAAACTATATTAATGCAGTAAATTATTTATAGGAAAAGTACATCTTAATTTATTGTGTGTCCAAGCAGCCATGCGCCCTGAAGGACACATATTGCGACACATGCGCCTAATCCTTCAGGGCGCATGGCTGCTTGGACACACAATAGTGTCAACTCCCACTTCGTAGACGTAGACAATTAATAATTATATTAAAACACTTATCACAAATCAAATATTCGCGTGCGAAGCCGCGAGTAACCGCTAGTAAACAATAAGCTACGCATGTAATGATCAATGATAAGCTCAGTACACTACGGCTGTGCTGAGTTGATCATGCATGTCGTATGTAAGGCTCTATAAAGAGTTCTTTATAGAGCCCTAGTCGTATGCAGTACGTCACGGCGACGTCATGTGATCAAGAATACGCCGCATGGTGAGTTCACAAAGCCACAGCCTACACATTCCTTTGTTTTACAATGCTTCAACATGCACAGCGACAGGAAACCAACTACCAGCGCCTCCTTATCTGTGAAGTCATAACCCAGTGACGTCACGTGACCGTCTCAGTACAGGTGACTCATTCAGACTGCTACCGATCCCACCAAAATAGGGGCGGGATGCACAATATAAGGGTTCACGTTTTGAAAAAATTGCAAAAATTCGTGTGGGTTATAAAATTCAACAGAATTTTAACCAAAATCTGAATATTGTGCTCAGGTTCGGAAATCTGAAAACTTCTGGACACCAGAAGGAAAAAGTTTGATAAAATCGCAAAAAAAACACGCGAGTTGCCAGACTGAACGGAAGTTTAACTCAAACTGGAATGTACTATTTACTCTGAAATTTTTGTAACTTTATGGGCAACATGGGCAAAAAGTAGAAGAGAACTGTAAAAATTGGTGGAGGCATCTAGATATGAGGAACTTTATTCAAAATACAACTGGGTATTTTTAAAACGTTTTTAAAATTGATATCTCTCAACATACCTCTTGCAAATTTTGGACCACCTTTAAAAAGTTATTGTAAGTTATGGTTGCAAAAAACTTCACATATTGTCAGTTATGTATGTTTGTGAGAAGTTTTAGCTACATGCCTATAGGAAACAAACTTAAACTTAAAATATAAACTTAAAAACCTAAGTTTAAACATTTACAAAACCTTAGAAACTACGACTAAATTATTTGTCATGTGGACATTATGGTTTATAAATTTAAACTAAATAGACAGTGCAGTAGTTCGGAGTTGTTACAATTGCGTCTACAGTGTAGTACACAATGCTTTACAATTGTTATTTTATTAGAAACACAGGAGAAGTAATCGAGGTTTTCGTAATTTTTCTGATAATTGAAAGATAATCCAACATTAAAATGTATTTATTATTTAATAATAAATGTATTTTTTTTTAAAGACTGATCGAGTTTTGTAGCTCAGGGAGCTTGCTAGTGATAATATAAATCACATACTTTTAATCCACGAACACAACGAACTGCCAATTGGATGTAACTTCATACTTGTAAACTAAAAATAGACATTTCTAAATTTCCGGCGTGGCTATATCTGCCACATAAGCCTAATAATATGACAATTTATTTAGAATAACGAATCAAGTGATTACGCAATGACGTCGTATGCCTTGCCTGGTAACAATTTGAATTCGAAAGTAATAATCTGTACATACGAATTACAATAACTCGTACATAGAGGTACCACTCATTTGCATATTGTGAATCACCCTTACTTAGCTATCCCAGAAATTTACGGACTTTTAATATCAACCTCTAATGCGGCCTCTGACTATTAATTCACTATTGTGAAGTGTCTACAGCTACTCATGTACAACTCAAAGGCATAAAATCTTGTAACTAATGACACAGCTGGATCACGCTACACAGTAGGTGTCAATGCAATAATACTGGCCATGGTACGGGACAAGCACCTCACCTCGAGTGCTCTACAACAAAACCAGTGGGCCTTGGTTAAAATTAATGGACTCGGCGCTTCCACTGCTATCTGGTACAGTCTTCATGCTGAACTGATAATTAAGAAAAAAACAAACTGTTTCGAACGAGTTTTGCCCATTATCTTTTCATACACACCCAAATAGGAAAATGAGACGAATTATGCAAAATCTTGATGCCTGTCAATGTGAACAGATAGTCAGTAATTAACATCATTAGATACAACTAGACATCATTCGCTATTAGAAAACCCACTTAGACCTACAACATAAGAATTTTTTGCATAATAAGTTATGTTTTTGATATAAAATAAAATATAAATCACCTTGAACATACGAGGGTCACTTGAAAAAGTTTACGGAGCGACATCTATAGCTTAGCGGTAGAACTAAAATTCTTCGTGTGTTCTGATGATTTATATTTCATGTAAACACCAGTTGATTTCCAAATCTATGTGCCAATTTATTCAACATTTATCTGCTTCACAATTTACGTATCACGCGTGTGAATGGACAAAATCAATAAATCTTTGTTAAAAAAGATCTAATGCTAATGGAAATTCACAGCAAAATGGTAATGAGTTAGAAGATGATGCACTTTCAAAAACAATGTTTTGAAAGAGGGCGTTCGTGTTTAAACGTGGTCGTACGACCATTGAAGATGATGCCCGGAATGGAAGCCCTGAAACTGAGACAACACCAAATGCCCCAGGTTTTTTCCACATCAAGTTCTTGAGTTAAAATATGATACACACGCTTTTTCGAGCTGCCTCTGATCTCAGCAATGTCGTCCACTGTTAATAGGCACCGTCTATAGAATTCTATTAATGATATCTGGAGTTGTAGCACCCCACTGCGGGGATAATCTTCAATGCTCCTACATCTACGTTTAATAAACTCGACAGCACAACGTACAAATCATTGTTTTTGAAGGCGCAGCATCTCTCACATTAACACCATTTTGTTGTGAACTTCCATTGGCGCTAGACCTTTTTTTAACAAACAATTCAATCACAGCACGATGTTTAAATTTGTCCATTTTTTAAAACACAGGTGACATGTAAATTTCGATCAGCTGATAAACAATAAATAAATTGGTAGACAACTTTGGAAATTAACAGGTGTTTACAAGATATTTGAATTTTACAACACACGAAAAACTTTAGTTTTACCGCGAGGTAATACATGTCGCTCCGCGAACGTTTGGACTGCCACTCGTATTGTTCAGTCGAAACCGTACGGTGGTCATAATCAAACAAGCCAAGTGATAACAATTTGATTGTGTTAAAATTTTGTTCTTTAAAAGAATACGTATTATGTGATAATGAACGCCAGTAAATCCCGTAGACATCTTGTTATTTAAAAATTACTTCACAAGGAAAATCGTTAAATATTTTTAATCCAGGATTCTCATTTGTTTAGAGTTCTCAACACATGGTAAATTATCATGTAAGCTGCATTTTTCGCGCATATTCCAAAATCGAAGTTTTAAAACTCTTTGTATTTGATCGCAGCTTCCAAAGGAGGTTTTCTTTGCTGTAATTTTATCTTATACGTCGCCTTTACAAAACAAGCCTTTCGTTTTTTTACGTTTACTTAAAAACGACTGTATATCTGAAACTGAAATGCTGCATTTTATTGTTTTTTTTTGTTCACGTTTTATTCTAAGATATCATTTTTATTGTCCTCATCGTCATTATTTCTTGAGCTTTCGACCAGGGGAGTATTTACGGGGGGCTAACGGGAACCGGACCCCCGCAAGAGGGCTGAAAATTTGATGAGGAATTTTGATAATCTCTTAATTTTTAGGCTATTTTATTATTTTTTCAGCTGTGTACAATAGTAACTCTTTTTTAAATAGAGTTTGGATTTATTGCGTTTGAAATATGAAATATGGGAAAATCAATGTTTCAATAACGCGCATTTTTATTGTGTTATTACCGTTTGTTCAATGGGATGGCTTTCAGTATGTTATCACATGTTTTTCAAACACTTTAAAGATAATAATATTTATTAGCCTTAACTTGTTTTTTTTGTACGAAGCCGATTCGACCGAACCCCCTCCCCCAAGGCCAAATTCTAGATACGCTACTGGTTACAACACTTACAGTGCACTAATACTGTATATACATAAGTTAGTGTGCAGACAATTTTTTTTTCCAAAACAGTAAAATGATTGCGAACACAGAATATAGAATGTTAACACTTCTGTGCCAATTAAATGTTTACGATAAGAATGCACAAACGCTAGAACGGAAAACGTGATATTCATTCTACTTATACGACGCTCACCATCTGAGTGGTGGTAAGTGGGATGTAATGTTTCTCACAAAAAGCAAACCGACGACCGATGTAGTAACCAGGTCATTTTTGTGATCCTACGTTTGTTCGTTTTGTAAGAAAACAACCGACTGAATCAAAATGCAATCACAAAAGCGGGCGATTCTGTTATACAAAAGTGACTCCAGAGGACTGTGCCATGTTCTCACCATGTTCAGAAACCACATATGTATAGCAACTGTAAGGGGCAATGGAAGGTGTACCTCACAGTGTCTACACGTGAACTGTAGTAGGGAATGTTATGAAAACATCTTTAGTTGTTTTGCCGTGTTGTCTGAATCGAGTGGAGACTAATAATGGTATGGAGTCAAGTTCTATCCACCAGTGTCTGCACATGGCACCTTAAGCACTTCTGGTATTAAAACTGCCTCACTGCTAATTTCTTATGTTTTCTGCCCCAAGAATATAATTTTCCCTTTCCTGCGTACAACATATGTCGGCGATTTGGCTTCTAATATTACCGTCGTTTTCATTCCTTAAATACGACGAAGAATCAGCAAGCGCCATCCTTACTTAGACCGTTTGTAAGCACTGTTGTTTAACCACTGTGCCATGCACAGCACACTTGTCTTCAGCTATGCTGAAAGGGATATACTCACTTCCAAGCGGAATGATAAAGTACTTTAAATAAGCTTTTATTGAAATTCTTACACCGTATTTGTACTTTGTACAGTTTTTATCCAAGTAAAAGACGTTTCTTACATAATGATGAGTGTCGTATAGGTACTAAAAAAAAACCTCCGCGCGCGCGCGCGCACGCACGCGCATCTTTCTTTATTTATTTATGCCATAACGGAAAACTGTATTTAACTGAAACCCCTCCAGTTTTATCTGAACTTTCATAATTGAAAAAATTAATTTTCAGTACACATTATGAATTTGGGTGCTTATTTCGAAGAACGAAACTTCTGTAAGTTTTTCATGTAATCCCATTACGATCGCTTTTCCCTGCTTTCAATTAGTGGCTGGACTGTATCCAAAAAGGGGGGGCTGCATCTTCCCTAAAAGTTTCAGGGAGGGAAGATATGATAAAACAATTTTAAATGTATCGCCTATACTGTAAAACGTACACACTAATAATAATTTAATATCTAATATGTAATATAATTTTTAATGTCTTACATGGAAACCGTTTTGTAAACGCTACCTGCGGACAATTTAATGGTACGTATGTTGTGCCAGAGGGCAATAATCCTTTCTGAGGCAATTATTTTACTAACACAGCCACTCTTGGGTCAGTACGTAACTTAATAACGTATACGCTGCTCTGAGGGTACTGCACTTTGTGCAGGCCCTCCTTCTATAAACTTTAAACAAACATTATTATACAACGATTAGTGAAGCCGTTTTTAGACTAAACATATCTAACCGCTACATGGGAGTGTACGGCCACAATAATAACAGGGCGGTAACAGCAGCAGTGAAGTATAAGGCGCCGGAGCGTGAAAAAGCATTTCCTCCCATGGATTTTTAGAGTTTCATTTTCATTTTAAACCGATGTCATTTGCCTCAGCTGGAAAGCGGTCGTAAAAGACACTACAGGTGAAGACAACTACAACAATAAGAACGAGAACACTACAGTTATAAACACCAACAACAACCGTAATATTAAACTGAAGTACAGAGTGGCGTATCTAGAATTTGGCTTGGGGGGGGGGTCGGCTTCATACAAAAGAAAAAAACAAGTTAAGACTAAGTAACATTACTATCTTGTAAGTAGCTGAAAAACCCGTGACAACATTCTGAAATAAATCCCATTAAAGTTATTGGTAGTTACCGTATTAGGAACATTACAATAAAAATTAAGGTTATTGAAACATTGTTAAAGGATACTTATTGACTGAATTGATTTTCTTATATTTCATATTACAAACGTAAACCCTAATGCTGTGTAATAAACCTGTTTGTATATTTAAAAGAGAGCTACTACTATATTAGCGTGCACAGCTGAAAAATAAATAAATAAAACAGTCTACAAATTAAGAGTTAACAATATTGGTCAACGTTTCCGACCCTCCACGGGGGGGGGGGGGTCCGGTCCCGTTCGTCCCTACCATAAATACGCCTCTGGAAGTACAAAATATAAATCTATCCATGACTCGTAACTATCATCATGGGGTAAAGAACGATAACAATTTCTCTACATTTTAACCACTTTTTACGCGTATTTTCTAACAGCGGATATACCCGTATTTTATAGTGGAAAGTCCTTAGCGCCTCAGTTCGACTCACGACAGAGTAAACGTGAATCTATCGGATATTTTTACTAGCCGTCATGAGCAAAAATACGGATAGTAAATATCAAACGTTTGAAAGTTTTAAAAATTAATCGAAGCCTGTCTGTCACTTTCGTTTGTACATTTAATTATGTTTTGCTACAGCATTACGAAAAGAAAGAAAGTTATCACGAAAGCTCGATTAGTACTTGGGAGGCTGAGACCTCTGTTACTAATGGAAGTGTGTAAAGAGTTACACACAAATCCGGTGCTTCACATGGCTCAACAGAACCATGTTTATCGATCCTTGAGGGAGGGGGGTGGAGGAAGGGGAGGGAGGGAGGGAGAGAGAGAGAGTACGGGCGGATGTTGGAGAGACGGAAGACGGTCATGAGGAAACGCTGAGATAAAAACCACTTCGAGTTGGAATTCTGACAGCACTTAAGTTTTTGTACTGTCATTCACGTCGGAAAGTAATTAAAAATTACGGAAAATACACTCTGACTACTGACATTTCTGAACGGTTGAGGCAGTGCAAAGAGGGGGAGAGCTTGAGAGCCCACCTACTACTACATGCTACCGTTGCGTAACTATCGATGACTCCCGGATAATCGATACTACTATTTCACGCGTCGAAACTAACGGTTTATGCTCACAAACACGTGTGCATGACCATAATAATAGGGTCTGAAATGTGACGCAAGTCTTGAAACGCATCGGCTTACATCATTCCAAAATGATATACAGACAACGTGTCTCAGATAAACCCTGCTGATTTAATTCTAATGTAAAGATAAGCTCTCTCGCTCGCTCGCTCTCCCTCTCTCACTCCTTCCTCCCTCCTCGCTCGTCTCTCATACTCATTTTTCTCAGTCACAAAAGCACATTCCTCGCAACAGTTGTACAAAATCCGCTAAAATACATTTTTAACTGCAAGACACGCCTGCCTTACATTTCATAAACACACTGTTCTTCTCAGGGACAGGAATTTGCTACTGAAGCTGACCACACAAGGAAATTTTCTAACTAATATCACAAAATAATGTTTTGTTTTGTAATTTATTCGAAATTACTCCTCTTCTCTTCACACTTTCTGCCTGTCTTGTACTCGAGCGGAGACGTCCGCTTACACATACACAACGACGTACACAAAAAACGCTGTGCATATGATAATATAGATATATAACTGCATACTTACTGCCAACAAACGGTCTGTTTCGCTATCCAAGTAAACAAGAGCACCAACTGAATTTTACGGCAAAGCATGGTTGTATATATAGGCTATATACACATATACTACAGCATCATGAGAAAATTTTTAAAATATTTTAAGAACTGAGTACAATACATATTATAGTGCTCACGAAACTGACTAACCACTCACAGCTTCTTACCATAAAGTTTGTGTTCACACGGTTTAGAGGCACGTAATAG
Source organism: Magicicada septendecula (assembly GCA_034769895.1). Lineage (NCBI taxonomy): Eukaryota > Metazoa > Arthropoda > Insecta > Hemiptera > Cicadidae > Magicicada > Magicicada septendecula. The sequence continues at coordinate 218,197,652 of CM068370.1, forward strand.
TGGTGGCCAGGAATTACCAACATAATTCAGACTATTCAATAACACATTAAACAATATTATTCATGTTTTAATCGTAATTAATTGTAGACTCTATGTAATGTCTTTTTCATTTTACAATAAAAATGTGTTACGTTATACTGAATTCTGTGAAGAACTTATATTTTATTGAATGCTTTCTTGTTCAGCAGTTTAGTGGATATGTTACCGACAAAGTACAAAATCAGGCATTGTATAGAACACCTAGGAATTTCATACAATGCCTGAATCCAGCCGACACAGTATGAAATAAAACAGTTTCATACATTGGCTAGGCATTGTATAGAATGCCTAAAGTCTTTTAGGTAATGTATAGAAGACAATGTGTGCGCTATGGTTTCATGTTCTGAAAAGTGTGTAGAGTGCTGCAGAGATATGCATAGTACGTGTGGACATTTTTTGAACACTAGTGGGAATAGTGGAGATAAATGTAACGATGGCAAAAAGCTGTGTACTCTTTGCTTCAAAGTAAAAATTGCAGCTGAAGAATGAAAAGGGTCAAAATAATTTCTAGAACTTCAGGCAAAGAAGATGAAACCTGATTCTGACAAAAAATTTCCTCCAGCTCCTGTGGGTGCGTCTGATCGTGTTCCAATTCCTGAAGTACACAAGAAGCGGGGAGATCTTCGAAATATCCCAGCAATCGTCGTGAATGTGACAGATGACAGATTTTACAAACTGGGAACTACTAACGCGGGTTGTTAAAGCAGCTGTACACAAGATCGCAGTTCACTGTATGCCCAAGATCACTAATGGGGGTTGAAGATGTTTCTGAACAAGAAACCGCACTTCCTTCTGCTGCTACTGCCCAATTTTCATGATCCGGACAAGGGTTCGTAAAATGTGTGTGCAAGAGTAAATGTTAAAAAAAATATATGTAATTGTGTAAAAATGAAAGAAAGTTTACTTCAAAACGTCACAGCTCTCTGTCTTGTTGTATTAAGTAGAGTATATCGCATATATTTAGAATTAATAAACACCAATAATATCTAATGTATTTTTTTTTAACCACATTGGTTAAAAAAGTTCTTATACAGTATAATTTTAATAAAATAGTATCTGAACAAAATTAAGTAGACAATAGATAATCTCGAAAAGTCATACAGAGTCCTCCTTTGTGTAAAATCAAACAATTGTGTGATTTTGTAATAAAATGTTTTCATTTTGACGTAGTAAGCTTATTTTACACTTTGCCTAAAGGTTCACTGGCATTATATAGAATGCCTAGGCAATGTACAGAATACCTGGGAAAAGTATAAAAACATTTGAAAAGTATTCTATTCTATACTTTGCCAAAAAAACTCCAGGCATTGTATGAAATGCCTAGGTATTCTATATAATGCCTGGATTACATACTGTCCCGGTAACAGATATGCTGTGAAATTACGCTTATAAAAGTGAGGGACCATAGGCTAATAATATTATACAAACTACGAAGAAAAACGTAAGGGTAAACATGAAGAAAACAGATATAAATAAAAAGATTATCATGAAGGCTGTACTCTAGTTTTAATGATAAATATGTTTCGTCAATATACAGTAGTTTAAATCGCCCATTACCGGTTCACCGATACTCGTACATTACAACAATGAATACAATGCCATGTATTATTTTTACATCACTGTTTACGAAATCAATGACGCTACGATTATTGACAGTAGAATTTAGTTTCAAGCCTACAAAACCAGTTTTGATAAACTGATACAACATTGTGCAGTAGATAACGTGATTTCAGATCGTGTACTCGCATAAATGCGTAGTATGCACATAATATGGTATAACCAAAGCGAAATCGTCTGATAATTCAGACAATATAGCCTAAATATAAGGCAATGGCAACAGACTATGTTCTGAAAAATTACAGTTCTGATGACTTAATGCAGAAAATAAAATATGAAGTCTACAAGCAGGGCCAGTAAGGTATAAAATTAAACTAAATCAAACCCAGCGATCGCTATTATACGTGACTATGATCTCAAATCATTTTACAGTTACGTGTGTTCAAACTCTCGAAGATGGGCAGGCAGTAAGTTACAATTGTTGGCAACATGCTCCATGCTGTAGTGACACTGGCCAGCGTGAAACACTATACTACACCCCAGAGGAAACGTCGTCGATCTGACATAATACTGCAAGACATAGGCCTACATCTATTTCTCTTACCAAGACCAATTCTACTAGCAAAAAAGAGGAACGCCGATGGAATCGTCAACACAGCCGTCATACTCGCCCGCTGCACAGGCAAATGTTTAAAAAAGAATCTACAGACCGCCACTAGGAGGGAACAAGAGGGGAACAAGGGAAGAGGGAGGGGGCCGCAACTAGGGGGGCGCGAAAATTACAGAATAATAGTATTTGTGTACTGAATGTTTCTGCTATTTTCACGTTTATACTAATTCCCACAGTTAGTAAAAATAATTTAATATGTAACATACTCTTTACAACGTGCAATCTAATGTCAGAGACATATAGACATGGGATAAACTTGAAGAAGTGGAAAGTTAAAATACCATACCTTAGCAGTTGATGACACTTTGTAAAACGACGCATACAGCACTACTCTCGAGCTTAATTTACAAACACAAACTTAAATAAGCATTTCCAAGTTGGCTGCAGCCTTAAGGTTATTTATAACTTCAGTGGAAAGAAATCTTAGCAAGTTGAAAATTATTAAAAATTACTTAAGAAGCGGCTTAGAACAAGATATATTTTAAATGTATTATTTCAGTTGATTAGAGGAGATCATTGTCTATTTGATTTGACATCAGAATCTTCGCAAAAATTCTTGCAAGTTGAATCTTTGAAAGACTCGTAGATCTTTGATTAATTAAATAGACTAATTTTCATAATAACTGTATGATAATGTTGAAGATGACAACCGCGGTTAATTTCGACTTTATGTGATTATGTAGTTTCTAATAAGTAGTGCGCAAGATATTATGTTTTCTACTTTGTCAGTCGTTAGTAAATCTAAAAATATGTCTTATACAAAACGAAATTACATTAGTTGTAAGTTAGATTAAGTAGATTGAAAATTTTTAAGCAAGTCATGACTGATAATTTCTGTAGCTTATGTTGTTCAATTTAAGAAAACTACAAACCGGATTAAAATCGGTTTAATAATTTAGTGAGTAATAAAATAATAAAAAATTGCTAGCACCTATCTCACGAACCATGTTTACCCCGGATGACAGACACCCCAGTTGTGGCCCTGAGAATGCATACACCATTAAACAAATCCACGCAGTAATTATTAATAGAACATAAACCCAGCAAAGATGAAACACTAAAAGGATCATTCTGCCATATATCAAGAGCTCCATATGTAGAAACAGGAAACTATTCTGAAAAAGTAACTTTTCGTTTAATCCAGACACGAAAATCGACATGGTCAAGATACAACAACAGGAAATCACCAACGAAACCACAAGTATCTACTCAGTATCCCTTACACCTATTTCAGCAGGACCATTGTTAAAATCGCAAAGAATAAGAGGAGAAGCGATAAGAGGAGAATGTTAAAATCGATGAAGAGATGAGATAGGATCGCAACACTCATAACACTCCAATCACACCAAATACAATATTGGATTACAGCCAATATTCTTACACTAACATTGCGAGGAGAAAAGTCTGGGAAACCATAGAAATATTGAACGACCGGACTTCCTCCACAACAGGAAAGACATTTTTGGAATCAACAAATACACCAAACTATGTAACAGAATATCCCGTTTACCAATCACCAGCAGCGGTGCTCTCGAGCTATATTACAAAATACATCCGCTACATTAGAATACGAACACTTATTCCTGAAGAAGACATCAGTGGATTTCGAAAAAAGAAAAGAATCAGAGAGGAAGAATGCAGTCATTTCTGGAAAACCTATCACGCGGAAAATATGTGTGAGCGCGCGCGTGTGATCCGTAAATCTACAGTAAATTTCACACGATTACGATACTATTTTTTCTGATACAGTACTTGTTTATCAAGTAAGATATATAGCTCTAGATTTTTCAAGTAAGACTTTTCCTTTCTCCGCAAAGCCTGTCCCTTTCTGTATGTCCGTAAAAAATACATTTGCCATAAAAGTACACTTGGACAATTAAACGTCAAAAATTGTACGGGCACGCTAGTTGTCTGAAACAGGCTGGGAAACAGCTGTCAAGACAAGAGAAATAAGGATGGTGATCTACATACGGTCGATTGAGTACCTTTCAAAAAATGTTACGTCGTGTCCCAAATTAACGTTACGACTAGTTGAGATCTCCTCACACAATAACTAGTGTCGCACAGAATACTGAATTTACTAACAAAAAAGGTTTCTAGCTTAGAACGATTACAGACCCACATATATGCGATGACGTATCTGTCTGTCTGTCTATCCTCTCTATCCTCTCTATCCTCTCTCTCTCTCTCTCTCTCTCTCACGAGCGCGCGCGCGCGCGCGCACACACACACACGTGCATATGCTTAACTTTGTAAACCATATGCTTTTTTCTACACGACTAGTGGAAGAGCAATTACTGACGCTGATGGCGAGAGACCAAGGGAATAGAGATGTTGTCTGTAAAAACTGAACAACTTCTGTGGGATTTTACGTGAGCGTACCTAATTTCTGGAAATCCGAGTTTTCTCTCCCCTGAAGGTTTAGACATATATGAAAATTTAGAGAGGGGGTACTGGACGTAAACAAAATGAGTGGTCTGATTTTAAAGCTAATGTTGTTAAAATATACATTTTTGTTCATAAAACGTCGGTAAACAGAATTAAATTCATAGATCTCTCAACACAAAAAAATACTTTATCAGAAAATATATAACATAAAGAGTAAAAAAAACATCAATTAAATTATCAGTTTGAGTTATGTTCCGGGTTTAAATTAGCCTAGACGTCTGTTACTTCCTTACTCTGTCTTACACGTTTCTTACTCCAGCAACTTTTACGAATTATTTTTTGCCTACGAACTTGAGATAATTTTTTGTACGTGACAACGATACAACTCTCTTTTACGATAGCGAAATTCTATATACTGATAACTATCTAATATAGCCCACTAATAATTCAATTCTATATAGTAATTGACATCTGAGGTTTTCACGGCTGGCGTCGATGTTATTAGAAGATTGGCTTGCCAGGTTGTAAGGCCGTGTTCTAGAGTTGTCAGTTGCAGACGCTTCGACCGCACCTTCGGCGGCCATCTTCAGTGCTTGACGTTTGAACAAAGGCTGTTACACTGACCAAGTTAAGCACTGTAGCAAAAGAACTGTACTATCGAACAGTACTGTGGAAATTGGTGAACAGCGTGCCAGTTACCTTTTAAAATCGTTACTCTGAAGATGGCCTCTAATGGTGGGGCCGAAACGTCTGTTTCAATCGACAGCATCACACCACGACCTAATAGCCTGGCAGTGAGTCAGATCAGGTCCACGATCTTTAACAGGTGGATCAGGTGAGGGAATTTTTTTCTCTCATGTGAGAAAATTTATTAAATTAGGCTTCAACAATATTTTGCTAACTCAGAAGTTTTGGCTACAAACATACATTTAATTATAGTTTTAGATATGCCGTGAAATGTAATGATACTTATTTTTACTGTTCAGGTTAGACAGGAAAATTCTCTTCGGTTTTTTTCATACGAAGACCAGTTTTATTATTATAGACACACTCCCACACATACGCGCACGCGCACGCGCGCACACACACACACCGTTAACTTAACAATTCGTTAATGGACTAACAAGTAAATTAACTTCTGTTCTTTTGTGACGGTTTTACAACAGTTTTTTATTAAGACGTTATTACGATATATTTTAATATACCAACAGGATGCTTTATAAAGTGAAGTCGGATAAAATGGGAGAAAAATTTCGAACCACCATAAACGGAGTTAGTTTTTTGAATATGAGAACATGACTTTAAAATATTTTAATGTGTTACATAAAAAGCAATAGGCGTCATTTACGAAGTAAACTTAAAATTGAAGGAAAACGAGTCATTTAAGTCTACTACTTTACTCACACTTATCGCTGAAGACGGATCGAGACTTCCAAGCTATTTATCAACTTCTATTTTCCTTTACTGTCGGACTATTGAGATACAAAAACGCGATTAAACAGGCATATGCTTGTTGCCAAAAAATAAAATTTTCTATCGATTAAATCGAGAACTATTTTTTCTTTTTTTTGTTAACGGCTCCAGACGTTTTACAACTAAGAGCCCAATGGAAACGTCTGACCCACGCCGCGATATTCTATCAGTGCCAAGACAGCACACGGATCTGGGGAATGTTAACTGCACTTAACTGTTGTATCCATGAATTGTAACTGCACTTTGACCATACAAAAATGGATTTTTGTTAGGCCACTCGTAAAGACAACTACCGAAAGATTTCTTCTAACCTGAAAGAACGTTTCCAATAATATACCATATCGTTATATTTAACGATGAAAACGAAACGGCAATATTTCTGTTTTCATTGTCTTTCTTCCTTTCTGGGAGGGGGGATTCATTTTTTTTTTAGTGTAGAAGAGAGTTGGTCACAAAATAAAATACGCAATTTGTTGGGTAACTGGACGAGACAATGAAGATACGTCGGGTATAATGGCATGTTGTACTCCTGCATAAACTAACTAAAAACCTATTAATAGGAAGCGAGCAATTTGGGCAGGTTCCCACGTAGCCCTATACAGACAGAGAAATCCTTTACACATTTTTATATCTTTTAGATGTACTATTGATGTACAATGTAGTAACTTAGTCAGGCAAATATTAACGGTCACCAATGCTGCTTTTAATCATTAATTTATGACGAAATTTATTTACCGTCTCTTGTTTTATAAGATCCTTGCACAGTGCACCACTTGGACTAGTGTACACATTCGTTCGTGTAAAGCTTTGCAATTACGTGTTTCTGGTCGCTGTACGTACACGTGGAAATGTACACAGAAAACAAACGGAATTTTACGTTTAAACTGTGAGCATTTCGATTCAGCGCATAGTTAAAAACTACTACAAAAAACACGTTAAAATACTGCAGCGTTTATTTCCAGAGAAATAAACTACGAATTGTACGGGTTATACGATGATTGATCCAAAAATGTTCGAAGTAAAATTTCTGATCCCAAAGCAAAGAAAATCAAATTTTAACTAAAAAATCAAATCAACCACTAGACTCTTACTATTAATTTATTCAGCTTAGGAAGGCTGACCTAACTGTCTGATCCGGGGCACTTTTGGAGAATGAATTTTTTCCTGAAAAATTTTGTTATAATTTTTTTCTACACATACTGTTTTACTAGAATTATTACTACTAACACACACTTTATATACTGTATTATTATTTATTATAAGTTTATTATTGTCTATATACCGCCCCCCTCCACACACACACACACACACACACACACACACACACACACACACACACACACACACACACACACACACACACACACACACACACACACACACACACACACACACAACATTAATCAGATTTTAATGCTTCTGATGTTGAAGGCGTCAACGATGAGTACATGTCCGGTGTTTCAACGTTCTTTAAGAATTTATTTTTTCCTGACAGTGGTACAAAATTCTACACAGTCCGTTTGAAAGCTGTAGTGAACTTGAAGAATCCGAGCCAATGTGTCAACGTCTAACCTGCTTTTGTCTTCATATCACTGATTTTTCGATACGAGAATATGTGTCCTATAACGGCATTGTCACGAACAAATAGTTACACAGTTTAGAAGTCCAGCACTATTTTTTACCAATAAAAAAATTTACCCTCTTTCCATGGCTAGGTTTTCTTTCCGTTCTTCATTTTTCAACTTCTCAAGAAAACAAAACTCATACTTTACGATATTTACAATCCTACACAAATCTGCGTCTCGTTAGTCCATTCTGGAGCGTTTACAGTCAGGGACGTTTGGTCATCCCTGGCTTACACTAAACTGTAACAATACTGTATTCAATTCCCTGGAGTTGCCAAACAATTTTACAGTTAAGGTATTAGAGTGGAAATTTAGTTAGCAGTTTACATAACTTCAAACAGTTGTCGTAAGTTATTGCTGAAACGTTAATTGCTGGAGCACGAAGCTTCAGTGTCTCCACCTAAACGACCACTTGATAATAGGAGGAGGGTAGCCGAAAGTGTCGTTCCATACGGAGTACGCCTAAATGTAACTAAAAATGTCTGCAGAAGGCATAGTCTTTTCTAACATGTAAAGTGCAGTCCGAAATAAAATTCCTAAATACTGCAAATCCGTCTTCAAATTTACGACTAGAGGTCTCTTAGACTGTAAACATTTGGTTAGCCAGCAGAATTCTAATTCTGTCAGTAGTGTCGTAGTATGCCGTCAGTAGGCCTAGTTTCGAAAGCATGCCGGAAAGTCTAAAAGGCTTATACGGTGTCTTAACTTTGCGCAAAACAGACTAAAATAAGCTTTCTAGACTGACAAGTCAAAAATATGAAAGTCGAGACGTGAGCAAAGAACAAAAACTACGAAACCGGTCAGTGATATAACGAGTATGGGGTTATTCGTAAAACACCGATTTTGGCTACGTACTGATAGGCACAGGAAAAATCACCAGAACAGTTTCTTGGAATCTTCCTATACGGTCTACATTTGACGGGAGTCAATATATCTAATAGTTAAATTTTTTTACTATTAGGCCTAATCACTTTTTGTCAAAAAAAATGTAAGTTGTGTGTGTGTTCACTATTCTAATGGCCGTCCCACATTTAAGTCACAGCTTGGTTAAATGGGCCACACTGTTGTCAGACTTCCGTGTGTGGCGATAGTGGATTCCACACATTGAAGGCGTTTGTAGTACACGTCACCCGATTAAGACGTCGATTTACTGCTACAGGGAGTGAACGTTTTTCAATGAAGGACTACAAATTATTAGTGTTTTATTTATGGTGTAAATATATTCATATGTCAACAGTAACCTGATGTAGTATCACTCAGTTCTTTATATGAAAATAACATGAAATTAATCACCAAAAAGAGCTTTCCTTCTTTTCGGGCGTTTCTTGCTTTTCGTAAGTAGTCATGTCTCCATCTGATGATGTCATCTCGTTGAAACAACAAACTGTTATTACCTCTGGTTTCATACACAAAGCCTATTTCATGAATAGTCTATATAAAGTGGTCCTTGAAATTGGTGGCAAATTTTCTTCGACATCATAATTTTGACTATAGCATTCAGATTTGGAGGTAATTATGTCTGTAAAACTGATTAATTTTTTGTCTCAAAACGGGTATATAAAAGTCATCATACTTAAATCTTCTTGCGCTGACGTAAGGTTTACTTAATTTTCTTGTTTTTGATGGAGACTTCAGTTGACTCTGAGCTAACTCTTTTTTAATGTTAAAAATAGTTTTTTCGCCCACTCCACGCATCACACTAACTTTTTTCACTGCAGCACGTATGGAGAGATACTCCTCTTCAACAGTTTTAAATAGCACATTTAAAATTGTCTGTTTTTCTCTTCTCCTAAGCCTTTCACCCTTTCTCCTTTTTCTCACACGTGATTCTATTGCTGAAATAATAAAATCACGTCACAACACAACATTAGCTGCTTGATATAAAACAATTTACTGAGAAGGCGATAAATGAAACAACAGCGGACAAGTGGAGTCATTGTATGCAGTATATAATCAAGGAAGATGATAAGCTATGGCAACTGTCACACATTGTGGACAATGAACAATCTTATCAATAACGCTGACTCCAGCGATGAGACAAGTTCAGACACAGATATGGAAGGCATTTAATTACTCTGACAGCAACTGATAGTATTCAGTACACTGGTAGTTATTACAGCTTCTATTTTTGTTTAAATAAACTTTACTTTTTTGTTCGTTGCGATATTTAACGGTGAATAAAAAAAAAAACATTTACTGGTGTTATAAAATGTTTCACTGTCACAGATTTTGTACGCAAGAGTTGTCCGTTTAATACTGAATATGAAATTTGTATAAAAGTATTTTTTTTTTAATTATTAATTGAAAAAGCCCGTAAAGAAAATGAGTTAACATGAAATAAGTTGGCGAAAAAGCTTAGCGCCAACGGCTGGCTTGTCCCCAGAAGCGACAGGAATAAACATCACAAATAATTGTATATACAGCCCAAATCACTTAAAGTAGGATATTAGAGTTTCCATTAAAAATAACTTTAGGCTATTTACTACAACTTTCTCGCTTATACTATATATCTATCTCCAGAAATAAAAAACTTCCTCACAGACCGAAAATTTTAATACACCCACTGACGGCATTACTTAATTACATAGATAAAAAGTCAATAACAAATTTATTTATTATGCTTTAGCTATTAAAATGTGTTTATAATAAAGGAAATTTAATGTTAATAAAATGTGGTAAAAATTAACTCCATATACCTTATATTAGGGCACCAGTCACTAGTTGATTGAAATGCTGCTCTTACTTGTACAAGTGAATAAAAACTAATAAAATATTTTTTTATGAAGAAGGTAATTAATTGTGTTATAGACATGTAATTTATACAGAAATGTGCAGCACAGCATGTAGAACATCAATAAAACTTAAAACTCTTTAAAATTTATACTTCATATTTGGTACGAATGGCAACATTGCAACGACAGAAAAGGAAAGAAGTATAGGAGAAACACATGGGTAATACAGAGCGCGAGAGCTCCCATAAGAGCCAATGCTGTAACTTAAACCTGTGACGGGGATTTGTATTATGTAAAAACATCGCTTAAGTAACACCGTCATCACCAGCAGCCTCGTAATGCGAGACCAAATAAAACATCCGGCGAGTTGACTGTAGGTACTAAGAACGAGTGGGCGGATGTTTCTATACGAGAACTATAGACAGCTGGATATTGACGTTCAAAAACTGACATAATTGTAATTAAAACTAATACTAATTGCAAAATGTTTCTGTTAGTTTCTGAAACATTTGGCTTTTGTAAAACAGTTTGATAAAGAGGGGTCGAGACTTCTGTACCCACAGCAAACATATTTCAACAATTCAGTTGTCATGTTATAAATACACTCATGACGCTATATGAAAACTGGTAATTATGAGAAATTAATTTTTGATTTTGCAATTATGCCGTATTTGGATCTATTATTTCCCTTTTTAAAACACACGGTTTCGACTACTACAAATATATGCACACACTCAAATTTATTAGCTACGGTAAACGAATAGGTGACATTTTATGAACTTAACGGTGAGGAGATTCCCGCCGGTAATTCGTTGCTCCTACAATAGGTTTTGGCATCAAATCACAAAACATTTTCGGGTACGTAGAGAATAGAAAGTAATTTGCAGGCTTTTTTTTTGCCAAGTGATCATCATTTGATTTATATACCGGTACAGAAAAACATGACGTTTCTAACAAGATAATGTCTGCGATAGACATTCTGGGCATAATCTCGCGACAATGTGTCATAAATTTTAGCGGAAAATGTTCAGCATTTAAAATTTCCTAACTAACGCTACTGCGATTTAAACTGGTGCTAAACTCTAAAATTCTAAAATAACGTTGTACACAGAGCGATTTTTTCACCACTGAAAAAAGTTTAACATTCAACAGACAAATCGCATTAATTTTTGGAATCGCTGTATTGTGTTCTGACATAGGCCTAATTCATTTATACATAGTTTTAAAATAAAGTGTGTGTCAAATGTGAATAAATCCGCTAAACTTAAATGTATAACTAAATAACTTGAGTCAGACAAATTCTACACATTTCCAAAAAAGACGTTGCCTATTAATGTATTGAAAAGTACTGTAACATAACAAAACAATATACAAAATACAACACAAATGTACAATACAACATAAAATAAATTAGGAAAGACCTACCTTGATACCGAGTATTGACATAGAGCTGGGTTACCGCAGCGGTAAGGCCACGATCCAAATTGGCCATTGTTCAATATTTACTATAATAATTAACACACACAAAACGATGAACGATTTAGCACCAACAGATCAATCAATCACAATAACTTCAATGATTCGTAAATCTTTTTTTACCCCACACCATGTTGAAAACAAAGGCAGTTCAGTATTAACCTATCGGGCACAAACGGCAGCATTGCAAAAAGTAGTGGTATTGTAGCAACTTGCCTTGACCTTACTCAAACTGAAATATAATGAATGAAACTAAAGCGGTAATTTATAAAAACGTACACTAACACGAACCATAGCAGTATTACATACAAAATAAACGTTGACTGGGCCGGTAGAACAAACGAAACGAATAATTTAAAATTTTGTGAACATACACCAACAAAAAACCACCGTACCATTGGACAACACGGTGTTCAATGCTCGAAATAGGTTAGAAAACATGACATGCGCGAGGTTTGCACTACTGCCAAAGTTTGGTTCAGTCTAGCCTCGTCAGATGGCACTACGTGCTTAACAGCTGTCAAACCGCACATCGTCCGTTTTTTTTAAACTACCATGTCAAACAAAAAATTCACGTCACTCAACAGCATGGAACGTGTATATTATACAAGAATCTTAACATACATAGATGAAGTAAATAAAAAGTTTTTTTAATTCAGAATTTTCTTTTAACTAGAACATTAAAATCGCATTTCTCGTATTAACACGATTACAAGTTATAACCCATTGCACTCAACGTACGTACACATATATGTATAGAATTATTTTTATTTAATTATAGAGAACATATTCTGCGGTTGTAATTTGGGACAGTAGTCACATGTAAGACGTGTTACATACGTAGTCAAACAATGGTACTAACATTCCTAGAAGGAGAAATTCTGATAAACATGTAGAAATCACGTTTTGATTTTTTAGTAAAATAACAGGTAAATTGAAGGACAAGTGTATTCAAGAAACGCATTAACTGAATTATTTAAAAAATTATTTTCATGAACAAAATGTAACAGTACGTGCCTACGAACGAAAGGTTACAGTAATTTTCAGATGTCAGAAAAAAGTTGTTAGTTTATATTAACCGCATCCTAAAACTATCCACTTGAATGATAACAAAAAAACTGTCCGATTGCGTTGTAACCCAACTTTTTATCAGCCGCCGGTCCCAACTTGGTAATGTTGAATCTCTGTTTACATTAATGTTGAGAATTCTTCACGATTGTTTTTCTTTGGCCCGTGGTCGTGAACCACATTTTGTAATTTGTATATTTGTTTTATCATTCACGTGTGCAGGTTCATCAAAATCAATTTATCTGTATAGTTACAGAGTGTGAGACCCATGTAGGAAACGCTCACAAATAAAATATATATTTAAAAAAAAGCAACACACTCCTTTAGGAAATAAAATGTTGTTTCTCCTGGTACGATGTAGAGATAGATTTCCCAGTTTCCACCAGCCGTAAATATTGTCATTGTTTTAAACGATTATACGTTTGAGCGGGAGTCACACAATTCGTTCGTGCGGATTTGTGGGATTTATTCTAGAAAAACAACTTTTCATATGTTTAAGTATTGTCAGCCACAAAAACAAAGAGTAGCTGCATTGTAGACAATTTTGTAATTTACTTTGAAACAAATCTGTGAACTCTAACGTTAGTTACGGACTGAATCCGGTCTCTGAAGTCGTTAATCTCAGTACGTCATTGATATGTAGTGTCTACGTCTTTCAGAAGTGCAAATTTTTGGAAGCCTTAAAATAATGATTTGACTATTCCAAGTAAGAAAAAATAATGTTCAGTTTCAAAGCTTAAATTCAGTTGTTTATATATTGTTTTTCGATAAACATTTTATGTAACGGACATAATCGTAAATAACATGGTACGTGCAGTATCAGGTTCAATAATTACGTATATGCAGTGTCATCTTCAGTGTGTGTGTGTGTGTGTGTGTGTGTGTGTGTGTGTGTGTGTGTGTGTGTGTGTGTGTGTGTGTGTGTGTGTGTGTGTGTGTGTGTGTGTGTGTGTGTGTGTGTACGCGAAGATCATACGTTACCATCTATGGCGTGAGCAATAACGCAAATTGATTTGCTGAGTTCAATCTCACCCCTGCCTTTAATACTTACACCAAGTTATTATGTATGTGAGTAAGACCATCTCTCTACAACCGACTGTCATCGAGTAAGGAGACGTTCTGTACTATTTAAATATTATTACGTTACGGTTTCCTAGTCGTGTCAAACATGACAAGATGTGTGCATGGTACTTTCCTTGTATAAGCAAACGTTAACTAAAGCACACAAATCTTGATGTTAAGGGCAGAAACAAGCAAATGACGTGAAATAACGGTAAAACTAATGCTGACATCGTTTGATGGAACGTGTAACATCATTAAATTATAGGTAGATTTAGACGTTCAACAAAACGACTGCGAGGCTTTCAAACTTAAGGTTACATTTGCTACGCACGCTAAAAGCTCAAAAACAAATAAATAATAAAATAACGGAGTAATTAGCTTATATACTAATGAATGATCTCTAGAGCAAAAAAATAATAATAATTTCGGAAAAAAAACAAAAGTGCAACATTACAATACAATCATAAAATCAGAATGTCTTTACTCAGCAAATGTCTAGCTCTGAGTAGAATACCCGAAATTGAAATATTATAAAAAAGATACGAGATTGCTAAGGAAGATTCTTGGTCAATTAATAATAGTGGTAAATGGAATAAGAGAAACGACAAACAATTACACCGAGAAACACAAAAATTTTCGGATACCACGCGGAACCGATCAATTTCATTCTATGCACACATGGTTCGAACGAATTCCGTGAGATTAACGAAAAGAACATGTTTTACCGTTTTCATAAAATACCCAGGACAAAACTAACTCATTAAAGTACAGAACTCCTTTGATGGAGGGGCGTAGTCAGACTTTCCTTCCGGTGGCCTCTGGCGGGGGGAGGTTAGATTTTTATAAATAAAACTATTAAAATCAGAATAAATATAACTCTTATTTGCTACTTACTTTTTATAATATAGAAGGTAACAGTTGATACATAAAGGGTACATTATTACATATCTAGAATTTAACAATAAACATATCTAGTGGTATCTAAAATTTAACAATTCATGAAACAATAAAGATGGCATCTAACATTACAAGATACATAAAATAAACGATATCAGAAAACTGACACAGTTTTTTTCCTATCTTCTGCAGACGCTGATAGTCTTAAATGTTTTGTACGAATTTTTAAAACTTCGCCTTAGTGATTACGTGAATATAAAATTTTCAGAAAATGGTATTAAATTCATCTACTCGTTTTGCCACAAAAATAAATAAAAGATTTTCATAAAATGGAGACTACAGGCACTTAAAAACAAAGCTTTCAAAATCGCGCTACAGGGTTTACAAATATGTGTTTGGCTGCGCTTGTAAACGATGGCGGAGTTCCTAACCTCGCGTTGGGTTGTAGATGAATGTACAGAATCACGGACATGTTTTAAGGGACACTTTTTTAATAGAAATAAGTCATTAAAGTAAAAAATAAGGGAAATTACTAAGTACGAATCGAAAACATTTTACAACAATAGGAACACCTGTGTAAGATTCAAATAGCAAGCAAAAACTGTTTAACGTAGAAAGATTTAAGTTGCTGTGGAATAAATTACTGCACTATAAATATCGTTAACCGAGTTCGATCCACGGGGGACTGAATAAACACTCGAAGGTTACGTGTTTTCTATTCGCTAAAAGGAGATAGGACTAACCTCAACTGAAAGTGTTCGCACTTGTGTAACTAATTTGCCTAAATAAATACAACTGATTGCCTACATTTTTACATTTTTCATTGTTGGATTTAACATTTTTGACATATTATGTTTTCTCTAACTCCCTGACAAAGGGAGTTACCTCCAAAACCCCTCTCGCTGAGCCACTGCTTGGATGGAATTGTCAATTCCCTCGAGTACAGTTAAACCTCTGAAAAGAAAATATAGCGTCTGTCACAATGGAAGAGCATGACTGAAGGGACAGTACCACAGCTCCCTAACAAGCTCCTTCTGTCCGCAGTTAATCCTGACGATGCCTTATGACCTTGTATAAATATCAAGGTTAAGTAATATTAGTTCATTTAAGAGAAAGGTTTCCTGTAAGAAAATACAATCTGGTCAACTTGAGAAACTATGTCGGGTTCCACATGTCAAACGAATATACTACGTAGTGCAATTCAGTAACAGTTTTGACATTTAATTAACTGTGACTCGGGCTCCTTTTATGTCCTTAAAGGCATGTTGTCCATACAGTCCATTTTCCAGTTGTAACGTATATTGTACTTCAGTTGAACATATATTGGATTAGTAAGTAACGTATTTTTGTGTTCAAGAAAAACAGGTGACTACATCATTAGAATTTTAAATATAGGAATAAAGAAGTTTTCTCAAAGGAAATTTGGAACGTTTGTCACATAGTGTTGTGTGGAGACAGTTATTTTGTTAAATTGAGAAAGGTTTAAAATGAAACCCACAAGAAAATCGAATGTAACAGTCCTATAAGCTTATTTTAAATGAAATAAGCACATGCATATGTAAGGAAGTGAAACAGTCGTTCATGTTTGCAAACATTTTATTATACAATAAAACCTCTTTTAAATAGTCTCTATAACATAAATTTGTAGTACAGAATATTCAGTGTTGGAGCGAAAATAATTATTAGAAGATATAAAACGACCTCTGCTGCGTGAAGCCCAAGTCCAACCAGTGTTCAGGATTCAGAATTTTCTTGATGATGTTCACATCATCATCATCATCATCAACACATCTTCACATCACAGCATAGATTTAAACATAGAAATGAAAGATAATGAGAAACTACTGTTTGGGATATTTAGGAAAGTATCGTATTCGGGTATAATTATACCAAGAGAGTCTTACCACCCTTATAGATATAAAATGGCAGCAAACAATTCATTTTGTTATAGAGCTCAGAAGTGTTTAAAAGAGGCCGAATCAAAAGACAGGGAGTTAAAAACGATAAAGGGAATTGTAAGGAATAATAACTATAACACCAACATAGTGGATAAATTTATGAAAAGGGTTAACACAAAAAGCTAAAATAGAACCAGAACAAAAGAATTATGCAGGGTCATTGACATACATAGGTTCACATACTAGAAAAATTATAAAATGTTTTAATAAATACGGAGTAGATATAGCTATTAAAAAATGTGAAACGGTATTTGATAAGATAAGGAATAAAAATATAGAAAAAATCCCAGTATTACAGAAAAGCGGAATTTATAAATTAAAATGTAAAGACTGCAACAAAGTGTACCTAGGTGAGACAGGACGAAAATTCGTATGTAGGTTGTCTGACCACAAACGTGGAGAAGGTAATAGAACAACGAATTCGTTATATGCAAGACATTTCGTAGAAGACAACCATAAGTTTGTTAATCCTTTGGAAGACTATGAAATTGTAACAGTAGTAAATAACACAGTTGAAAGGAAACTTAGGGAGGAGTTAGAAATATTGAAAGAAAGAGAAAAAGGGTTAGACAATTTAATTAATACTAAAATTAAATTTGATAATGAAGAAATATTTTATAACATAATTAAGAAGTAACTGATAGAAAACAGATAGATAAGATTAAGAATTAAATTGCATTGGACTAATTAGGGGTTTTTAAAATAAGGGTGTGTGACTGGCACACATGTGTGGATGAGAAAGACTAGGTTTAAAAGGAATTCACACACACACACACACACACACACACACACACACACACACACACACACACACACACACACACACACACCACTGAAACACAAGGAATTTGCTAGAAAAATATGTAACTGTCCAAATGGTGGGACAAGGCTGAGGGTGGGGAAGGGACATTGAATTATAGCTTGTTGTGTGTGAGCAGGGTGGGGGTGAAGGGTTTGTTTTCAGGTTATTTGTTTCATATCCGATCTGACGATGAGCTGTGAAGCTTGAAAGCCCTAATCGGAATAATTTTTATATAGTGGTGTGCAACAGTGATAATTCTGTTTGTGATTTTAACCACTAACACAACTTTCTTCATTAAATGTTCTATGTTCGTCACGCCCTTGGTCCCAATTCCTGATGGATAATCGAAGATAATCGGGTTTCGAGTGTTGATATCTAGATTGCTACAACAGATAGCTACGCATGAACCTAATCAAACATTTAGCACTCTACAGATCTAATTAGGTGTATGTAGATAAAAAAGGCGGAGGCCTTAAAAGACCAGAACTCCTAACCCCTGAAGTGAAGAAGACATTTAAATTTATGTTTTATGTTTTTATGTCTTTCTATTCTACTAACTAGGGACAAATTAGATGTAGTACACCTAAATCGGGGGTTAAAGGTAAATGAAGCGAAAACCAAATGCACTAAACTTAAAATGACTAGCAAAAACAACGATAATTTTACAACGCCTTTGAACGCGTACATAACTTTTATTACTTGGAGTCACAACTGATTATAACAAACAGTGTGGCAAATAAAATAGAAATCTAAATTTGATGTGGAAGTAGATTGCATTGTGTTCACAAATCTGAATGACTTTTCGCCTGATAAATAAAAGCATTAAATTAGAAATATCTAAACGTCTAATCTAGAATGTCATCACTAATGGTAGTGAAGTCTGGACCTTATGCCAAAGAAAAGTTCTTAGAAAAGTGGATAGTTGGACGGGCAGTACATGGGGTGGTTGGTTATTGGAGGATAATGACGAACCAAGTCCCATCACAGGGAATGAAGACATTATCCGATTTATTAAACTCGCACGGTTACGTAACAATGAAATAATAGGCTCAATTACACGCATGGTAAAGAAGATGTTACATTGTCAACCATTTGAAAAGAGAAGAAGAGGTAAGCTAAGGAAAAGATGGATGGCTGAAGATGTGGAAGATAAATTTTGAGATTGATGTGTGTGGGGAACTGGAAGAGATTGGCGTGGGAGTGTGCAAAGTAGAGGAATATTATAATGAAAGCCAGAACTCATCTCGACTTTTACCGCTGAGTGTAATGGAATGTGTAATAACAGTGAAATTACGCAGTACCATGTAGATATCAGCTATTTTTTTTAAATAGCGAGCACTAGTTATATTATCCTTTCGATAAGCTCGTTGTGCGTCATTATTCAACGACATATCTACGCAAATTTTGGCGAGTCTCGTGTGTAATATCCTATAACATTTAAAATAAAATGCGTACAAATCCATTTATTATTTTTTTTAATAAAACGATTATCCAACTTGTTAAGCAAAAAAAATAACAATATGATTGAATTATGTAGATCGATATCATAAGGAGGTCAGCACTGTGGAATTTCTACTTATCACAAGTTAGATCGTAACTAGATGTCTACCAAGCGATAAGGAGAATTCGACTGAAGCAAATATCAGTGGTGTTCGCCCGGTGTGTGATAACTAACTGCATTAAATATGATGACAGGTTCAACTCTTTTTTATAATTATGCTATTTTACGTATTATGTAGGACTATTACAGCTTTCCTCGTTTCAAGGCGTTAAAACTAATAATCATAATTATTACAATTAAAGTGACACAATGTAGAGAGACAAGTGTGAGTGTGTGAGTATGCGCGCCCGTGTATGTAATACTTTTTATTCACTAAATAGCACTCGTCAAACTTTTTTATATGTCGAAAGAACGATGTTTGTGTCGTGGGAGTTGATGGAATTCTTCTCTAGTTACATGATAATGAAAAACAAAATAGTTTTCACTTTTCAAAAATACACAAAATGTAAGAAAACAATAAGTGGAGAAAGTTCAAAGCTTTTTCTCGTTTGCAAAAAATTGACCTCTTTATAACAGAAAATTGTAATACTCCACCTCCACCTCTTTCTGACACACACACACACACACACACACACACACACACACACACACACACACACACACACACACACACACACACACACACAATATATATTTCAATGATTGTAAAATGATATACAGAAAGGCGTTTAAATAACATTCGTATAATGCCTCCTTACACGATGACGATTGGTGAAGAGAGAGACACGGGGTAAGTACTGGAGGGAGGCGTTGAAACAGAAAATAGTTAATCAATTTAATTCATTTACATAACATCAGTTTACGTCATAGCTCACGCCACAATAATTTATAATATAATCTTGACAATACATTGAACACACACACACACACACACACAGATCTGTTTAACGAACTCGACAATTCATTCCGACATAACATTTTCGACAGTTCATCTTGACAGTTCGCACCCCAAATCCCTAAAATGTAAAAATCCTTTTTGGTAGTTTTGACGCGTGGGAACATAACATTTATTTTTATGTAATTTAGGTAATAATAAAATTCTACAATAGACTGAAGCTGTAAACGAAATTTTTTAATTAATTGTATTTGTCAATATTTTAATGTTGCGTTTGTTTAAGCATGATAATGAAAGAGTGGACTGTGATCATGTGTGATGATAGTGGTATAGAATATCCGGATGCTCTTCGCCAACCGGTTTTCTAAATTTGACATAAAATTATTATTATTATTATTTCAGTTAGTATGCACACTTAAAGTCTGCACATTATGTTTATAATTGCGAAATAATTTTATTTATTTTATAAATTTATTTATTTTATTTATTGCGAAATAATTTTATAGACTATGTAACATATGACTATGTCAATGGAAATCACATATTATTACTAGAGTGGATTCCAGATCCTAGATTAAACGTTAAAAGGATATTTTCTGTACAACGCTTGGGCATGAAGTAACCACAATAAATTCCAGGCATTGAAGAGGAAGAGCTACTGCAGCTCTAATATAAATGTAATGCCACTATCGAATTGAAAGGAAAAACTATTAAATGAATGCTTAAGTAAACTAGAAAAGACGATCTCGTTTTCAAAGCAACAAACATAAACTAGAAGTGAACGGAACATGCTATTAGTTGATGGTCACGAAGCTCGCTAGATTGAAAACCAAAAGATCTTAAGAAATCAAAGCTAGAAGGATGCTCCAGTTGGAGCCAAATTAAATTTTCCACTTCTGAGCGAAGATTATATAAAACGGGAGTATTTCGCGGTATTATTTCCTACGAAGTCAGTACGTTAAATATGTATAATATTTATTTATACAAACATATTGTACAAACAGATATTATTAACACTTTCCGGGGTACCAGGGCCTGATCCGATTTAGAAATCTCAAACGTTTCAGCCATTCCATCGGTGGTCATCTTCAGTGCTTGAAGGACTGAAAGTACTGACAACAGTCTCCGTCAGTAAAACCACAATACTGACGGAGACCGTTGACAGTAATTTCAGTCCTGCCAGCATTGAAGGTGGCCACCGATGGAATGGCTGAAACGTTTACGATCTCTGACATCAGACTACGGCCTGAAAGTGTTAACAATAACTACGACGTCAACCGTGAAAGCTTAAGGCAACAAAATTGTACAAATATATATGTGGGAATTATCGATTATATTGTTTAAAATTTTGTTCAGATTATTTTTTCCAGAAATCAGCAAGCATATATTAAAAGTAAAAGCAATGTAGATATAAATGTACACTTTCGCCTAAAACATGACAGTTTGTACGGTATGCTAATGTAAAAAAATATTAGAAAATTTGTACTGGGCTGAGGCTCAAATTAGGTAGAAAATATCCTGGAACGTGTATGTCACGAAAGAAAAACTCAAGGGTCACGTTTTTCGTGTTATTATACGATTGGAAATCATAACTATATTTTAAGAAACATCATTTAGACAGGTAGGCAGATCTTACCATTAGTCAGTGATTATAACTGAAGTATGTCAACGATATATCCTTAAAAGTAAAAGCAATAGAACCGGCAAAAAAGTGACTTGTGGCTTTTAACTGCATACGATAGTTTAATAGCCTTGGCATTGGGTTACATTCTCACTGGACCGGAAATACGTCGCGGTCAGTGACGTAAGTTACATGCCATATGCAACAGTGTGAAAGTTGCCGTTTACTCTTGTCCTGTATGAAAAAAAACTGTTATGAGTACTATTGAAAAACTATTTTATTTACCGTTTACAGGATTACAAATTTGAAATCTGTACAATTTTCCTAAGAAATGAAGTTGATGCTCAGAACAAACTGCATGAGCCGTGTAGTACCAAACAACTATGTATCGACTGCATTATGATCCAAACACACCAATAATATGCACTGCAAAGGAAACGCACCCCTATTCTGCGAGCCGACTAACCGACTGCTATGCAGCAAACGTACGGTGTACTGCTCCTTTCCTTGATACCCAGCCATTTTAGACTATTGTCTCTTAGTTTATACCTTACAAAATATGTAGTCCTATACATTTTAGTAAACTATAAAAGTCAGTAATAATCAACCACAACATCGCAAAGCGCTCTGTGTACAATATAATGTCTCATGGCATTAAAAACATTGATATTACGGAGGAAACATTTCAGAGAAGAAAAGTCACCAAAATAAAATTAAAGACGATAAGGTAAAAGTCGCAAAGAGTGGTATTAAGTGCTTTATGACAGACCGAGAATTGCTAAGCCAATATCTATGCCCACGGGTGGTTATTGTACAAATGTTGCGTTTTTGTCTCCCAAATAACAAGCAATAATCACAAAATGGGTTTTTAGTAGCCCTTACTACCTGGAGTGGAAACATGTTTTATAAACTACTGAGAGGCGATGTCTTCCATACTGCAGGATGGGGTCAGCCTTTCTGTCTCTTATCTGCAGTTTCACATATTTCAGTTTTAAATTGTTTGCCAATCTACTTCTTTAACATGATGCGGCTGTTGATAGAACTCGTGATTTTCGGAGTAATGAAGAGAAGAAAAGATGTAGAATATTACGTAATTTCGATAGAGAGTAATAATACCACTCTGTTATTAAGACGAAATAAGCTTATTGTCACCTGTGGTCTGACTGATCGCGATCTATAAGCTCGTTCTTGTTTTCAAGTAATCCGGTGTACCATCTCATAATGATATCAGATTAAGCAAAGAATTACTGAATACGTTTATTACACAAATGGAAGACTGAATTAGATACCGCTATTTTTTGCAGTAATACTGTCTTTCCACAGTTACACGACAGTTACTGTTAAAGACACCTAAGTATATCTGATTGGACAGGTGTATGAAATGAACCGTTTCAAGGAACACAGGAACTGGCTACTGCATGTATAGATAATGAACAATACTGAAGTTATCGATTGGTTTCGATTATGAAATCTAACTGTTCATGGGCGTCCAATTCTTAGCTTGTTTTGGGTACGAATACATCCAGATCTATCGAGCATTATTCTGCACAACTATCAAAGTAACACGCATTTTAGATTATTTTGGATTATACAAATGTTAAAACAATTACTCCTGCGTCATGTTGGTTTTACAATAGTAAAATTTTATTTTGTGGTTTTTCAATAAACAAAGTTTACTCTTTGATCCCAGTCATTGTTTCTTGATTTAAATTGTATTATAAACGTTAGTATTCTTGAACTGACAACCATTGTATCTGGCCCCGTAGCAGGAACATTAGTATCAGATCAACATTCTGTTGATCACGGCGCAAAGTAAACGACATAAATGTTTTGTACTGCGGATATTCAAGAAAAATAATTTCGTGTTTACAACATAACTAATTGAATTTTCCCCCAGATAGCAAACAGCAAAACTTTTTAATTTTTTCAAACAACAGGTCTATGTCTCTGCCCCCTCACAAATACACACGCGCGCTCGCGGAGTTACTCTTGTTCTGAGAACTTTAACGTATGAAATCATTTATGTTTTGAAGGTCTGAAAAGAAAAATCTCGTGTTTCTATTTTTATTATTTCTTTCCCTCTTGTTCGTAATGATTGTCATGTCTGTTTAATATTTAGATAGAATTAACGTTATAAAATTTCAATGCATATGACTTTATATAAGAAAATATCTTTTGCAAGAATTCCGTGCTAAAGAAAACATCGTGAAGTTCCTTCCGATCTGTGAAGTTTAGAAAACTAGTGACATATGAACATAATGACATACACATAACAAGTTTTACTTAAACTTGGCTTACTCAAAGGTTTGTTTAAAATTAACATACAACTGAAGTCAAAATTTCTGTAATTTAACAAAATTGTAGACAAATTTTTACTTACTCGTTTGATGCTAGTGCAGAAGGATTACACGGAAGAAACGGTTTCGATGCCGCGCTAGTTAATACTGAGCGTATTTGATATCAGCAAAATGTCACAGATTTTGTTAATCGTTAAAAGATCTTTTTATATGATTACGCTTTCCTTATCGATTGGACAGACAATAAATGATCATCGATTATGTTTACAACAGCGAATTGGCCATACATAATTACATAATAAACACAAATTAATAATGTATAAATTTCATAAAAATTAATCGACTGAAATTATATGCATATAATGGCGTCGTGTATGTGTGTTTGTGTGCGTGTTTGAGTGTGCGAGTGTGGTGTCTGAGGATCACATGAGGTTCTGAACTTCGAACTTGGTGTCAAAGTTTAATATTGAATTTTATTATTCAGTTGTTGAAAGAAATGGTTAAAGTGGTAGAGCTTTCAATTTATTTGCTAGAATTAACTATTATTTGTGTTTAATGTAAGCGATAAAGCGATGTCACGTGGAGATGAACGTGATGGGACCAGAGTACTCCGTCAGTGCACTCCCTGAGTATGATGCAGACCGCAGTAACTGGACTAGACTTCGACAAAGGAATACTTGAGCTGTCCTTTGACCATCGAAAACGATTATCAGTTTCGTTAGTCTGATATTACAGTTAAAAAAATATTGTATTATTAATGAACCTAAAACTCAATGACATTAAAGTTCATTAATAAAAGTATGCATACAAACACTATGTTGTTACTACGATCTCTTACAGAATAGCTTAACAGGCTGAAACAGCTGTCAGAGGTAAATAATAAACTGCGAAACTTACCAAGTGTTTATTATGGTTTTGAAGTCTTCTTCCGGTATGGACCGCGTCAAAAATGTCTAGTATGACAACATTTCACTCATATTACAATGAGTATCCTCAGGTCTAAGTCCTCACTTAGACTTCAAAAACATAATGAATACCGTCCGCGGAAGCCTACGTGAGAATATTACCAAGAGTTTGTATGTTTTTAAAACCTTTGTAGTAATGTATTTCACCAAGTCAATGTATTTCAACGAATCATCAATCAATATCGTAATAAAATCATGTGTGTTCAACTTGGGAAACGCAATGTTTTGAAAAATTTCACTTTTTATTTGGTAAATATTAATCAATCTGGCCAATCATTTGAACGACCATTACATCTGTGTGTAATACTTGTCTCTTTAAGCTATTACTCTATTACACACATACATGTTCTTTGTGCAATCTGTACGCGACCTACGAACCAGGACATTGTACATAAGCTGCAAGCTTGATAAGGTTTGAACTTACTAATCACTAATCTACAGCAAACTTAATTAAGTAGTTGGAAAGTCTAAGAGTACTCGGTGTTATACCGTAAGAGATTTCAGTTTAGTGTTTGCACTTTGTTGACGAAGAAGTCCATCACTCAGGTACGATTTCTTTAATTCATCACTTCTGTGTGATAAAGTATTCGTAAATTTATTAAAATGATTCATTTACAAAGTTTTACGAACAGGGTCATACAAACTTTTAGGTGGATAGTCCGCCTTGTATATATGGTATGAAACCTGGTTAAAAAAGGATGTCGGACAATTTTTCGCACGTCAAAAAAATATTAGAAAGAAAATTGGGGTAATATCTCACTACTCGAAAATTAAGTTTAATTCTTGGTAGGCAGATTGCGGTCCAGGGAGGAGTGGTAGTGGTTGTCTTACGACAGTGTCTCCCTTCAACAAGCAGGATGACTGTATGGGAAGTGATGATCGTAGCGCTTCAAAACATGAATACTTCAGGCGTAATCCCAAGCGTGATCCAATGAACTTTTTCTACCAAACTAAGAATTTGTTTAATGACCTTGATACTAGTAACCAATAATTACGATGACCTTGATAGTATCCAAATTTGCCGATCGCTGGCGCGTACACGCATGTACCACGTGCGCATCGGGTATAAAAAGTTACAAGCGGTCTGCCCCAACGATTTACACTTATTAACAGGTGTCAGGTGTTATAAATAAAACGGAAACGTTTCAGTTTCCTGCATTTTAAGGTCGAATTTTACGTAGTTCACTCCTACAGAAATGTCAGCCACTCTTCACTTCTGCTATTTATGTTCTACATCACTTTTTCTTTTGAATAATAGATTACGACTGTCATTGAAAATAGAGGTTAATCCCGATGTCGCACTGTTGTTCAAATCTTTGACTGAAATTCATTCTGATCTGTCGTTTTGTTGTTCATAACGTTTATCTTATTCAGTCTTCGGTTTCGTTTCAATTTAAGCATTATAATTCTCTAGTTTTCAGGTACCATAATCTTAAAGTACTATTTCTGAATAAATAATAAGGAACCGAATTTCGTCTAAGATTTCTTCTCTACAAATTTTGTTTCTGCTTTCTGTCTTACAAATTATATTTAGATTTGTCTTTATAATTGTTTGAATAACTTCTTTACTTATTCCAAGCACTGCTTCATATCCCAATAGAGATTAGTCTTTCGTACCGCCACTATTGTTTTATTTTCGATTTGTCCAACAATCCTCTTGGAAGACAAATAGAATTGCTCTGACTATGCAGATGACCTGATAAGACTGATTCTTATGATGTTTCTAGCAAGCGCCAAACTTCATTTTTATAGTCTTCAGACATTGAAATTTCTGTATAACGATAGAGTGGACGTTTTATTGATAATGTACAATTTTGAGGGTTTTTGAAGTTTAAAAATATTTAAGCGAATCGTTGTGGAGTTTTCAAAGAACAATTTTACCAAAAAGCAACCAATAATCTCAGGATGAAGCAACAATGGGCATAACAGACAGAGAATTATTTATAAATAATGAAGTAGCAAAGATAAAGAAATAAAAATAGGAAACGAGACTAGACTGTCAGCGCAAGGCACGAAAGCATGACTAAAAGTAGAAAGAAGCAGACAAATTTACGTTTGTTATTTAGGTATTGTTAACGGAGTTCAAAAAATGATGTTATGTACTAAACAGTACACCAGTCATCACTGATGTGAAATTTATGTCAGATTAGTGAAATTTAGATGGAACGTTAAATGTTAAAAATGTTAGAAAGTTTGTAACATTCACTCTAAATTTCATAAAGGTAGGGTGACAAGAGAGAGAATGCTGACCATTCCTGATATAGTGTAATAGGCAAAAGGTATCTTCAAACACACTGGACTGGTGTTTAAACTTGATGTTCCATAAGTTTCATAAGGAAAATTTTTTTAATTTCCATGAAACTTTTAAAGTGTTTGCATTAACTGCTAGAGAGATTGGGACATGATATGACATGACAGTTAAAAAGTAATACAAGTTTTTGCTTATTATAACATTTTAACTTTGCCTGGAGTTTGTTATTCTATATAAAGTAGACAGACAGGGCGAACGTTGCAAGTACAATTTTGTTTTTATATATTTTGCCACTTGCTTTTGGAGAAGAAGGGTTTTGCTGGGTAAGAAGAAGAAACCAATTCATAAAATCGGGGAAGAAAGAATTACAGGGCGAAGTGAACAACACATTCTAAAATGTCAAGTGTGAAATGCATTTTTCCGTATTCACACAAAACAAAACACTATCGTGGCCGCTTGACGAACAACAGTATACATAAGAAATAATATTATTAATGGCCGAGCGTTTTGTTTTTTTCCTAAGAAACTAGGCACTGACGACGAGAAATTTACATCTTTATCCAGTACGCGGATCCATCTTTAAAATGTTGAGAAGGATACGCGGGTGCATCTTTAAAATGTCATAATAAAATAATTCATATTTAATTCAGTTATTATAAAACAGTTGGGCTTTACTTATTCTGTGAGCCGTCTTACACTTTTCATAAGTAAATATAAAACGAAAACTTTACAATGTAAATAATTATGCAAATCTGTTGCATAAATTAATTACTGTTTAATAAAATAAATTTTATTTGTTTATAAAAGTGATGCCTGTATGAACTTTATCATATCTCTTTGCTTTATTTAGCCCCGCTGTTGTACGCCATATACAATGTTAATGTTTGTGCATATTTAAGTAATTGCATAAATTAATTGTTGTTTAATTAATAAATCTCGATCAAATTTATTAAATGTGTAATCGGCAATGCTATCAACCAAGAATAATTAATGTTGCCTTCCCCTACCAAATAAAACTCCAAGAATTAGAATATTTATGAACATGGTACTTGTTAAATCATATTGAATCTAAATCATTAATTGTGGATCCTACCTTTTAAAAAGTTATCTTGTAAGTCAGGTCTTAAAATAAATTAATTCAACACTATCGAATCCATTATAAATCACATTTATTATAATATGGCAGTTTGCATGTATTCATAGTATAAAAGAAATCCTGTAATAAGAGTATCTACAAATATTTCCAAAAGATAATTAAATTCTATGACACATTTAAAGTAATTGAAAGAAACAATCAAATGTTTACACTTATTCATGTGTGGTGACGTTAATAACTATCAATGTTGCGTGCTTGAGATTTGCACTTAGTGATATACTTCGAAACGTATTTAAAACACTTACACACATGAAATAATCATATACCTGCAGTAAACATATTAAACATATACATATTTGAATAATCATATACCTGCAGTAAACATATTAAACACATACATATTTGAAATAATCATATACTTACACTAATAGGATAATACATGTGTAATATTCTATGACATTATTTATTCCTAACTATGGATTCGTATTTATATTGACTCTATTCTGAAATATCTCAGGCAGTTACTTCTAAGTGACAGGTCAGCGGTATTACGATAAACTAGGAATTATAATAAGTGATTATTTTGGTACATTACTCAAGTCGTCGTACTGTCTCGCTCCCGTTGCATGTCCATTTGGGTCCATTGGGTGGCGCTTGATGGTAATCCTGGAAACACTCGTAACTCGCACTTCTAATTGTTATACGTACATCGCTTCGGAACGCTAGTCC
Source organism: Magicicada septendecula (assembly GCA_034769895.1). NCBI lineage: Eukaryota > Metazoa > Arthropoda > Insecta > Hemiptera > Cicadidae > Magicicada > Magicicada septendecula. The sequence goes on from CM068370.1 coordinate 218,226,754, forward strand.
GCACTTCACGACATCCGTTATGAGTTTTATAATATCATTACAGTTTAAATCGCGGTACTCGCACTAAGGATTCATTGACTATTCGTATCGCGTCAGTCTATTCATGCGGTTTTTAGTTCGATACTGCCGCGCACTTAGTTATCCTTCAAATTACGTGTTCGACTCTTCCGTAACGCCTAGATTGATTTCAAGTTCATTAGACGCATATAAAACATTATCGGCACTTGTCTCTATTCTACGAAATAATGTAGTCTCACAAATTTAGTCTTATGTTACATACCGATTCATCCCGTTGATAAATAGTTCAAATATGTTACTACTGTATCATACCACTTCTTACAGCACTAATTGTATTAGCGTAATGCTTAGAGTTTTATGAAGTTCGTTAGTCGCGCATCGTCGTGAACACCACCGTTTCGGCTTGACGCACCAAGTCTTACTCCCGAACTTCCACTAATACCGAACTCCACTTTGAATATATCTCCAAACAAGATCTTTATAATACTGAGATAAATTTTTAAATGGTACTGAGATACTGAGCTAGATTTAAAATGATACTGAAATACTGGGGTACTGAGAGCGCGTCTCCTCGTGCATACAGTTTTTATGCCCTTCGTTTTCCCACTCTTGTTACTCCTACGAACGCTTCATTTTCCCACCAAAATAGCTCTGATAGAACAGTTGTTCGGATTTCCCTATGTCCTCTTGTCTCTAGTCTGTGATTCTTGTGAATTCTCCACCCAGCGCCGTTTGGAGAGGGATGTTCCTCCTCGGGATTTGTTCTCTGGTCGTCGGTTTCTGTCAAGACCATCCCTTTCAGTTACTCCCTTCTGAATTCTCGTTTCTAATTGGCTGGTTGGCTTCTCTACTTGAATCTCACGTAGTCCACGTGGACACGACGAGTTGCTGTCATCAGGACGTTACCACTTTCTTGGAATCTGCACCAAGACCTGGCTACTGAAGTCACATCTGCCCCTTTTGGTGTAGCGTGTCGAATTAATGTATTGTTCGGACACTGTCGACTTCCTCTAGCGAACTTACGGGTGGCAAACATCTGTGTTCGTCGCAGACGCCTCTTCGTCCCATGCTACATTGTCCGTGCTCCAGCTATTGTTTTCTGTAAGTTTCACATATGCTTGGAACAATGCTCTTAGCGATGCCTATCTATTCTTCTCGCTACTGAAACGGATGCAAGGGTAATGTGCCTTTGTCATATTTGTAAAGTCAAGTGTTCCCACGCATGGTCCAGTTCGTCGCAACATGTGTTGTAGCGCGTATTGTCTCTTAACGGCTTTTATGTCATTTAAGTGGAAAGGAAAGGTTTGTTCCTTCCGTCGCTCACCCTCGAACAAAGCTAACTCGTGTCACTCTTGACGGGCTCCAATTGCTGGCGTAAGTCCCTCGGAATACCCAAAAAAATCAAAAAAAATCTCAAAGTAATAAGTACGTTATAACTTTATACGAACATTCATGATACTTTATACGAAGATTTATAATTCAACGCCCATCTTTTTAATTAAATTGTGACGGTCGATACATAAAGCAAGACGTAATAATATAACCATCATTCATCCCACCCACATCAATCATCAGTTTTAAAATTATTTTTGTTAAAAAATGAATATTTTTCTTTGTAATCATTTTGACATGCAACGATTTCACAAAATATTACGGCTGCTGTATGTTATGTTCAGTATTCTCAGTAGCTACTCTTACTGTACTTTACACGTCTATACGTGCTTATTCCATTTTTGTTTGTTACAGATTTTAAAAGTATTACAACTACTTCACGTTGTATTACCTTCTTTATCTAATCCTGATATTATCCTAGATTGTTCCTTTTAAGGAAAAGTAGGTGGAAAGCCCGCTGTTTAACCGACTTTATCTGTTTGGAGACGGTATATATTCCAGCTCTTTGTTCTGACGATGCATGATGAACAAGTTACAAACATTCTTTGGTGTTAAAAAAGAAAAAGCAAAATGGTAATGAGGTAGAACAAATCCGGTATGTTTCAGATATATTCGCCATAGCTTGGTCGCAATACTGATACATACAGTTTTAAAAAATACCTCTATCCACTTACAGATGACGTCGCGTCTCTCATCATTTGTATGATTGTGCCTACCATGGAGTCAGCCTTCGTCTGTAATATTACTATAGGCCATGGTAATAATGATGGCGATGTGGAGATATTGTAGATGATGAAACGATTATCTTTATGATGACAAAAAGTACGCAATGCAAAGTTGGATTTTTTGGATAAACGTACTGGGGTAGAGCATATAGTTTAATTCCGTAGACATCGGCTTAGCGCGCGCGCATACTTACACACACACACACACACACACACACACACACACACACACACACACACACACACACACACACACACACACACACACACACACACACACACACACACACACACACACAAAGCCAAAACAAAATCGTTGAGCCAGGAACCAACAGAATCTTCTCACTTCTATCAGTATCATGCTTTATAATCGACAAAATAAAATAAAACATTAGCGATCAAATTCAGTTCACCTTGTCCAAGGTAAACGAGTTTTACTTCACTGGCCAGCATTCAGTGTTCGATATGAAATTAACTCGGCGTAATATTGGTATGTTTAATGTCTAAATTATTTTACGTCTTAATTTCTTTCTTTTTTATATGAGACACTAAAAACAACTACTCAGTCATATTCGATAGTCAAGCATTTGGTGATCTACGGAATACTCCAGTAACTTAAAAAATATTCTACTCCTATAATCAATTTAGACTGCTGTAAGGCGCTAAGATAGGGAACAAATTCAAATTAATGAGTCTAAAGTCTAAACTACAGGTTTGTGTGAATCAATATCCGCATTTTCTGTACAGTTAAGATATGAACTAAAATCTGTTGAATTTAAGGAAGCAAACGTCACAGATACAGAATCAAAAGAAAGAATCAGACACATGTTACAAACAGGAGAGCGAACCATAAGAGGACCAGCCGTCAGAGTGGAATCCTCAGAGCAGTAGAATGCTAACAATATAGTAAAAGTACACAGTAAGAACATAGTAAAGTAAAAACATTAAGGAAGCAAATGAGGCACAAGATGTTACTACAAGAAGTAACACAACTGCAAACGACCGACAGCCATTGTTGAGCCCCTTGTTCTCCACAGTAAAAAAAGGACACACGCGCACACCTACATGCCTATTTATCATCATCTTATTATTATTATTACTATTATTCTTCTTCTTCAACACCACCACCGTAATCATCGTCAGCAGCAGCAATCTGACTCCTCTCATAAGTCACCTACAATGTTTCCTGCCCGGAGCAAATATTGTCCAATGGTTAAGTAAAGCGTTCCGTCGCTTTTTAACGCCTGTCGTTGTAGGCTGCAGATAATCATGACCTCCAATAGCAAAAACTGACTCGTAGCCATTACCAAAAATGGCTACATTTACCAACAATTGAAGTTGCAGCCATTTCCATTGTCTTCAATTGAATCATTTTCTATTTACATGTATGCGTGTTTTATGTGCACCTGATAAAATTTGTATCTATAATTTAGAACCGACTTTTATGAGAAAACTTTCAATCATTCAACTGTTGTCACGCCCGGCGTCATAGTTTGCCGGGCTATCAGGCCGTGGCCAGATGTTAATTGACGCAAACGTTTCAGTCACTCCATCGGTGACCATCTTCAGTGCTAAACACTGACACAAATCTAACAGTCAATGGACCACAGCCAGTGGTTATATCTGGGTTAGTGTTCAGTCCTTTAGCACTGAAGATGGGCACCGATGGATTGACTGAAACGTTTGGGTCAATTATCATCAGTCCAGGCCTGATAGCCCGGCAAACCATAATTTTAATCACTTAACTTGACCATGGCACAATATAGACATAGTTGGCAGCAAAATTTCTTGCAAAATTTTAAGGTAATTTTAAAAAGCCCTTTAATGAGCTCCATTATCCGATTGAGGAGAGATAACCTTAATGTATGCAACATACGTTTACAGACAATCGTACGCTCTATGAATAATGAAAATTTTCCGCATAAATACTACTTCACTTTACTCACATTATCATGCAAATTACATGTTTTTCTGATTACTATAAATCTCGTATTTTTCCGTTTTCCTTTGTTATCCTACGTTTGGCAACGTGCCTATCAGCGTTACGACAAACCTTACAGTATGCATTAGGTGTGCCCGTTGTGAAAGTACTGTAATAACTTACTTTTGAATATCTGTCAACCGGGTAAGGTCAAGGCGAGAGAGAATCGTCGTACCTAATAAATTCAGAAAGTCCTTATAGCGGCATTGAGTGACCTTATTCTAATAATTGTAACACCGGTTGCTCTCAAGTTGGCACATGCACACGCACACACGCGCACGCCCACACACACCTCTACCAATAAAGCGTCTTGGTCAGAATGTTTTATACCCCAAACTAATAATATTTAATTCGTAGATAAATTTAGAAAATTTAAGGAAACTCTTGTGTGAGTGTGTTTAAGCGCACTGGACAACGTTCACTAGAATTCACAATCGATTTTTATGTGACATCCTTTAATCACACAGTTGAATCAGATTCAAACACTAACATCACTAACATAGTTCAAAGCAAAATTTCTTGCTAATGCAAACAAGATAGATTCTGTTGCAAAAAGAAAGTACAAAGAATATTGTGAGGAAAACATGGCAGATTTACGTAAGTTACATTTTTAAAAAAAGGACTGTGAACATTAAATATTTAATATTAAACTACAGACAGGGAAAGAAAAGACTTTTTGAAAGATTTTAATTTGTAAAAGAAATCGTCGGTTAAACCGGGGAGCATAGGCCTATGGATTGTGTAACAACTGGAACCTTCTTTGATGTATCTCAGCGAACACACGTAACCACTAATACGGATAAAGAAATCATCTACCGACTCTTGTAATCAATGCAAATGAATATTGACTGGATACAATTCAATAAAACCTATTACTACTTTTCAAACGGTTTTGTAAAGATGACCTTGAGAAAGTGCAAACACGAACCTTGACAGACATATTTTTAAACTTCTAAAATTTGTTCCTGGGTTATTTGTACATACAAAGTTACTTAATACGTTTTATTTAAGAAATAATAATTTATAATTGTCTGATAATAATTATAGGCAACGACTTAGTAATGAACATGTTTCTCAAATCCTAATCCTCCATATGTTTCTTTGCATCTTTTATACAAAATCAGATTCCTGTAGTTTTGTAGTTCCTATGATGCTGAGTAAAAGTAAACTTAAAAAAAGAAATAAATTCCTTTAAAATTGTAAATTGTCGCAAATTTTGGGTGTTTCCGACTTAAATAATTTGTGTAACTTACAGAAACGGAATACACTTTCACCGCACCTTTTCTAATACAGCTCGTAAGCAGTTTGGATAAATCAAATCAGGATTGGACGTTCATCCTAACAGTTCAAACTTGAATCTTACACGGTAAGACTGCAGGCGATAGGCTTGTCCGTCGTCTCTCGCAGTCCAGCGATTGATTTAAAGTATACTTATTACGTAACAGATGTGAGAAATAATAACTTTTAAAATCTAGCATATTATGTTGATATTCGATAAATATATGCAAAACGTTTGCATCATGCACATGATATTACTAATGAATGTAACCTAATTTTGTTTCTTGATATCATATTGTGTGTTAGAAAGAGAACAGAGGGGAAGGGAAAAATATAAATTACACACCAGGGTAGTTTAACATTATTGCTAAACATCAGATAGGCTGAAAGATTTGTGTACCAAATGAGGGTCGGATATCCAGTTAAGTTACTTATAATACTTTTTGAGTTTATCTGAGGATACAAGCAGCGTAACAACGTTACTTATGTAAGATCAGTCGAGTGCTGACACGGTTGGTGGTTGTCACGCGCTGACGGTTTATTAAGTCTTTTATCTGAGAAGCCAAATATTACCGCAGTAGAACGTTACTGTTTCTCAAGACTTTACTGAAAATTTCAAGAAGAAGGTGAACTGAAAATATAGAAAAACGCAAATGCGAAGAAGGAGCAGTTACATAGGTAAACAGAGATGCTGTAGTTGTTATATAATTTCAAAAGGCCTTCTATTTTCTATCGTTGCGTAATCAGTTTCCTTATGTTCTATACACGCGTTCTAGACTCTGTTTAGTATCCTTCTACCGTAACTATTTCTGTTCGTTTGTGGCCTTCATCCACAAGATTATCCTCTGTTTACGTCTAATAATCCTCTGCCACAGATAGTACATACTCGTCGTTCTACGAGACAAAAATATTACGCAAACGTTTATAAAAGTAAGTAATGCTGCGTTTCAGTGACTCATGCCTGACCACATGCTTACCTGAAACATCCGAAAATGTCAAATACTATATTGTTTGATACCGATGTTATCCTCAAATATTTAAATCATTTTTGGCAACCGGATGTCTTCTGTGAACACTGTGAGAGATGTCACGATTTGGTGTTATTTATATTAAAGCTGGAATCATTCATCCGTCTATTTTCGTTGTTACAATTTGATGTTAAAAATACTGTGATATTGTTACATATAACATTTTAATTTTGGCAACGTCCTGTTAAACAGCAGAAGCCTGGTTTTTGAAGATAAATTTAAAAGTAAAATAACGATGAAAATCATTGTGAAAGTTTCCTTCTTGCTCCTGTAGCTCTTAGTCGTTAAGAGCTAAAGTCATTAGTCATTAAGTTTTGTTAACAAGTGTCTAATATTTAAATGAAAAGATGGACAATTAGAATAAGAGCGATCGCTGTCTCTTCACGTTTGGCTATATACAACAAAAGTAATCACAAGCCATGTATTATTGATGAATACTGAAGTGGAAAAGGGTTCAGACTTGTACTTTATGTATAATGCCAACACCATGCCAATGGTGTAACTACGGGGAGGGATCAAGGTATCAATCTCCCCTCAGAGCTATTAGACATTTCAGTAACATTCCTTAATTGTTTAACGTAGGTCTATTTATAAGCCAGTTGTGTATGTTAAAATAGGGCTTATAAATAACTGTAAAATTAAAATATAATATTTGTAAATTAATAAAATTAAGGGGAGTCCAACTTTCAAGCTAGTGTAACCTTCCGCATAAAATAGTCTCCCCCACCCCCTGTAGGAGCTCCTATTAGTTATAGACGTGACGAAAAACTTAAACACTGACTTAGAGATGTGCAGTGGACAAACACTTCACTAACAAACTTTTTCAGTCATTTCGCAAGTGCGTTCAACAGTATTGTAGAGTGTTTCATAGTGTGAATATTGGCTGCAACAAAGCTGATGAGAACATTAGAAGCATGTGTGTGACAGAGACATAGGTAATGCATGAGTGAGACAGTGAACTGTTATGACGTGTCTCCCTTCTTTCCTCTCTATGCAACTTAGCTATACTTTTAACTGGGGGTAATTCATTCGCTGGGTCGACGCAGCTCAGCAACCAAGGAAGGCTGTCACGTTTCTACCTCCTATGTAGTAGAGTAGCCTTTGAGTTACGCCACTGTGTCGAGTCACGGAGGATTAGAGTCCATGTTATCATCAGTCTAAGCCATTCGAAGGGACGTATCGCTATAATATGGATAAGGTTTAATTAACGGGTTGTTGTTTAATTAACGGAAATGATGATAATTAAAAGAGGTAAAGCGCTCGACTCGACGGTATGAATTTTCTTATAATATACTGTAAACGTATTTCATCATTAATTGTTATATTGGATGTCGTAAAATATATCAAATACAGGTTAATATCTCATTATTTGGGAAAAATATCAAAATTAAGATGGTCAATCAACTCCTATTCTCGTTCTGTGAGCTGCAGTCGTACACATTAAGTCTATACATCACGTAAAAGTAAAAGAAATTAACGTTTATACATTTTTTTACATTAAACCTAAATCCTACCTAAAACTAATAATATGATTTATTTTTTAATAACATTTAGGAACTACTTGACAAATACGATATTTGTAAGCGGAGAGTATGAACACGTATTGTAGCTCACCGCATTGTCACCGTAGCTACTACTACAAAGTTAGGTTTGTATCGTAACTGGTGCAAAGTTACAAATTAATGAAGACATTATTTGCGTTGCACAGTAATTAAATACGAGTACTTAACAGAATACAAAATTACTTAAACGGCTACAAAGTACACGCTATGAAGTAAAACATAACTAACATAAACATGTAGTAACTATTAAATAGTAAGCTAATACGACGCGGTATAAGTATATACCTACTAAGCAACTGCAGAGCTTGCATTATGCACAATTCACGATATAAACCTTTATATCTTCAAAACCTATTAAGCTAGAGACTTACAATTTTTATAAAAATTAAATACAATCAATTCTGATAATCTTATGTGCTTATATTAGATACCTGCCTCTAATAATAAAAAAGTTTCTCAAAGGACAACTTTTTCATATCATAATTGGAAAAATTGTAACCAAACGTTACATATTATTTTTTTTTAACAAGTATAAATTGTACAGACAAAAATCAAATGTTGCGTCGCCTTGTTGATATAGAAAGCTACAAAGTGAAGTAAAAACAGTCCAAATACATCAATTAACAACGGAAACACGACGAGTTACATTTAAAAGTTCAATAAGTTGTTGAAATGTACAATTTATTGTTTTTTTTTATTTTTTCAGCTTTATTTTTGGTAGAAATAATATCCAATTTGTGGAGTACTGGAGAATAACGGTTTTGATATTATAAGAGTTTGAAAATTATATTCCTACAACTTCAGTTTTTTGATGAATAAATTTTCAAGTCGCACAATACATACGCGAAAAAACCCATATACCCATTGTATTTCCCTATCTTACCCATTGTGTCAAGTGACTTCTGAATGAATAGTAAATTGACCTGTTGACGTTTTATGGTAATTAAGATTTAAAACAATAACGAAATATTCAGCACGTTAATAGTTAACTATGTATCAGGAAAGTATTGCATTTGCACGCAGAAGCAAAATAAGTTGCATGAAAGTTAATAGAGAAACGAACACTGGGAAACCAGAAATTTCATGATATTATAAGTTGTAGGAAATAACTCACTTCTTCACTGTCTATTTGACTACGGATCCGTTTCGGCAACTATGACACTTTCATATATACTGATCGCCCTAGTAGGGAGGTCCATGGAAGTTTATTGGTAGTGAATATCAAATAACACATAAAAAGGACAGGAAACACATAGCATGTTCTGAGTCATGGAAAGCGATGAAAGATTTAGGCAAAAACACACAGAGCAGGTAGAGGAAACAATCGAGAACGGTAGAAGTGCGTGGTGAATACAGATAATGAACAGCGATTATGCGGAACCAGTGGCAATTGTAAATTGAAATAATATTAGAAAACCAATTACTTGTCGATTCTAATACAAACACATGACTAAAGTTTTATAATCTGATGAGGTTTAGTGTGCTGACTATGAACGTATCCAGAATGATGTAATGCTGTGTAATACATTTGGCAGACAAAGACATTAACGAAGATTATGCTTCACGAATTATCTGTATGCAGAATTTGTTAACGAGCATTGATTAAACATTATTACTACATACCGAATATCACGAGGCAAGAAATACTGTGCTGATGAAGCGTTAATCTGCACACACGTAGGTTTTGCGGCATGTATGAGGACGGACGAACACGATTTCTTTGGAATACAGAAAACAACAGAATAATAATTACGCCACGAGGCTGTGTTAGATTGAATACAAGCATTTGTCGCACTGTATCTTCACAACAATAGACTTATACTAGTTGTAAAAATAACAAAGCTGTTTGTCTTGTAGGGTTAAATACCTGTACGTTAAATACAACATAACCTCATAACGTATCCGTAGAACACGGTTATTACGGTCTGAGAGGCAGAGTTAATTCGAAAAGAGAAGGGTATAATCATTCTGATGTTTCTGTGTAAAGATCAGAATTAATCCACATTCATAAAGAGTAATAATTATGTTACTTTGTCTGCTTCTCTTTTTTCCGATGGCGCCACAGCCCATTTCGAGGCCCTGTCCTCCTCAATCCAACTCTTGCAGTCTCTCTCTCTCTCTCTCTCTCTCTCTCTCTCTCTCTCTCTCTCTCTCTCTCTCTCTCTCTCTCTCTCTCTCTCTCTCAGGATCCTCGGTTTTCGTACTGGCAGTTTTCCTCCTGGTTGGCCGCTGTTATACTTACTTTTTGGGGGACTCTGTCTTGCGGCATTCGCAGTACATGCCCTGCCGTTTGGAGACGTTTCAGACTCTATACAGTCCATCAGTTTGGGTTCCTTGTATAACGCGTGGAACTCATGATTGTACCATACCCTCCAGGTTTCTCCTTAGTTCACAAGTCGTCCGTACGCTACAGAATCGACTAAACTGTCTACTACTTACGGAACTTGTTTGATAGTTCTGAGCGATTGTAGGCCTACGTGTTGTGTGTGACGTTGTGTTCCAGAGTCATATATCATAAGATATTGTAAGGTAACATGTTAAAAGCAGACTGCACTTGCAGAAATAAATTTTGATTGGGTGACTTAATACATTTATTGGTTATTCCTTTTTTTATATAAAAAGTATAGCCTATAGTTTATAGGTGAACGTTATGAATTTGAAAATACATAAATTTTCAAATATCTGACAGCAAATAATTGAAAAGAGTCTTTAATTGTTTTATTCTTTACAAAGAGTTTTTATAATTTCACTTTCGTGGAATTCGCTGGGTTAAGTTGGATCAGTCCGGACGTTTTCGTGGGCCTGCTCCTGCTTCCACACCGGGTGTTGACCTAAGTTGGGATGTCGATTTCAGGGTTACCTCATGGGTGTTGTGTCCGTCCAAGTGTCTCCTGATTCAGTCCTCATTGAGAGCCATTGGTCGTTGAAGATCTCGAACGCCGTGCCTGACTTCGTGGTCTAATTCAGCCGCTCCCTCGACGATACACTCCGACTCCCAGAGACTACGAGATACTCCTTATTAGAGACTATTAGAGACCTACTGTATGAAAAACTGTGAAAGACTGTCCAAGTCACGGCTCACCCGTGCTTTTACAGATCTACGCACATGACGTCATTTTTATATGTTAAAACGTTCTAGATTGTTCGACCACGGTCTAGCATTTCTGATTTCTAGACCTTTCCAAACCACGTGTTTCCACTGCATGTGCTTGCATAGCTAATTACTTTGCCAGTTAAATAAATACTCTTAACATTTACTTAATATTAAAAACAATTAGTTATTAATAGTTATTCCAACTTGCACACTAATATCAGTGACTTATAGCGTGTCTGTTAATTGGCTTACTGTTAATTATCTTCACATAATTCGTTACGCGCACAATCTTTATTCACTCTGACACTACACTGCACTGCTGTTTTTTTTATTGTTTATAATTGTTTTAAACTACGTTAACATGCAGTACTTATTTTAATAACAATATTGTCTTATAACATTCACACCCGTTTGTACAGGACACCAACAAAGGCATATTGTAAATGTGTCCTCATATATGCACACATAGTGTGAATGTTTGGCTCATTGCATATGTAATGATCAAAATATTTAAACGGTTCAAAAAGACAAAAATATAGTTTAATACATAGTTTAATACAATCGATTACAGATGTAAAACGTGTCTATATTTTTATCTAGTAAACCAGTCAAATAAACTTTAACGGAGGGCAGTAAATTATAACTTTCTTACTGATTAGGGTAGCAAAAAACCTTTCTCTGTAAATTGTGATTGAGTAAAAACAGGAAAAATACAAATAATTTGTAGTTAACCCGTTGCGTAATCATCACTTTCACCTAGTCCGATTTATCACGTTTATCTTCAGAGAACAATATTATTAATAAAATAATTCCATAAAACAGAAATTACACATTATATTGGAGAAGACGTCGGGAATAAATGCCAAATTTGGAATTGAGACTTCCAACCAATAGGTAAACACAGAATTCAGAACAAGTGTTGAATTGTCAGCTTACACGCGTAAGGAGACTAGGCGGATCAACGAAAAGTTGGAGGGAAAGCATATGCAATAAAATAAAAGAGAGGGAACCTGATACTGACTTACAAAACAATCGAGAGAGCTGTAAAATGGAAATCACAGAACGTCGGAGGTCGCTGTAAATTGACGTATCGTTAATTATCACTATGTTTACTACTACAGTGCTATTTAGTTATAAAATATTACAACGTTTCTAATGTTATTAAAAATTATTACTTAGGTACATTACTTGTAACATAACATATAATCATCCATCTTTTTATCTTTTGATTCATCGTCGATATGAATGATGTATTTTTTATAGTTCTGACGAGTTTTTTGTTGTTTTAGGGGACGCAACGTCAGCGTGTGTGAACAGAAATCGAGCAACTTAAATTCAACACGCAAAGTGAATACAAATCTGTACACTGATCTGAGCAAAACTGCTTACATGGAACCCTACCTCTCTCTATATTCGAGAATGTATGAAATTTTTATCGCCCTCAAAGAAAATTACACAGTCGAAAGCAGCTGAAGATATTTACTACATCTAATTAATGACCTCTGCTGCGTGAAGCCCAAGTCCAACCAGTGTTCAGGATTCAGAATTTTCTTGATGATGTTCACATCATCATCATCATCAACACATCTTCACATCACGCCATAGATTTAAACATAGAAATTAAAGATAATGAGAAACTAATGTTTGGGATATTTAGGAAAGTATCGTATTCGGGTATAATTATACCAAGAGAGTCTTACCACCCTTATAGATATAAAATGGCAGCAAACAATTCATTTTGTTATAGAGCTCAGAAGTGTTTAAAAGAAACCGAATCAAAAGACAGGGAGTTAAAAACGATAAAGGGAATTGTAAGGAATAATAACTATAACACCAACATAGTGGATAAATTTATGAAAAGGGTTAACACAAAAAGCTAAAATAGAACCAGAACAAAAGAATTATGCAGGGTCATTGACATACATAGGTTCACATACTAGAAATATCGGTATGGAGAACCATACATGACTTCCATATTCTAAGATTTATATTTAAAATCATTTTCAGCCAAACAGCCAGGCTGTGTCTTACCTGCCTTTTTATTGCTGTATTAAATGAAAAATATTATATTACCATATCGTTATCGTTTGCCATAGAAAATACGCTTGATAAAAAAACGTTGCAGGTAAACTACCCCTTCCCCTTAACCGATCTTCACCAAAAACAACAGGTCTTGAGTACTCTACAAATCAGGGCTGTATGCAAAATATTATTTGATTCTGTTTGAATTTGCGGCTGTTATCGTTTGCCATAGAAAATACCCTTGTTAAAAAAACGTTGCAGGTAAACTACCCCTTTCCCTCAACCGATCTTCACCAAAAACAATAGGTCTTGAGAACTCTGAAATTTAGGGCTGTATGCAAATAATCTTTTGATTCTGTTTGAATTTGCGGCTGTTATCGTTTGCCATAGGAAATACCCTTGTTAAAACATAAAACGTTACAGGTAAACTACCCCTTTCCCTTAACCGGTCTTCACCAAAAACAATAGGTCTTGAGTACCCTACAAATCAGGGCTGTATGCAAAACATTATTTGATTCTGTTTGAATTTGCGGCTGTTATCGTTTGCCATAGAAAATACCCTTGTTAAAAAACGTTGCAGGTAAACTACCCCTTTCCCTCAACCGAACTTCACCAAAAACAATAGGTCTTGAGAACTCTACAATTTAGGGCTGTATGCAAATAATCTTTTGATTCTGTTTGAATTTGCGGCTGTTATCGTTTGCCATAGGAAATACCCTTGTTAAAACATAAAACGTTACAGGTAAACTACCCCTTTCCCTTAACCGATCTTCACCAAAATCAACAGATCTTGAGAACTCTACAATTCAGGGCTGTATGCGAAACATTATTTGATTCTGTTTGAATTTGCGGCTGTTATCGTTTGCCAAACAAACAAAATTACCCTTGCTAAAAAAAAACCGTTGCAGGTAAACTACCCCTTTCCCTCAACCGATCTTCACCAAAAACAATAGGTCGTGAGTACTCTGCAAATCAGGACTGCATGCAAAAAATTATTTGATTCTGTTTGAATTTGCGGCAGTTATCGATTGCCATAGAAAAAAAATCTACAGACACACAGACAGACAGACAGACAGACAGACAGACAGACACACAGACAGACAGACACACACACAGACACTTTTCGGAAAACGACTTTTTTTCATGTTTTGAGTGTAGTAGAATCAGAATCTGCAATAATCTCGAACACGATTTTTTTTGCCATCACCATACTTCCATTCCTTAAGGAATATGGAAGTAAAAATTATAAAATGTTTTAATAAATACGGAGTAGATATAGCTATTAAAAAAATGTGAAACGGTATTTGATAAGATAAGGAATAAAAATATAGAAAAAATTCCAGTTTTACAGAAAAGCGGAATTTATAAATTAAAATGTAAAGACTGCAACAAAGTGTACCTAGGGGAGACAGACGAAAATTCGTCTGCAGGTTGTCTGACCACAAACGTGGAGAAGGTAATAGAACAACGAATTCGTTATATGCAAGACATTTCATAGAAGACAACCATAAGTTTGTTAATCCTTTGGAAGACTATGAAATTGTAACAGTAGTAAATAACACAGTTGAAAGGAAACTTAGGGAGGAGTTAGAAATATTGAAAGAAAGAGAAAAAGGGTTAGACAATTTAATTAATAATAAAATTAAATTTGATAATGAAGAAATATTTTATAACATAATTAAGAAGTATAAGATTAAGAATTAAATTGCAGAGGACTAATTGGATATTTTTAAATAAGGGTGTGTGACTGGCCCAGATGTGGGAGAGAAAGACAGTAGGTTTAAAAGGAATGCGCACGCACACACACACACACACACACCACTGAAACACAAGGAATTTGCTAGAAAAATATGTAACTGTCCAGATGGAAGGACAGGGCTCAGAGGGGAGGAAGGGACATTGAATTATAGCTTGTTGTGTGTGAGCAGGGTGTGGTGGGGTGGGGGTGAAGGGTTTATGTTTTAAGTTATTCGTTAATTTCCTATCTGACGATGAGCTGTGAAGCTTGAAAGCGCTAATCAGAATATTTTTATATAGTGGTGTGCAACAGTGAAAACATTATTTGATTATGTTTGAATTTGCGGCTGTTATCGTTTGCCATAGAAAATACCCTTGTTAAAACATAAAACGTTGCAGGTAAACTACCCCTTTCCCTTAACCGATCTTCACCAAAATCAACAGGTCTTGAGAACTCTACAATTCAGGGCTGTATCCAAAATAGTATTTGATTCTGTTCGAATTTGCGGCTGTTTTCGTTTGCCATAGAAAAAAATTACCCTTGATAAAAAAAGTTGCTGGTAAACTACCCCTTCCCCTTAACCGGTCTTCACCAAAAACAATAGGTCTTGAGTACTCTACAAATTAGGGCTATATGCAAATAATTTTTTGATTCTGTTTGAATTTGCGGCTTTTATCGTTTGCCATAGAAAATATCCTTTTAAAACATAAAACGTTGCCGGTAAACTACCCCCTTTCCCTTAACCGATCTTCACCTAAAACAATAGGTCTTGAGAACTGTACAATTCAGAGCTGTATCCAAAATATTATTTGATTCTGTTTGAATTTATGGCCGTTTTCTGTAGCCATAGAAAATAATTACCCTTGATTTAAAAAAAAACGTTGCAAGTAAACTACCCCTTACCCTTAACCGATCTTCACCAAAAACAATAGGTCTTGAGTACTCTACAAATCAGGGTTGTATGGAGAAAATTATTAGATTCTGTTTGAATTTGCGGCTGTTATCGTTTGCCATAGAAAACAATCCACACACACACACACACACACACACACACACACACACACACACACACACACACACACACACACACACACACACACACACACACTTTTCGAAAAACGACTTTTTTTCATGTTTTGAGTGTAGTACAATCAGAATCTGCAATAATCTCGAACACGATTTTTTTTGCCATCACCATACTTCCATTTCCTTAAGGAACATGGAAGTAAAATACTAATATATACACCACAATCACACACAGTAATACCAATTTAAAGCACCAGAGACCAAAAGGAAACCAAAGCAACAACCAGCCAACACAAAATACCTCACAAGGCACAAAATTAGGAAGGTTGAAGATGGGAACACAAGGCTTCCCGAAACATGATCCAAATAGGGAGAAAACATCTTGAGGTAAAGTGATTATAAAATATATATTATATACATCAAGAAACGGACTGCAGCTGAAAGTGTTTGAATTATAAAAATGTACGACACTTATAAGACGACTGCAGTCTTTGCAGTCTGTTTCTATACCACAAGATTTTGTGTTTAGTATACAGTATAATTAACTTTGATATATCATATTATAGGCAACCTTTTTTCATTTGAATATGTTTACAAAGATATGTAAAAAATAAATAAAAATAAAAACATGAAATATGGAAAACGACGTATAGTAATCTCTACGTAATGTTTCTCGTTTATCGTTAAGAATCACAAATATGAAGAAACTAGGTGTTACACTCGCGGCTTCGCCCGATTAATTGTCTCCTTTTAATTGACATTTTTTTAAAAGACAATTTTTTTAAATCATCATTGGTCAAAATATCTTAATTTTTGTGTGTATTTTTGTGCAGCTTTGTTTCTATTTAAAGGTTTTTTAACCGCGTTATTACTTGCTCGTTTATTGTCATGGGTCGTTAGGGATTGCGATTTTCTGAGAGGTAGGAAACGCATTGAATTTAACACACAGGCAGCAATGAAATTGGTCACACCGACGTGGAAAAAACGCAAGGTCGTCAACTTTCCTGCATTTTCAAGGTCTCCCGCATCAAAACGCAATCTGCTGCGTTTTAGTTACGTTTTTAACACTCACGAGGGTGGTCACACGGACTGTTAAAAGATGCCGCTAAATAGCATTTGTTTATTTACTTGTTACTGTGGTAATTAATTCTAGTCTCCATGGTGTTGTTGACGTCTTTATACCCGTCACACTTCGACAGTGAAAAAACCGTATAATTAAAAGGGCCTAAATCGTGCGAATGGTGCGGAATATCAAATTCCACGCTATACAGTGTTTTTTGCCTTGTTTCAAAGGTTACCTGTGCAAAATTTGGTCGGAATCGGTGTGGATTTGTATTTAATACAAAAAAACAAATCCTCAGACTTTGAGTTTTATATAAATATATAGATAAATTAGCAGTAATATTAAATGTATTTCATTACTTATTTATTGCATCATCATTACGTAAAAACATAAATGTTTGTAATCGTTTAAGACAATTACAAAATATATAGACGTATCTGCATTTTCAAATTATATCAACACAAGTACATTCAAACCTCACTGAAGAAGGAGAATACAACTCCGAAACGGCGTTTGAGGGAATATCAACAAGTAAGTTTCACAAGTGAAAGTACAGGCCGTGAGGCGAGTGATGAAACTGTCTATGCGCGTAGGAGGAGAGGTAGCAGGTTGGGGAGGAAGCTTCCCCTCCCGGAGCCGGTGGCTATTGTTGTACTAGCCACACGCCGAACATCAGCCCGTACGATGCCACTGACATCCTATACTACAAAAACATTTGGAGATTTAATTTCATCCAGAGGACTTTTCTCGAAAGTTCAAGTGTTTTGTTGTATCTTTATTTATAAGTATCTAAATTTATTAAAAATGTATACAAAAATATTAGAATTAACCCACACACCACCGACAAACAGAGTTTCGATGGTTCTATTGTTTGTCCTTTTAGTGCCCCGTAGAGGCATTGAAGATAACAGAAGTGGACAACCGGTACTTAATACAGTTTTAAAATATTAAAACTGCTTTAAAAGGTATAGAAAGAAGACAGTCTAAAGATTCATTTTCAAGTATAAGCACTGAATGATAGTGATGATTTTATTTAATTTCTTTAATAAAAAACTGCGTTTTCGCAGATACCTTTTGTATAAACTTATAACTTTTTTCTTCTGACTTTCTGAACTAATTTTTTTACATATCCATGTATATATCCATAAACTGGGAATATATGTTTATTACCGAATTTGTCATAAATATTTCTTAGAACTGATTAGTATGCCTTAAAATTTACGTCATTTTTGCAAAACTTGTTCAAGTGAAACTTTATTCATTGTAATTATTCACATAAGATTACGAAAATGTATGGTTAATAAAATTCTTATATTTGTTCTTAACATTAGGTTAAGAAATGTCTTTATAAAATAAATGGTATGCGACTAATTAAGTTGTTAAAAATATCAGGTGAAGCAGTAATAATAAGTAATTGTGTTAAAAAAATAAAAAAAAAGTGTTTATTATTTACACAGAGTATTTACACATTAAAATTTACTAATAGCATTGCGGAACATTTAAAAAGCAAAAAACATACAGTTTGTCATGTCATACACTTTACACGGTCGAGTCAATTGGGCTTTAGTCTAGTTCTTCTATTCCACTCATATTTTCTTCGCTGGCAACTGAATCATTGTCACTGTCACTATCACTGCTATCATCCACATGTATAACAAAACGCTCAGTCGCTTGGTCGATAACATGTTCACATCCTCTCATGTTCGATAGTCCTCTTCTATTTTCTTCACATATTCACATCGCTTCTTCCAGTCTTCTGGAGTGATTTGGGCGAATTTCTCGGCTGCAAGCTGGAGGACGGTTTGCAGACACAACTTGACATTTTTTTGTTTTATGTAGTCTTTCACTGTAGCCCATATTAACTCGACTGGATTCAGAGCCGGATGGTAAGGGGGTAGTCTGAGTACAGAATGACCGTGCTGGGCTAAGATTGCATCGATCTTGTAAATTTTTAACTGAGGTTTCTTCAGTTTAATTAGTGAGTATAACTGGGGCTTAAGCATACTTTCACAGTAAGGAATTCCATTGTCAGTCAGCCATTTTTGCATATCTTGTTTCTTCCACGATGATGTTGGCGCCGGGTTGACCTGATTGTTATGATACGGCGCATTATCGATAACTAACACACTGTTAGGCTTCAGGTTTGGGATAAGTTGTTCCTTGATCCACTTCTCGTAGTTATCGTAGTTCATGTCCCCGTGGTAGTCTCCCTTTTTTAATCCAGACTTGAACATTAATAAATCGTTGGCTACAAATCCCTCCTCGCCTCCTGCGTGTAAAACAATTACTCGTGATCCTTTGCTGACTGATTTCTTTAGCCCGCCAACTGTGCTGTCCGTCCAGGTTTTCTCAGTCGTTGTTGTACTATGGAAATATGTTTCGTCCATGTATACGATCTGCCTCTTTTCTTTCCTATATCTGTCAACATTCACCAAGTAGTTTAACCTTAAATTTCGGATATCGCTTTTCTCAACAAGTAATTTTCAGTTGGATTCTGTTTTCTTCCAGCGGAAACCTAATTTTTTTACAACCTTCCGGACACACCAAACACTTCCTTTGAAATCTATTTTATCATTTAATACACGTAGTATTCCTTTGAGAGTAGGCCTTTCACCCTCACTTAGATGAAATTCATGAATTGCCTTGCGGATTAAAGATAAGTCGAAATCATCGAATGTAGTTATCAAATTTTTTCTAGGCCTCTTTTTTCTTGGAGTACTGAACTTAGGCGATGATGTACCGGACTTTTTACTGATTGATAATTCTTCTAACACTACTAAAAGATACACCGCAAGCAGCGCCCACTTTAGTTTGTAAAGCTTTTTCACTTAAGCTGCCATTTTCTTTTTTCATATAATCGTAAACATTGTGAATAATCTGCCTGCTCTGGCTGTGGATCACTTTTCTCTCAGCAGACTTACTTGCTGACGTTGTATGATGTGACGATGACGGCCCAGACATTCCTGGAGACAACAGCTACACGACACTGGAAATACACTGAAATGTTTTCAGAAAGGCAATAACACAATCACCACGCACGGAGACCTAAGCCAACTGATGGGTTGTTGCCCCTAGCCGCTGTCCCGTGCATGCGCATTCTTTCTCTTTGCCACTGCGCACCACCAAGACAGTTTCATCACTCGCCTCACGGTCTGTACCAGTTAACTCAAAAACGTTAGGTTCTTTATTTGCTACTGTAGTAGGTGCTGCTACTGTGTTATAAGCATTGCATATACACATTAAACGTTATGTTTTCCTCAACCATGGCTTTCATTTATTTCAGCAGTAAACTAAAAGCCAGAAACGGTTCTCACCTAACCTCACAAATGAAAACAACACGTATTTTCGCTTTGCATTAAGAAATAAGACAATTTACAATTAGTAAATTTCACATCGTAATATATCGATACAATCGCATATTAAGAACATCGAAAATGCACTCCAGGAACGGATAAAGGTACAGTTCCGAAGCCGTTAAATAGCATTTGTTTATTTACTTGTTACTATGGTAATTAATTCTGGTCTCCATAGTGTTGTTGACATCTTTATATGCGTCAACAAAAGGGCATAATTAAAAGGGCCTAAATCGTGCGAACGGGGCAAAATATCAAATTCCAAGTTAAACAGTGGTTTTCGCCTTGTGTCAAAGGTTACTTGTACAAACTTTGGTGGGAATATAGATTTGTTTACAGCATTAATTTAAAAATTTATTAATTCAATTTTATCTAATAATATATTTATTTTGTTCAGATAGTGAGCGAGTTCTGTAGCTCATGGAACTTACTAGTGTAGCATGTTACATAAAGTTTCGTGTTGGCCTGTAATGAATTATGATTTATTTTTTTACAGAAACACAGAGCAGAAAATACAGCGATCTACAGAGTCAGCATGCCAATGTAAATTTATTAGTTTACACTCAGTCCTATTTTTGTCAGATTACAATATCCTTTTGTCAGATTATTGGCTCTACATCTTCAAAGCTAAGTATTACACACAGATTCCCATAGATTTTTGACAATTTATGAAACAGAAGTGTATAATAATATGTAGCTTATATTACTATGCAAAAATCGATTACTGACTTTTGTAAACTCTATGAAGAGATAAAACTAGTGATCTGACAACCTGTAAATATAAATAAACGAAAAATACTTGCAACATAGAATTCTTTTACACTATTATTTAACATTCAGCATAAAGTTCTGCTGTCCAAATGGATTATGCACTTCATCCGTGTACAAGCCCTCCCTCCCACACACACACACACGTATCTGCATATGTAGCCTACATATTTTTAATTGGTATAGTTACGTTTCTTAGCATATTCATTAAAGTAACTACGAAACACTAGTCAAGATATAACCTCTCTTCCTTGAGACAAGATTCGGATATTATGCTCATCGACACCCAGGCTTCGAATCAAAATGGTTGCCGATGGGTATACAGTTTAATGTCCTGTAGTCTACAAATATATGTTGGCGCACTTGCTGCACATATTTTAAAATGGTTGTTAATTATCGTTGGCTCACATCTGATATCGAGTGTTGCTTGAAATTTATTTCCAGTGTATGAACGTTCTCATGGGCTCATATTACAAAAAGTATAGTATTCGTGAAATTAAAGAATCTGTATATTTCTATGGGCAATAAGAAATCATTTAATCTATTCAGTTTAATCTGTGAATCCTGACGTCAGTTTGAATCACATAATTATTAAAAATACATAGTTTTGGGGGTTAGATACATTTTTAGCAAATACTAAAATGATTCCTGAGGACTATAAACATACGTATATAAACACACACACACACACGCAGAGAGGATGGTGAATTTGACCGTGACGTGTGCACTTACAGTGGTGTATAGAAATCGGTGTCCGTCGCACCTTCATCTTCGCCGAAATACTCACCTAAAATAAAAAAAAACAAAGTTAAATTAAAATTTAAAAAAGGAAATTTTTTAATACTTTGTCTAAGCAATAAAACAATAATAATAGGAAAAATAGGTTGTACGTTAACATTTACAATGTCGTTATTAATTGAAATACTGGCAGATGCTACATTAATTTGTTATTAATGAAGCCTAAAACTGTTGTTTTTGTTCTTGCAACAAAGAACGACGCAAGCACAGGAAATGAGTTTTATAAAGCGAGTGAAAAGATGCAGCCGGAAGGATGAGATAAGACACTAAGGGGGGCAAACACAAGAAAGTAGTAGGAACGTCTTGAGAGATCACCTCAAAAATAGAACACTAGCTATGAAAATGAGAAAACAAAATGAATGAGAATAAGTTTAGGTAGAGGGAGAGATGGGTAAAGACTGCTACATCTCGAAGCAAACAACAAACGTCTGATTGGCAGCGGGCAGATTGTCTAGTTTGTGGACTGACAGAGAGGGACGAAACAAACGCAAGGAAACGTGTTAAGTACTATGAAAACAATAAAACGATGAATTATTGTGTCCAAGTTAGCAAACCGATGAACTGATTTTGAGAAAGTTGCTTACATAAATAAATAAAAGCAAATGGTTACAATGGAAACAGAAAAATTTGTAACAGACTATTTTAAACAAATTAATACATATTCCAGTGTTTTCAAGTTAGGCTAAACACACGCGCGCGCGCTTTTTTGTGAAACCGACGTTTTCTACAGGCCTACTAAATATAATTTCGTTTAAATTATTTAAGTATGGAGTTATTTATCTAGGATTGCTATAATTTAGAATAACTTGTTTTGATTATCACTGGAAAATTGTTTGAACAAATTTGAATGTTCGGTAATAAATAGTATGTTTCTTCATGAGTGCACATGGCTAATTAATACGTGAGTGAATGATATCGTCAGAATTATGGTGAGTAATGACGAGTATTATCATGAGTTTATATGTTTATTAAAACACGTTTATTACGACAAACTAAGGAGGTTTAAAACGACAATCTTCTTCTTCTTCTTCTTGTTCCATCAGGTCTGTTCGGTCCCAAAAGAAATCCACTTCGTAGGTTTTCTTATACTTCTTACTTCATAAGAGCAATCCATCCGGCAGAAGAGCAATCCATCTCTCTTTGGTATCCATGTGTTTTTGGATATTGAAAATGTTAAAGTCTCTGCGTATGTCTTCATTGTAGAGTCTATCTCTTAATGTGCAGCCTTCAACAAATCGCAAGAATCTCATCACCGATGCGATTACTGAGGTGTTGCTTCACCGGAACAACGTTTTAGAGTCATACAACACTGGTACAGCCATTACCTTATAAAATTTTAATCGAATCTCCTTGTTTTCCTGGATATCATTTGATTAATTGTCCCACACATAAACTGAATTTGGCCAACACCAAATTTGGCCAACTTGTAATCAACACCATGATATACTTTACAGGTGATGTCACAACCAAAGCACTGGAAATGTAACACGTACTCTACTCTCTTATAGTGTAATATAATTTTAGTTCGCAAGAGGAATTTTCCCACAAAAACCACAGTTGTTGTCTTCTGGACAGAAAATTTTACGTTGTAATTCGAACGGATTTGTTATAATTGAAAGCTTGGATGATTACCATGAATGTTTGGGACGTGATCACCCGCAAACTGAATTTTATTCAAGTATGTTCTATTATTTATTTTTATTCCTGCATCCACTATGAATTTTCAGCCCGAAAGAAAGGTAGTAAGGAAAACTACTTGTCTAAAGAAATTTCCAACGGAAAGTAGAGATGACTGAAAAACCAAAACGTAGAAGACTTGTTGCACAGGGAGCATACAGTACAAAATAATCTATAGTGTAATACTGAAAAGTGTAGCACCTACGTTATGTTAAGTTCCCTTAAAATTAACAACAGGGAAGACGCTTGTGAGATTTCTGGAGGCGAGCCATTAGACAGGATTCCCATTGTCCGAATTTGGGATGTAATAGCGGTGATGGATACAACATATACGACATCAAGATGAAAGAGTTGAGATGGCTTCCGAAGTAAATAATAGAACGGATACCGCACAGAAGGTACAGAAGGGAAACCGACAAGGAGATGAAGAACACGACAGGTGATATTATTTGAACACGTAAAAATATGACCTCACAAAACTGTAGTAATGAAGGTAACAACATGGGAAACAGAGCAAGAGTAGGACCAAAGTCAAGACGGAGGAAGTCGTGTGCAGACGGATGCGGAGGATCTGGAGAATGTCGATGACAGACAGGATAGTGGAACCGTCTGGTAATGCATGTTATCGTGGAAGATATACACGGAGTGTGTACCTGCGCTGTGAATCAATGCAAATTGAAATTGTACGCACTCTAGGAAACTGGAGTCTAACGACTTACGACTTAAAATAATAATAATAATAAAGTAATAGTAATCATCATCGTCATCATCATCATTGTCGTCGTCGTCGTCGTCGTCGTAATTATCAGTAGTTGGAATTTAATTCTAAGTCTTACAGATAGGTATTTTTTATACTTACACGTTACGTAACTGTTTCCGGAGTACACGCAAATGAAGGAATCTATTACAACACATCTCCTACTAAATTTTATCGATAATCTTAGTGCCAGAGTTACACGTTGTTGTGTAATGTACCATTCTTTATTTATGTGAAGTGCGTTCATATTTTATACCAATCACTACTTTGGCTTTAAAAGTAAAATGCGTTTAACAAAAGAAAACGTGTAACGGTAACGAGGAAGCCCTTCGGATTATTCCGCAAATTGTGTACACGTTATATAATTACGAACGCTAAGCTATCTGCAGAAGATAGGGGCAATTAAACAATGTTCTTGGAACCGATAACCGTTTAACTGAAAAAACTTCGTTACGACATAAAAATACTGATACTTAGTTATGCAAGGTTAGTGGGATCGAAATCTGAATCTAATGACTTACAGTACACCACATGTGGACAACTATAACGCACGTCTGTTATAAATTTTGTTTACAAAATACAGGATAATGACTTATTAATGTTTTAGATTGTCGACATCAATAATTCATTGCACTGCATTTCATTTACCACTTTCGGCCTCACGATTGACATCTGGAGATGAATCACACCACGTGACTCGTTGTGTGTGTGTGTGTGTGTGTGGGGGGGGGGGTAACAATTGACCAATTAAGTTTGTTGTTTCAGTCATGCCCATTCCTTTTAATTGTTACACTTATGTTCTTTTTAAAACTGTTTCCTGTAGACTTAACTAGTTTGCTTCCTGAGTTGCAGACTCTCTCAATCTTTTGAACGAATTATATTTATTACATATTTATACATACGTAAGTTTCGATATTAGATAATTACTTACTAAAGACTAAAATTTTGGCTTACGATACATTTGAATTTGGCTTACAATTCCTTTTAGTCTGACACCCTGGTAGATTTTCACAATTTTGATATCTCTTTTTGGGTCCTAGGATAAAATTTTGAAATTTCAAAAACGAACACTATTCGCAGATTGTTGTTAAAATTCCTTTTAATTTGGTACCCCACATGGGTTTTTTTCGATTTTTCACAATTCTCAGCCTATAACATTCCCCCCCCCCCCGCCTGACGTTGGGATCCACCTCAAAAACGATAAAGTTCTGTAGGATAAAAGTTTGATCAGGAGGAAAATGGGTTCTTCTGAGTATTTATGTATGCAGTGTATGGAATCTACATGTTAGAAGGTTAATGTCTTGCAAGATACGCATTTCACTTTGCAAATTAAATAGCTTACATTAGCCAGATTTAACACCGTGGCATGTGTAACAATGCCACTATATGTAGGATGTAACGGAGAATTTTAATAAAAACTATTAATTTATAATAAAATAAACTAACGAAGCGAAGCGTTAACAGATAAGCGTATACAAGATTAACGTGTTGCAATAGTACAGTATACTAAAATATAAAGTAATTCTATCTCAAAATACGTGTAGTAAACAATAAAAAATTAAAAAGTAATATAATGTTAACATTAATAATAATAATAGTAATGTTAATTTATAATACTATAGTTATATCAATATCAAATTCCGTTGATAATAAAATTTATGCGTTTATTTTCGAGTATGTTAAATTACCAAAGCTTTCAACATTTACATTGTTTTTCAATAAGAAAACCTATATCATTTATTAAATGTATAGGCCTATATAGCCTACATAATTATGCAAACATACATATTCAAGTACACATATTAATTACTAATAATATTCCATTCTTAAACATAATGTGACAGAAAGATGACTCAGCCTTCGTATAAACTGCGTGCAGCTCTGAATTTACATATTTGTTTGTGTACACGCGTGGTGTATTAACGATGTTAAAAAAGTGAAGGATTTAAAACAATTTATTGTGAACAGACTATATGCAAGTATACACAGTTCCAGTTCCAATCAATAATTAAGTATTTCAGTTTACCTTTGATCAAATTCACAATAATGTACGCCATGGCGCCGACGCCGACGGAACACAAGACACAACTGTATGTAATTGTTTACGCGCGCGGAGGTTACTACTGGCGTTGTCAAGTGCAACTACATTGTAGCCTATACCCTATACCGGCAGCTGTGACCTTCCTCACGCACATGCACGTCATTCATTCCCAATACCATTCACAAAACTTCCCTTCTCTCTCTCGCCCCCTCTCCCTCTCAGCAGGAACCACAAATTTATATTAGTTACTGGCATCCGATTGCTATCGAGTAATCCGGGTAATCGTAAAGTAACAATTGCCTTACAACGATTACTCACATATTAAATGATGATGATGATAATATGTTAAATAGTAGAAGGGTTTGCACTTTAAGCTGGGCCTGACTTAAAGGTTTTAGCGCCCTAGGCTAATGAATTTTTTGAGCTCCCTCCCTCCCACCATTTTACCTTCCAACCTATCAAACAACGAGTATCACGCACGGTTCACTGACGTGATCTCTCGAATTACCAGTACAATACGATTGTGAACCTTACCTGTCCTTTAATATGTGGTTGTATTTCCCGTGTGGCGCCAAATTGTTATATCTGTTCGTTCTATGACGGTATGGTAAATTCAAATTACTCCCGCCACGTGCAGATTTATTAATCTCGCTGGTAGTTCGCCGAGTTTCCGATGTCGAGCGCTTACCGTAACTTTTGTTCGTCGCTAAAATACACAAATCATATAATGCACTTTCCTATGAAATAAAGAACAGTGGTTACAACTCTGTACTAGTTTATTAAATTGTGATTAGTAATTATTCAGTATTATACAAAATTATATTTTGTTATTAAACAAATTTGCTCCGGCAGTAAGAGATAATTATCTCCCAAGGTAGGCGAAGTCGATTCTGAACGATTTAGTCAGACATGGCGTCTACTGAATGTTTATTTTTAATTTCGTTCCATAAATCTGGATTCTTGTGATTACGAAAAAATATCAATTTGATTACAATAAAGTACACTACCTTACATTAATTGTACTTATATACTATAAGGTGTAATTACTATTTGTTCCTGAAGTGTTAAAAAGTGTGTGTCAAAAGTTCGTAATTTTCATACAGGTTATTTTCTAGTTTCATATAAATTTAGTGTTTTATTTTTTATTAATCCTTGAAAGAAATTTGATCATCAGTTCATAGTCAGAGTTAAAAGTGTTGTGAGAAAAATTTAGTAAGAATTTATTCCTTAAATTCGGGTAATTCAGCAATACTTATCAAATCGGTTGAATTATGGTGAAGAGTTATTCAATTGAAATAGGTCGGGTCCTTTTGTCATCAATCTTCCATCAGTTTAGGATTTAATTACGCCTGGCGTCTTTTTCGTATAAGTTGATCAAAATTTATTAATTTGGAATTTAATAATCTGGTCTGTGGCCTCGGTTGAATGGACTAGTTCCTCATCAGACTTCTTGGTTCTTCATGTTAGTAAATTTGGTTACTTTTCATTATTTTAAATTAAAATTTGAGTCATTTACGGCTTGGCGTCTATTCGTCTTGAGCTTCAATAATGGACTAACTGTTTCTAACGGAATAATCATAAATAACGCTCCGTTGTTATGGCAACTGAGTGCCTCTCATTGGCTATTCATACCTTAAGCCCATTGTTATAATATTTGAATTTTTATTCAAAATGACTAAATATCTTCTGATTGCTATTATTCTTCTGTCGTCTTATCTATGTATGAGACATTATCACAACTGTTCATATTTTCTTTCAAAGATCATTTTGACATCCCACAAAGCTGGGTTTGCTTATGTATTGATGTTTTGACAATTATGTTGATATTATGTAAATACATTTCTTTCTTATTTTATGTCCTTAATTTAATTTTTACATCTTAATATAATTTACTAATTATCATTAATTAGTTACTTGCCTTGGATTTTCTAATACTATAGTCAATTTCTTATAATTTGTTGATTTTGGATTTATACATTTAGGCATTTTATAGGCCTAACTAGTAATTGGCTATATTTTCGTATTTTACATAAATTAAATATTATTTTACCTTTATACATGTTTTGTTTTGTGTCACAAATGATTTGTTTACTTTTGGAATTGATTTGGCTTGTTTTATAATAATTGTATGTTCTCATTATTTTACAAAATCATGGCTTGTCTATGGTCTTCTAACTGGCTTGTCCAGTATTATTAAGTTCGTAAGAATTTATCTCTTTACTTTATAACTTGTCTATTATTTACTATTATTTATAAAACATAACACAACATTTAGGTTTATAGTCTGTATCCCCTTTCAGCCATATTCCTTCTCATAAACTTAATTGAACAAATCTTTTAACAGTTACTACGCTAATCTTGTTTATATTCTGTTTATTCTTATTTATTTTTTGGTGACTAACATTATCACACCATTTACTTTATTTAACCCCTTTGAACATAGGATGTTTTTACTTATTTTGCTTTTCTATTCTTTAGTATATTTTTCTTTTCTAAACTTTACTATCTAACCATGGTAACTCTAATATTTTGACTCTTCATGGGATTCTTTCCCTGAATACCATTGTATTCCTAATCTACAATTACTCTTAATCCTAATAACAACAATATTCTTATTTTCTAGCACTTTTCACCATTAAACAGTAGTGTTTATTACTGGTTTTTTAGGTGTCTATACCTTTCAGTAGGGTTTTCTATTTATTTTAGGGTTTTAAACTGGCACTTTGCACTTTTTTATGGTATTTAAGTGTTACTAATGGGTATTCCCTAACATTAATTTTTCTTTTCTCACTTAATCATGTTCACTATCTATCTTTCTCTCACTTCATAATGGTTAGTTATACTGTTAACAAGTTTCATATCATTATAGATTTATTTATAACATTTAATCTCTATTTCTTTGGTTAGTGTACTTTGGTTGTCTTTACTTTATTTGATTTTAATAATTATCATTTACATATATTATTTATTTGATTCTTTTTCATTATCATTTGCATTTAATATTTCTCCTTTTCTGTTCTTTATTATTCGTTTGTGTCTTTTTATTTCTTCGCATTTTATTTCATTTAATTTTTGTTTGTTTCCTTTTCATTTACCTTCTCATTTGATTTCATTTTATTTGGTCAATCACTTGGGTTGGGTCATAGTCATTTGTCTCGTCATAGTCATTTTATTTTCACTCATTTAAACATTTAATATAGTTGATTCATAGTTTTCCCTGGTATTGGGATGGCTTGTTTGTGTTGTAACAATATGCATATATTTTATTTAAAATAAAATCTGCCGGATCATAAAAATGTATATTTTGTACTTATTAGCGGTCACCAGTTATTTTCAGTCAAGAGCTATAAAGTATGCTTTTATTACTTTATTTTATTTTTTACATTTTTAATTTTTATTTTGTTTTATTAGATTTTTAGATTATTACATTTTTTTATTTAATTTAATTTCTTTTGTACACGCTCTTCAGCGACGTCAGTAATTTTTTATGTAAGTATGTATTTCACTTATTTTGCAAACGTCAGTTTTTATATCATGTTATATATATATATATATATATATATATATATATATTGCAACGATACAAATTAAAACTGCATAGATAGGTTATATTGAAATTATTACAACAGAGTCTATATCTGGAGGTAGGAAAATTTATTAAATTAAAACATTAAAATTTACTAGTCTTATTACTGTATAATATAAAATTGTTTATTAAAAATTTGTCTTTCAATAATTGAGTCTATGGGCTTGTTTTACAAATATGTTACTTGTTGCGTTGAATTCCACTGTTTGGGTAGCCTCTCGACGCTCCGCACGCAGTTCGACTGGACCGCTGCAACTGCACGTCGACCAATGACTATTACGCTGACAATTCACGTCTTTGCACACACGCACACTGCGATATGAACTGTTATTGTTTACAATTTAAATTTACTTAATCTCAGGAATTTTAACTGGGTAAAATAGATCGTGTATTGATCTTACACAAACTCCGGTTTCTTGAAGTCTTCTCGCGTAACTATCAAAATATCTCGGCAGATATTTTGCCCCTAGCGGAAATCTTCTACTGTACGCGGGAAAGCACTAGAATGATCCATTTATTTTTATTTGAGTTCTCTAAGTGGTAATGGTTACGAAGACCTCGAACCGTGAACCAACTTCTAAGTCTAAACGAAACCGACTTGTCTTGTCCCGAAAAACTCGTGACAGCGAGTACGTGTTTCTATGGCAAGTCCTCGGAATAAACTGAGCGAAGTGCTCTCGACAAAGGACCATCTCAAACAATTTTTAGACCTTCTGATTGGTTGAAACTCTAGCAACGTCACAGATGAGAACACAGATAGACTGAAATCAGGCTTAAACTCTGTCCGATTCTGCAAAGGCCTGTCTAGATTTAATCTACAAATTTTATTACTTTCTAGGGGATAACGAGAATAAGATTGATTGATTTCATTAAAAAAACCATATAAAAGTATAGTTGTGGAGAATTAAGTATATGGAAAATGTAGCTTATAACCATGAGAATATTTTGTCCAAGTTTCAGAACGAAATGTTAAATTTTCCTCGAAGTTATTAAACAAAATGTAAATCACACGCGCACCCGCGCACTTACATACAAATATTTCACATGACATAAAAGAGAATAACATTTTGAACATTTTGACATAACATACTTTTTTAAACATAGCTTGGTTCAAAACTTATGACTACTTTACAAAGAAAGAACAAAATCAATTTAAAACACGTCTATGGCCATCAGAAAATGTTATATAGCATTAGTATTCCACTTAAATGAACTTCATATCCTGTGTACTGTTGCAATATATATTGTTACGACGGTCTACTCGATCGTCGTAGGTACAGTGGAAACAAAATAAGTACAAGACACCAATTAAGTCACTAATCACACCTTTAATTGTTATAGTAAAACAGTTCGTAATTAACAACACAGTGTCTACAACAAATCAAATGAAATTGTTCATACGCAATAAAATGTCCACTAATATTAAAACTCAACTGTATTACAATTATACCGTCCGAATATAAAACGCAACACTTCACTAATAACTACTTGAACGTACACCGTAATAACCCGAACCGCTCTGTAAATATATCGCACTAATACTCTCGAACCGCACAGTCAAAAATCTCGCATTGAACTGAAAACTAAGGCCGCGACGCGAAGTATTTATAGTTACGCTACACACACCAGAAGCTTCCAAACTGCGTCTTATCTCTCGCGAACTACGTAATTGCTGCGGCCTTGACACAGTCCGAGCGCCCGAGCGAAGGCTGGCAAAGTGCGAGAAAATTCTCGCAACATGCGTTTAGTAGCACGTACACCACACGCTTACGTCGAGATCTTTCTGGGACATTCGATAAACGCCTAGATTGTTCTACGCTGTCGTAGCACTTTCCCCCTCCTTAAGCCTGTTCGTCCCGAACTGGCAAAGCGTCTTCGAAGTAATACTCGACCAGGCGATCTAGGTGGCCATCCTTGCGAAGGATAATTTTCCCGTTCTTCGAATTCAATCTCGTGTGATCCGAACATCACGTTCCCAGGAATGCGAATCTTTCGCGCAACCACTAGCTTCGCTGGAATCACTCTCGTTGCGTCATGTACTAATGACCTAAATACCACTGGCTGATCCAAGTTTGTTTGGTTCTCGCCAACAACCTCTTGCGTAAACTCATCTTCAGCCACTTTACACTCGGCCGCTTCTATCAGCTCAGGAACAAGCAAGAGTTTTGTCTCGACACCCATAGTTGGCTCTCCAATCACTTCTTTTGTCGTTATACTTATTTGTACTTCCTCTGCTAGTTCTTCCTCCATTTCCGCTTGCAACAGGGAGGTTTCCTCTTGACCAGACTTGTTGAATTTTTCTTCGACTAATGCCACTCGCTTAATCGAATGGTTGGTAGACCCTGTCATTTTAGCCATGCAAAGCTTTATCTTCTCTTGGCCAACTTTCAGGACATTCTCTCTTAAGTCCACAACGAATCCGTAGGCATTCATAATGTCCGTGCCAAGAATCACTTCATCGACAATGTCTGCAACGAGCATTTGGTGGCTAAACTCAAGAAGACCCAGGCGTACACGTACGTCTACCTTTCCTAGCACCTTGACGGGGCTTCCAGTCACAGTCTGTATTGTACAAGAGCTAATTAGAGGATGGCGGTTACAGACTAAGTCAGGGCGCACAATGGACACTGTTGCGCCCGTGTCAACTGTAAATGATGTTGGTTTACCATCCGCAAATCCATTAACAATCAAGTTTCCACTGATCTTATGTAGCGTGGAAACTGTGTGCTGTTCTGGGCCTTTACTTCTCCAATTGGTGCGATCAGTCTCTTCTCTCGGCATTTTCTTCTCCCAACAGTCTACCTGTAGATGACCACGTTTCCCACAGTTGTAACACTTCGGTCTTCTGTCTTTGTCCTTTGGTTCGAAAGATAGTTGTGGTGCTGCTGACTTCTTAAACTGTTGTTTTTGAATCGTCTCTTTATGCTGTCCGCTATGACGATACTGTGGTTTTGGATCCGTTTGGCTACAACGTGATGGCATACTTTGATTAATGTAGGTCGCCGACTTGGCAGCTTCAAAACGGAGAGCATGAACAAGAGCGTCTGATTTATTATCATGCCGAGCCATTCTTAACACTTGTTGTAACTGACGATCTCTGATACCGTCAATAAACATAATGAGAGAAATCCACTTCCGGAAGTCCTCCGATTCTTCGGGATAAGCCAATCTCGTCAGTCGGTCGATATTCGCTTCAAACTCTTGAAGGCTCTCCTCTGAACGCTGTCGCCTCGCTTTAAGTTGTTCACGGTACACTTCGCACAAATGCTGGTCACCGTACCGTAATTCCAAAGCTTTAGTTAATTCGGCATAGACGTTCTGACTGTCAGATGGCACTTTGTGTATTACCTCTGCGGCAGGTCCTTTTAACGCAAGAATGAGTGAGAGGCCTTTCTCTTCTTCCGTCCAGTTATTTAAGCGAGCGGCAGCTTCAAATTGGCGATGATAAGTTGCCCAGTGGGTGCTTCCATTAAACGATGGGGCATTTGTAAAAACTGTCCTTACTTCAGTTAATAGCGTTCTTTGATTTCTCTGATATTTTGAATCTTCTAAGCTTAACATACTTGTTTTCATAGTTGACACAGATTTTTCTATTTCAGATATTCTGTCAACTTGTTTGTTCAGCTCACCTTGTAACAGGACAAATTTTGCAGTGGTATCCTCTTGTACGAACGTCTTAACGTCGTCTGCTTGACGGCTAAATTCTTTTTTTCGTCCCTCTGGTATTTCATTTTCACGATTACGTTTTTCGTCTTGTCGTTTTTCTTTTTCTTGTTTCTGACTTTGCTGTAGCATTGCTCGGAATGCTTCTATCATCTGACTGGTATCCATTGTTTATCGATTAATTACGAATCACACTCGTCTTGTACAAAGCGTCCACTGTTTCCACTGTTAACCGTTCTATCCCACTTCTGACACCACTGTTACGACGGTCTACTCGATCGTCGTAGGTACAGTGGAAACAAAATAAGTACAAGACACCAATTAAGTCACTAATCACACCTTTAATTGTTATAGTAAAACAGTTCGTAATTAACAACACAGTGTCTACAACAAATCAAATGAAATTGTTCATACGCAATAAAATGTCCACTAATATTAAAACTCAACTGTATTACAATTATACCGTCCGAATATAAAACGCAACACTTCACTAATAACTACTTGAACGTACACCGTAATAACCCGAACCGCTCTGTAAATATATCGCACTAATACTCTCGAACCGCACAGTCAAAAATCTCGCATTGAACTGAAAACTAAGGCCGCGACGCGAAGTATTTATAGTTACGCTACACACACCAGAAGCTTCCAAACTGCGTCTTATCTCTCGCGAACTACGTAATTGCTGCGGCCTTGACACAGTCCGAGCGCCCGAGCGAAGGCTGGCAAAGTGCGAGAAAATTCTCGCAACATGCGTTTAGTAGCACGTACACCACACGCTTACGTCGAGATCTTTCTGGGACATTCGATAAACGCCTAGATTGTTCTACGCTGTCGTAGCAATATATTACTTACTCAAAGAGTATATTTTTTCTATTACAGTGACAATCTGAGAGTCTTACAAATTTGAATTTTGAGTTTTCTGTCGCAATATTTTTTGCTTCTCACTTTAGAATTTGGTTTATTCTCTGTTGTTGTACTCCGAACATTTATAACTGTCGGTTTGAACCTTCTTAACATATTCTATGGATTTAAAAATGCTGGATGGAATGACAAAATTTTAATTAAAATGGATACACAGTGGTTTGTACTCCTTTGTAAATTGGATGTCGTGGCAACCCATAATCGTGAGTGAAAGAAATTCAGCATCATTCAATACGTACGTATTGTACCAAGTGATCTGCAAACGTAATTACTGTGTTGTCTTGGGGCAAAATTTCTGCTAACTCCATAGCAAGAAAGTTGCCAACTTCGTCCGGGTTCAAGAATGTCCTTCCAAAAATTAACCAACCAGTTCTAAAAATTATCGTTCGCAGTCAACTTTCTATTTCAGAATTAGTATCTTTATCAGTTACACGTCAGGCTAAGCTGCTGAATTTTTTCCACCAATTGCGTCATATGGAAACGGCAACCTCCGGAGTAGACTCCGGTAACTTGTTGAACAGCTATGTGTTGTGGTCTTTCGAAGTCCACTACTATTGTTTTCGGTTTCAAAATATTGTTTTTAATGTGATATATATATATATATATTGTAGCGTGACAGAAAATCCACTACATTTTAAGTCATATGAAATCATAAAGTTTAATTACACCAACAAATGTTACAATAATATTGAATGACATTTAAATAAATCAGAGGAATGAACCACAATAAGATAAAAATCCTCACTACATAATATATAAAAACCACTGTTTTAAAAAACCAAAGAAAGTATCGAAGCAACTCATCAAATCATAGTATAATACCAGTAAGTTACCCAGGAAGCTCAGAGCAGTAAACCAGTTATATAAGACCATATCAAAGAAAAAAGAGACTCAATTAAAGGGTGGTGAATACCAAAATACCCCAAAAACAAGAAGAGGGAAGAATAAAGTTTGTGAACAGGAAGAAAACAATACCCTGAAACCTGTATAGAAGAATAAAGTCAGTTCAGTGAATAAATTAAATACTCCA
Organism: Magicicada septendecula; assembly: GCA_034769895.1. Taxonomy (NCBI): domain Eukaryota; kingdom Metazoa; phylum Arthropoda; class Insecta; order Hemiptera; family Cicadidae; genus Magicicada; species Magicicada septendecula. The sequence continues at coordinate 218,262,278 of CM068370.1, forward strand.
AACTAAACCTCAGTCGTGATAACACCAAGTACCTTGGTTTACCCAAGAATGAGGAAGGAAGAACAGAAGAGTGAAGACTAGACGAGGGACAAGAACGAAGACTAGAAGAGGGACAAGATTGAATACCAGAAGGAAGATACGAAGAAGGACAAGAAAGAAGACAGGAGGAGAGGAAGAAATAGTATGAAAGAAACACCGTTATAAAACCTATTATTATATAAACTACTATCAACCCCAAACCCGCAAAAACTATGCCAAAGAAAGTATAACATACCCAAAATCTTATAAAATGTAATTATTGAGAAAACTAAAGTGTTGTATAGCGTTATAAGAAGTGCACCGGCTAAAGCTATTGTGTAATAAAGAAAATAAACTAGTCTTAACGGTCCATGATTACTAAAGGTCTGGTCTGAGATAATAAGACTCAAAATATCAGAACCAACAGTGAAAGTGAATTTGTGTAAGTGTTTTTTAGAAATGCAATAAACTTAAAGTTGGTGAAGCTATGACTTATCAGTATGCAATATAACAACTTTAATATCTAATAATAAACAGCATAATAAAATAATAAAATGGAAGATTTCCAGTATTTTATTATTTCAATGTAAATCTTTATTTACAAGACATTTGTAAAAAATGATAATAAATAGAGTATGGGAGTTAATGTTTACTGATGTAGGGGATCACAATAATAATGGTTTAAACCAGAAAGGACTGGTACTAATATAGTATGAATAAGTGTAACATGTTTAAATAGACTGTTATTTCACAGTCCTAAAATCAATGTGTTAAATAAATGTATTTGTAAGGTTTATTAGAAAATAAGATTTATGTTATGTGTTTTAAAAGGAATTATGTTTGATAAATAATAACCTACATACCAGTAATAATGTTCTAATAGGTATGCTATGTTAGCTCAAAAATAGTTAAAAGATATATGTTCAAACCATATCTGCAATATGTTCAATTGTGCAGATTGCTAAACCATGTTCATAATTATTTATTTTAAATATGTAGTGTTAATTAACTACTACACAACACAATAAGTTATAAATCATGTTATTTTCATATAATTGTAATTATGTAAAGTCAGAGGAGGAATTAAGTTTAAATTATTTGAGAAAGAAAGAAATATAAAATTCTAAAATCTAGGCCATTTGGTGAAATCAGAGAACCAATATAAAATAGTATAATTCACTTATAAATCCTGTAAACTACCAAGATTTATATAAGATAACACAATTAACCACTACTAGGAATGATCCTATGAATTAAAATGATAATAAGGAAATATACCTTAACATTTTGTAAATTGTCAAAATATATAAATTAATTAATTTTAAAGAGCAATGTCAAATTTACAGATTAACACAAAAAACCAGTTCAAAGGTGTAATTTATATGTATTTAAGGAAAGGAAGAGGAATATGACTAATTAAAATTTATTATTATAGTATTAATAATATTTAAATGGAGGGGATTTTGTATAAAGACGGAAATCCAATTTTGAGCCTATATTTCCATAAAGTAAAGAAATTTGTTAATTTCCACAAAATATCTACAGATATGGACTATAATACATCAATTTAAAGGGAATGAGATGATTAAACCAATAATAAGGTTAATAATTCATAAAAGTGAGGAATAAAATAGATAAATTTCATACATAATGTAATATTTTATCATATGTATGGGAAGTCGAAAAATGTTAACAATACTTTTTCAAAGATTAACTGGGCAAGATTTATGACCAAGTTAATTAGTCTTTTGTTGAATATCAAGCTGGACAGTTGTGTGAAGAACGTTTCTTAAAATCGAATTGAAAATGATACTAGTGGTTAGCCATTGAAATCAGTGAAACGAGAGTTAGGCGAATTAAACACTTTTAAAAGCTAAAGCTGTTAATACATTCACGACAATAGTGAAAACAAACACTTAACTACATAATACGAGTGATAGAACCAAGTAAAACACTATATCTCAACTGATATATTCTGAAATTCCTAACCATAACTTGAAAACGTAACCGCAGAAGTTGAACACATAGAAAATAAACTAACTAACACCAGTTTACACAGCACACTTCACCAGAATACACCAAATAGATTAACAGACATATTACACCAGTGCGGGGACATTTTAAACCTTAATAAAAGGAATTTTATTGTGATTTTCTGACACCACGCATATGTTGTGACTTAGTCCAACCCGAGTAGCGGCCATCTTGAAAACGAAATCTGCTTACTACATCGCAGTCACTGACGTCACATCAGTCTTCATTGGTTCGACAAAACATTTATTCTAATATTATATACTGAATTATTTAAAATACTATTGAATAGTAATTATTGTATTTATATTTTTAATTGTTAATGTTATACTTTCTCGTCACCCTTCTCTGACTATTAATTCTAATCGCTCAAAGAACCTGTCTTTTAATATAATATAACATAAAATTTTGTTCTGTATGACACAATCGATAATTCCCGAGACAGAGTCGATAATTGCTCTCCATCGATAAAATATCGATTATTTGTTTAAAATTGTCAATAAATCTTTATATTTCCATTATTTTGTATCTGTACTTATTTCACAGGGTAATATAAGGCTGAAGGACTTAAGTGAGAAGAATATATTCTATTTTGAACAAGATATTGGACCAGTCAGAAAAGTCACCCATCGATTATTACCTGGAGTTAATCTATTTAACTCCAGACTTGGTGCAAATCTTCAAGAAGTGTTCGACGGTCAATAAATACCTACCTGTTATTAAAATTTTACCAGAACCTTTTAAAAAACAGATTTATCTCTTATACATACCTCTATTAACATAAACAAAATTATTTTATTATTTAAAAATTCTATTTTTATTGAATTTTCCGTATACATTTTATTCTTTTGTAACGACCGGCATACAGCGGTCTGGTGACCTAGTGGCTAGCCCAAATAGTGGCGCTTGATTAGATTACAGCCATATACAAGGGTCGTGTTACAAAGTGGCGTCCAACTTAGAGGGCTTAATAATCTAAGCTTGGCAGCGATTAAATAATAGGGACAGAGAAAGATGCAGAGACGAGCTACATCGAAAAAGAGGGCGGCAGAGGCCGAGAAAGAGGTTGACATGGGGGATAAGGAGGCAACACCCGTGGAGGATCCGGAAGTGTTACTAACCCAGATGGAATCGAAACAACCCACACCACCAGAGGAACAACCCGAAGTAACAACGCAAACAGGGGAAGCCAACGTCCCAGACAAGGAAGTAGAAAAATCTATGACCAGTGAAGAAAGCAAAATGGATAAGATGATGGAAATGTTCCTAAAAATGAGTCAGCAAATGGATGGAATGAGTAAAGATTTAAAGGAGGAAATCAAATCCAAAATAGAAGGAGTAACTAAGAAAATGGATTCCACTACGGAAGATAACAAGAAGATGGTGGAAAATTTAAGCAAGAAAATGGATGAGAACATGGAAGAGGAAAGTAAGGAAAGGAAGAAGCAACACAAATTGGTGATGGAGAAACTGGATGATATAAGTAATGATAATAAACTGTTTAGGGAAAATTTTGGAGAGAAGAGGACCAAAGAAATAAAAAATGATAGTAAACCCGAAACAGAAGAGATTTCAAACGAAAAAACAATTGAACCAGGTGTAGTATTACCTGAAAAGAAAACTAACGGGAATACAGAAAATACTAAAGCTATGGAAGTGGAAGCAAAGGAAAGGAGGAAAACAATTCCAAAGAAATTAATGAAAACCAAGGAAGAAATAGAGATGATAAACCATGGTTTAATGGATGTCAATAATATTCCAATTACCGACCATGAAGAAATCAGGAATTCCAGAAATTACGGAAGGAGATTAAAAGTAATATTACAAATAATGTACCACCACACAGTAGTTTACCAATGGGGAAGGACCAGAGGTAAACGGAATACAACATGTGGACCAGATCAGTTCCAGTGCGGAACTAAACAGTGTATTTCAGAAAGATGGAAATATAACATCTTATCAGACTGTGGCGATGGCACTGGTGAATCACCAGAGTGTGTTCCATTAGTGCGCCATCCAGGACTATTCCAGTGTACCATTACACAAAAATGTATACCTTCCGGATGGATATGTGATATTGAACCAGATTATGGGGCTTCAGAGAAGCAAATATTTGATAAACCAGATGAAGACCCTCACAGATATTTTTCAGGTCATACAGCATATGGACCAGAGACATATTGGAATATAAGACAATATAATAATGGGAACAATACTAATTACCATGATAATAATAATACGGGTCCAAATTATCAAAACCCGAATCGACCCTCTGATGGTTATCAGGGTAACCACAATCCCTACCCTAATAACGTAAATAGTCAGAGAAGCCCCAATTATGGTAATAGTCCTTACCATAATAATACCAATCGTGCGGGTCCCAATAATAGTAATTTTAATAATAATAGGTATCCTCGCCATATAGTGAACTTCATACGAGCCACAGATGGAAGACAGCGAGGATTCAACCACAATCAACGAAGCAGTTACCGAAGATACGAAGAAAGGCGGAGGAGCCTAGAACGGGACCAACCGAGGTACTATCCGGCGCGTAGGAGCAATAGTTTGGATCTGATAAGGATCCATACGGATACATAATGAGGTGGTAAAAGGGATGGATGTCATGATAACCAACAACGGCAAAACCACCACAAAGAAGATGAAAATAATTACCACTGAGGAAAAATGAGAAGAAGAAGGGACAAAGAACCAAAATGGGAATTTAAGAAATAAATTAATTAAGAAACCACACCTTATAAAGGAACTATGAGCAACAATGCACTATAATAAAAAGCATCCACCTGGGTATAAAGAAAAAATAATAATAAGAAATACATTTGAATAAAGACAAGGAAAGAGTCATACAATATTTATGAAACTAATATGATATGTTTACCATATAATTATGAAAACTATTACAATCATTTATGAAAAGTCTATGTGGCAGTAATATAAGAAGAAGTTGAAATAAACCTCCAAATTCTAAAAAGAAATATAAGCACATATTATCTACAATTATTAGAAAATTTTATGGATAGAAGATATATAAAATAGAATTTAAAAACCCCAAAATTCTAAAATACATGTAAGCCAATCTTACATAAAGATTATTTGAAAGAAATTATTTGAAAAGAAGAATAATATAATAAGGGTTTGGACTTAATACAGCCAAATAGAATTTAAAACCCCCAAAATTCTAAAATACAAGTAAGCTAATCTTACATAAAGATTATTTGAAAGAAATTATTTGAAAAGAAGAATAATATAATAAGGGTTTGGACTTAATACAGCCAAATTCTAAAAAGAAATATAAGCACATATTATCTACAATTATTAGAAAATTTTATGGCTAGAAGATATATAAGTTAGAATTTAAAACCCCTAAATTCTAAACATAATGTAAGACTATTACATACAATTTATTTGAGAAGAAACATATTTTGAAGGAAGAATAACAAGAAGAATTTTGAAATAAACCTCCAAATTCTAAAAAGAAATATAAGCACACATTATCTACAATTATCAGAAAATTTTATGGCAAGAATAGAAGATATATAAGATAGAATTTAAAACCCCAAAATTCTAAACATAATGTAAGCCAATTACATACAATTTATTTGAAAAGAAACATATTTTGAAGGAAGAATAACAAGAAGAATTTTGAAATAAACAGCCAAATTCTAAAAAGAAATATAAGCACATATTATCTACAATTATTAGAAACTTTTATGGCTAGAAGATATATAAGATAGAATTTAAAAACCCCAAAATTCTAAACACAATGTAAGCCAATTATATACAATTTATTTGAGAAGGAACATTTTGGAAGAAGATATATAAAACAGAATTTTGAATGTAAACCAACCAAATTCTAAAAACAAATGTAAGCCCACTTTACATAACAAATATTTGAAGAACAACTTTATGGCTATAATATAATAATAAAGAAGGAGAGAATTTAGAAATAAAACCATCTAAGGTCAAAAACAAATAAGGACAGATTACGAAATATTTATTTGAAGAGAAACATTTTGACAATAATACCAAGAGAATTTAAAAAAATAAAACCAGCCAAAACACATATAAGCCCACCTTACATACAAATTATTTGAGAAAACTTCACAGAATAATATAAGAAGAGTGAATTTTGAATTATGAATAAATCAAGTTTCCCAAACCAAGTATAAGTACAACTTACCAACCAATTATAAATAAAACACTATGGTGAGATAAACTGATGAAATTTCCTACCATATTTATGGTAAGCATAGAAGATAATTACCATGGTAACAAAGGATCATAATGGGATGAATAAAAGAAAACAGATTTAGAATTAAAACAAATAATTCTAGACAGTATAATCATGTCTAAGTTCAATATGAAGAGTAAAAACCTTTCCGTAAAATGGTGTTGAAGGAAATAAAAAAGAAAAAATTCTTTAATACGATTTGAGTGATTGAATAAAATAAAGTACAAAAAACTTCTTTGGAATTATGAGAGAATGAAACTTTAAGTGGTATGAGGAGAAAATATGACCTCATAATGAAATTAATAAAAAAACCATCATTTGCAAGTATAATAGCAATGACCGGAATAATGTGAAAATAATGTCAAAAATTTATGTAATTAAATGAATTAATATGAAATGATTTATGAATTAAATGACAATTATGATAATGACAGTTATACAAATTCTAGAAAATAGAACAAGTGGAAATTTTAAGAACGATGAAACAGTCTAAAAATGTCATAAAGATATGCTACTATAAATAATGCAGATTATAATGAAAAAACCAGAAGGTAATAAAGAATTTATAACCAAAAGATTTATATGATAAGAAAAGTTGAAAAAATGTAATAATAGAAGAGCTTCCTACCATAATATCAAATGAAAGAAACATCCAGATAATAAGTTAGATGAACAACTGAGATAGAAATATTAAAATCTCTGAGAAGTATAATAAGTAATAAGTGAAGTATCCCAAAGATATTTTTTAAATAGTAACAAATGTGTACTATTCTGAATAATTTTTTTAATCTGTCTGATGATAATTCCAGCAGGATTAATATGTTTTTTGAGCAGAGATGATTTGCCTCTGTACTCAAATATGTGTGAAGTATTGGACAGCAGAGGAAAGTAGCGTACAGTGCCTCTCTGAACTGAACCAGCTCACAAAGTAGGGAACGATAGGGAGAAAATACTAAGAAGAAATATAAAAATGAAATAATAAATATGAAACTCAGATGACTATTACTATCAAGGGAGATCAAGTGAGAATGATATAAACTCAAATATAAATAAGAAAATTTTAAAATGGAAGGAAGTCCAAAATAGTAACAAACTTAGAATAATTATCATAAGCAATTGTTTCAGACAAAGCAAGTATAGTCTGAAAAAATTACTTCTGGAGAAGGGCATTCTGTAGCGTGACAGAAAATCCACTACATTTTAAGTCATATGAAATCATAAAGTTTAATTACACCAACAAATGTTACAATAATATTGAATGACATTTAAATAAATCAGAGGAATGAACCACAATAAGATAAAAATCCTCACTACATAATATATAAAAACCACTGTTTTAAAAAACCAAAGAAAGTATCGAAGCAACTCATCAAATCATAGTATAATACCAGTAAGTTACCCAGGAAGCTCAGAGCAGTAAACCAGTTATATAAGACCATATCAAAGAAAAAAGAGACTCAATTAAAGGGTGGTGAATACCAAAATACCCCAAAAACAAGAAGAGGGAAGAATAAAGTTTGTGAACAGGAAGAAAACAATACCCTGAAACCTGTATAGAAGAATAAAGTCAGTTCAGTGAATAAATTAAATACTCCAAACTAAACCTCAGTCGTGATAACACCAAGTACCTTGGTTTACCCAAGAATGAGGAAGGAAGAACAGAAGAGTGAAGACTAGACGAGGGACAAGAACGAAGACTAGAAGAGGGACAAGATTGAATACCAGAAGGAAGATACGAAGAAGGACAAGAAAGAAGACAGGAGGAGAGGAAGAAATAGTATGAAAGAAACACCGTTATAAAACCTATTATTATATAAACTACTATCAACCCCAAACCCGCAAAAACTATGCCAAAGAAAGTATAACATACCCAAAATCTTATAAAATGTAATTATTGAGAAAACTAAAGTGTTGTATAGCGTTATAAGAAGTGCACCGGCTAAAGCTATTGTATAATAAAGAAAATAAACTAGTCTTAACGGTCCATGATTACTAAAGGTCTGGTCTGAGATAATAAGACTCAAAATATCAGAACCAACAGTGAAAGTGAATTTGTGTAAGTGTTTTTTTAAAAAAATGCAATAAACTTAAAGTTGGTGATACTATAACTTAGTAGTATGCTATATCACAGCTTTAAAATCTAATAATAAACAGCATAATAAAATAATAAAATGGAAGGTTTCCAGTATTTTATTATTTTAATGAAAATCTTTAGTTACAAGACATTTGTAAAAAATGATAATAAATAGAGTATGGGAGTTAATGTTTACTGATGTAGGGGATCACAATAATAATGGTTTAAACCAGAAAGGACTGGTACTAATATAGTATGAATAAGTGTAACATGTTTAAATAGACTGTTATTTCACAGTCCTAAAATCAATGTGTTAAATAAATGTATTTGTAAGGTTTATTAGAAAATAAGATTTATGTTATGTGTTTTAAAAGGAATTATGTTTGATAAATAATAACCTACATACCAGTAATAATGTTCTAATAGGTATGCAATGTTAGCTCAAAAATAGTTAAAAGATATATGTTCAAACCATATCTGCAATATGTTCAATTGTGCAGATTGCTAAACCATGTTCATAATTATTTATTTTAAATATGTAGTGTTAATTAACTACTACACAACACAATAAGTTATAAATCATGTTATTTTCATATAATTGTAATTATGTAAAGTCAGAGGAGGAATTAAGTTTAAATTATTTGAGAAAGAAAGAAATATATAATTCTAAAATCTAGGCCATTTGGTGAAATCAGAGAACCAATATAAAATAGTATAATTCACTTATAAATCCTGTAAACTACCAAGATTTATATAAGATAACACAATTAACCACTACTAGGAATGATCCTATGAATTAAAATGATAATAAGGAAATATACCTTAACATTTTGTAAATTGTCAAAATATATAAATTAATTAATTTTAAAGAGCAATGTCAAATTACAGATTAACACAAAAAACCAGTTCAAAGGTGTAATTTATATGTATTTAAGGAAAGGAAGAGGAATATGACTAATTAAAATTTATTATAATAGTATTAATAATATTTAAATGGAGGGGATTTTGTATAAAGACGGAAATCCAATTTTGAGCCTATATTTCCATAAAGTAAAGAAATTTGTTAATTTCCACAAAATATCTACAGATATGGACTATAATACATCAATTTAAAGGGAATGAGATGATTAAACCAATAATAAGGTTAATAATTCATAAAAGTGAGGAATAAAATAGATAAATTTCATACATAATGTAATATTTTATCATATGTATGGGAAGTCGAAAAATGTTAACAATACTTTTTCAAAGATTAACTGGGCAAGATTTATGACCAAGTTAATTAGTCTTTTGTTGAATATCAAGCTGGACAGTTGTGTGAAGAACGTTTCTTAAAATCGAATTGAAAATGATACTAGTGGTTAGCCATTGAAATCAGTGAAACGAGAGTTAGGCGAATTAAACACTTTTAAAAGCTAAAGCTGTTAATACATTCACGACAATAGTGAAAACAAACACTTAACTACATAATACGAGTGATAGAACCAAGTAAAACACTATATCTCAACTGATATATTCTGAAATTCCTAACCATAACTTGAAAACGTAACCGCAGAAGTTGAACACATAGAAAATAAACTAACTAACACCAGTTTACACAGCACACTTCACCAGAATACACCAAATAGATTAACAGACATATTACACCAGTGCGGGGACATTTTAAACCTTAATAAAAGGAATTTTATTGTGATTTTCTGACACCACGCATATGTTGTGACTTAGTCCAACCCGAGTAGCGGCCATCTTGAAAACGAAATCTGCTTACTACATCGCAGTCACTGACGTCACATCAGTCTTCATTGGTTCGACAAAACATTTATTCTAATATTATATACTGAATTATTTAAAATACTATTGAATAGTAATTATTGTATTTATATTTTTAATTGTTAATGTTATACTTTCTCGTCACCCTTCTCTGACTATTAATTCTAATCGCTCAAAGAACCTGTCTTTTAATATAATATAACATAAAATTTTGTTCTGTATGACACAATCGATAATTCCCGAGACAGAGTCGATAATTGCTCTCCATCGATAAAATATCGATTATTTGTTTAAAATTGTCAATAAATCTTTATATTTCCATTATTTTGTATCTGTACTTATTTCACAGGGTAATATAAGGCTGAAGGACTTAAGTGAGAAGAATATATTCTATTTTGAACAAGATATTGGACCAGTCAGAAAAGTCACCAATCGATTATTACCTGGAGTTAATCTATTTAACTCCAGACTTGGTGCAAATCTTCAAGAAGTGTTCGACGGTCAATAAATACCTACCTGTTATTAAAATTTTACCAGAACCTTTTAAAAAACAGATTTATCTCTTATACATACCTCTATTAACATAAACAAAATTATTTTATTATTTGAAAATTCTATTTTTATTGAATTTTCCGTATACATTTTATTCTTTTGTAACGACCGGCATACAGCGGTCTGGTGACCTAGTGGCTAGCCCAAATAGTGGCGCTTGATTAGATTACAGCCACCATATAAAGGGTCGTGTTACAATATATATTTGCTTTATTAAACCGAGAGTACTGGCACACGATTCGGTGTTTTTACTGTTCAAAATAAAAAATACAGCTGGTACGCAATATCCATTTTTGAAGCCATGAATCGTAGTAATTGAGTGAAATGTTTTGCACGGTACTGAGATGTCTCATCCATATATCCAGTTCCTAAACCACAAAAAAATTTTAATTTGTATGGAATGAAAAATTATTATATTTTTGGAACTGTCATTAAGACGCAAAAAATGTTCACTGCGATTCGTGTGCACATCCATTGACGTGTATATCTTGAGTAGCTCCTGGGAACTTGGGAATTATTTTGTTGGCCCTATAACAGCTAAATTATCTGTTGTCTTCCTAAGGCTTCACGGCCGGTGTGCACATAGTTGGAAACATTATTAACCGGGCTGTTAGGCCATGGTCTAGAGTTTGTGTTGACAATCGTTTCGGCCTTACCATCGGAGGCCGAAACGATTGTCAACATCGGAGGCCTAACACCCCGGTTAATAGCCTAATGTTTCCAACTATGTATTGTCTTCTTTATGACAGCTACGTTACTCATTTCAAGCCCTGTCAAACATTTTTCTGGTAACGAATAAAAGATTTTGACGGCCTTACACTGGTGTCACTGTATGCTTTAGGGATTGAAAATCTAGACAGTCTGAGGTAACCAAGCACCAAAAGTTCTTTACCATCATCGATTATTTTTAAAATAATTTTTCTACCTACATAAATAAAGTAAATGCGAAGACGTAAACCCATGCTTTTTAACAATTATTGGCTGTAACGATCCACTGTTTACAGCAAAGCAATGCTCAACGAGCTGTCAGAATCGCCATGTGTTAAACGATAACACTACCTGTTAAATTAGTTTATTTAATTACATACTTAAATACGATTTTTAGGTAGATAAATGACAGAAAAAACATGCTGAACGAGTTGTAGACGGAACACGGAAAAGTAACAGAGAAAACAGTCGTAGACGTAATCGGTAAAGTCGTTACGGATTTTTTGGTATTTCCGTTTCTCGTATATTCCTAAGTATCTTGTTCCAAGCGGAATTAGCTTAATTGTGTTTATCTATAATTGAAATAATGTTGAGGCACCCGACGATTCTCGCTGTGGAATGACGCCAACTGGCGCCCGGCAGTCCAGTATTGACCAGTCTTTTTTTCTATTCCGCAAAACTCTGCTCTTGCGGAGTGTTTTATTAACAGAAAATTGTTTATAAAAATTATTGTTTTCAGTCTATTAACACTAAAGGTATATGAAAAATGAGTTTATTGTTCAGCTCTTATTTTTTATATTCACATTAGTAGTTGATAATATTGTTTTAATAATTTTGCCTCGTTTAAAAACTGAAACTACACACATAAACAACACTCTTCCCCCCCACCGCACGGCTTGCCCCCGGGCGTGGGTTAAAGGTTGGCTAGTATCTCTCTGGCTGGGGTGGGGCGTGAGTTCTATCACGGCCGAAGGGCGCAACAGGTCTATGTCCTAATACCTGAAAGTGAAGATGATGATGATGATGATGATGTTAAAAAACTGTTTTCCCTTGCCACACAAAATATGGACAATGAAAGCAGTATACACAGAAGCAATGCGTGTACATTCCTAGCACAACATAGATTTTTTTGCAAGGACAAAGTTTTTAAATTTCTCGTTACTCGTTATTTATCCCTCAGGAGTTTAAAATCAAAAAGATTAGGACCTTGGTTAGATTGCTGTACGGTACTGTATTATAAGACACGCCTAATCCCAGTCACGTCTAATGAACTTATCTGAATGTGGCTAAAACTGTAAATTTCGATTGGAAAATTCCAAATTTAACTTGTAGAAACGATTTATATTGCGACTGATTATATCCAGAACATCAGCTTTCAAATTAATAGCAGCTATTTTTATTCCGTATAAGACTATGACGTTAAGTGAACAATCAAAACTGAAATGCCTGGTATCAGATCCGACAGTCGAAAAGAAAACATACAATCTTATTTTCCTATTTTTCTGAAATATTTAACCTTACTTTATGAATGATATGTACGTCCGTCCTGATCATATCGTACATTTATACATCATCACTCCGAAAAAAAGGAAAATTGCTAGCAGCTGTAGCATATTTAACAGAAAGAATAAAAATGAAAGGGCAAGGACGCATGATAATACCCTGCGCAAGTTTTAAAATTCAGATAATTAGTAAAATACTAGTAAATAAATAAAAGTACTAACAGTTTTTTATGTAAAACATTTTGTCATATTTTGGAAGGTGTTAGCTTCCAAAAAGAGGTTTTTCTTGTTTGGAAGGAGCACATGTAAGTTGAGTGCTACTCTTGAGTTAAAACTACCCCGATACTGAAAACCATCATTAGATTTATAAGTAGGCCTAAATCGTATGACTACCACAGATACACGTTGGAAAGAGTCCAGGTAGATTCACACTCTCGAAGCCACACTGGCATTTAAATATGATACAAATAGAGCGCATCTGAGGAGACCTTCAGAGAAATACACCGATCATAGTCATGAAATCCTCCAAACATCCTTGCATTTTGTTCTCCGTGAGGCAGAAAATCGGAACTAATTGTGTCAGCCGACATAAATGTCACTCATGGCAATCATCGACAAAGAAAAAGAGAAGTATGAAATATAGATTGGCAGATACTCAAATAGGTGAGTGAACGAATGGATAAATGCATAGAAATGTGAGTGACGGGAGAAAAGGACAAGAACTGAAATTTGAAGATAATAAATAGTGTTATCAAATATATAGAATTGAAGTAAGCAGAAGATCAACACTGAAAGGCCGATAGGGTCAACTTGTAAAAAATACGCAATCAAATGAAAAATTTACCAGGCGGTAATACAGTATTGTTAAATATAATATCACATAAAAACTGTTTTATTAGTGGCTACGATAATTCAATAATAACTCGTTTTCTCAAACAAATATCTGACAAGTCCAATTTCAGTGACGGTCGTTGTAAGAAGGTTGCTATTTATAACTACGTTACCTAAACACACACACACGCACACATTATCGTGTATATCACACATTGAGCCCACTAACATTTTGTCCTTTTGTTTCTTTTTTGTCGCAAATTTAATTAAAACGCCAAAAGTTTCCATTTCACAAGTTTTTAAAATTTTAATAGTAAATAATCTCTCTTCTCTCTCTTTCTCTCAACCCCTCTCATTCTTTTTTACTAGTGTTTTGAGACATCACGAAACTAGTCTTGGTTACTTATTTTCCAAATATGGAAATCTTATGTACAATTATATAGGCCTAATCAGATTATGAATACAGTACTCGTAACATACATACGCATATATCAATTTTAAACGAAGTAGTCAGTGACCCGTTACGAAAATTCATACTTCATTCTTCTTATTCTTTTTGCTGTAATCGAAATGATTGTAGGCTACAGGGGATGTACTGACAGATTCTCTCCCGGGACGTACAGTTGGTCGCCGTCTCCGAGCGGCATATTACAGTATTACTCTAGCAGATAGGCCTACACCACTCGCTAGTTTGTCTTCACGGTTACTGTATGAACCCAAACCTCGTAGTGTTTCGAGCCACACCCTACCGATAACACCACGGTCATTCCCTAAGCTTTAATACAAAATTTAAATTTTTGTCTGTACTTTCTCTCTTTGATAGGTTTCACTTCGGTTACGGTTGGGTGCGTGCATAGGTTACCTTAACAAAACTGATACCTCAATAAATAATTTGACTTCGTTAATAGGATCCGGTTTTTAAGTTTACCACTTCACTGTGACCATAAAAATGTACTGAATCGAGGCGCGGGTCCACGGGCGATTAGGATTGGGGGGGGGGGAATCCCCACAGTGGTCACTTCAATGTACTGAATCGAGGCGCGGATCCACGGGGGATTAGGATTGGGGGGAAATCCCAACAGTGGTCACTTCAGACGTCGTCTTCTGATTGTAGAATGTTTTTGTGATTGTAAATATGTAACAAAATTCATATCACGTTATGTATGTTCCTGGTTTTACTCTAAAATTACTTTAATTGTATCTGTACCTTACGACCATATTAATTTTTGTTTGATACATAACTGAAATGAGTAGTATGTAATTTAACTGTAAGTGAATATTATTTTTAAAAAATGAACTGATAAACAAAGATATCGGATTGTACAAGTACGTTAAAAAACTTCTTGTGTCGATAATAACACACTCTCTTTTATCTTCACTCATTCGTATCATTTATTCTTTATTTATTTCTTTAGACCATTAAAGGATGGTCCAAGTTCTCATATTTCCACCGCAAAATGTCAACTCTTCCCCCCTCACAATTGTTTGCTGGATCCGCCCCTGACTAATCTATTCAAAACCTTCTTTTACTAGATCTACGTTTTAGATGTCAACAAAATTTCATTTTAGATTTTAGCTGAAACCACGAAACATATTCTTGGAACACTTGCACTCTCCGCGTAGGTCGCGCTGCACAATTTTAGAACCCCATTTTCTTATGAACAGACGGTAAAACCAGACCAGTTGAAGAAATTGATTAGTGACGGGTTTAGTGTGAGACTGCCGAGTATATACCGTAACACACGTGTGTTTCTAAACTGGAAAACTGCGGCCCAAGCAGACAAGTCTCAACACTAAAAAGTCAGATCAATAAACCTCTTCCTTTATTTACTTGTGAGTTACGCTACGTTACTCCACGTTTGGCCGGCGTCCAACTGGATACGCCAAACTGCGGCGGACATGATTCACAGTATCCGTATGAAAAAATAATTTCGTATATTGCCACAGAAATTACGAGAGGCTGTGTGTGATTCACAATCTGCAAATCAAGTTCATTCACCATTGACTCATAGAAAATAACACAGAGTTCACTGTTATTTATATATAGGAAAATTTTACGTATTTCTTGATACGCTCAACCAAAATTTGTAAAACTGTTGCTGGATTCTAATGGTTTTTTAATGATGTAAAATTTCTACAAGTGTATTTTACTAGTTTATTTATTTTTGTATTTAGTGTAACGAAGAAAACTTTTCGTTACGAAAGAGAATAAGGATATTTGCACTATCAGTACTATAATAATAGTTTAACTTGCTGATTTCAATTTATATAATGAAATGTATCACTTTTAAACTGAAGTACTTGAATTCAGAATATAATTAATAAAAGAGATAGAAAGAACTATAAAAATCTGTTATTTTAGACTCAGGAAATGCTCTAAAGTATAACTTATTCTTAATTGTAAATTAACCGTTGTGAGTTAAGGAAAGGTCAAATTAATAGGATGTTTATTGGTGAAAATGATGTACTGTAATAGTGATACCCAGACGAAAGCAAAGAAGAAACGACTGCTTCGTGTTGTACAGACAAAAATTACGTGAATTCGTATTTAATTCTTAATGTTTAAAACTGATTTTTCTACAAAATGGGTGTAAATGTTGGTTCCTTTAGTGGGCATGAGTGAGTGGGTGCCTGTGGTACAATAATTATGTTGATGTTTGGCAACACTGCGATTGACAGGGGAAGACACATCTGAGATGACGCAAAATGACGCAGAGCAACAACTAACAGAGCAACGAAAGAACAAAACTACAATTACGCGTACGTTTAGCGTGTTAACTTAACTGCACACTAAAACATAAATGCTACAAATTATTTCTCCAAGTTGAACTGCAACTTGCCAACGTTTCGACATCTCTGATGTTGCCTTCTGGGGATTCCCTGCTTGAGGAACTTACAGGATCGTTCTAACGCGCTGGACTGAGTTTAATTAACGAAATATACGCATGCATAGTCAATTTAATATGCTAGTTCAGTACAAATGTACACTGTGGCAATTATACGTATTATTCAACCGCTTGACGGTTTGTTTGTTAAGATCCACTTATTCTGCTGCTAGTAATCCTTAATGACCGAACTCTCTTATTGTTTTGTATTTCAAAGCCCGTCGCACGACATTAACATTCGTTATATCTAACAGAGTTTGTACTTCGTAACTAGTTTTCGGAGACGAGTGAGTGATCCAACGGTTATCTGATCACTGCAGACTTTCTTTCGTTTCTGCAGACAATATAATGGGTTCCGTTCTTTTACACGTCGTTTGGAGTGTCAAAAAGAAGTTTGAATTTTCTTGATTTTTCATCGTACGAACCTCTTTATTAAATATTGTTCTCAGTTGACCTATTGCGTCTTTGAAGGTCCGATTGCTTTTTCATGAAGGTCTACCTTACACAGAGGCCGACGTAACCAGATATGTTGAATTGCCGATGAGAGAGGGAGACGATCAAATGCAGCCGGAGTGACGTAGCAACTTACGTAGGTCTCCATGCGTCAGACAATTATATAAGCACATCAAAAATATTTGTTATAAATAATAAAGGTATTACTTAACGAATGAAAGTGACAATGGTTTTAGTTTTCTTCCAATTAATTGTAAGCCTAACTGTACACAGTACTGAAACATAATATTCAAAGTATAGGAATACTTTTAGTTTTCTTCCAATTAATTGTAAGCCTAACTGTACACAATACTGAAACATAATATTCAAAGTATAGGAATAGTGGAACAGGACGAATGATATGATTCTATCCTCCTCAGTGTTGTAAGTACTGACAGAAGTATATTACGAGCCTTTATTGATGCACTGATACTGATGTAAAACAACACGTCAATCTGAGCTGATAAGAATCTCGTTTCAAAATTATTTAAACTTGGTACTTTCTGTAGACGCCGAATCTGTTTACAAGTGTACTACTTTAACCACGCCGTTCTATTTCACAAAAGAATCATTACAACTTTTTCCTGGTCTGTCGAACAAACAAATTCGATTTGTTTGCTTACAATTCTAAATTGAGAATCCCGTTTAATTAAAGTTATTTGGCTTGAGTCTGCATTGTAAATGTTGGGAAGGAATTCTTACACAAACGGATGGGCAAAACACCGTACCAACAAGGAATAGCAAGCAATTTTATTTTATTTTTTGCAATAAGTGGAACTGTATGGGTTTATCTTAAAAAAGGAAACATTCAGAAACTAGTATTACAGCTCAATTTTTTAGCTATTTTTTTGTGGGTTAACCAAATTAACCATTAGTTTTAAACATCCAAGGAGATTTAAGTTAAGATATCTACAAAATAGGTGAATATTGTAATGTGTTATTTTTTCTTATTATAATTTAATTGTAAATCTAATTTTGTAAATCTTACCCTTCAATGTAATTATATCCTGTAGCTCCAAGTTGTTGGTGCCAATTTATGTAAAGTGAAATAAAAAATTTATTCTTGTTCAGTCTTGTCTTATTTCTGAGCTTTATTTTATTACTCTTTACTTTTTAACATATATTAAAATTTATTGACATGCAATGCCCTTCTCTTCGTTCGGTAGCTCCTTTAGATTCAATAACATAAGAACTCTTTCTTAGGGTTAATAAAAAATTAAAGTCAATGTACAGTCAAAGTCATACATAACAACATGTCATACATATTATAGAAAATATAAAAATTATAAATCAGTTTCATTAATGTGATGTTGGGTATGTGTGTTGTGTCATGGGTTCTTTGGATTATACAAAAGAAACAACTTAATCTAATCAGAACAAACTAAAATAGTAAAATGAGAAAATAAAATGAATAATCATAATGTTTATAGTGTTTTTGTTATATCAGTTCACTGTTCTAGTTGCTTTAAATTTAATAATGATTGAACAAATGTATGTCTTAGCTTAATAGAAACATCTCACCAGATTGCTGTTTAGTTCTACAGATTATTTTCGTGTTATAATTCTTCTGGCCTTCAGTTTCCGTGTTTTATATTAAGCCCAGTATACTTCTCATTATTTCCGGAACTTTCCTTCATTAATTTACTGTGTGGCGTTATTTTTTAGTATAAATGTTCATCGACGAATTATATCTGTTCTGGCTTATTTCAAATTCAACAATTCAATATTTCTTTCTTCTTCTAATCTCTCGATTTACTGGGTAAAGCTCTTGGCTTCACAACATGTTTTATGGGTCACTGGGTTGTTTGTATACCTTATAATTAACATGATTTATTCTAATCTTATTTTTACTTGTCCCTGATGTAAGTTACATAATTAGTTTCTAGAGATATATTCCACTAGTTATAAGTATTGTACACCTTGCTTAATCTTATTAGATTAGTTACATAGTTATTTTATATAAATTACATGTGTTACTCACTGTTTATATTATAACCAGGTCTATTTCCTATGCACTTTCACTACACTGCTTTTTAATATTAATCACCGTTATTTTCATTATTTGCATAGTTGGTAATTATTGTTTAATATTATTTTAATTGTTTTTTTATATCACTTATAGTCCGTAGTGAGATTACATAAAATAACTGTTTGAGGTTCGCAGACTTCTATAGGCTCATACCATAACAAATGTGTTCTTACTTAATTCCTAACTTATTAACACTTATACACTATATTTCTATTTACATTAACATTTATTTACATTTTTTATTATCATTTGATCTTCCCTCCTGGGTATAGTAGTCATAGTCATGTTGTCTGATAGTCTTGTCATTGTCAGTTAACCACATAGTCATAACTTGATTCACCACATAGACTTTTACAATGTTTTTTTAAATTTTAACGTCCATTTATGGCCCGCCGTAAGTCTACAGTTAAAACAATTTCAGAGTAAACGCAACCTTCGGATTTGGGCTAAAATTCATTTCAGTCTGATACTCCAGATGGATTTTTACAAATTTTTGATCTCTTTTAGGCCCTGATATCCTAAAATTTTAGATTTATATTACTGAAGACTATATTTACATTTTGGTTAACATTCCTTTAATTTGATAACCCACATATATTTTTGCAATTTTTCAAAATTTTGATCCTCACATTTTTCTCTGCCGCCACCTATTTTTGTGGAGATTAATTTTAAAAGCAATTGGGTTTGTGTGCCAAGTTTTAGAAAAATCGATAGATGCATTCAAAACTCATTGTAAGACATAGGCTACCCCAAATAGAGCAGACAATGCCAAAACCTACAGTTAACCTGAGAATTTACGTATTTTCGTTTATCCCCCTAAATAGTTTTCGTCTTCTCGCTTGTGCACAGTCTTACTTGATACACGTTGTGACGAGGCGTATCTAAATGAGTGTGTGTCAGCGTGTAAATGAGAATTCTAGCAAAATTTCGACGCAAATAGTCATATTTTAGTTTGCGAATATTGATATTTGTCGTTCATAATTACATGTCACTGAATGGTATTATATTATTATGACTTGTTTCGTTTGTTGTCATTAATCGGTAAGAAGAATAAGAAACAGAGGAAGTACATCACAAATACAAGGAATGATGTCACTTGATAATGTCACACACACACGCACGCACGCAATATTGTGAATGCTTCTGTAGAATACAAGATAATCAGTATGAACGCCATATAACATGATAGTAGCTTGGAGCCAAGAACTATGCACCGGTTAGAGTAAGCAGAAGTACAGGGAAACTAGCTATCTAAATTAATTACGAGTATGGTAACTGAATGACAGCAGATATCGTTTTATCGTCTTGTTTGTGCGTGTCTCACTTTATTGTCTCTACTTGACCTTTAAAATCTAATATACATACATAAAATTTTCTTCCGCAGATCTAGATATTAATTTTTATTTGAACAAAATTCTATTTATAACCATTTAAAGTCCAACAGAATCCTCCGAGACCACGAACAAAACATTTTTCAGAACCGCAAGCATTTCATTTACGTTCAGAATGAGGTCAAAGTCATATCGGGTCGCGAAAACATTTATTGCGTCCCTCGTCCCTCTGACGTGATCATACTACTTGTGCGAAAGGAATGCGGCCATGTGGGGATGCATTCCTTCTGCCACCAGTTCCCTTGTTCTATCGTCAATTTTAAACATACCAACCCATCTTCATTTCTAACGGCTAAGACGTTATATTGATTGACGCAACAAGGTGAGGAAAAATGAAATAAGAACTTTGTTGGTCAGAAATTGGGATAGATCGAAAATTGCTTATTTTTGATGCGCTTTGCTTTATTAATTAAATAGAAAAAGCAATAGCGCATTAATTAAGTATTAATAGAAAAAGCAAGAGCAATGCAATTTAGGCAGATAAATCGTCGAACCACATTTTAATTCATATATTGGTAAATAGAATAGACGAACAATTGTCTTCATTGAATTTACGTTTTGCTTGTAGTGGCAGTTTAAGGCCTAGTACCCAAGCCGTCTTCTCTCATCTGTAGGACATCCGAACATCTACATTGTCGTTCAGATCAGCAAAAGTAAATAACTTCTCTCTCTCTCTCTCGCTCACACACACACACACACACACACACACACACACACACACACACACACACACACACACACACACACACACACACACACACACACACACACACACACACACACACACACACACACACAATAACTTTTTGGCTGGCCTTTCAGGTCCATAGATTATAGTCTTCCTCATATTACTCTGATTTTGTCTTTACTTTACCCAGTCTGGACGGGTTTCGGTTTGAAGTTCACCAAGACAGTATGCCATCACCTTCTTCATGATCTTCCTCTCTTCATCTCACTCTCCTGGCTACTTTATCACTGCTTTTCCTCAATCATGCTCTCTATATGACTTAGCCACGCTTTAGTCTTCATTTATCATTTAACTGTACTCGTTTCATCGTACTTCATAAATTCCGAGGCGGTATCGAATTTAACGCAAGTTTTACGTTGGTGATAAAACTTTTTTCTAGGACACATTTGTTTATTGCCGTATTTACATATGCTCGTGTTATTTTTACATCCCCCCTTATGTTTACCTACCTCTGCAACTTCTTTTATTTGTGACTAATCTTTATCTTCTGTTCACAGCTCTTAGCGACTCCTGTGCTTTATTGTTCACAACCCATAATACCGCGACAATAGTTCAGTTGTTCTAAGTAGCCTGTTACCTTCTTCTAAATTCGAAATTTTACATTTCTTGTCAGCTGGTTAGGCAATAAATTCTCCCAGCTCGTCTGTATACTTTGCTCAATCTTGCATCAACCGATCCTGTTTTCCTATCTACTGTACTTATCACGCTTATCCCTAATAACAAACTCGTCCTAAAATTTATTCTCTCCAGCCGTGTGTAGCTATACTTATAACTTTGACCTGATTGTTATATTGTCAGTTCGGATTTCGTTTCGTTTAACTGTAATCCCATCCTTGTGTCACCTTTAGCATTTTTCATTTCTCACTAACGCGGCCACATCATCTTGAACCGTGTCTATTGCTTAAAGGTTGACTCATCCTTCCTTCTAAACGTTTCAACCACCCACATTCAGTAGCAAAAAGTTAGACAAAGTATGGCAGGCGAACGCACCTCAAGCAGAAGAAGGCGTTCGGTGGATGCCCGAAACCAAGGTTAAGCAAATGACCACGGCCCAACAGTCCGATAATTTTTTAATTTCCATAGTGTTGACTCCAGTCGTGATAACTTCCGTCATAGACTATCACATCCTTTAATTGACTGTATCTAATAATTTTTTTAGACCTGTGTTAAACAACCGAGTTAAGAAGTCAGTGCTTGATCTAAGTTCTGTTCTAATTCCATAGTGCAACAGTACAAATATATAAGGTACTGTGAATTGCACAAAGTAATTTAAATAATTAATTAGAATAAATAAATAATGCAATTATGTTAATAATAATAGTTCAGCTTGCAATCTGAACTGTAAAAGGAACGCCCAACTTTCATGTTGAAACAGGTGAATAGTATAACGCTATAAAGTATTTGCAATTATTTAATTTGTAATACCTGTGTGCATAATAGCACAAAACTAAATACACCAAAATGTGTATTTAAATAACACGAATAAGTGTATAAAAAATAGTGTAAAACGAATAAAGAGTGTAAATACAGGAAATTAAAAATCAATAGTAATTATGCTAATTAAGATAAAGAAAAACGGTTTGTGCATGATGAATGCTTATAAATTACCGACCGAATGAATATCGGGTAATGTGCAAAAGACTTCGCAATTCGCGAAGACGAGCAAATTAAGTGTGACAAGAAAGCGCGGGTTCGAAGTGACGCTCTCGACAATATCAAACCTGCAGAATATTGTCGAGATATGATTTTGGCGCCCTGGGTATAAATACAGGGGACGCGCTAACATCATTCTCTTCCTTGTTCGACCACTGATGCAGCCGGAGTCTCTGCTTCAAGAGTACAACTCTTACTCAATCAACCATTGATGCATTCAGAGGCTCTACTCGACAACTAGAACTTCGTTATCTTGATCGACTAATATGGCAGCCAGAGACTCTGCATAGCGACAACAACAGTACATCAACCACAAGCAGCAGTCAGGAACTTCAAGACTACTCATCAGTTCGAGTGAACAGTTGCAACCTGAGGCCATGAAGAGGGACGAAGGAGCAACCGAGCACAGGTAGTAACAGAGTACGAGAATCCGACGGGCGAAGAACTACAAGACTCCAAGTCTATAAGACTCCAGGACTAAGGAATCCAGAACGACAAAGGAGCATCCCGTATCGAGGACCAAAGAGGATACGCTGCAGATGTAACACAAATAATAAGGTGACAAATAACCATGCACTTAAAACCCGAGACTTAATCAAAAGACAGTAAGTAACAAAGAAAAAAAATAGACAATTCAATTCAATTATGAATCAAGAAATTGTATAACTGTAAATATGTTTTTGTATAATAATTAACGTAAGATTTAAGGCTGTGTAACGATAATTGTTATCAGTAACTATAATTTGAAATCTATAATTTTTAGTATTTAAATTGACAAAGTCATGAGAGAATTTTATTAGAAAGCAATGCATATGCAGTAATTTAAAAAAAGAGCTTATATAATTAAAAGATTAGATAAGCTAATCAATATAATATAAATGAGCTAGCTGAGAGCAATATAAAAATTTATAACGATGTATTAGAATATAAGATTATATAATATGTTTGTGTGTAATATAAGACTGACTACTAATTATGCGTAATAATTACGTGCAAATAATAATGATTTTGAATCGCAAAACAAATAAGAAATGCTATTAATAAATATTGAAATGATTTTTAACCAAATATACTGTTATTCACCGTCTATGGATTTCTGTGATGTTGTTATTTCGTTGTTAATCCATTTAAGGAGTTATTCCATTTAAATCAAAAAGATTTTTAACCAGATTAAATAGCGTTATTATTATTATGATTACACCCATACTCATCAACCACACGAATTTAATGTGTTGTAGTTTACATAAAGATTTGTCGCACATTAAATAAATTAAACTCGTTGTAGTGTTGTAATAGACTGCCGATATTTCGCATTAATACTTACGTTCCTTGCAGTATTCTGCAATAAATTTGATCAACTGTGGAGGTGAATTAAATTTTCCATTATTTATGACACTCTATTGTATTGCATGCTTTTTGAAATGTATATAAAAATGACAGATAGGAATCGGTACTCCTAGAATTATAAAGAATTACTCTACCCATTATAACTCTACAATACACTACTCTATCAGTACTACTCTATCACTCTATCAAAGAGGGCCTCTGTTCCTCCTCTGTTGCTGAATCCTCGGTACTCCTTTAATCGTGACTCTACTCTTGTATCTATCATATTTTAATTACTGTAGTCTCATATATTACAGGAATGTCCAGAGTAATTGCTACGCTCTACTTCGTATCCACTTTCACAATGGTATTATCGTTTAGTATGTTTTGAGTGTTTTCTTCTCACCACACGATGGTTACTCCCTTACCAGATTATCCCTAACATTTTTTTAAATTTTAGTGGCAGTTATTTCGTTTCATTTTGAAAGTTGAACTTCTTCATTCTTCATTCATTCATTCTAGTTAGTCTTTTGCTCGTTCCGTTCTGCCTCTTTATTCTTCTCATACCCCTTCAACTCTTAACATTTTTTCTCCTTTTCTGACTTTAGTTAACACTTTAAAAATTATTACTTAATTGTTCCTCAATTTGACTTCTTTATTAATCAAATCACCGTTTTTATCTTTACTGTACTATAACTGATTGTTATAATGTTCTGCTTCTTTGACCTTCTGTTCATTTCTAGCCGTTTACAAAAAAATTGTATGTGTTTAAGATTTTAATGTATTAGTAAATAAATAATATATTTTATTTGTTACTCAAGTAACCTACAAGTCAGAATTCGTATTGGTGAGTGTTTCACCGCTAGTTTCAAATATTAACGTCTTATGAACCTTATGAATTCGTCCAGAATGGTTTAATATTATTGTACTTTGTAGAAGGCGGGTTATCACCTTCGGTAAGGTATTCTGTCTTTCCTTACAGATACAACGGAAAATTACAATTTTTGAACCCTTACATTTCAATTTAGAGCAAAGACAGTAACGGTCTTCAAACATAACAGGTAATGGTGTGTAACTTTCATTATAGACTTATATGATCGTTACGCTTTTTTAGTTGATCTCCTACAAACTGGATTGCATTCAGCATAAACTGCAGGTTCAATCGAATTGTGTACTCAAGAGTTTTTACATGAATTTTGTATAGTGTGTAGGAAACACATATACCCGAGTCTGTTCCATTATACTTAACAGCTAAAAAGTCAATTAACACTTAAATTGATTTTTTAATTCCGTTTGCCAAGTGACTTTTGCGTCACTCTGCATTCTTACTAACTAATTAAATTTTTTTGCTGAAGAGTACTTAAACCACGAAAACTATAAAAGAGCAATTTCGTTAACATTGACAAGTCAGTTCTTAGATAATTATCAGCTAGTGTCCATGTAAACAGTCAACCGTATTACATAGTGTGTTCCAAATGATGGAAATAAAGAATGGGAGAGAGCCATTTGAGCCAAGCCAGTTGGACAAATTATTTACCGAGTAAAACATCAACAAAAAGATGAAACTGACGGATGAGATGCATTGCTGGTAGCACAGCACATGGTTGCCGAAATTCAAATTAGCAACAACAAGAAAACATCAGCACCTTGTTACCGAATACGTTTATAGCATTACGTTTAAAACACTTCATTCTATACTACTACTACTTTATACCTGGATTTTGCTACGGTATTTAATTATTTTAAATTTAATTTTGATTCTGGTGTTCTTTGATTTTCCTTTAATTCAAATGATCTAGTTAAATTAAGCACAGCTATCCCATATCAGACAACCCATTGAGGAGAATAATATTGAATATCATTCTCATGTTCAGGTTTGACTTTGTTTTAAGTCTAAATTAAATTTGCTTCACTTTTTACCTTCTAAAACACAAATAGCAGATTATAATGTTACATTCAAACTCATGTTCAGAATAAAGTTCTGTTGGGTAACTCGCTTGCTATTCTTAGACTCCGTAAAAAGAAATTTTGAAGTTTTATTATTTGAAGTTACATTTTTCTAGAAAAATTAATTATTTCCATAAGCTTTCTTAGCGACCACTTAGGATTTCAGCGTAGCTTCCACGTAAAATGTCAACTTGCTAACTTCCCAAGTCAGGTTGTAAGTTGTACAGTGGTCATTCAGTCAGCGGTATTTGATCAGTGACTGAAAGTGAACAGTAGCCTCCGTTTGTGTAAAAAAAATTGTAAACTTACTCAAATACGTGAAAGCAATAGCTTATGATTATGTAAAATACGAGTTAATCGAATACATTAAATTATGTATTACAATAATTTAAATGTTTGTTACCTAACCGTGATAATAACAATTAAATTATTTTAAATATAATAAATTAATAAATCACTTGTGCAGACGTTCTAACAGAACATAACTTCACAAGGGGAACTTCTCAACGACAACTAATGTGGGGAGGACCTGGAACCAGGAAGGAGTAGCTATGTATCTAAAGGATAACTTCATGCCAGACATTCTTGCATAACTTATCTACTTTGGCAATATAACTCTCGCAGAGTTCCGACGAAACTGCCGCAGAACTGTTTTCTTTAAAGGCAATACGTGTTCATTCGTCCTATTATATTACTGACATACTGAGCTTTCAAATAAAGTGGCTACTACGCGCGCGCGATTTTCAGTTGTACTTGTCATTAATAACACATATAATAATATATATTACAAAATACACGAAACCGCCAAAACGAGATTTAACGGTCACCTACTTTCTCCAGACGGAGTTTTGGCGGTCAAGGCGGAGAGTACAAGGTGCGTATGACGTCACCGAGGTCGGTATCTAACCACAGTTATCTGCTTACAATACGATACGACTTGACCTACAGCATATGCAAATGTAATATACATAATATACACTCAGGTGTTTTGGACGATGAGAAAGCGTAATACGATAAAATAAAGAGTGAGAAGGGAGAAACAGTCAAATATTTTGCAATTAGAATAAGAAGAGACGGGCGAGGAGATACAGAGGGTGAAAGTATATATATATATATATTTGTATTTTTAATTATAAATAAAACTTTTCTAACAAGAATATATTTTTGAATATATTAGACTTTCCGATGTATATAAACCAGCATCCTCAGAAATACAAATTAATAAAAATTAATTGGTGTATTCTTGAACAATTGGAAAAAATGACAAGGAAAGACTCTTAATCATTTGAGGCCTGGTCCTACAGAAGAATATTCAAGATAAGCTGGAGGGAGAAGATAACGAATGAGGAAGTCTTTAGAAGAGCTCAGGAGGAGAAGAGCTTTCTACGATATTTAAAAGGGAGAAGTGCTAAGTTTATAGGGTATATACTACGACACAATGGGTGGGTAAGAGAATAATAGAAGGAACAATTGAAGGGAAGAATCACAGAGGACAACCACGTTTAGACTACATGAAACAGGTTATGGTCGATATGAACTGCACATCATATTGTGAGTTGAAAAGAAAAGCAGAAAAGTGTGAAGAATGGCAAGCTGCTGCCAACCAGCCTGTGGCTGCTAACCTAGAGAGAGAGAGTGAGAGAGTGAGAGAGAGAGAGAGAGAGAGAGAGAGAGAGAGAGAGAGAGAGAGAGAGAGAGAGAGAGAGAGAGAGAAAGAGAGAGAATAAACGGATTTTTATTAATTTATATTTCTGATGATGATGGTTTATACTATTGAAAAGTGTAATATATTCAAAAAATAAAAAATATATTCTTGTAAGAAGAGTTTTATGTATTATTAATAATATAAATATACACAAGAAGCATAATTGAGCAAATATGAATGTAATATACAGGGTCTTTTCATATATATATATATGTATGTGTGTGCGTGTGTGTGTGTGTGTTTGTGTTTGTGTTTGTGTGTGTACAGATAAAGAATAGTGGAGTATCATGACAAGTTACAACAGTGTGTTATATTTTAAATAACCTTGGGTAGTTCCAGGTTTTAAATATCAGTATAAAATAAAAGATATATTATATTTACATATAATAACATAAAATATGGTAATGAGAGATGTTTATCTCACTGTACTATATAAATTCCGAGGTACTATCGAATTTGAGCAAGGTTTTCTTTGGGAATAAACTTTTTTCCTAGAGAAATTTGTCTAGCCCCAGATCGAAAACATTTAATGCAGAACATGTATGTATATAGAAAAAGAAAATTTTATTACCTGTATATGAAAATGGTACTAACACCTGTGAAAATGTACTCAAAATCGGACACAACAGACGAAAATAAGGACGAATATTTATTGTTTTAGACAATATAACAGCCTGTAACCGCAGAGCAGTTACCTGTCCAATGACCGACTTCAAAACTGAAATTATATTTACTACCATTTTCATCATCATCGTCATGCCACTATTTAAACCTAGTTATATTTACAAGAATTCTGTGAAAGGGCATTTAAGACGGGTACAGTACAAGTAGTAGATATTCGTAGTTACAGCATGGTAAGGCGGCTAAACTTATTAGTCACGTTGGATATAGGCTACGGCACATTGGCAGACACAAGGATTATCAAAGCATCGGATGCAATGTGCTGTTAGTTACATAACTGCGGTTGACATGTCAGCTCAGACGTCGTCGTCTATGTTACAACACTGCAATCTGTAAGCGATTATTACGTACGGAGTTTGGGTTACATAAACTGACGCACCAGCTGCGGTGATCGCTCATTGACCAAAAGCAATTAGATACACCTGTCGTCTCACTTATTACAGTTCGGTACTTTATAAACTTATGTTTGTTCGTATTTTTATATTTTTGAATTACTACAGCTTAAATTATTAGAGAAACTGTGAAAATTTTCTCTCAGCAATCGTATCGTAGCAAACAAGTAACGTTTACATTGAATATAAGAAATTTACAGTTTTCTCTTACAGAGTTTTTAATAAATTACATGAAGTAAACAATACTAAATAAACTGCGACCCAGTGGTACAGCTCGTAAACATTTATTGGAGGGCTGTTGCCCATTTCATCTTCAATCTTCTTCAAACATGAGGGGACATTACGTGTCAAGTGGCCCTGTATCTAAAACAAGTAAATTCCACATAAAAAATACTGAATATGTTTATGGTACTATTTAATTTATAGTATTATAATCAGACATTACATGAAAAGTAAATTTTTCATTGTATTTATTAAATAAATTTTATGTTTAGTCAATTTTCTTCCCGTAGGTTTTGTGAAAGCAATAATAAAATAATACAAATATCAAGCGAATTTGTCACATACTTAAAATTATTATTGTTTGGATTCAGTCGAAGGCAAAATGAAGTATCAAATAAATTATATTGTAACAGGACATAAATACTCTACCTTGTCAAGATGTAATAATTAACAGAGTTACTGTTTAATGAATCACAGGAACGCACAGTGCTAACGGAAAGTTTGTCATTGGTTTTTTTCTCGTATTTCTCTTAGACAAAAGACTAGGTGATTATGAATTATAACTGTGTGACGAAAAATATACACTGTATTATTTTAACTACTAATAAAATAGATATAAATGTGACAGAATCTCAAGGTTTTTAATCAAATGAATCAGATATATGAACGGAATTGGTCCGAGTTGAGCGTAAAATATTAGCAATAATGGTGGTGTTATTCTCACTGGTACAAGGGAGTAAATAAATCTTAACATGCTGTAATATGTCATAGCTTGATATCAGATTTTTATGTAATTCTGTCAGATACTATAACTGTTACAGAATCTAACAATTCATTCGAAAAATATTTTATTTGATATTTATAATTTTTACCAAACTGTGTATTTTCAGTGTTTATAATGTCGTCGACGTTTACGTGAAGGCATCACTATTACGTAATAGAGCTCTAGAGCTCCTAAAAAGGCAATGAGAAGATGTCTCGGCAGTTCCAAAAGTCTTCTTCTAAAGGAACAACTTCAACACTTGTTCCAAAGGCAAAATAATGTAGAGATAATGTGATTCCTTCAGTCCGTTTTGCAACACGGGCAAGCTCTTCAGTGTCTAATTCTGCTTGTATCTCGTCATCGTACATTTGATCCTGTCTTGAATTCCGAAGTACTGGTCGAAGGGACAGCACTTTCGATGCCTGGGAGGCTCTTATGTCAGCTTGATTGATACCCAGCACTCTGAACCTCACAATAGTAAGTACTGTATCTCGTGTTTTCACATTTTCGAAAATATTTTGCCGAAAATAAGCTTGAATTGAGAAGTAGTTCCACAATTTTAATATAAATTAATAAATTAGTGTTAAACTGTACTATTACCAGCAAGCTCTGGCACTGCAAAATTGCATAACTCATTCACTATTTTGAACAAAATATATTTATTATCTGACTAATTTTAATATATGATAAATATATATAAGAAAAATTTCGACCCTCCCTCATTACCCTGTTATTATTGTTTTCATTAAATTAACGGTGTTTTAAAGTAGAGAATCATACAAAAAACACTAAAAAGTCCTGATCTACTGTACTTGTTTTTACTTACATTTATTATCAGTATACCTAAATGACAAACAAGTTAGTACTAGCTTTTAAGTTTATGTTTGTTTCCAATATATAATCTTGTTCGCAATTAGACATAACTGATGACATAACTGATAATAATATATAAAGTTTTTGCAAATATATCTTACAAACTTTTTAGTGGCAGTTTAAAATTTGCAAGGGACGTTGAGAGATATTAATTTTGTCGACTTATTAAAAATACTGAGTTTTAATTAAATATTATTCCTCATCACGTGAACGTAGATTTACATTTTGCTTAAAACTGTTAATTTCGTTTTTGGCTCATGGTGGACGTTTCATTTATGACTCTTCGTGCACGTTCTGAAGTACTCTAGAAAGATTGAGAAAGCAAGATTTTACTTTGTCTCGTGTTAGTTGATAGTGTGTGTAAACATAGAGAATTGAGTCACGTGTTCTGTCTACTGTATGCTAGCTGATAATTATCTAAGCAATAATGTGCTTAGATATTAACATACAAATTTATTAATAAAATTACGTTGCTCAGTAAATTATTTATAGACATTGCTGTGCTATAGACATTAAAAGTGTTTTGCAAATAGCAACAGTTATATTCTTTCTTTAGGAGATCGCTGTACACTTTTATCTCAGATTGTTAAAATCCGAATTTTGTTTAGTCTGCCTGTATCCTTGGTATCAACTTATTTCACACTATAGCACTCTCTAGATTACCAGCAGGTGTTTACATTACTTGAACCTTTTTAAGTAAGACGTCAGTTATGCGAAGTGTTTTACAGCGATCAGAGTGCTGTATTAGTGCAAGTGTTGTTATAATTGTTTAATTGTGTTGTGATTTTGCAAGAGTATAATTTAATCTTCGAGAACGCGTTCTATTTTGTTTGGTAGGGTGAATCGGAGCAAACTATGGGCAATAATGGCAAGAAAAGGAATCCCACAACATCTAATTACAACTATACAGAGTCTTTATGTGGAGAATAAAGTCTTAATTGAAGCAGGGAAATCGAGAACAGCTCCTAGAGTTGGCCTGATCAATTGCGGAGTAAGACAGGACGTCCATCATCACCTTCTCTTTTAATTAATATATTGACGATATCATACAAAACTGACAGATGTGCCTTTCGGAACGTTCTTTGATTGGCCACTCTGCAATTGTAACTTTGTTGTTTGCGGACGATCAGACTATTCTGTCGAATTCGGAAAACAAGTTGCAGATGGGTATACATTTGTTAAATCGAATCTGCAAAGACTGGATTACATATATCCACACTTAAGACCAAGGTAATGGCTTTTCGTGGATCTGATCCCGTACAGGCAAAAATTGTTATAGATGGTTCTCCCCTGGAACAAGTCAGCAATTTTGAATACCTGGGCTACAGTGTGTTTTATAACACAAGCAACGACGTTGTGAATAAGTTGCATAAGTTCAACCTTATGTGTGGGACCATTAGGCAAACTCTTAAGTCAGCAAGTAAAGAAACACGCCTAAAATTCTACAAGGTGACGGCCCTTTCCAGACTTCTTTATGGGTCTGTGAATTGGATTTTAACGAAATGCCAGGCCAGTCGTATCTAAGCGGCTGAAGTGAGATTTCTCAGACACGTGGCAGCGTATACTCTCCATGATCATAGAAGAAACAGAGATTTATGGCAGGAACTGAGTATTATCAGTATAGTCGACAGGATTGCCCAGTATCGGCTGAATTGGTGGGAACATCTATGCCGAATGGATGACTGCCCGCATCCCCAAACAACTACAACTATAGTATGTAACTATTAGTCGAAGGGACGGAGGTGTGGGACGTCCGAGGAAGCGCTGGAGTGACCAGTTCTAGACTCTTTGACTGTTTGAGACCGGAACAAACCATCCTTGGTTTAATCCTTGCAGATGATGATGATGATGATATTTTTATTACTCGTAATACAATGTGATTTGTTACTTACAAGTGTGCTAAATTATTAATTTTGTTTTCTCTGTCATTTAACCATTTATTCTACTGTTCTAAAATCACGGTCCACGCTCTCTTCGGTACAATAAATTTCTTGTTTCCAAACTCTGTTTTGACTAAAAACGCTAGAAATAGAGTTAATTTTAAAAATTATGTTTATCGCCTATATTCAGATGAGTAACTTTAGCAGCATTAAGAAAAGCTGGAGCGAGAAGTCCCTCAAATTATTTTTATTGACTGTAATTTTTTCCTCATTGAATTTTGTTGACGTCATGACAAAGCACTTGTCAGACCAGTTCTATTTTAACAGTTTTAAGCACCAGTTTAAGCATCATATATAACGAAGAAAACGAAGGAGAAATATTTAAAATATTCAGAGAAATACAAAATTATAATAATTATTAAAAATAATTTTAATGAATATCGGAAATCAATTTTAACCCTTGTTAATATTTCATTATTTTAGAAAATGCAATTTATCTATTAGAGGGTTTTCAGATCGGAAATATGGTCATAACTGCTGCATAATTTTCTTTCAGATTAATTTTTTTAGCTTGTTTAATTACTTTTGTTATTTGTTAAGTTATTTTTCCAAAAAGAATCGTAACGGTTTTCGTCATTTGAAGCTTAGTATCTGCAAGTCACGGTACTAATGTAATCATAATAAATTAAGAAAACAAACGTTTGTAACTAACCACACTCTTCCATCGTGATGTATATAGTATGTTTATGTGTGACGTGAATTCAAAGGAAATATTAAACCTATGAGTGTGTACTTGGTTGAAAGCCAAACGCACCAGATGCTTTACTTATATTAAAACGCTCTATTTCTTGTAATCTTGACAGTCGATGTAGACACATATTGAAAACGTAGCTACCATCCTATCTACTGCTGCTGTTGCCGTATGTGAAACAATAAAATTATAATAACAATAATAATAATAATAAAGATTTATAGACTTCATTATTTTAACTATTATAATTTGATGATAGGCTCTCTATTACCAGAATAGAAAGATAGAAAGAAGTCTTTTGGATTTTTCAGTTAGATACTTTTGGAACGTACGAGGGATTTGCTTGAACATCCCTATAGTCAGTTCCGTATGGACTGACAGTTCGTTTACATGAGAAAATGACACTGTTGTTTATAAGTTAAAATGAAAGTATGCATAACACACAAAGACTGGAATAAATAGATCTTAGCAGATGAAATGAAAGGAAAACGTATAACATTTGTCGTAAACAAAGCAAGTGTGGAGGATAACAGATTGTGCAATAAATGTTAATCGATATGCTAGTGTTGTAGAATAATATAAGTGTGAGCTCTCTAGTATCGCTATTTTCCTTTACAATCCCTTACAAATGTATAGAAGATCTTTTGGACAGTTTGACAATGAGAGACAATAATTTATAATTTATTATCAACGTTATTATTATTATTATATTTTATTACTGACGGAATGACATAAGACGAATTGCGGCATTAGCTTGAAGAAAACCGGCGGGAGGCAGAGGATAATAAACGGGGTTAGGGAAGGGAAGACCTACACCCGTAGCTGTATTGAAGAAAGCTGAAAGAAGAAGATGAAAGGATCTGTTATTGTGTGTTTAGTAATAATAATTACTATCTCTGTCGCTATGAGCCTAAATCTACGTATGTCGCCATCTGGTTACTCAGACGAATTAATTCGTTTCTGTTAAACAAACCAGCCCGGATTTTCTGTTGAAAATTAAATTTAGCTGAATTTTCTCTTACACCCCAAACACGTACAATATTACTGCAACGGCTGACTTGAAAACTTTGATTTTTGTTTCACTTTACTTTTGACTGTTTTTTTATTCATTTCTTCGTTTATTATAATAGGTCTACGTATGAATACTGCTGCTCTACTACCCCGGAACCTAACGGGGATATGTGTGATCACCGTTATGATTTAGTTAACATTAAAGTAGATTAATTCCATTAATTAAAGTTTTGCACTTCCATTTAAATTTCTTGCTGAATCCACATTGCCATTGAGATGTACGGATGCAATGTAAGACGTTTGTTAGGTTAATTAAAAAAAAAAAAAATTCAACCAAACTGAAACGGCTTGCGGAACTATTTTCATTTATCCATCGTCCGTATCAGGCTGTGAGACACAGACAAGGTCAAATGCTACCAATTACGGCTAGGGGTACAAAGCGGAAACAATTTGCGTGGCTACCTCCAATACAGTTTTTGGAGCAAGAAAAACACGTCGAGTGCACTTTGTTTTAGAGTAAATAAGTGCAGTCTACCAAGCTACTGATCTGTTCTTGGCATACGACATAGACTGCAGTTTTATTTATAGAAAATGAATTGCAAATATTCTTTACAAACCAGCCACATAAAAAATTTCGATACCAAATTGGGTTGATCGATCGTGAGCTAAGCCGGGTTTCTGTGTAGATGGTGTATAACGAAACATTATTGGAAGTTCGGTATCTGTAAATAAAA
Organism: Magicicada septendecula; assembly: GCA_034769895.1. Classification (NCBI taxonomy): domain Eukaryota; kingdom Metazoa; phylum Arthropoda; class Insecta; order Hemiptera; family Cicadidae; genus Magicicada; species Magicicada septendecula. Next base: position 218,297,496 of record CM068370.1, read on the forward strand.
CCGGATTGGGAAAAAATTTGTCTAAAATTACAAAAAATTACAAAGAAGGATTAAAATTAATGTTTAGAAAAGTGAAAAAACGATAAGTATTACCACAGTCATATGGAATTAGCTTATGTTACAAAGTACATTGTTGTCATTTATGCATGTAAAAAGCGGAAAACGGAACGGTTTATAATGTTATTGTTATGTCTAGACATCATTACTATCAAAAGTGGCAAAGTATAAACATCTGATTCTTAAAAAAGGGAACACATCTGATCTAAAGAAAGGAAAAATAGTAAACACGTCAGTCTTGCAGTGTAGAAGAAGGCAAAGGGCAGGTAGAACTAAGGTTTTTTATAAAATTAAAGTAGGTGATAGGTGTTGTACAGAGAAATTATGTTATTAATTATGTTACAAAACAGTTCCAAAACTGCGTAGACGATGCTAAGTTGACTGCTGGGTGTAAAATATTCTTAATCTTTACCTTGTGCTTTGCATCTTTACCTTCGTCATTAATTCGTAATAATGAAAGTAAAGATAACTGTGTAATTATAGAGGTCTGTTAGTCGGTAATACAATATGTAGACTTTAATAAAAGAAGAAAGATATAATATACTAAGGAAAGGTATTGACAAACGAAATTCAGGAAGATTATAAAGAGAACATGCGAGATTTAGGGCTCGTAGATCAACATTAGTTCATTTATACCGTATAGCATAAGTAATAGGAAAGAAAGCTGCGGTAATCAGAGGGGTTTTTGTTGTATTTGATATTACAAAGCCGTTCGTTAATGTATAATACATTAAAAGTTGGGAAACATTGAAAATAACAAATATAATTTATTGCCCAATAGCAGTACAAAAACTATATATGATAAAAACAAAAATAGAAAGAAAAGTGTCAGATAGTTTCACAGTCAACAAGCGATTAAAACAGGGATGCTGTGTCGTCCCTATCTTATTTACAATATATTTATAACAAGTCTTAAAGACGTGGAAGGGAGTATCCAATGGAGTGAGACTTAACATAAATAGAAATAATATAGTATATTGTAGCGTGACAGATAAACACATAATAATGAATGGCATTGATCATTAAAATAATATAATATAATAACACTAAATCCGAAGAAAGCATTAAAATAATATAAAGAATTAATTCAGAGCAACCGTACAGAACAATCATGGATATTAAAAGTATAACTTCGAATAAAAGCAATGTTACTAGTGATGAATCATCAAAACCAGTGTAATAACCCAAGGTTTTTAAAATATAACCCAGGAAGGTAAGAAGTATATAAAGAAGCAACCCAGAGTATTACTAAACCCCCAACAAAGATGAGGAATAAATTAAAAGAGAAATCCTGAACAAGGCAAGATCCACCATAAAAGGTGATGTATTTCAAGAAACCAGAAGAAGATGGAGTAACCCCAAGAAACCCGATGGCATCCAGAAGAAGATGAAGAACATACAATCCTAAGAAGCCAGAAGAAAAGAAGACATCGTTGAAGAAAGAAGAAGAAGACAGCATCCAGAAGAAGAAGGAATGCTCTTATAAAAAACACCGATATCCCCATATCCCAAAATAAATAAAAACCATAATAATAAAAGTATAACGAAGTATTCATGAAAAGAAATCACATGTACAATAAAATTAAGAATAAAAGTGTATAGAGTAAGAGTTGCCAGTGGACCAAGTTGAAACAATAATATAATACCCAAAGAACAAATCTTCATTGTAACCCACAAACAAATCTCTTGATGTTAATGAGCCTAAACAACCATTTAGAAATAGCATCAAAGAGTGTAAAGTGAACCAGTGGTAGTGTGTGTATTATAAAAAATAAACCTTATGTTTCAACCTTGGCATCCACAAACTGTGTAAATAATGAAAAATTCAACTTTGAGTGACTTATGATTTGTACAAGGTGGATATAATACATGTAATAATATCAAGCTGTCAATCTGTTTGAAATGACATTTCTTTAAAAATGAATAAAAACAGATGCAGACATAAAGTGACAGGGTACAATTACCCAAAACCATATTAAAAACAGTTAAAAACTGCATAATTAAATTTAATATAAGAAATAGAATAAGAATGTAGAAAATAAGGTTTTGTTTATTTGAAATAGGATATTGTAAAAATGTATTAGTAATAAGAACCTTTTAATAAGTTTGGAACCACTAACATCCCATTGTAAAAACGTTTATTACTTGTATTGATAGTAATAATTAAATAAGATGTTAGATGGGAAAAAACATTCTTTATAAATAATATTTCTGTTTTAGTATTAAGTTTTGATTATAAAAAAATGTCTAATTAGTTGAAGACAACCATTATTTAAAATTATTTCTCATCTGTTTATAGTATTGAAACAGATACTAATTGTTGTTATGTTTAATAGAAAAAATGTTTAATTTATATTACAATGTTAAAAAGTCAGAGAGGGTATAACACAGTATGTATTGTTTAGATAAAAAATTTGTATGAAAAACTTGTTAAGAATCTAGGCAAAATGATGAAAACTAAACCTCATCAAAACTGGGAAACTAACTACTTAAATACATTTAAACTGAAGGGATTTAGATAACATAAACCAGAAATGAAGCCATATAATTAGAAATATAACTTGGAAAGATTTTATAAAATTATAGCCAGGATTATAAATAAAAATGGAAATGACAGAACTCAAAAATTTGGAGAGGGGAGTCATATATTCCAACATAATATTTTAAAACTTAACCAATTCAAATAATTACAAAAAACTAAGGGAATATAAACCTTTTATTACAATATGAGATTAATAATCATAAATATAACTTAAAAATGGCAGAATTTGCATAATGACAGGAAGCTGATTTTGAAAATTTACAAGATACAAAATGAAGGTAAAATTACCAATTTTAGATAAAAAACATAATAAAACGGCATTATTCGATATCAAAATACGCCGAATGAACTGAAGGATAAAATTAAGTAACAACTAGCTAATAAATTTGAATAATAACCAAAGTTTAAGCAGTTATATAATGTAACTTTAATACATGCACAGGATGCAAAGTAAAATTCGAACAATGTAAGGAATAATATTGCTTTGGCTAAGATTTTAGTCGAAAGTGAAGGAAGTAGAGAGTTGATTATTGAACGTTGTACAGTACACTTGACACGAGCAATTAAAACGAGTTAACCTAGTTTCTAGTACCGTAATGGCGAGTCAGTGCATGATACGAATTTGAAAATCGCGAGTGGCGACAAAAAACATTTCACAACATCGACACAGTGACATAAACACTTACAAAAGACCAACTAACATTGTATAGCACGAAACTACAGTTAAATAACATTATTAAACACCATAAAACAGTATATAACATAACCATCATTAGTGCCTGATCGACAAGAAAGTGAACTGACTTATAAATACACCACTATTCAAAATACAACACAGAGACTTAACCAGAGACACTACACCAACATCAGAAGGAAGATTTGCTGACACCAGGACGTGAATTCGGCAAAGAAAATATCTTTATTGGAACGCCAAATCTACGAAGGGACGTTTGACGACTTTGACGGCGGCCATTTGCTTTTCGTCACCACTCAACTGAACAGCGCCTCCTAGTTTGTCAGCGACACGGTTCGCAATCAATTTATTTATTTTAATCTTTTCAATTGAATATATGTACTTTAGTATTAAGAATTATTATTGTAACGTTATACTTTTTTAATCTTTGCCCGATTTCTCTGACTTTTCCAATGAATAGCTGTTAAAAGAACCTTATTGTATTTTATATAAAAACTTGTAACATTCGATACCCTGAGAGTCGATTTTAAAATCGACAAGAGTCTTTATAACCAATTGCCCAATAAATAATTTATACTTTTCATCTCAAAACAGTTCTTTCTTTTCTAAACATAGCAATTTACACTTAATATAATTTAAACAACATCTACTACAAGAATTTCACCACATTGAAGGAAGGTAACCTCCAAAACTGAAAGTAAACAAAGATCGATTGTATCTGGAGACAATCCTATGAGTGGTTGGAGTTTCTTAAAAAATACAGGAAAGCTTATAAATTTTTTTAAACAAGTGAGAGACGTTTTGGAACTTCACGAACATCAATTAATTAATTGTTTCTAATTAATTAAAAAATAAAAAAAAATTTTAATTAGAAAATTTTTTTTTAGACAAACAATTTTAATTTCTTTCAAGAACACCTATTTAATATATTTTGTAACACTACACCAATACCTTAACACGATAACACAGGAATTAGTTACAATATGTACGAGTATTGTTTTTCAGATGAACAGATTGTACTTGTACAATGTAACGTTGTATTAGAGCATATAATTAGAAAGATAATAGAATTTTACATTATACGATGCCTGAAAATTAATAAGTAGAAGATATGGCGGTACACCGCATGACATAGTGCAGGAGGCCTGTGTCCATAACACAGCACGATGTTCAGTAAGACAATTAGGGACAGAAACATTCATGGATTTCCCGGCTGAATCTGTTTGGCACTCCGTTTTAGAGTTTAGGTAATATCTGCATTGCCACACCGTCAAACACGTTGGGAAAAGGTTATTTCGCAAAGGATGAACGCAAGTAAACTACCACACCACAACTACGCGGGGCGGTGAATGACCTTGAAAACTGGTATGTGTCGACCATTAACAAAGTAAACCCTTCTCGCACAAGTTGTTTCATTTTCTTTCCCAGTGTAGAACTTCTGAGGATACATGTTTGATAAGTAATGATGGGCATTTGCTATAATTTGGTAAAAAGAAAATTGCTGCCAAAAGAAATGTTCATTGTGCCAAACAAAAAAAAAATCTGTAAATTTTGACAATGTGTTTTATTTTTTGTTAAGTTGGGTTTAAAGTTTTTAAAAAGTTGAATAATAATTAATGAATAATTAATGAAGTTTACGGGCTTCTGGACACGAAGAATAATTTGTCTGTAAATAAATAAAACACGAAGAAATAAATTGTAATAAAATATTACAAAATTATATGGATAGAATCCTGAATTTCTCATTCTCCTTGAAGCCAGTCTTATCCCCCCTCACCAGGAACAGATACTAATATTAGTTACGCCACTGTGTTTAATACTCATTACTATTTTTTTCACGAATATTACTTAGTATGACTTTCTGTTTAAGTTACTGAAAAATACTTTCAATGGTGTTTATACTTTAATTAAACACCCTGACAATGTTAAACGTAGTGCAAAACTTACTACTAAACAGTAATATAATGGACCTTTTCAAATACTCCACAGTTTAAAATGTTAATTTTTGAAGCTTTTCGTGAGGATTACGATAGCGCTATCAGATATTGATACTTTGTGAAAAATGTATGTGAGCCATTAAACCGAAAGGAATGTTTTAGCAGGATAGAGTTATTTTAATATCTAAAACTAAATCAGGTGATAACTCTTTGAACGGCATGAAACGTAGTATAACGCAAACAACATATACCAGCAGTCCAAAGTCAGTTATCTTCCAGCGCGGTCGTGGTCTGGCAATTTACTCAAGCCCTTCCCTTGCAACTAAACCTTTTCCTACCTGTTTGGTCGGTGTGACAATTGGCCCATAGTGCTAGATTCTTGAAACGGTGTAGCAATTTACCTCCACACGGATTTCCATGATATTCATCCAGCCGTACTGTACTGTCTACTGCAGTGTTCTGTACTTTGGTACAGACGTATCAAACACACTAAAGAAAATTAAACAAAGAACTTACAACTATTGCAAAAACTGTTATAACCTGTGCCAAATAAACTCAAGAACGGAAAACATGTTTAAGGCCACTGAAACGGATTACTGGAGGATCAGCTGGAAAGTCAAGAAGGGAAAACAATAGGTAAAAGAATAATACAAATGTTGGGAGTAACTGACATTATGGCATCAAAAGCAAACAGTTAATAATGGTATGGAGTGACAGAGAATGGAAGAACTAAACAAATACTAAAAATATAAAAATACTGAAATGGAGAGCAGAAAGATGAGAAAAACGAAGTAGACCGAGGAAAGCTGGAGAGAAGGGGTCGACAACGATACCAGAGAGAGGGAGAGAGAGAAACAGAACGTCTATGAATGAAGAGAGACGTATAATGGTCGGGAATAGGAAAATGTTATAGAAAGTTGTAAACGGATGTACTCATAGAAATGTGTACATGAAATTGTACATGTTGAAGTCTGTGATTATTTGTGACAACGTGACAAACTGGGTAACTGGCTGAGAGACAAAATTTGATTCTGAGGGTAGTGCAAGAAGAACTAAACGTCCAACAAACTATAGCACAAATAAAAGAAGTTAGATTCTTAATTCATAAAAAATAAACATGACGATTACATGGACGAATTCTAGAGAACTGAATAAAAGCTGCTAAACGTGATGCAGAGTAAGAAAGTGATTTTCGTGAGGAAGATCTTGTATTGAAAATATGTTTTGCTTGAAAGAGCTTTGTGAAAAATTTGTCAGCTGTGGAATGGTTGTCTGTCTAACATTTACTGATCTGCGTAAAGTGTATGATAGCACTTCGTTATCAAAGCTCCGGCCCATCGTATACTAAGCAATAGTTAGCGCTGCCCATATTATGGGAAGACGAAACTTTTATGAAAAATGTGTCAGTGCCGTTATATTAGAGAATAAGGTGTCCCAGTACTTTGTTAACAAAAGGTTAACGTGAAGCATGTTCCATACCACTTACTTTATTCAATATTTATATTGACGTAGCTTCAGATAGATGCTACAAGACACTGTCGTGAAGTGTTACTCTCAACAACCGACGACTATCTATACACGCGATCGTATTGTCGTACCATAGAACGAAAGTATTACAATTACATGATGCGAAAATTCCATAAGGAATACAAATCTTGGGGCCTCGACATACGATTTGGAAAAACCGAACAGCTGGTTATTGGGATTGAAGAAGACACTAGATTCGCATAGGCCTATTATACAAATAGTATTCTTTTTATGTATCTTGGGGTAACATTACTGAAATATTGTAGAAGTAATGAAATTATCACAAGCAAAATACAACAAGGAAAAATAGTGAAAGGGGAGCTGAATTTTTTGACTTAGAATGGGTAAATAACCCCAAAACAAAGACTATTTTTTCTGCCATATTAGAAAGCATAGTCACCTACGGCCCTGATATTTGGAGATAAATCAGAGAAACTCCCGAAGGGTCCAAGCAGTAGAAATGGACTATTGGAGAAAGCCTTGTGCCGGAGGGGGGTGCAGGCTACAATACGTTAGAAATGAAGATGTCAGGAGCCTAATTCGTGTAGACATAATTTTAGACACCATAAACTATGAACCACCTCATTGGAGTATAGCCGCATGGAACGAACGCCTGATGATAGTTGGCCCAAGAAGTTGTTAAACTGGGTTACAACTAGAACACGGAAACGGGGTAAATCCAGGAGATCGTGGAAGAAGGCTATGTATGTCAAGATGGAGACAAGAGGCTTGCATCGTGGTGATTGGAACAAGAGAAACGTGAAAGAGCCTCCTTATTACAAATAAGGCAATTTGTAATCCGCATGGATGGATGGATACAAATAAAATTTTTAAAGACGCACATAGAAACACTCGTTTACAGCAAAATCAAAGAATTTCATGAAATTTAAACACTTTTTTAGTGGCTGGAAAGAACTTTAGAACACATAAAAACTTTAGTGCCTGAACGTATAAGAGCATATGTATAAGGAAAGTTCCATTGAATTAGTTTGGGCAGAAACAGGCAGATGAGTATCAGTAACAAAAAAAAAAAGAAAAAAAAGCAACAAATCTCAATAATCATCAAATACTCAACTCGCATGTTTGGACATGTCACTTTCCACTTGTTGACCTCTAAATTTTGTTTGACTTTCGTTCATGTCATTGTGTCAAGTGTGGTTTATTGATTCTCTATTGTTATGTCAATCGTCGTTCTACTGCCACTGCTACAACACACTCGCATTATGCATACTCAGAACAATGAACAGGAAAACAAATGACAAGAAAATTTATTTAAGTTATGAAAATGAACGTTTTATTTGCTAAACGTATATAACATACGGTACCTGCTTTTTGAGGTCTAAATAATCTACCATAGACTGTAAACTAAATATGTAATAGGTGTGATAGTAGGTAGTGATAATATCATCACAGTTAAAACAGTATTTGATATTCAGTAACGTGAATTCCAAAAAATTCCATGAATTCACTGTTCATAAATTACAGTACGCAGCTGCTTTGTGGAAATTAAACAATTATTCTTTATTCACTTCAATAATTTAGTTTTAAAAAGTTTAGTACGATTAGCTTGTAATATTAATTAGTAAGTAGAAATTTAAATAAACATTTTATAATCTCAAAATGATTTATGATCTCAAGTAACATTTAATTAATTACATTATAATGGCTTCGTTATAAATTTTAATAAATGTAAACAACGATCACTATTTAATCAGTTCTTTCTCTTACTTATTCAATTTAAAAAGTCATCTATTAGTGATTTATTGTGGCTTATTACTTAATACATAGATTCATTTTAAACTAAGACTTTATGTCATTTAATAAATAATATTTAACATGTACATTTCCAACAATAAATATTAGTTAATTTGATATTGTTTTGTCACACCATTTTATTTTATGAGAATTATCTTAACCTGTAAACACTTTCCTGATAAAAGAAATAACATTTTACAAAATCAGAATATTAATATGATTTATGTTCTTGTAAAAAAAATATCCATGTGTCTATAACATTATTTTTTATTACTTATATTTTGAATTCAACAAAAAGGAAGATTTCCTTATTTAAATTTAAGACACACGTCAACTAACTACTTTGTGAGTTATGAATATATTGTTCATAAACATATTTCCCGAGCCTATAAATAACATTGCTACGACAATTACGAAACGCTCTCAAAAAGTCAACACGTTCTCGGCTAGCCGAGCAGGTCCAGGTCTCGGTCAAGGCCGTGCAGTAAATTACCGTCTAGACTGTTCGAGCACTTGTAACTATGCAAATTAGTGGAACCTCTGCAGGACCTATATAAGCAACAGCGGCCGGTCAGTTACACCTGGCTATATTGTAGAGTGCGGATCAAGTGTTTGTTGTGGACTAGTGGAAAGTGATTATTGTGTTACAATTAGTGCTGAAATCTAATACCTGGAAACTTATGGGCTCATTGTCTGCAAACAGCAAAGTTATCTGTGAAGGTGTACCATTTTATTGCCATTTCACTGAATTGTGAATTGACTTGATCCAACATGTGGTTCTGAGAGACGAAAAGACCGGATAAAGGTCAGGCGGCTTTGTTTGGACAGAACACTGTTAGGAAAGGTCGACGTAGGCTTATTGTGAGAAATATTAGAAAAGGCGTTCGTATTACAAATATATAGGATATAACACAAGAGAAGAAGCAAAACTGAGTAGAGTACAATATGAATGTCAAAAAACCCTAACTAAATACTATAATTATTAATAAAATTTTTAAAAAATATTTATTTGCTAAGCCTAAGCAAAGATCCAAATTTTGTTTTGTATGTGTGTGTGTGTGTGTGTGTATTTGCGCGCGCGCTTAAATATACAACTTTCCTAAACAAAGGCAAGTGTGCGCACACATACGTAAAACTTAAACGTATTCGTCAAAGTCGACTACTTACAGCTTCTCTTACTCTGTACAGCTACTTAATTAAAGAGCTCCATAGTCATGATCACATTGCCCGTCCTGATACTCGACCAACTGATTCTATCAGTGGATAAGCCAGCGCCTAAAATCTTCTTCTTCTTCTCAGGGTATACGCTTATAGCCTGGTCCGTCTACAGTCCTGTCATCTTCTGAGCCTACCTACATCTCTTTTTCCCTGGAGTCTGTATTTGATCCATGTTTTATTAGACCGTCATCGCTCATCCTGTCTACAAGCTGTTTCCATTGCAATGAGATTCATTCGGTATTCCATGAATATTACGAGTAGTAATGAGGTTGGTTAGTAAAGGATACCAACCTTTAGCTAAGTAGACAGGTGATGAGGCGCCATCTTAAGGTGTACTGTCACACCAGATTTTTCTGTTGAGGTTGTCTTATTTAGCCTTCTATACAGCCTTAAAGACAGGGCTACCACCACCGTTATGGACATAGCCAGTATCCCTGGACAGGGAAGAGTGGTATATCTCGCTGTACTGGGTCCCCAGAGGAACATAAACGACTCGTAGGTCGAGCCCACCCCGCGCAGTGGACGCGTCCGCTGAGTATTATCTAAGTGGAACTGAGGGGCGAGGCTTCTGACTTTCCTTAGGCTGGATTAATGCCTACGTGTAGTGCCGCAGGCAAAAGTAGAGCTTAAAACAACTACTGTTGTAGACCAGCACTAGTTAGACATATTGTTCAAATGTTGGGTATGGTCTTAAGGGTAATAATGAATAAATTTGAAGGCCATAATGAAAGCAGACACAATTTACAGGCTATATATAGTGAGCAGTTGATACGGCGTCTGTTTTAAAATAACGGGTGACAAGCAAAATTGATAGTAGTGGAAAATATTGCACTAATATACTGGATAATGATGACAGCGATGGGTAAAATGGTAGTGGTAATGATGATGATGATGATGATGATGGTAATGACTTTGATGATGATGATGGCGCTGATACAGTTTCACTATGTAAAGCATTGTCCTACTACACTCTAAGCTATGCCGGATTGATTCAACCCTTAGTTGGATTTCTGCCTCCAACGGGATTGGTCTTAGTTGCGCATGACAGTCTAACAGTGAAGGTGATTTTATTATAATTCATATCGAGCAATAAATAAATCTTAATAGGGCTATCTCATTTTAAAACATCAAAGTGTAATACTGTATTTTGTATGTGAATGTAAGGGCCTTAGTAGACCCGCGAGTATTGCGTCCGGCTACCAATCTAGAGGTAATGGATTTGATTCCGGGCCCACCATTAGGGAAACTTGACCAGTGGAAATTAATACCTGCGATAACATTCTGTAGCGGCTGAAGCGTAGTGTTGGCCACATTTCCTTCCTTGTACGCCAAATAGTTCACATAAACTAGGCTCCCTTCCTGACTCTTAAACTACTTTAGTGATACAAATGGAGTACTACTTTTGCTACTAAGAAATTGTATTAAAAAATCACTGTTCATATTGACAGGCGTAGGCATCCCTGTTGTTTCACACACCATTTTCTGCGAAATCCTTCGTCAATCCGTTTTGGTATCCTGTCTGAAGCCATGGGCATAATATAATTCGATCTGATTGCTGGTGTATCAACAATGTTAGTTCTGTGCTGTTTTGAACTCTGTTGTATTGCTTGAAGAAACTGCATCCCTTAAATATGTAGTACCCTTAGCCTTACACTAGGCTAAGGCTTGTAAGTGGTTGTAACCTTCATCCATTTCCACATTTTTAACTATACTCTCGAATAAATCTTCGGAAAAGAGAAGTAGAAACCCCCTTTTGGAATGTAAATTAAAAATTGAAGTTTAAACTGAATTACTATAACAAACTTACAACATTAGAAATAAAAACACCCTTTAATATTCATGTTTAATAATAATGTATTATTAGATAACATTAGATAAAAGTTTATATTATTGCAAAATAAAATAAAATAAGTTGCATTGAACTGTAAAATTGACTAAATGGAATTACTATGAAAATAGTGAACAAGGTCTGATAGAAATTTTCCTTTATACAGTAATAGAGGAATAACGAAATAAGCGTCTCTACGCTAGAATTTCACATCATTTACATTGTTTTTACGTCCATGAAAACATATTCTTAGGATATTATGACATTAATAAAAACGTCATTACTACGTCAGTAAATAACAGAAAGAATTTCTTAGTATTTTCTATTTCTAAAAATAAACTGTTTATAGGCAGTTACGAGGCAGACCCGTGAACTATGCGCATTATAGTGAAATACCGATCATTTTATACGCATATTAACTTGGCTTGCGTCATGTCATTCAATATTGTGTACACAAATTTTAACACTGGAACTTGATTTGTGTTTGTATTAAAATAAAGTATACAAAATGTAAGGAACGTTAAGGTTATTAGTAAAAGGTTACATAAAAGTATAAGGAACATAAATGTTAAATGGAAAATGCTTAGCACTTTTTTAGTACCCAGAACACAATTTGGGCAGGTGTAGTACTACAATTCGGGGATGATGGATCGAGTCCGAGACTCCGGGGAAGCACTACGATCAATTACAATCCCTTGTCCCTTGATAAGACAAGAAATTAGTCATCAATGCAATAAAAAATTGTAGTTTTTTATTTTATTTGCAATATTATATTGTTTAAAGTATTTGTGTCAATACTAAAATATAAAATTAGAAATTAAGTGTATTTGTGCATAAAGTAAATCGTACCTAAACCCTTTTAATAAAAGTATAAAATCACAGGTAAAAAGAAAGTTAGAAGCTACAGAAATGGATGCTTTGAGACGAGCTGCTAGAACTTCAAGACTAGACCGAATACGAAATGAAACGGTCAAAGAAGAAATGGGCGTACAAAAGACAATCATCGACTGCATTGAAGAAAAACAACTAATCTGGTACGGACACGTACAAAGAGTGGGACAAGATCGACTACCAAACAAAACAATGAGATGGATACCTAGAGAGCACAGAAAGAAAGGAAGACCCAAGAAAACATGGATAGAGCGCATAAGAAGATCAATGCGCGATAGAGGACTAAACGATGAAAACTGCAACGACAGACAACAATGGAGGTTGTGCGTCGGACAACATCGAAGGTCGTTTTGACCCCGATTTAAAAAAAAAAATGACAGGTTCAGTATTCTAAATGTCACTGAAGCTTACACCAGGCAAAAAAACCGACTACTGTCAAGTGGTCGCTTTCAAAGCGAGGCAGATCTGGATTTGAAGGCGCCTGAGGGTGGATTGTTTACTGACGTCTTTCAGTAGAACTCTATCCAAGTTCTACTGACATGTAAAGACTTCCTTATCAGTTGAGAAACCTGAAGGCGATCAATGTGATAATACACATAATATAATCTCTCCGGACATACAGTATATCGACTGCAAACATTATCAAGATAGAAATCGTTAACTTTATGTAATTAAAGAAGGAAACGTCACCTAGACATTTCTGTCAGTAAACAGCTAGGCCTTCTGTGTACTGTATTCTCTTGTAACAACCGTTACGTTATTCATCTTTTGTCCTCGGAAATTTTATTATTAACATAATATACTCTTCTCGAATATATGCCTGATAATTATCCGAGTACACGTACGAATAAATATTCAATATATTTATTGAGTTCATATTCAGTAAATAAATATATATATAACAGTAGTACCAGTCACTGTACAAGTAATATCTTAATCATAAAAACGAACCATTTTACAAGCAGGTAAAATAAAACGTCACGACAAAACACGCGTAGAATGTTTTCATAGCTGATGCAACGTGATGTAACGTTGACTTTGCGAATTCTTGAATGTACAATCACGTGTTGTCTTGATCACGGTACAGAAACAGTTCAAAGAAAATGTGAAAGCGAAGAAAAAATTTAAAAAATCGTGTGCGACGTCACTGTGAAGTCGTCATGGGACCGTTTCTGCTGCCATAGTGACGTCGTAAAAACACACACTTAAAGTAAATTGAGCCGTTCTTGTCGAAACAAGTTTGAGTTACTCAAGTCAATTACTTTGTAATTTCAGTCACAAGCGTTCGTGCTCATAATCCTGTATATGTGACATGAATGTACACAGCTACAACAAACGTAGCGATAAATAAGTATACGAATAAAAAATCAGTTTTTGCAACATATGTTATCTTATAAACCACAAACGGATACTGTTTGCTGCTACGAATGGTGCTTTTTTAAATTAAGTGTACGGTTAGCCGTTGGGTTCCGTAACACGCAATATGTCTATCACCTAACAGAAGAAGAGAAGCAAGTGTACGGTTAGCCGTTGGGTTCCGTAACACGCAATATGTCTATCACCTAACAGAAGAAGAGAAGCAAGTGTACGGTTAGCCGTTGGGTTCCGTAACACGCAATATGTCTATCACCTAACAGAAGAAGAGAAGCAAGTGTACGGTTAGCCGTTGGGTTCCGTAACACGCAATGTCTATCACCTAACAGAAGAAGAGAAGCAAGTGTACGGTTAGCCGTTGGGTTCCGTAACACGCAATATGTCTATCACCTAACAGAAGAAGAGAAGCATTAAGTGTACGGTTAGCCGTTGGGTTCCGTAACACGCAATATGTCTATCACCTAACAGAAGAAGAGAAGCAAGTGTACGGTTAGCCGTTGGGTTCCGTAACACGCAATGTCTATCACCTAACAGAAGAAGAGAAGCATTAAGTGTACGGTTAGCCGTTGGGTTCCGTAACACGGAATGTCTATCACCTAACAGAAGAAGAGAAGCATTAAGTGTACGGTTAGCCGTTGGGTTCCGTAACACGCAATATGTCTATCACCTAACAGAAGAAGAGAAGCATTAAGTACACGGTTAGCCGTTGGGTTCCGTAACATGCAATATGTCTATCACCTAACAGAAGAAAAGTTCGCTCAACAGTGGAATGCATGCACTGATGACGGTGATAATTCATACAGACTGGTAATATTTGCGTGCTTACAACTTGCATTAAAGTTCGTCTTGCACTCATGTTCAGAACATCAAAATATTCATTAGTTTTGAATAATATTTGAAGTACCTAAATACAATCCATTATTAGATGCAGCTAATAAGTTCAGGTACCTGGTTAACATGATAGATAATGAAGGGTCCATAAACACGACAATACATGACAGGATACAAATAGGAAATAGGGCATATTGTGCCAACAGCAGACTATTGAGAAGCAAACTCATTAGTCGTAACACAAAAATAAAAATATATCTGACACTTATCAGACCGATTGTTACTTATGGAGGCGAGAGGCGAGACATGGACATTGACAAAAAAGGAACAAGGAACGCTAAGAAGGGTTGAAAGAAAGATCGTAAGATATGTTTATGGCCCGGTTAAAGAAGATGACGACTGGAAAAAAAGAACTAAGCAGGAGAAGACGATCTATTGAATCATGAGGACACAGTAAGATTCATAAAAGCTCAACGAATACAACAGCTAGATCACCTAGAGCGGATGGATGATCAGCGTATACCAAAGACAATCATATAAAGCAGAAAGGTCTGCCTAGGATAAGATGGTTGGATGATGTGCTAGAAGATCTCAGAAGAACTGATGTGAGGGGTTACACTGAGACGGCAATGGATAGGAGACTTTGGAGAAGATTGGTGTCGGAAGCCAGGGCTCACGTTGGGCTGAAGTGCTAAAAAAAAGAAGAAATAAAATGAACTAGAACAGTGACTCTCAACCAGTAGTTCGTGGGGCTACAGAAATGTCACTATAAAAAGTAACATGTTCGTCTAGACTTGTTTATGAAGTGCAGCGTAAACAAGTTACTTGAGTGTGAAAGCCACTGACCTATAAAAAAAAAACAAAAAAATCGGCTGGATGCAAGCGACTGGATTTGAGCAGCAGTATCAGCCCAAAAATTCTACAGCTGTTGAAATAACTGACACCCCAAAATTAACAATGATTGATTTCAAGTAAGACAGTGATAATGTTAGTCGATTTAGTTACTTCGAATGTAATTTTTGTTGATAGAAATTAGTTAAATTAAATTAGATAAATAACATTAGTTAAAGAATACATTTACACATCCTTAGTGGCTTAAAGTTCTTGGTAGAACTGGGAGATCCATATTTTATTTAACTTTTGACTTAATGGTCATCTAAGGTTGGGAATCACAAGGCACATTGCTAGTCGTACCTAGGTCCATAGGTGGGTTTTGGTGGATAATCCACCTCCGAGGGATAAACAAAAAGGAAATGTAAACAAAATTTTTAATTTAATTAATTTAATGTTAAAAATTGTTTAAAAATTAAAAAATATGAGGTAAAAATGTGGTCATGTAAATTGAATTAAATCATTAGGCTGATTAGGTACGAGACTACGAACACTAATAACGCTGTACAGTTTAACCGTATTTCGATGTATAAACGTTGCTAGATGTCTAGTGATTGAAGGATTGTTCAAATTTTTATAGTGAGTTAGTTTTTCAGACCTCCAGTTAGCAGATAGGATAGAGGTAGCCCTCGAAATGTGTCCATCCGCACTGTATCCAACTCGATTTACGATATTTACTGTGTAGTAACTCATTCCACAGAAACTCAACAAATTTCTGTATTAAACAGTTTTTTACTTCACATATTATTCAAATCTTATATAGACGTGCCTCTTGATAAACACGGGTCGATCCGTATTTAACATATTCTGTGTAAATTTTTTAATTAGTAATTTATTTTCATTCCAAAAACAAACCAACAATTAAAATCTTGAAACATGTCCGTTATTCCGTAAATACGCAAACCTAAGACCCGTGGCTTCCAAATTACTAAAACCTGGTCAAAATATGAAAACGTTTCCAACTCATAGGAAATCTGGATAGGAGGGTTTCTGAGGTGAT
The DNA here is from genome assembly GCA_034769895.1 of Magicicada septendecula. NCBI lineage: Eukaryota > Metazoa > Arthropoda > Insecta > Hemiptera > Cicadidae > Magicicada > Magicicada septendecula. Next base: position 218,314,041 of record CM068370.1, read on the forward strand.
ACGATAATGATAATGAATACGAGGGTAAAATAGTGAAAACCAAAATGGCGGAACCACTACGATTGTTAGAAACACAGCATAGACAATAAATTGTATAAAATTATTTACCTAGAGATTTTTAAGGTCACTAGTTACGAATGTAACTAAAACAGCAAATATAATAGACACTGTCTATAAAGAAAATGGTTGATTTAAACAAAATAGACACTTTTGTGAAGATCGTTACCTTTAATTTAAAATAAAGTAAAAACTATAAACAGTTAGTTGTATTTAGTGTAAAGTCAAAATTTTGAAACAGTAAAAGCGTACAAAATTTGTAATAGATGTCCATTAATTTAATTACATTTAACAATAATATTAAAACGATATTATGTAATGTTATTAATCAGTTTTAGTCTACTAAATTTTCAGTGTCATAGGCAATTGCTTGTTAAGCACAAAGAGTGGAGGCTGACTTCGCCATTCATTTCACCTTTTGGTGCAATCAATAACTGCACTGTTTCTAGTAACGAAGATTTAAATTTCTTTGCAGCAATTTTCTTAGACTTGATATAAATGAACCTGTATTCAACGAAGGGCCGTATGAAAATATCTTTGTTCTACTGCTTTTCCTTTAAACCGTTTAATATATTCATCTGTAGATTACTGCGTATCTACATATGTCTGGTTGGCAATAAAGGAGAAAATATTTTTTATTTTTTTATTTTATACGGTCCAAGTCACGTTATATAGTAAATAATTTACCTTATTGAAACCGTCCAGTGACTTCAAGTTGTATATTTATGACGCGTTTCGAGTCATATGACCCTTCATCAGATAGTTATCACTCACAAGGAGATCATAAAATATTAAAATTCACAAAAACACAAAAAACACACATATGTATAATTGTAAAACTTATACAAGCATCCGACACATATTTTCATCAGAGAAAATATTGTTTCTGTGCCACGATATAAAGTTTTGTGTGCTGAAGTGGGCATATAAAACCTCGGTTACACTTCTACAAAATTACGAGATGTTTCTACTAAATAGTCTCAAAACGTAATTAAATTGGTTCCATGGCTACTTCAAATTGTTTGCAATATTAAATGACGTCGCGTAATCAAACTTTCATCAAGTCCTGTTACAGAGGCGGGAACGCTTGACTTTGCAAAACAAACCGTCCAAAGCGTTTCAAGCTGACTGTCTGGAGAGTTTCTCCTGGGAATCTCTAAAAATAAATAATTTGCTACGTAGACGAAACATAAGATTTGTAAGAATTTATAACAATTACAAAAAAAAAATAAAAAAATAAAGTACTAGTTAATTACAAAATTTTATAATTTTTTAGAAAGATACTTGCGCGTGTGTGTGTGTGTGAGAAGGATAGAGGGACAGAGAGAGATGAACATAATATGGAGATTGGAAAACAGAACTCGATCAGTGCATACCATTTTTATTAATAAATAAAATCTTTGAATAGGTTTAATTTTTAAAACTACAAACTCAAATCCAAGAGAAGAAAATTCGAAATTAAATGCGAAGGGTCATTTACATTGCGACAGTTAAATGGTGCAAGAAATCTTTCTGGCCAAGGTAAGTACTGAACCTGTAACAGTAAGACATTAGCATATCGCGTGCACGGTGTATGCATCCTGCAACCTTATGGTCACGTACAGACTGTTGTTTTGGCACTGTAATTCTCATAACAAATACACTTTTATTGTAGGCTTACAAATAAAAACAATTTACGACCCTTAACTCTATAATAACGTATGATTAGTACACTATTTGTTCTCGAAGATACAGTATATTTTACAGTAGAATATTGTAAGGCCGTGGATCCAAATGCTGTAAAATTATTTTTGAAGTGGTCAAATTTTTCTGTGAACTCTTTGCTTCCACTGAACATATTTTATTTCAAATAGCTTTATCTTCATCTACCCTCAACATTAGGTCCATGGCCTGTTGTGCTCTCCATGTTACAGCTCACACCACATTACACAACAGACAGAGAATAGCCAGTCCCATATTGCCCTAACCCCAACAGTATGTGTGCAATTATACCTAGGTAGGGTTGTAATGACTAGACCTTGACTCGAAGCTACAACACGCCATGGCCAATAATATGCTTATCAAAATCGAACTCTCTTCCAGTGAACTACCCTCCTTTACTTTTTCGATTTCGATAAGTGAAATGAGTAAAGAAAAGCGTCATGTTAAGAAAAACTTTATCTTCACTGGGAACCTAATGCTGCGGAGAAAACATGCACAAAAGGAGAATTAAAGTTTTAGACGTAAAAACATTGTTATTCTTTTTTTTTATTGCGTTTTTACGTAGAACGCAAACAAGTGGGCCTTGGGCCTTGAGCATCACCGCTCCCCCAGATCTGTATATCCACTTGAAAATTTGAATGCCACTATTATGACATAAAATTAACATATTTATCCAATTTCATTCTGTTTCCAGTTTTTACATTTTTATCAGACTTAGGACGTGAGAAACATGCACACTTCGAATAAAATTATTCGAAGAAAGTATTGTCCCAAAACTACAAAACGTCTTCTACAACTGTGACCTTTTCTACAACCACCCGTAACACTCCCCCCACACTTGTGTTGGTTGCCTGAAACACTTCTATTATATTTCAGTTGTTCATGTAACTCTTTGAGAATAGTAGCAGAAGTAGTAGTAGTAGTATTAGTAGTAGTAGTAGTAGTAGTAGTAGTAGTAGTAGTAGTAGAAGTAGTAGTAGTTAGTAGGAGCAGTAGTAGTAGTAGTAGTAGTAGTAGTGGTAGTGGTTGTGGTGGTGGTGTTACTGTTTATTAATATTGTTGAGATTTAGTTAGAAAATGGATTGTTTAGTTTGTGTTTATACATATCAAGTTAAAATTTTCTACTAGTATAAAAACATTCTCCTGTAACCGTTGATTAATAACTACATGTTTCTCAACTGACGTTTTCATTTCGAAATGATTGCACGCGTGGATAATAGTGCACTTTTTAAACACACGCGCTTAAACAGAAACCTTTTCATGAAACTGATTTTCAAGTATTTATTCGCTAGGAACATTAATAACGTACAATATCAGAATTTTCTGAATAACTAATCTTCAGGAAAGTCTTCTTAGAAATTCTTTAATCTTCACTTTCAAGCCTGTTTTATAGAAATAACATCAAATGTAACATCAAACTCGTTGCAACCAGTTGTCACGTTGAGAAACTGTCAAGTTAGATATTTTTCATCGGACGAATTTTTCATAAAAAGTTTAGTTTTGATGTAATATTTAAACTAAATCGAATATTTAATGCACTGAAATAACTAAATATAAAATTAAATTGAATACGTAGAGAGTGCACTGAAATAATATTGCAGAGGTATATTAATATACACATAAAGTATTAAGCATTAAATGTTTACGCAGATAAATTAATGTTTTATATTAAATTCTTATTGTCTTTAGCAACAGACACCTGTATAAATATAATTTCCCAGTGTAATCTTGTTGCAGACGGCACTATGGATCTGACAATCATGCACAGGCAAGTAGGTTACTAGGTTACTGGAACATCGGTAACTAGGTTACCACCCCACGTACACCAAATCAGTTACTAGTTTTTATAATGCGGGGTGGGGGAGAAACTACTTATAAGATAAACGTTACCTGAAATACGCTGCAAAGAAATATATTGGCGACTGCAAAGAAATACTACCTTTAAATTTAAATTATTAACAACTGCTAGGGGGTTTCGGTAAAAGAACGAGGGCCAAAATTGCATTGCTTTTACAATTGCACAATGGGCCAAACACTGCACAAATCTTGCAGTGTTTGGCCGAATTATCGTCATCACTAAAGTTCTTCAGCATGGTAGGTCAACTGGCGTCTCCATCGGATCTATTCCAAGCTTGAGCCTACATCACCCTGTACGCCATCCAAAAGCTTCAATCTTCTTCTCCCTTTCTGCTTCTCTACTTTTACGTTCCCTCAAAAACCGACATTAGTAGCCCACTCGTTCTCAGTACGTTTTCGATCCAGTTTTCCCTTCTCTTCTACGTTAACCTCAGAAATTGGCTGAACCCTTTTCTGTTCACGTGCGCTCAATCATCATTTTCTCTGGCGTTGGCTACATTACTCGTTCTGTCACTGTGATTATTTTGATTTTTATGACCAATCTTCTTCAAGACTTCTATCTTTTCCCGTACCTCTAGTTGTTCAGACATTCTTCACCGACCGATTTTCCATTTTTCTCTTCATTCTTCCCACATGAAATCCCATATACAAAACATACTTTCGTTTAATTCACTTCGTGTTTAATAATGAATTCGTTTTTTATTTGTCTGCTCTTTGTATACATGACTATCATAGTCTCGCAGATCACCCTCTTTCTCTCTCATATTATATAATCACCATATCATTCAAATAAGAACTTGAGGTAAGAAACAACTGCAGTTTAAGTCATGTACAAAAACTGTAAAGGGTAAGGAAAATTTACGTGTCGTTTTGATGTAAATGAAAGTATTTATTTGATAGAACGTCATGGCTGTAAAGAAAGTAACTCCTTATTTTATTTTGTGCGGCTTTTCGGTTGTGATGACAATTGGACAAAAGAGACTGTAATTGACTTTAAACGCCTTACTTAAAAACTTATTAAGCATGAAAAGTCTAAAAACCATAAAAACAATTAATTTCGTCAGCTTTAGTCTGTTACCCAAATTTCTGCATCCCTGAGTACAGGATATGGAGAAAATATTCATAAAAATAATAAAATAATGGAAAAAACCAATAGATTTTGTTTAGGGGTTTAGATATTTTGAAACTTTGAGGTAACTGTAATCTTTCTACTCATGGTCATAACGAAAAGGAAGGCTCTAGTAATATAGAAATATTTTTGGACTTGGTCGATTACACCTGGAAAATCGATGTTGCTTTTAAAAACCATATTGAAGAAACCCATATTTTTAAAGGGACCTCCTAGTCGGTACAAAATGAGCTTTATAGTGTGTGCCGAAAGCATACTGTAAAATAGATTGAGAAATTGTAATTTTTAACTCTAGTGGTGGACCGATACAACTGACGTACCTGCAAAAAACGCGGAAGGTCTTGACTTTTTGCTATAAATTAAACGGCCACATTCTCTCCTGCTTCTGAAACTTTTCAAATTCGTAAAAACAATATACAGGTGAATTGTAATAGTACATTTTGCAAAAGCTATTGATCCGAAAACTAATTTTAGATAATAATTCAAAAAAACTTAGCGCCCAGAGCAAAAGGTATTGTCTCTCATTAAAGAAATTCATTAAATAATTAAGAACAAAGAACTTAAAACTAATTAAGAACTTGTAACTATTCTCACAACTTCTTTGGAAACTGAGAGGTGTTTTTCAACTCCGAATTCATCAAATGGTAGTTTAAAAACTCCGCGAATGAAGACACGTTAACTGCTTCGGCTGTGGTTACAAAAGAACAGACGATAGTTCGCGAGATTACAAACTTCAGCGAACTAGTATTGAAAAAATTCATTATGGAGAAAACAGCAGATTAGATTTTACTTTAAAACGATAGCTCCATCAGCTATTGGGCGTGTCGTGGTTGGTGGATAGCGGTAGTTCTATTAGGTATCTTGGACAGCTATGAATATTGGAGAGAATGTACGGTCCCCAAGTCTTGGTTGCAGGAAAAAGTGATATCCTTATTTAAGAAGGGGCAACAGAATTACTGTGACAATTACAGAGGAAGTGGCCTATTAAATACATGTTATAAATTATATTCTCGAATACTTAATCAGCGCTTTAAAGCTATCCCTCATGCTCTTTTATTAGAAGAGCAAAGTAGTTTTAGAATTTGACAATTCTGCATTGACAATATTTTTCCAGTAAAGGAGATAAATGAAAAGAGACGCGCCATGAGTTTAGAGGCACACGTGACTTCTATCGATTGTAAAAAACCTTTGTTAGGTTATATAGAAATAAATTGTGTGATATTTTAATATGTAGAGGATTTCCACTTCATCTTGCCCGTGTCACACAGAGCCCGTATGCAAAGAAACTATTCGTACAGATTTAGGAAAGAGAAGATTATCACATAAGTCAAGGTCAGTTTGGATGACAGCGTGTCATATAGCTACACGGATCTCAAAGAAAGGCTCAATTAACACATTAGGCTAAAGTATGTAGATGACAAAATAATTATAGGAAAAATGAAAATCAGTTACAAAGGACTTGTAGATTCATCGATTGCATTGAATGCAATAGCGACATACATTGTAGCATCACGAGATAATACAAAAAAGGAAACTCAATTTAATCAACTAACCACATAGATAAATACTATGTGACTGAATGAGGAATGCAAAAAAGAATGAGTAATCAAATGAGAACAACCAAAAATAATTATATAAGGAAGAATTATAATAACTAAAACAATACACCATGAATAACAAATAAGTATTTTACAGATGCATGAATAAATTAAAAATAGGAATTTGGTTTGTAAACAAACATAGTAAATAACTTTACAAACAGACATAATAAAGGACTAGACTGGATTGTGACTTTAACATACTAATTACCCAATAAATTAGGGAAGTGATTTTGTATATTTTATTATAATATTGTAAATAATAATGTTGTAGCATGTAAGTAAAAAAGTATTTAGAGTTAAGCAAAATCATTTGTATAACACAAGCCTAAAAGTCAAGCTAGGTCTTTAACCTAAGGCTGGAGTTGTAATTACCTCATATATAGTGTTATGGTAAAGATAAGGTAATTATTTTCATAATTGTGTTTATTCGAAAAACATACAAGGTAAGATAAGTGAAAAGAAAAGTGATAAATAATAATAATGAAACAGTGCAATTGACACAGTGTAAACAATGATAAAAATATAAAGTATTATGAACCTAGTATGGCCAAAAGGTGAGAATGGCATGTATTTTATATAAAGTGACCATATAACAATAAAATCAACTTCATTAGTGTGAGTGACAATATAAAATTAAGTGAAATAAAAACATAAACGGGATTACGTAAAAATAATCAGGAAAAGTAAGGTTATATTAAAAACTTATATTTACTGGAGGCGGATAAAACAGCCCTGAGACCGGAAAATACACCAAACAAACCAAGGCCTCTTATAAATGAAGGGTTTTCTTTTCTAGTGTGGGCGTTCAAACTAAAGCGGTTGCCAATCCAACCAATATTAGAGAAGAAAATTATAGTAAAAAGACAAATAAAGTTATAGGAGATATCTTTTTATTCTCATTTATAAATAAATATTATTAAACATACAACTCAGAATACTGCTGAGACTAATTGAGCATTTACACTCATTAACAATCAATAAACCCAAATCTAACATATTTGGCGCTTACAACGTGAGGCGCTAAAGAAAAATATATATACACAGATTATTGCACATAACAACATTGAATACAATCTAAACAAATAACATTTTAAGATCTCTGATGCTAAAACAAAAACAGTGGTCTTCCTATGGAAGAATGCTATAAGAACAAAAATTGTAGTTGGTAATAATGTTTTGGAGCAGATATCAGACTTCAATTATTTGCGCGATTATGTCTCGTATGGGAAGTACCACGACATTAAGAGAAATTAAATAAATTTAGTTATATATGTAGAACAATTAGACGACTGCTAAGGAATAGGACATAGAGCTGAAGCTTTATAAGATCTTGGCAGTGCCAACTTTAATGTTTGGCAGTAAAACATGGACTCTCCTGCAAAAAGATACTTCTAAAAAACTAGCATCTGAAATGAAATTTTAAGAGCTCTTAGGGTATGTAGTTTGCGGAACCATCTTAAAAACGAGGATCTATATAGGAAAGACCTGAAGGTACTATCAGTTCTTGATAGAATAACGGAATACAGTTGAGACTGGAAGGCTCATGTGCAATGCATTGTAGACACGCGTATTCCTAAACGAGCGCTGAAGTATAGACTGGATATGGTCACTTTAATGTAATTGAGTTGCTGTGACAAAATGCAAAACTGTGAAACTCAGATTAAGGGCAACCGTTTGTATCGGCCATATAAGGACCACATGCCAATTTCAATTCTTTATTCTTTGTTCTTTTCTTTTTCGCCAGTATTCTTTCATCTTTTCACTGTGTCTCTTCTTCCTGTCTTCAGTCCACTTTGAACCTGCGTTATTCTCTCTCCTACCCAAGACTTTTTCCATTTTTAACACTTTTGCCCGAAAAACTTCTCTTTCAACTGCTTCTTCTGCCTTTATATTTTTTTTTCTAAATCCTTTTGGACTTCTTTAATCCAAGAGTAACGTTCGCTTATTATTTTTTTTTAGATATAAGTAACAAAAATTTGTATCAGTGACTTAAACAATAGACTTGAACTATCTCGTTTTTCTATAGAAAGTAGATTTATGTTACGCAGAAATCCGTATGCCTATTTTACTGTGTTAAAATGTTCGAAAAGAAATTTTCAGATTGTACATGAAACCTATTTTGTTTACAGTTTCTTTGTTAGTCACTTTTGATAAACCAATAAGTCTTACTCCAGAAAAATTATCATGATATTGGTGACAGGAACTCTTCTTTAGGCTTTACATACGTAGCGTTAAAACACTTGCAGGCTCAGCTTTTCTTAGAAACTACGCATTTGAAAGATTTGATAGTGAAATTTTATAAACTCATAAAAGCATTAAAAATTTATGTAACAATTCCCATGACTTCTTCAGAAACTAAGCGACTTTTTCAACTCAGAAGTTAATCAGATACTACTTAATTAACACCGTGAATGAAGACGGGTTAAGTACTCTGGCCATATTGTCAAAAGAACAAGCGATGACTTGCAATGTTTAAGACTGTAACGATCTAGTAATACAAAAATTCATTTTGGAGGAAAACAGATTAGATTTTTCTTTCAAACGATACTTTACTGATAAAGTAATTATTATACTTGGTGTATGTAGGCCTATACAGTACTCGATATCTAATTGTATTTTTTATTTTGTGTGTGTGTGTGTGTGTGTGTGTTCCATGACGAATAGCCTTCAACTTCGAACCAAATGGATTGTTTCACTGTTTATAGTTTATATACTTTATTTTTTTAAATACAGTTTTCAAGACGCTAGACGCTATGAGTTTTAGAAGTTTTAGAAGGCGCCTTTTCTTAAGTTTAACCACGAGCCGCCACTAAATATAAGTCACGTTACTTATGAAACGTTGTTAATGAATCTCTTTTTTTACTAAAATTTTTCATTAAAACTTATCTTTTATAATAGTTTAGAAAAACATAGAGTAATGGGGGGGGGAGAGAGAGAGAGAGAGAGACAGACAGACAGACAGACAGATAGAGAGACAGACATACATATAGACAGGCAGACAGAGACAGAGAGCCAGATAAATAAAGGGTGAGAGACAAATAGATAAACTGGTACACAGAAAAAAGATAGGAAGACAGAAACAGAGGGGAAGGAGACAGACAGAGATAGAGAGAGTGAGAGACGGATGATAGATAGACATACAGACGGAAGAAATCAATACAGATATGTTCACATGCTTTACATTGTGCAATCTATATATAATATAATCTATAAATAACAACAGTGATGAATCATATACCGGTAGGAGTAGCAGCAGCATGACGGGGAAAGTACTTGTTGAACAGTCCACGTAAACAAATCCTCAGCATGCCTTCCACGTGAAGTGATTTTTCTGAGCACATTTTATCTTCCATTTTCACACATGAACACACTGATACACCGACACAAATTCACACTACCACAAGCGAACGCGCTACGAACACCACTAACCGTAGTACCGGCGTCTCGGCGCTTTGCCGTCTAACTACTATATTTAGTTTGGGCTTCGTCGTAACACTTGGCACCAGATCGGTTTCGGTCAGGTGTTCCTGTCGTCTGATTCGCGCTGACAATTTTCACTAGAAAGTTTAATGAATCTTGATCCCTTAATGTTCGTACCTTTTATTTAATTATGCGTTACTCTTGTTTTCCCGTCGGATATAATAATTGTTTTCATTACAGTTATACGAACGTGTATGTTAGTCCCAACGAGAACCTTTCATTGCTTATATGGTCCGCAGCTTGAACTTTCATTTTATATACTACAGTATATACGATTTAAAACTACTAGAGTTACATATGTTCTGAACATATTATCAACATCTGGCAAGAAAGAAAAAAAAACAAAAACAATTATGAAACTAATATAGCCACGAGTACATGCAGGGAATCGTTTACCGTTCACACACACACATACACACACACATGCGCGCGCGCACACACACAAACACATGAGTATACGTATGATTTTTGATGTTTCGAGATAAGTTCCGGGTTGAAATTCGGTTTTCCCCAGAGGAGTTTTCCATCATCACAGTAGAGCAATCTCTGCAATTTCATGTATGATACCCTAGGAACAAACGATCATCCTATTCCTCATAGGACAAGGAGGGATCAGTTACCTGAGGATAACTGAAATTGATCTGCCGCGGAACCCCTCGGGGAACAAGCGGAGTAAAACTACAAAACACACACAAATTACAGTATATTCTAGGAGTGGAGGTAAAGTTATAAAGCATTTTCTAAATAAGAAAGTGTTTTCTGTTATAACACTATTAAAAGTGATACTTGCCACTTACATCCACACTGCTAGACAACAGCAGCATTGTCATATACAATTGTGCTTAGTTTGTGGAGTGATGTTTTTTCGGAGGAACAAAGAACTTTATTTTTGAGAACTTTAATGTTGAGAACTGCTTCCAATCCTAATTATATACCAAGTGATATGCTTGCTATCACAATTCATTGTCGGGTCACCGGAGATTTACTGACCATAGCGCTCGAGCGGCACAAATGTTTGACCGAAAGTAACGCGGAGAATATCCATGAAACTTTTCATCGTTCGCTAAAAATTTCTTTGATTCATTTTGCTTATAGTAAACTGATGGGTGTGATGATAAGTCTACAGAGCTGCTGAAGTTACGTCCATACAGCGTAACGTCTAGAAAAGAAAGCGACTTCTTTATTCTTGGCGGTTGAGAAGTTTCATTCGAAGTGACGTGTCCGTCCTAGACATGTTTCTGCACCGACGAAAATTGGTACCGCCTATTGGGTACGCAAACAATCAGAATTACAGGATATTGTCTTTGTATAACCACGTGCTTTCTACGAGCAGTGTTGTATGTTGTATGTTTCGGAAAATTGCTGCAACTATTTTTTTTTTCGGAGACAATCCTAGTTAAGCGTTACCAAGAAACAATCACTAGCTTTGATAAAAGCTGTTGAACACGATTGCTGGCTACAAGATGGAGCAACTACAAACGCACGGTACACTCGACTATTCAAGATTTACGCGATTTCTTTGGTCACCGGATAACTGTTCTCCAGTAACTTTCTGTGGGAGGCGGTGGTAACATCCTAGGTCACCGAACCTTTCTTTTCTTGATTTTTATTTGTGGAATTTTTAAAGATAATGTGTACTCAAACAACCCGCATGAAATTCATGACCTTATAAATATTTTAGACTTCATAATATGCTACACTGTAAAAGGTCCCATCCATGCATATGTTAACCAGCATGGTGTAAGCTTCAAAGTGTGTTTTCTTCCTGTTACTTATTTTGAACCTGTTTGGATTGATGAACAGACAAAAGGTTTGATGAGAACAGTGTAACTACGGTTGCGAGACTTTTCGATCGTTCTTCGTTTTCTTGTATGATAGGCTATATAATTCTTGTACTTGTTGATTTCGTGAAACATTTGAGTCTTCCATTGCTATATGCAGCAAGCGAACGTAAGTGTCTCACGGAGTGTAAAAATATCATGATGATAAATCTATATATATTTAACGTAGCTGTAAATAATATGTTTAATATGTAAATGTAGACTATACTGTATTAAATTCTGTTAAATATTAAATTTCCACTCTAATATTACATTAAAATGTTGTGTATGATAAAATTAACTATTTTTACTACCATGTTCCATAAGGAAATGGAAGTATGGTGATGGCAAAAAAAATCGTGGTCGATATTATTGCAGATTCTGATTGTACTACCCTCAAAACATGAAAAAAAGTCATTTTTCGAAAAGTGTCTGTCTGTGTGTCTGTAGATTTTTTTTCTATGGCAAACGATAACAGCCGCAAATTCAAACAGAATCAAATAATGTTTCGCACGCATCCCTGAATTGTAGAGGACTGAAGGCTTTTTGATTTTGGTGAAGATCGGTTAAGGAAAAGGGGTAGTTTACCAGCAACGTTTTATGTTTTAACAAGGGTAATGTTTTCTATGACGAACGATAACTGCCGTAAATTCAAACAGAATTAAGTACTTTTTTGCATACCTGCCTGAATTATAGAGTACTCAAGGCTTGTTGCTTTGGAAAAGATCAGTTAAGAGGAAAGGGTAGTTTACCTGCAACATTTTATGTTTTAAAAGGGTAATTTTATTTTTATGACGAATGATAACTGCCGCATATTCAAAGAGAATAAAATAATATTTTGCATACGTTCCTGAATTGTAAAGAACTGAAGGTTTATTGACTTTAGTGAAGATAGGTTAAGGGAAAGTGGTAGTTAACCTCCCACATTTAATGTTTTAACAAGAGTAATTGTTTCTATGACGAACGATAACTGCCGCACATTCAAACAGAATCAAATAATGTTTTGCATGCATCCCTGAATTATAGAGGACTCAAGACCTACTGATTTTGGTGAAGATCAGTTAAGAGAAAGGGGTAGTTTACCTGCAACATTTTATGTGATAACAAGGTTAATTTTTCTATGACGAACGATAACTGCCGTAAATTCAAACGTAATCAAATAAGTTTTGTATACATCCCTAAATGGTATAGAACTCAAGGTCTGTTGATTTTGGTGAAGATCGGTTAGGGGAAAGGGGTAGTTTACCTGCAACATTTTATGTTGTAACATGAGAAGTATTTTCATGACGAACGATAACTGCCGTAAATTCAAACAGAATCAAATAGTTTTTTACATATGTGCCTGAGTTGTAGAAGACTCAAGGCCTATTGATTTTGGTGAAGATCGGTTACGGGGAAAGGGTAGTTTACCTGAAACATTTTTTGTTGTAACAAGAGTAAAGTACTTCATTTTGATAAATAAAGTATCCTGATAAGAAGACCTTAATAACCCACTGTAGAAACGTAGATGAAATATCTATAAATGAAGAGGCTAGTTGAACGGGGTGGGGGTAATTTTCTATAAATGAAAATTATTGTTGAAGGGGGAGGGGATAATTTTTATATGTGTACTACGTTATCGGCAACAAAGTAGTAGTTTGTTGCTAAAATTCCTTCCCGGGATGTTTGGCCGTAGACCTATGTTTTCTGCAAAACCAGACGTTTCCGCAGTGCCGTCGACTGCCATCATCAATGAAAATCGAGTGCGATAACGTGTGGTTGTATACGTTAGTGACCACAGTACTGTGGTTAAGGCTGAAGCAATAAGTGGAAAAAAGTAGTTTCTATGGAAACATTTCATTTCGTAAATGATTTTAAATATAAATCTTAGAACATGGAAATCATGTATGGTTCTCCATACCGATATTTTAAATAATAACCACTTTTATACATTACAATACTCGTCTGAACATACTATGCCTAAAAGAGTTTTTCATACAATCCGAGTGAAGCTTTCATTCTCTGCACCTGGATAATTGCAGATTTATCTTTATATACGTGGAAATGTTTCATTAGCTTTAGGATGAATGTAGGTCAAGCTACTCTTTCAAACGTATAATTAACTGACAGAGTGTTTCATTAAGCTCTACTTCGGAATCTTTTTCCCTGGAATTAGCAGGTTAACCACTACGTCACTCGTACTCCAACTCCCTGAAGGTAAATAGGGACACGCACGATCGTAAATCTTCTTACACGGGCTCTGAGATTCACGGAATTAATTACATTGTTGAATGAATAATTACACAAATATAACAATATAAATGTAACTTACAATTGCTCCTGCTAGTTGTTTCATGTCCGTTTGATCGAATGCTGCTTGTATGACTACATTCTTGTGACTTATGACTTCTTATGACTACAATCATTCATTCAGTGAGAATGCATTTATTTCAGAATAACATCGTTTCACAGTCACACAGGGAGCGTCCTTTGATCGCTCGTAGAAATTTAAAAAATCAGAGAACCCTACACTGAATGTATATATACCTATATTAACTTGTTGATATGAGTTATGGGTTTTGAGTGAAATGCAAACAAGCAAAATATAGGATGTGAAGCTAAAGTGTCTGAGAATACTTCCACGGACGCTGAGTTTCTTGCATTCTTCTCTCCGCTTTTCAACGTGATAAAAGACAAAGAACAGTATCACGACTTTTCGAGAAGAGTCATAGGAGTTCTAGAGAAGGACAATTAGAAAAGAGGTTATCAAAAGAGACTTAGAGATACAACCTAGACTAAAGTGTATTGGAAGAAGACAGTTGAGTTGTTAAAATATGTATAGCGTAAGGAAAGATAAGACTAGTGACAAGTAGAGAAAAGCGAAAGTTGATAAGAATAACAAGTGGGCAAAATCTAAACAAATCTGGGGTCAAGTAATTTAGAAGGAAAATGTAAAATGAGCTAAAGCGACGATACTGACGGATAAGTAAAAAGAATAGAAGAATTTTGTGAATAATCGAAATAAAATGAAATTTTCCTCTACACATTGCGTAGTACTGGTAATGACTACACACACGCGCGCGCGCGTGTTTGTACAGGATACCTCATGAAGCTTTACTCGCTCTTTCGGGTCGTATTTTGTAGATTAAAATAAGACAAAAGTCACATAAACATTGTTCGGAAACGCTTTGTTTCAAGACACGGTCGCTCGAATATTTTCCCACTTTTTAGTCTCACATCAAAATGACTTATATGTAGACCTATTTACACATTTCTTTATATCTACCGATACGACCTGTTCACGACATACTGGCTGCTGTTAATCGAATCGAAAATTTTACTGGTATAAAATTGTTTTCAAGACAATAGTTTTCTGAAATTTTTGCGCACTTAATATGAAAATGCAATTTGCACGGAAACTAGTAAACTAACATAAGAAAATGTTTCCGCAAAGTCTCAGATCATTAAATTTTGTTTTTCTTTATTTACCACAACAACATTGTTCAGAACTGCAACCAGTGTTGCTATCAAAAGGATACAGTACTGTTTACCAAATGGTAAAAGCTTAAGAGCATGATAATGTCTTTCAGCCGCCAGCTAAACGCAACATTATTATGGTTACTGACCGACTGATTGTTTCTTTTGCGCAAATGTTGCGTTTGGTTTTGGCGATACCGCAGCGATTGCCTATTCGAATTCAGCTGCTTCGTTCGCTCGTTTAGTTGCCATCTCAATTTTCTTATTAAATCTACAACGTTTTACTCGTTCGTTGGTTTTCCTTCGCTTCTCTGCCAGTTTCATGTTGTAGAATGCATCGATTTTCTCCTGGTCAGTCATCGTCGACGCGAACGGTGTATTTATTAAGTACTCGTTCAATTCTTCGCACATCAAGTCATCTTGCTTTCGTTTTTGTTGCGATGGGGCCGCTGGTACCGAAGCTTCACCGCCGACAGCAACCGCTCGTTGCTATTCCTTCTCGAGCTTCTTTCGTTCCCGATACTTTCTTACTCGCTCGGCATTTTGTCGTTTCTTGATCTGAGCCTTCTCGTCGCTGCTATCCATTGTCGAACGCTGTTTTAGTCAGTCGCCACGTTATGGTTACTATATACCAGCAGCAGTGTATTTCACCACAACACAAAACAAACCTTTATTTACAGCAATCCCAATGACATTATGTATCTGTGTTATATCTTCACATTTCTGCGGTGAGTAATTAAATATAAAGAGGAAGTAGATTTGGATTTACGATGCGGTACAGACAAATATTTTAATGAATAGATGCAGGATCGTTAGCTGAATCACATACGAAGACAACCATTAACTAGAGACAGTAACCTATCTACAGCTATGCAGTGTTGTTTGCTTGTTAGGTCTTTAATCTGCGACGACGTTAGCATGTTAGCGGTCGCGTTTTTAGTTAATGATTCCCGGCTGGTAAATTGTGCTAACACTTGGTTTTAAACTTTCAGGACGCTTATAAATCTGGTTTAATTGTTTGCAGTGATATTATTTTTAACACTATATATAGCAAAGTATCAAAACAAACCTTTATTTACAACAATCCCAATGACGTCACGCAATGATGACGTCATACAGCGTGACGGTAAATAAAATGTTCCAGAAAGTTTCAAACGATGTCCAGCTAAAAGACATTATCATGTCAAAAGCCTTTTGTTGAAAGCTTGTTTTAATCATGCGTGTAAATAATGTGTCTTTAGATGAAGAATTTATATTGTCTTTTTACATAGAAATCTGTCAGATATATATAGTATTTTGTCCCAGAATGTACAGAAAATAATAATATGAAATATAAAAAACAAAATTAATAATAATATGTATAAACAGTACAAACCAAGTTCATCAAAAATTGTTATGAGTAGATATTAAACATATTTCTAAACCGGTGTTAAAAGTAATGACAATATAAAGTGTGTGTGTGTGTGTGTGTGTGTGGGTGGGTGGGTGGGTGGAGGGGGAGTACATAAATATATGTCATCATACGTTACCTTTTATTTGAGTCCTCTACTGCTCCAACAGTATCTCGACCTCTGCAATTTTGTTTACAGGCTGGTGCGCTCAGAATTGTTAATATTCTTAGAAATTATTGAGTAAAAAATAAACTTTACAATCCTATAGGTGAATTTTATATTTCAACCATGGAAATATATTATTTACGCTTGAAGTTGAAACTACTTGCTTAAGGAAAAACTTATTTTTTAGCAGACGCCCCAATTTTATTGTTCATTGTGGAGCGGGCTTCACACAACTTCCTCTCCACCGTGACTTCTGACTTCTCTATGAAGGTGGTGGAACGTGAGTTGTACCACGACCAGGGGAGCGTAACAGGCCGCAGGCCTAATGCTTGAAGACAGAAGAAGATTGCAAAAAGTACACATCGCCTTCAGATGTTCATATTATGATCTGCAAAATCTGAACATAAGAAGGCGATTTTAACCAATACAGCCAATACAGGTTTTGCAGATCAGTGCTAACAACACAGTCACTTCATAGATACAAAAAACATAACACTACTACACAACATACAAAAAGGTATAAAAATTCATTTGTTAGAAATTCTAGAAATTAGAAAAGCAATAAAAAGTAACAAAAATTTAACAAATGAACAAACTGAATTCTGTGTATACCCTTTATTAAAAGCTGTTATTAATTTAGTTAATATTTATATTTTGCATTCAGATTATATTTAGTTTTTACAGACACTTAACCTTCCGTTAGCTCCTACACCCCCTCCATCTTCACACCCCACACATGTCCGAATACACACCCTAAACAGATGATCACCACCCTAACATCCTCTGTTTATTTGTTCACTTATCTCTTTGACAATAGCTTGAAAAGCTGAAACGGCTGTCAGAGTTAAATAAAAACTGTGAAACGTACCAAGTGTTTATATATTTTTAAAAATGCTACTTGGTCGAGTTAAAACTGAGAACTCGCTTCACTCAATCAACAGTACCATTTACTGAAATAAGAAAACTAACAGAGGTGGACAGAACCCTTTGGTAGGCGAGAAGACCGTAGGTGGTCACGAATGTTGCTAGTTTTGGGGACGTAAAGATGGAAGTCAACGACCTTTTTGAGTATGAAAGGATGATTCTGTGGTTACGAACTGTAACCTAGAAAAGAACAGAAATTTTTGGAGAGTGAGTGGAAGCCATTCATTCCCCTGAATGGACACAAAATAATCATAATGATGTAGATAATATATTGTTTTAAGCTTACCTCAGGTACCACAGGTTTTTTACGTAAGGGGGACACCCGAAAAATATCGGGGACCGGGCCTTAGAGGATCCCATAGTTCTTATGTTTGTTAAGTTTGAAAGCACGTCTTGCTACCTGTCGATTATATTTCTAGAACCGATTAGCCGACAACGCTAATCAAAATTAGATGCTTACAGTTTTCAAATCTTAATTTTTCAGCTTTTTAGATTTTGAACATAAATCATGCACAGTGATAGAAAGTAAAATAGTGGCGTGCAGAGTGACTGGTCCAAGTGATTTTAAACATCAAATTGTAGCTGTGTGTGTGTGTGTGTGTGTGTGTGTGTGTGTGTGTGTGTGTGTGTGTCTGTGTGTGTGACGAGAATCCTATCGAACAGCCTAGAACATTCTCTACCGTTCCCCCGTCCAGTGTGGCAGGTGTTGCCTCAGTCAAGGCCGCTCAAAAGTAGTTTCCAGTGTATTCAAGAACACTTGAGATACGCATTAAGTGGCGTGAAGTGAGGATGGAAAACTTCTAGAATGGTTGCATTACCTATAAAAGCCATAGTAGCCGGCTTGTCAATTCAGTGGTGTTCAGTGATTTCTTTAGAGCGGATCGAGTGTTTGTAGCGAAGTGTTGTGTTATAATTAGTGCGGAATTCTTTATAGTTTACATTATTATTGCGTGTGGACATTTTACTTGAATTGTTTTAAGAGACTATTTTGTTGATTATAAATTATTATTTGTGATAATTAAAGTGACTCACTGGTGTCTTGTATTTTGTTTTCCACTGTACCATACGACGATCGGTTAGGCCGTCGTAACAATATATGTATATATACACATCGATGTTTTCAACAGCTATTTGTTATAACGTGTCAACTAAGCTGGTTGTTATTGTTCTAGGTTCTATTAACCGATGGCAGCGTAAAAGTATCATTTTTGCTATAGAAGGGACATACGAAATTCTATTCCTGAGCGTTTAGTACCTTTAGATTAAACTTATACGGTCAGTTAATTTTGTTTAATAAATGTAGTTTTTATAATAAGTCTGGTAATTACAAAGATTAATCTCTCATGATGGCGTAAATATATGGAAAATTATTGGTGCGACCCTCATGAAGTTCCTCTGTGTCCATAAAATCTATAGGCGGCCCTGCTTACCTTAAGCTTTGTACATTAGGCCTACAGTACAGAAACTAGACAGGAGCGTAATTTTATTCTAAAGAACTGGGAATTCTAAATTGAAATCTGATTTGAAGCGGAAGCATAAAATGTAAAGGCACTGTAAGACATTCAACACTGGGATCAAGTGACAATGTACAAAACACGATAGCATACGAAGGAAGTCACACACACACACACACACACACCCGCGACTAACAGGGTTAAATAACGATTCAGACTAATAAGCTGATAGATGGTGTATGTCACTGCCCTCTGTTATTTCATTGCCAAATAATAATAAAATTAACAACATAAAGTGATCCAGCATGTTGGCCTCTGTAACGCTGGCTCTGGGAAGCCCGCAGCTGGAGGGACACAAGTGTGAGCCTGAGTAATATGTCTCCATATAATAGGAAGTACGGGGCCAATTTATTGTTTAATTGAAATCCTTGTTCAGTCGGCAGTTCCCCCTCTACAGCTTTAAGGCGATTTAGTTCTTTTGAAAATAAATTTTGAAATTGCTTCTGCAAAAGAATTTATATTATTTAATTTAATTTAATTGCCCAGCATATGTTAAGAGCCTCCCTTATATGCAGATGAAGTTCAATTATAGTTTTCTTATCAAATAAATTTAAATATGTACAATAAAAGAGGTATAAGTATGAAAAAATATGTATTAGTTACGTTCTTCTTCGTATGTAATAAAAATTGACTGAAAATAATCTAATTCAATCAAAAAGCTACGAATTCCAAGGTGTCTTCATTGGAATTACTTTCCTTATATGGTTGGATAGTTGCCAGATGTTTTGGGTCGCGTTCAATGACCCGTATTCATCGTTTTATTACGTCTGCACAGCATTACTCACGCCAATTATTCCATGAAAATGTAAACATTATTATTTGATGGTTATCACGTACAGTGAGAGTGAAGTACGGAAATGATAAAAAGTTAAGAAAGGCGGGACTTTTTAAATAATCTAAGACTACAAATTACGTTTTCGGAACATTCTGAAAGGAAATTTGAAGCACTGGTCCGCAAGTGTGCAGCGTGAAGTCGTACGAGTGTCTAAATGCCTTGAGTCACGGAATAATAGGTAAAAACAAAACACACATGATTTTTGACAGATTTCTACAACGTGGTCACAGAAAATAGAGGAAAAATTTAGTAAAAACGTTTTAATGATTATAAATACTAGGCTGCTGTGCTCCAACACAAGTAAATTTAAAAGTCTGTGAATCAAAGCCTTTTGCTACATTCATCGAAGGAGCATAAAAAAAAGAGTTGTCCACAATATTTTAGTCGAATATACACAATTCACTGAGATACTCGCATGCTTTTCACAGACCTATCTCTTTCAGGCGTCCGTGAACTATCAGACAGACAAAAAGTTGAAATAATAAGCCTAAGCACAATGACGTTAGACATTATACACAGTTAATCGGAGTGCAATTGACGAGTGATGCAAGTAACCAGCTGTAGAGGATTCAGACACAACCAACCGAACCCGATGCCACTATAACAGCAGGAGGAGAGCAAGGAAGATCCATCCTATGATCGATGAACTTTTTTTTTTAAACTGAAGAAGCTAATGCATAATCTCTGATTGAATAAAAGAGAAACTTCTTGAATGTTTATCTCAACTATTCATAAACAATTAAACCACATTAAAACTTAAAAAAACATTTCATTGTTTTGTGTATGGTATTGTGGTGTGACTAAAAACATAACTTATCCCAAGCCGTCCAGACTATGTCACTTCGTAATTAAGTCCTCCGACGAAGAATACTAGTTTGCTGATAATTGAAAGTAAGAGGACAATAAAAATGATGGAATCGGAAAATTGATGTGTGTCTATGCGAGAGCGAGAGAGAGAGAGAGAGAGAGAGAGAGAGAGAGAGAGTGCTAAATTAGTATATTTCAGTAATTTGAAGAATTTGCTTGTTTATTGTTTATTATATATAAAAATTTATATTCATTTTACATTCTCAGTGATTCGATATAAGCATTTTGGAACTACAAGACATCTAAATTCGTTTTCTATCACTCCATTTGATTTCTTTTGTTAAACAACCTTTTTATACTTACAGGATTTTGTATTGGTCTACTTACCAATACAAAATTCACAAGTACAAGTACACTTTTACAGTAATAACAAAGTTTAGAAAATTATAAAATAATTTCAGACTGAATAATAACTATCGTTTTTGTAAGCATTTACTGAGGAAACTGATTTGTGGTATAAATTTAATAATTCATAAAATACTAATTGTTAAAGATTGTTCATTCATGAATACAAAATTACTGATTATTCAAAAACCGAACTACTTATCGTCTTGGTTAAAATAATTGGTGATAATTCGTGATGCATATAATTATGTTCAACGTGTGTCTACTCATTATCACGTTGAGTGAAAACCTGTTACTTTTGGTTAAAATTTAACACATGTTAATATGACTAATGGTTCGTGTAAACACACGGTAAATTGGAACGCGGTAGATGAAAGGAACAGTATGCCCGTAGGTAGCGCCGCAGTCTAGCAATAGACCTAACCTAACGTTTTCGATATTGACATATTTTGGCGAATTTAAATAATTTTACATTTCATAACGCAAACTAATTTACATATATATCATATTCGAACGTGAAATTCAATTTTCTTGAATATTACTTTTGGTTGGGTAACAAAGCGTCGGCAATCTGGGCATCACAGGTGGAGTGTCACATAACCTATCGTGCAGCCCTTGTCGTCGTCTATGATATTTAGAAAAACGTAATTACTTACAGGTATGTGCACAGATGCTATGTGAAGTCAGCGTTGGATTGTAATGTAAAATGCGAGCTGGACCTCTTGGTCTTGGCCTTCATGTTATCCTGCACGACGGCACCCACACTTCTTCCTACGAACACACACCGTCACCGACTACCGTGACGTCACGCGTCCGACGATCGATCCGAGCAGCGCAACCCCATCTACACATGGAAACGATTAATTTAGCGAGAGGGAGAGAGAGAGAGAGAGAGAGAGAGAGATTCAGTAACTGGGTCGAAACTAAACAGAAAATTAATTTAACCGTATAATGTCAGTGACGTCAGTATATTTATTTGTTACTCTTTAGTTTCAAACGTGATAGTGCGTAAACAATAGCATAAAAACTTTTCTAATGTTTGTAATTAAGACATAATTTAATAATACAGTATACACTCACTGCTGGAGTGGAGGGAACTGGGGAGGGTCCTAATCTGCAGTACAGGTTACTAAATTGTCAGAGCTTCACTTTACAACTTTTAAATTGAAGCTAATATTAAAAACGTACGTGTACTTACTTCAGTTTGCTATTATATGAACTATTGCATTAAGCGGCCTTTATTACTATTGTTAAATTAACAATCACAATTTAATAGGGTAAAACATTTCAAATTTTCATTATATTCGTTTAATTATAAACCACTAAAATACTGGTATATTCCAGAATAATCATTTCTATTAGTAATATTGGCGACGATTGAAGTGTACAATAACCCCGATATTCAACTTTCATATGTGCTAACAAGATGTCAATGAATGAAGTATATCTAACTTAGTAATATGCATCCAATTAATCTGTGGACTCAGTAAGATAAGAAGGGCGTTTTTTAATAAAATTCTTACGTTTTAAATTTTAGAGCAACTAAAACTATATTAAAAATAACAACATCAACATTTTAAATATACGGTAAGTTACATCTGTCAGCAAGAACTTTCTATATATCGAATTGTATTTAAATCTTTATTTTGAGAATCACCTTGTTTTTCAAATTTAATTAAAATCATAATCTTTAAAGACAATATCTATATTTTTAACTTCAAATTTTACTTATTCTAGTTAA
This sequence comes from Magicicada septendecula, assembly GCA_034769895.1. Classification (NCBI taxonomy): domain Eukaryota; kingdom Metazoa; phylum Arthropoda; class Insecta; order Hemiptera; family Cicadidae; genus Magicicada; species Magicicada septendecula. Next base: position 218,336,924 of record CM068370.1, read on the forward strand.
ACTTGAATTTATTCCATACTAATTAATAATAGTATTTTTTATTTAGTATTCACATAGCCATACGGTAAGTATTAACACATTTTTTAATTAAAGAAAGTTGATTAAAAACATTTCTGTGCGACATTTTTTTGACCAAATGGTCCGAGTTCTCCTGCATAGCAATGTATCAATATGAGTTTTATTTAAAATCGTATTTATAGTTTCGATCTTCATGCTAAATTTGATTTAAAAATTTATGCTTTTGGTTTATTTTCCACGCGTCAAATTTAGCAGGTATCAAACAAATTTACGGTTACAAGTTTCTCTCTGGGAATAACTTTTTTTCTAAAGAAACTTGAATATTCTTTGTGGCTCTAGACTTAGCATACTTCTTTTGTAATTTAGATTAACTCTTGTCTTGCATTAACAGAGTGTTACTTTAATCGTTAGTTCTATAACGACTAAATACGTATTACAGTCTTGTAATATAAACTTACAAGACATTACATTCAATGTGGCATGTAGTGCAGTTTAACGGCCTAAAAACTTTAAACAAGTATTTCTTGTCAACCAATAATAGCACTTCATTAAAATGATTTGTTACAATTGTATTGAGACAATACCAAAGGTACAATAAGATTCAATGAGAATTCAAAAGGGGAAGGCGAAGGACGTAGATGATAATTTTGGGGAACTGCTGGAAACATAGACGGAGATCTGAAAGAAGAGTCTACAAAACAGTTAATGATTATCACAAAAAAGGAAATATTCTCCTTGATTTAAGAAAACTCAAACGGTCTACACTCCGAAAACACGAAGGGCAGAAGAATACACTGGTTACAGAATCATTTCTATTCGCCAGCCTCAAAAATACGTATTCATACTGAGAGTAGGATAAAAGGACAATAAAGCACTGTGTTGGGTGGTCAGTTTGTAATTAGAACCAGTTGTGACAGGGTCTCGTCATTGAAACTCAAGCAGTGATTATTTTTAAAAATCACGCAGTCAGAAAATTTTTGTTTTAAGTTATTGTATTTGGAACAACTTAGACGTCTATCTTAATTTTCTAAGCATGCTCTCAATGTCGTTTTATCCGGTCGGTATTTCTTCCCACAGGAATTTTACATTTAAACCGTGACAGGTCTCCATTATGATATTTTTTCAATAACTTCACTTACTTACTTACTTAGTTAATCCTTAGCTTTTCTACCTTTCGGTGTAAAGCTTTGTTGGAGTTGAGTCCTCTGAGGTCGTCTTTTTCCACATATCCCTCCATTTATTTCTATCTCCTGCGAGCTCCTTTATTTTCTCCCATTTTACTCCTCTTCTTTCTGCAGCTGTGCGGGCTTCATCCTTCCAGAGCTTTCTCGGTCGTCCTCTCTTTCTTTTACCTGTTTTTCTGGATTCAAACACTTGCTTTACCAGTCTTTCCTCCCCCATCCTCATTACATGTCCCAGCCATCTAAGTTGTGCTTGTTCTACTGTTATTGCTACAGGAACAATATCTAACTTTTCCTAAATATTTTATTTCGAATTCTATCTTTTTTTGTCTTTCCTTCTATTTTTCGAAGAAACCTCATTTCAATACTAGTTAGCTTGCTTTTTATTCTCTCATTTGTTGTCGATGTTTCGCTTCCGTAAGTTAATACTGGCTTCATGATTTTTCTGACTTTTTCTGTTTTTATCCTAGTGGGTATTTCTTTTTTACCCAGGAAACTTGATTTAATACTATTGAATAATCTTCCTGTTTTCGCTACTCTTTCATTTATTTCTTCCTCTAAATTCCCTTTGCCGTTAATCACTACTCCCAGATATTTATAACTTTTTACTTGTTCTAGATATTTTCCATCAAGTTCTATACTGTGTTTCTCTTCTGAATTTCCTATTACCATAGTTTTAGTCCTCTGTATATTAATCTTCATGTTTTTCTTTCTAAGTTCTTCATTAAATACCTTTATGTTATTCTGTAACTGTTTTTCTGTTTCTCCTATAATTATTAAATCGTCTGCGTAGCATAATTCTGTTATTGTTATTATCTTCATATTCCAGTATCCTATTCTATATTTACTGATACTTTCTATACATTTTTTGACATCATCATCCAACACCAGGTTGAATAGAAGGTAGCAGGGGGGCTTAAAATACACCCCTGCCTTAAACCTATTTTGCTGGTGAAAGTTTTTGATGCCTCGTTTCTTACTCTTACGTAATTGACGGTGTTTGCGTATAGGCTCAATAACTTCTCATTGTTTCTAAAACTTTCATTATAGAATATCCATTATTTTTAACAATAATTTCTTATTACCAGAGTTTACCCTTTTTAATTTTTGTTTTAACGTTTAAATATAATATCGTTTAAAGGCAGAGTCAAATTAGTGCACGCTCTGGTTTTCACTTCTACTATAATTATATTCTTCATAATTAAAAAATGTTATTATATTTTATATAACATTGTAGTAATAATCTCTTTTATATTTCAAATTTGACAAGCAGTGTCCCAGTGCTTTACAATTTCGTTCATTCCTAGACTTTCGTTAAGTTTATAGACTTTAGACACATTAATGATCTATGTTTACTATACTGTATATAATACTACGATGGTCTGATCTGCTCTAAATGCTTAAACAACAAATTCTTGGTTTTTAAAATATGTTTTATGTCAGTTAGACTAGAGAACATGTCTAAACAAAAGCTGTATCGCAACACGATCTCTCTCTCTCTCTCTCTCTCTCTCTCTCTCTCTCTCTCTCTCTCTCTCTCTCTCTCTCTCTCACACACACACAAGGAAATATTCCTATACTTTTTTATTATACAGTAGTAGTAAAACCTTCTAAGTCGAAATGGTCTATTAGTTTCAAATTATGTTTATATGTAAGAATCATGCATCACAAGAATTCGATAAAAACAATAATTGAAGGTTACATTGAAGGGAAAAAAGGAAGAGGAAGACCGAGACTCCTATATATGAAACAAATTATTGGTGACGTAAGTTGTAATGCCTATGAGGGGATGAAGCGGAAAGCACAGAGGAGATCGGTGTCGTAAACTGCTACAGACCAATCTGCGGATTGCTAACTGAGGAAGAAAGGATGTAAGAATCTATTACAAGAATGTGTTTCTACTGTTGTTAATATTTTTTTAAGTTAATTACTACTTCTAACATAAGATCAAAATAATTTTTGTCCTTCAAAATTATGTGTTTGTAAATGGAGTCATTAAATGACAGAAATATTTGATTTATAGACACAATCTACCAGAGCAATTCTATTGAGTATGAAAATATAATTGACGAAAATAAACATAAACATACACCAGTTACCTTTTAATAGTTACAATGAAGATGACCTCCAATGGCGTGGGCGAAACGTCTGTTCAATTCGACAGCATTAGACCACAGTCTAATACCCTGGCAATGGGTCATAACTTTAACAGAGTTGACGCCGCCGGCCGTGAGAGCCTAAAAAAAAAACATATTTCCCTTTAATATAAATTCATCCAATATCTCAAAACGTAGTAACTTACAAACCGTATGGAACTTGGAGCTCATATTAAGGCTTAATTTCAACAATTATCTTATCTACAATTTGGTTCATTGATCGTTTCTACGATAAAGGTAATCCTTTATATTTACAATAAATGTGTATAATTAAATTTTGTTTATTACTTTAATTATCTACGCCCCGCGTGTTGGGACGCCATTAATATATATGGTATAATTAATTACAGGTATTGTAATTATGATATGCCACACGTTGGTTGTACCATTAATATACAGTGTTAATTATGATAATTACTATGTGAATTAATTAGTTAGATCAATTATCAATTTTAATTACCAATTAGCATAATAGACAAGAGACTCTTTAGTAAATTAATCATGTTCTTTTGTCACACATGAAAATTGTACAATTATATATGTTCGTGTACTTGTGTTCTAAGTAAAACTTTAACATGCGGGTTTCAGTAATAATGAACGCATTTGTTTAAATGTACTTAAAAACTAATTTATTATTCATTAAGTGAATTTATATTCATAACACATAAAAAGTTTGTTAGGCCTGTAAATACATCAAATAACACATATATCATTAAACAAGTTCTAGCTTATACGATAGCTGAAAAAGACATACATACATAAATCATGATATACAACAAATTCAAATAATAATTAATTAATGCGTTAATTAATTCCAGATAGTTTTGCTTACTTGTTCATTATTTATAACTTTAAATTTATTCTTTTATCAAATTTATTTAAAAAACTCCCAGGGTGGGGATTCTTTGAAAGAGTCAGGACAATAGTAGTTACTAAATTAATAGATTAATAATTGTTACTTGAGATAAGAATATCCACTCATGGTCCAGCGGTGCTTGGCCTCTTTGTTGTGGTGAAGTCTGAATAACACATCTTGTTGAATAAAGTTGAATGCACTGTCACTTGTACACACACGTGAACTCGCGTCATTTATGGAGTAGTTGTGACGATTTCATTAAAAAAAAAAAAGGTGTTAGTTAATTAAGTTGATAATGTATAGGTTGATAAATTTTAAGTGTTTAATAAAATCTCACATTTTTACCTAAAGCTTATTGTAATCATTAAATAATAATAATATTTAAATGAAAGTCTAATAATATATTAAAAAGAATACGAGTGTACAGAAAGGGTAAAGCTTGTTAATTAATCCTGCAGAAACAGGCGCTAACCAGAATCAACTTGTTTTCCGACCCCTTAACCAACTAAAAATAATTGTAAATTGATTATTATTTAAATAATTAAACTAGATCACTATAATGTACTTTGATAGCAATTGTAACTAAGAATCTCTCTACTTAATTATTTAATCTAATTTTAGTCCTTTAAATAAAAAAGAAACTTGGAACTATTTTTATGTTGAGTTGAACTGTCGCGAGATTACTACTCCTACCCTTAACTATTTTCGCCCACTTGCTATGGAGCGGTCAAACAGTAAGCTGTGTACTGCCGATATGTGCAACGTTAAAAATAGTTTATTACAAAATGTAATTAATCCGTCAGTTAAGACACAGAGGCATTCTTTTTACTATTAAACAATGTGTTGCGTTAATGTAGTTGAACCGCAACTCATATAAATATGGTGTAAACGAGTGAGAATGAATAACTAAAATTTAGCGCCGGTGACATCTCTTCAAAAATCTTAAAATAGAATACTTATGTAATTAAAACTGTGGTAATCCCATGAAGTGAAGTGCTACAATCAAACTATCATGTGAAGTGGATACAGGTGAATGAAACTTTGTGTTAATCATTCAGATCAACGAGCTATTACTATCAGTTAGCCAAGAGCTGAGAACCAGGAGACACCATGATCTAAAAGACTTCAGGACTACACCATTCCCGGATACGAAGATAATGAGAGATACCTGACCTACTTCAAACATGCTGGAACCGAGGACCTAAGACTGGAATAACGCAGAGCTGGAAGACATCCAAAAAGGTGACACGGAGGCAAGCCTTCCGTGCTTATGAAATACTAAATATTAAATTCAACAAAAGACAATTAATTTAACCACATTAAGACATTTTAAGTAATTGTATAACAGTAATTGTATACTCATAACTTGTATACTTATTCCTAGTGAAAGAGTTATAGCTCTAAACTGTAAAGCCTTATTGTTTAAAAGATTAATGAAGACCATTCTTCAAATGGCAAAATTTTAAAGCTTTATATGGCGAGGTAACCATTCTTAACGTATTAGAGGAAATCCCGGATCCGGAGAATTAATTAAATTTATGTACATCTTATTTTGAGGGGCCTTGTAAAGAATAAAATATAATCATCATGTAAACTGTAAGCTATTGAAGCATATGTGTCGAGAATTTTAAGTAGAGAAAATAATACAATATGTAATAAAGAGATGTCATCAGGAGTACCTACTATACTGAGTGCAAAAATCAACAGTCTCCCTTTCCCTGAATCCTTGTATATTTATTGTTTGTTGTTCTGATTAATTTTCAGCTCGTCACAAGTAAGGCAGCCTGAATAATTGGCAGAACCAATTATTGCGGGTTCCCTAAGTTATAACACAGGAGAAGATGTTATAAATTGCGCAACTCTGCTAATTAATAATAAATGTGCTATGGTGTAAATAATAATTAATTGTGTATTGTGCTGTTGTCTAATTAAGAATAATTGTAAGCATCGTGACGCAAATAAATTGCGCCACTGCTGCTATTTTGCTATTTTCTGCTATTCTGCTGTTGTTTAATAATTAACTGTGTACAGAGTGTCACAAATAAATTGCGCCACTCTGCTAATTTACTTAAATTTTGCGACTCCTTTGTAAAAAATTTTGTGACTTGTGTTATTTAAGAAGTAATTGTGTCCCGATAAACCCACACACCTAAGCTGTTGATTTATTCACTCATGTACTTTAAAATGTGTCTAAAATATTAAATAAAAATTAAACGATAATAGTTATTATAATAGTATAATAAATAAGTAATTTAAATATTATTTAGATATAGGAATGAACATAATGTTAACTAAAAACGCCCCAAGAATACGATATAACAGCAGGTACGTGCTTGTCAAAAAGTTCATTCATCAACCTGTCGGTTTGTAAACAATATCAGACCAGTTGAATTCTTGTCTGCGCCTGTGTGTGTAAACTGTCATAGTGAACCTCCCCCATAGTTGAGTTAAACTACAACGACACCCTCTTTGTTAGTTCTATTGTTATAAGAAGCGTGTCTCTTCCTGTGTGTAGTAGCCGAAGATTCCCCCCTTTTGCCGTACGCCTATTTAAGCCTGTGTGAGATTTCTCTCTCTCTACCAATGTAAAATGACAAAGCTTGTCATCTCATTTTGATTGTTTATGAATGAAAGAGTAAGAATACGATTGATTTATATTTTTATATTTGTGTGTAAAAAAAAAGATAGCGTTGTATCGTAACTAATGCAAATGTTTAATAATAACTGTTAATAAATGTTTACCATGTACTAAAGTGTGTAGGCGATAATTGTGTATAGGATAGTAGAGCAAATAATATTATGACTTAAATTTCAAATGAATAAATGATTTAGTTAACCCCTTGTTAGATAAAGTGTTAAACCCCATGTCCCAAAACAGTAACCTTGTAAACTGAGCCAAATAATAAAAAAAACAAAGTAAATAAAGTGTTCTAAATAATTATGGTAAGTCGATAGGAAATAATTCTAGGTAAGTTTTTTTTTTAAAACCCCCCAAAGTAATAATAATGGCTGAATAATTCTTAAGTAAATCTAAATGTGTGTAACTTGTAGCAGTAAATAAGAGAAAGGTAAATAATAATAAAAGTATAGTTGCATATCGTGAACACCCCAGTTGTGGCCAGTAAGAGAACAATAAAGCGTGTTAAGAAATTGTAGTAAGCAGCCACGCACTCTCTCTATGGTGATAAACCGTTGCCTCCCTAAACAATGAATACCACCGCGCGTGAAATACAATGAGTTGTGTAAAGTGTCTCCCCTTCCGCATAGTTTGTTTGGTTATTGTTAAAGAGATAATAAGAATTACCCTCGTGAGATTCCGCTTCTCTCAAGTAACTATAATCTAGAGTGGAGTATGGGATCCTCTTTAGATTATTTTAGAAGTAAGTCTATGGTATATAATCAAGAAAGAATTATATACATGTAAAGTAACAAGTCACAACGGCGCCGGCTGAAAAGGATAATGATGAGGCAGAAAGGTGCCAAGAGATCATTTATGAATGCTGAAAGCTAACTTGTAGAGTTAGAGTAAGCTGATGTCAGTCGGGCCACGATATTGTGAGTTACAGAAATTAGGGAAATTAGTATTATAAGTTAGTACTGTAAGAAGTGAGATAAAGGGAATTTCACGAAGGGGATCATTTAAATGAGAACTAGATCATTTAAAGAGAATTAGAAAAAAAACAAACCGTGTACTACTAATAATAAATAATAATAATAGAGAAATTACACACGGAAATCCCTAAACATACTCCCGGTACATTGCTAACCAACTTGTCAGGAGTCTGTGTTTGTTAAGAGGCGGAGTATGTGACGATTTCATTAAAAAAAAAAAAAAGGTGTTAGTTAATTAAGTTGATAAAGTATAGGTTGATAAATTTTAAGTGTTTAATAAAATCTCACATTTTTACCTAAAGCTTATTGTAATCATTAAATAATAATAATATTTAAATGAAAGTCTAATAATATATTAAAAGGAATACGAGTGTACAGAAAGGGTAAAGCTTGTTAATTAATCCTGCAGAAACAGGCGCTAACCAGAATCAACTTGTTTTCCGACCCCTTAACCAACTAAAAATAATTGTAAATTGATTATTATTTAAATAATTAAACTATATCACTATAATGTACTTTGATAGCAATTGTAACTAAGAATCTCTCTACTTAATTATTTAATCTAATTTTAGTCCTTTAAATAAAAAAGAAACTTGGAACTATTTTTATGTTGAGTTGAACTGTCGCGAGATTACTACTCCTACCCTTAACTATTTTCGCCCACTTGCTATGGAGCGGTCAAACAGTAAGCTGTGTACTGCCGATATGTGCAACGTTAAAAATAGTTTATTACAAAATGTAATTAATCCGTCAGTTAAGACACAGAGGCATTCTTTTTACTATTAAACAATGTGTTGCGTTAATGTAGTTGAACCGCAACTCATATAAATATGGTGTAAACGAGTGAGAATGAATAACTAAAATTTAGCGCCGGTGACATCTCTTCAAAAATCTTAAAATAGAATACTTATGTAATTAAAACTGTGGTAATCCCATGAAGTGAAGTGCTACAATCAAACTATCATGTGAAGTGGATACAGGTGAATGAAACTTTGTGTTAATCATTCAGATCAACGAGCTATTACTATCAGTTAGCCAAGAGCTGAGAACCAGGAGACACCATGATCTAAAAGACTTCAGGACTACACCATTCCCGGATACGAAGATAATGAGAGATACCTGACCTACTTCAAACATGCTGGAACCGAGGACCTAAGACTGGAATAACGCAGAGCTGGAAGACATCCAAAAAGGTGACACGGAGGCAAGCCTTCCGTGCTTATGAAATACTAAATATTAAATTCAACAAAAGACAATTAATTTAACCACATTAAGACATTTTAAGTAATTGTATAACAGTAATTGTATACTCATAACTTGTATACTTATTCCTAGTGAAAGAGTTATAGCTCTAAACTGTAAAGCCTTATTGTTTAAAAGATTAATGAAGACCATTCTTCAAATGGCAAAATTTTAAAGCTTTATATGGCGAGGTAACCATTCTTAACGTATTAGAGGAAATCCCGGATCCGGAGAATTAATTAAATTCATGTACATCTTATTTTGAGGGGCCTTGTAAAGAATAAAATATAATCATCATGTAAACTGTAAGCTATTGAAGCATATGTGTCGAGAATTTTAAGTAGAGAAAATAATACAATATGTAATAAAGAGATGTCATCAGGAGTACCTACTATACTGAGTGCATAAATCAACAGTCTCCCCTTCCCTGAATCCTTGTATATTTATTGTTTGTTGTTCTGATTAATTTTCAGCTCGTCACAAGTAAGGCAGCCTGAATAATTGGCAGAACCAATTATTGCGGGTTCCCTAAGTTATAACACAGGAGAAGATGTTATATAGTGTTGATATGACGTGCTTTCAATGTTAGTTTATATAGATCAGTTCGCTTTATAATGTGTGATCATTCTAAAATGAGTGGTGTATGTTCATGCTTGCAAAGTTAATGTCGATGTCCGTTCATCACAGAAATTCACTTGACTTTGTGCTGATGTTTATGCGTTTATACTACTTGGTTGATTAGTTCGTTCAAGTATTTAAATGTTCTGTTACATTTAGTGTAATTCATTAACACTGGCTAAATGTAATTCTGTTTAAGTTGTACAGTACACTAATAATGTTTCGTGTATGTGCCGAGATTACATGATAGTTCGCTTGAGTCGCTCGAATTGTTCACTCGGAAATTCCTAATAATGTTAATGCTTAACTAAGTTCGTTAATTCACACATTTTATACTGTTGTGTTCGAGTATTACTTCCGGTTGCACTTTGAATCTTATAGTTGAAATTACTAAGTCCGAATATTATAGCACTGAGTTTTCACTAAGACTGATAAATTTTACAAGACTGAGCACAGTAATACCGAGTCAAAATATATGTTCCAAAAAATGTAATAAGACTGCCTCTCCTCCGTGTTAGACAGTTAGTTTTATCAACTCGTCCCTACCCAAATTTTGTCTTGAGCCTGTCCACGCCTTTCCTTACTTGCGATAGGTCAGCTCGATATTTTCTTTTTGTCCCACTTCTTCGGGGTTTTTGGTTTCTGTTCAATGATTCGCTTTGACTCCTGGTTACCATAGAAACTCTCCTCTCCACCGGTGTCTTCGCAAGACGTTGTACTCTGATAGGTTGTCAGACATCCCCAGATTTCTTCTTTCGGACGTTGATCCTTTTCGCAGAATTTCTGGTCGTTGCGCGCCTGTCAGTCACCCTCTTGTTTGGGACATACGCAATGTTGTTCTGACTTCCCCCATCTGTTTCCTTGGTCATCTTGAGGTATTGTTCTATCTTACACCCCTTTTTTGTAGCTATTAATAATTTCTGACATGCGTTGGCTGGTGAAGCCACCCCGACTTTCTAATCGTAAATTGTGTCCGTCACGTAAACGTCACCTCCAGCTGTGCAGCATCCTCGAGCCTTTTCAACTAGTTATTTCTGTCATTGTTTATGTAAAGTGCAGCACCCTCAACTCTTTTGTGACACCCTGTCGTTTTTTCAGTACCATCGTATTCTGACGTAACCCAAGCGGACGTTCGCCTTAGGTCTCCGTACACGTGTGAGTGCCCTAGGATTGCATTGTGTTGTTTGTTGTGGGGTAATAATTTTTAGCCAAGCTTCTCCTGTCATCTTGAACTTTCATATCTATTGTTGCGTGGAGTCTAACATCTTTCTATTGTCTGCTAGCGACGCTGGTTTGACATCTTCACATTAAGCCTTATTTATTGCTTTAACTTGAAGTCGTTGACACAACTGCGTGTGAACAAAATCAGTCGAGAAGAAAATTTGAAATTTAAAAATTTTTCGCTCGCTATAGCCTACAAATACTGATTTCAGGCTTTCACTGGCTTACTAGAACCGTTGATCGAAAGTAGAAACTATTTCCCTGTCCTCTATAGAATTATACTGTAAAACAGGGCCCCAAAAAATACTGATGTTTATCGTAATCCTGAATTTCAGAATTACTGTTTATTTCTGAACTGGCTCCAAAAGGACAATCATTGTTTTATTTTATCATTACGTTATTTCTGTTCAAGAATTAATACATTCACACTTCTTAAAATATTTGATCCTGTAAATAAATAAGTCACCAAAAAAATATTCACCATTAGTTTTATACATTAAAGAACTAGCCTACATTATGTACATTATACACTACACCATAATGAACACTCCTTTGGTACTTTCCTTTCTTTACTAAGCCCATTACTTTCATCATAACTTTCAGCGCACAATACTTCTAATTCTGTTATCAATTGAACATTTCCGCGTGCTTGATCTAAATTTGATGAAAGTGGCGCCTTTATCTCCTGTGTTTTATGCTTCTACAAGTCAACGGTTTCTATCCTAATGGTTCCGGTTTGATTATACGTGATACCGACCATTGCAACCTGAAGATTCAAAGTAAAACGTGTGCCATTACGATCGCGAAAAATTTGTTATGACTGCTGAAGCCTATTATGTTTTATATTAAGCCCTTACTGTGTTTTTGGATTCCGTCATTTTCACTTTAATTCTGAAACACTCGTACTTAAAAAAAAAGAAATAGAAAGAACTTCACGCTTAGCTTACGAGGTTTTTTCCAAACACATGACTATTTTACAACTTCACGTTTATAATAACGATAAATAAGTCCATAGTCCCATGTTCAGTTTAAAATATTAAGATATTTAAAACACTAAAAACCTAATTTAAATAAAAACAATGCACGAAACATTGAATAAAAGTGTGTAATAAGGTGGAGAAGGGAGTCGATTGCCATTGTTGCATTGTTGTAAGTCATCTTGTTTGTAGTGAATAGTTTATTGCTAAATCACGTTTGATTTGGAAGACATCAAATATCGTTCAAACGACGAAATTATCTTTTTGTTTATGAAACGAAATACAATGGGCGTTTTCACACTAGCCGACACGACGTCGACTCGACACCGACAGGATATCGGCGCGATATCGGTGGGAACAAAAAGTAAAGAAATGTTATGGAACCGTTTCACACTCACCGACATGTCGGTATCGGGTCGGTGCAGGCACCGACGTGTCGACGGGCAGCAGCTCTCCCATACTCCCATCTTGGTCGGAGTTGTGTAGTCACCGACAGTTCACTCTCCCTAGCGCATTAATTTATGTTAGTAGTTGAATATTTTGTGAAATTACTACGTTTAAGTATGACATAGTGACACTGATTGAACTTGTTGAGACGAAAACAGATGAAGGAAATAAAAATAAAATTGAAAAACGTGTTAGGATCTAAAACCAACTTATCAAATAAGGTGTAGTATGCACCTTCTACATAGCGAACTTTAATAATCGGGTGAATCCAATACTTCCTATCTACTTTTCGTCTTCTCCCTCTTAAATATAACAAATATAGTAAATACAATCTTCTGTTAAATTCAGCCATTTGTATAATAAACTACACTCACCACGGCCGATATGTCGGTATCTGTCGTCTTGAGTGTGAAAGTACCTTCTCGATATCGTGTCGGTGTCGGCTCGATGTCATTGTAGAGTCGATGTCGTGTCGGTAAGTGTGGAAACGCCCGATAGGTGTTCTTTGTTACAGAAACATGACAGAAACTAGACACTGCCAATTGAATACATTCACTATCGTCATAAGAGATTTATATTTATGTTGCGACTATTATACTTATATAATAAATATTTAGTATTACTTCAATAACTTAATATCTTTTTTTTAGTTTTATATCCCTTTTAACTGACAAATCCAATGAAAATAACAAAAAGACTGTAAAAAATAATCCAGTATTTTTCATACACGTTTTTCAGAACCGGGAATCGAACATCAGACGTTTTTACAAAAATTGTAATATTTGACAGTGTGGTACTTCGGCTAATATTCAATACTAGCTGTTGCCCGCGGCTTCGCATGCGAATATTTGACTTTTAATAAGTATTTTAATATAATTTTATTGTCTATGTCTACATGGCGTTCTGTCAGCTCGTATAACATTTTTGTACTCATTAGTCAAATTCTCTCCAAAGCTGTATTTAACACTTATACTATTTTAACGTGTACTAAATTATTATGTTGGTCCAACAGCCTTTGGAGACTTAAAAGTACCCGTTTGTAAAGCCTTTGGAAATATTTATAAAGTACCTGTTAAATAAAAAACGCTAAATTCTTTATTTTAAGTGTACTGTGTTAGAAGCATTGTGTAACACATTACACGATATGTTTTCCTCAACCATGGCTTTTATTTATTTCAGCAGCACCTAACCTCACAAATGAAAACAACACTTATTTTCGCTTTGCATTAAGTAATAGGATAATTTAGAATTAGTACACTTTTTCTTTTCCACATCGTAATATATCGATACAATCGCATATTATATAAAATATCGAAAATGTACTGCAGGAATAGATAAATGTACAGTTCCGATGCCGCTAAATAGCTTTTGTTTATTTGTTACCAGTATTTAAAGTTATTTAAAGTTCAAAAGCTACCAAAGCACTAATACCCACAAATTATGTTCTTTTAAAGCCACTAAGTTTACTAATTCCTAGAAATATGATTCAAGTTACAGAAAACGATACTTAAGAAGTTAAGTAGTTATGAAGATTGTCAGTATTTTGGAGCAGTTTTCACAAGTATTTTGATTTCTGCTTGTCAGTGTACTGCTCTTTGAGGCCACAGGGAGGATGTGATGGTAACAGGACTAATAATTGTGAAACCGGTTCAGAATTTTATTGGCAGAATAGGCTATGCATTTTCTCGATTTAAATAAACTTACAAATGAAATTACATACAGATGTACAATGAAACTAAGAGAATGACTTAAAACTACTTCAAGCACTTCGCTCAGGTTTGAGTAAAAACGAGGTTGAGGAAGACAGTGTGAAGTTAGTGTGTGCTACTTATAATATGCCAGGAGAAAGAACTGCATTCAGGATTGAATGTGCTTTCACGCATGTGTGCAAATAAAAACATTGGTGATGAATTTAATCAAAGACTAAAGGTTTTTGTTGATAAAATTTGAGTTAATGGTGTCCCCATTTGAACATCTTTAAAACATTTTTGACAGTGCTTGTAAGTTCAGCAAGCAGAGAGCGAACTCTTTTTTGTCTTCGGGGTATGAAGACTTACATACGCAACGCTACTGGACAAGAAAGACTTCATCACCTTTCTGTTTTGAGCATTGAAAGAATAAGTAACATTGACATTTCAAAAAAGTTAAACCTATTAAAAATGGCTTGTTGTTCATTAATAATTAAATTTTACATCGTTTTCTGACTGAGAATTATTATGAAACTTTCTAATTTTGTACATGATACATTTTACTATGTAGATGGTCTTACTAAACGCTTGAATTTTTAAAGCTTCACTCTGCCCCCCCCCCAAGTTAAGCCCCAAGTTACGCCCATGATTACGCAAAATCTTTCTGCTATCGAATAATCCGCTTTAGTAAATTCCATTAAAGCTCTGGTGGTTTCGTGGCTGAGAAGACAATCCAATCGTTTGGCAACAACCTCACCGTAAGTATAGTCATATTGTCGTTGTTCGATTGAGCTGGCATATTGTGGTAAAGTTGTTCGACGGTGATCAGACTGTAGATACCACGATACTTGATTGTTTGATCGTCGCCCATGTTGAGTGAAGCTAGAGCCAAGCTTGTGTCTATCCGATCCTTTTTTAGAATTCTTCGACGAGCTGACGACATTGTAAAGAGAGGTTATTCAGTTGTGGTACGTATCTTCCGGAGAAATGTGAATTTAGCATACTATCTTGATAGCGCACTGTTAGCTCTAGGTTCTGTTCAAATGCTTTTCGGTGTCTACATCGCGACGGCGTTGTTCTTATAAACGGTAATGACGTTGTTCATTGGACTGATTACGTTGTCGGTTAGTCATTTGTCTTGTGGTCTCTGAACACGTTCTCCGGCGGTTTCGATTGTGTCATTCGGCGCATGCGCACTTGATCGAGTTCTTTGTGCCATTCTTACTGAATTTAAAATTTTGTCGTTTTGTAGAGGTAATCGAATTTTTATCTGATTAAACGGATTTTCCTGTATCTAGCTAGATTGTTTTCTTGAATTCGAAATGGTGTAACTCACTACATTTCATCAAACTCTTTAGATCATTTTCAAAAAAATTTTACATATTTTTATGCTGTCAAGAAATTCTCGCTTATAGTATGGTATATATTCCAATCCATCAACTTCAGCCTAAATAAATAATTAAAAGTGTGATAAGATGTGGTTAAAATGTGTCCCTTTGGGGTTACTTTGATTATGTAAAGTCGATTGTGTTCTGCTTTTCCTTGGTAGGCGCTCGCCGTGTCTCCAGGTTTTGTGTCAGCCTCTTGATGTTTTCGTGTCACTTCCAATCTTAATTGAATCTGCTACCTTGCACCTCTTCTCTCCTCTCTTTCTCACGCCATTCACCGATTCGTCAAGTAGGTCTTCAGCAGGCAATCTCAGCTCATCCATTGTATTATCCAATTCACCTTTCTTCTTCTTACACTCTTAATCATCTGTCATTCTTCATCAACAACACTTTGTCATTCCTCGTGTTATCCTTTTAACCTTATGTTCTCCGCTTCTATATCTCCACCATCATCACTCTTCCAACAAATTCCTTTTTGAGTTGTTGAACATTTCAGCATTGTCCACTTTGCCAGCCTCTGTCTTAACTCCTTATTTAACGACCCACAGAGCAATATCCACCACCTGTTAAAGCCTTCCTTTGTCAATGCCATACTAATCTTAATTTCTGCCGTGTAACGCACACATGTGAAGAGTACAGTACAAATACACGACAATACAATAGAGAACTATAGAAAGAAATATGTGTGTCTGTGACGTGCAGATATTGAACACTAATGCAGTCTACAATACTTACCACACGTAATGGCCGCTACCGATACTGTGTTTATCACAATATGAGAAGAACACTTGCTTATCCGGGCACTTAACTGCTACATTTATTTCATATTTACAGTTTGCTTTAGTATGTATTTTCTGAGACGGACGTTATCATTGGTGTTAATATCTTCAGATGGGTGTAACTTTATTTTTAAATCACATAATTCGTATTTTATGACTTGTGATTCGCACTTATACTTGATTTCAAAGGTGATTTTATGTTCTACTGAGAACCTGCTCTGCTGTTACTTGAGATTGTTTCATCTGTTTTGTACTTTTACTATGGAGACGTTTCCCTCTTCTTCAGCGCAATATTAACAAACAGAATTTAAAAAAATACCTAATTACTTAAAAAAAAAACAACGCTTTAAATATGTTATAACGTAAACAACAAAAATTTTATTACAAACAGAAACATAAACACGAACTTTACAAAATATTAAAAACTAATCACGAGCCAAAACTGTGAATACAGGGTAACTATTCACATGGAAAATTTTAATACAAAAATAGAAAAACATATTAGTCTATCTGAAAAATATTTTTTGGGTGTAACTAGTAATTCTTTGTAAAACATACTTCAACGATGATAAAATGTATATAAAACGTATAAATCACAAATACCATACATTTTAAGTGAAAATGTCTTGAAAAATCTTTAAAGAATCAGCTTGGTTGGTACATAACTAACTTATTTACAAATTTTACTTAATTATTTATTAACTTATTTTATAAATATGCGTTGGGAGCTTATCTCTTCACATTAACCGCAAAGTATTGTTGTATATAACAAAGACTAGTAGAATTTACAAAAATCCATGTAAGTCCTTTCACCTAACTTAAACCTGACACAAACTTTATTTTTTATCTTTTTATAAACTTTTTGTTGTTAGCATAAACATTTATAACTGTATTTATTTAATAATTTACTCGTTAGTTCGTTAACTCAACGTATTATAACCAGAAAAATCTGTTAGGGAAATCAACGTAAACATTTTCTTACTTTCTGTCACAGTTGTCAGTAATTATTTTATACTTTTCGTTTTGATCTTTTACGTACGAGAAACGTTAAACAAATATCAGGTAAATTTTACAGTTTTTACATTACTAAGAAAGCCGTTATATTATTCTGGCAAATTCTGTATCAAACTGAAAACGAAGGTAGGTATGCAATGTATTGATATGTAAGATCTACGTATCTAGAGTTGATAGGATCATCGTCCTTCAGACCGGTTAGTAAATATATTCAGATTCGACGTCGATTAGATTAATTACATGGGACAATTGTAATCCAAATCTTACACCTTATAAGTAGTGACTATACTTAGTAATGCAGTACAGATGTGTTCTAACTTCACCTGAAATCTCCAATGTTCATAATCTACTGTCAAAATGTAAGAGGGAGCCACTGTCTAAAGATTGTATCCACAATAACATCACGTAGATAATTGTTATTTTCAAATACCATCGCATGGCTCTTTACATGTCTCTTAACATATTGTTACGTAATGCGGAACGTTCTACAAGTTTCTCGAATATTCCAGCTGTAATGTGTGTGTGTGCTGTCTGGCCACGACTGGATGATCGAGGCTGCTCTCCCCCACCACGCGGCCGCTTGTAAGCGAGGCAGTGTGAAATATGTGTACTAGCCGTTTGATTTACCCCCACTTAGCCTACCGTAGTACCCGGCCATGCTTCTCCCACCTTACACAGTGCTCAATCATCAAATCGCGGCCAGACTATACATAATGCTGCTACTTTGCGGTGAGGACAATTACGCGTCAACTATCGGGTCTATACCAGACCATACCGGTCCGCGCGTGCTGTGTTCAAGGTCGCAATGAATTACGTTCTAGTGTTTTCTAGTAGACGCCTATTAGCGAATATTCTGGAACCTCAGCGGGGTATAAATAAAAGTACTCAGCGACGCTTAGTTCAGTTATTATCGGGCGATTACTCTGTGCGTTCAAGTGGTTATTAGTGAAAAGTAATTATTGTGGTTATAATCGTGCAGGACAATTGTAATACAATTGTATTTTATATTAATTGACATTTTATTGCGTGTGAACAATTTTTATTTGATTTGTTGTAAGAGATTATCTTGTTGATTACAAACTGTTTAATTTTGATAAATAAAGCTGGTGATTAGTGATTTAATTGGCGTCTTGTGTTTTGTTTTCCACTGCACCTACGACGATCAGTTAGACCGTCGTAACAATATATTACAGCTGGAAACCTGGCATTTACGTCTTTACTAAAGTATTATAATAAAACAAAAATATAGTTTAAATAGTTAAAGTTTCAAAAATAAAATGTAACATTTCTGATTCTGTGTTACTTTCCATTTATTTTAATTACTTTCCAAATTCCGTGTTACTGTGTTTCTACAGTAGACTTCCATTTTATGGGAGGCACAAGTCAGCGAGCCTGTCAATGACGAGTAGGATTGTAATAAAATACTTTTTTCTACATAAAACTGCAAGTCTGAAAATCCACGACTCATCACTTCACAAAGCAGTTCCAAAACGTGTTTTCAATCCCATTTGTTGGAGTAAATAATTTTGTAAAAGTATTAAGAAGGTAATCTCTTATAACTTTTTATAAGAAACACAGATTTAAAAAAAAATTGTATTATATGGTATGAAATGAATAATTTAATTATAATTTTCGTTCTTTATTCAAAGTACCGTATATGTTTTTATTTACAAATGAACGCTGTGTATTAGTTCATGAGACGGTCTGGGGGTATACGTGCCACACTTTGCACACAGTAAAACAGACACACACACACCTCAGTATCTACGTTTACGCTTATAAATAATAAAAAGTTCTGTTACAATAGAAGAAAGTCGACTTTGTCAAGTATTTTTCGTCACATTCCTACCATTAAAAAATATTATCTGTATTAAAAAGAGCGACTCATTGTAACATCACAGTAAGGTTAAGTCCAGACAACTGACTGCTTGTGGTCACGTGCAGGTTTGCGATCCATTGTGACCGCTGTGCAAGTCATCGTCGCGTCACTATTCACGGTCATTGTATGTGTGTGAGAGTGTATGCGAGTATATATCTGACGGTCACACACACGCAGTTCTTGTTTGTTTCCTGTCAATGTTAGCACTTCAGTGTTTTTACAAGCACAAAGGAGTACCAGGAAAAGATACACTAATCGAGTGGCACTTAATAAGTTCTCTAGTACTTTTCAGATTACAATTGTGTAAACTAGTTAACCCTGGTACAGAAAGCACAAACTCACGTGCTAACCTGTCTATAGACCATAATCACGCGATGATTTAGTTCGTTAGTAACATTATTACAACAGAAATAAAGTGGAAAACCTGGTGTGTGTTGTCCACCGTGTGACGCCGTACAAGGAGCCCTGAATGTAGTAAATAAGCAATTCCAGACACAGAAGGATAAGAGTAACTGGTGTCCACAAGGAGTAAGTATTACCCAGCTTTTCTTACTTACTCCTTAGCCAATATAGGATCTTCATCTCGCTAACCAAATCACTCCATCCCTCTCCATCGACTGTCTTTGTCCTCCACATTCTGACTCCAAACTTCTTAAGTGCCCCACAACATCGTATTTTCCTGATTCTGCCAGTCTGTCCGCGTCCTACCTTATTTTCATAAAAGACGTTCCTAGCACACCTTTCCTCTAGCATTCGTTCGACGAGCCTAAGCCACTTGAGTCTATTGTTTTGCTTTCGTTTACAATATCTGCTTGTAACGTAAAGGTTTTACCTCTTCTTTTGATCTCATCTGACACTTGTCACCTTTCTCACAGCACCCAGAAACCACTGTTAAGTTTTGAAATCACAGTGCCTCGTGTAAACCGAACATACGAGACTTAAGAACTACTACAGTATATATATTCAGCGCCTCATTAAACAGATGAATAATTGACAGCCCTTTCTGCCAGTGTTACCATAATAATAATAGTACAAAATGTAATAACAATATTATCTATACATATGCAAGAAATAACTTCTCAATTCAAAGTTCTTTAGAGTGAATATTTTAATAATATACTAAAATTTGGACTTTTCTTCAATGTTAGCTGAAGAACGAAAGCCGGTGTGTATGTATCCTGTGTCCTGATGATTTATAGTCGATCTCCGACAGTCGTGTTGTATATCCGCAATAATGTGGATGGTAAAGTCTCTCAAGTCTCTTTCGGGTCGTTAGAATTGCATGTGGCAGTCTGTAGTTTAGATAGTAAGTAACTTCGTTGTTGAGCTTATAAGTAAGTTATTGTAAGTGGAGAAATTGTGCTATTATTTTTACTACTGTTGACTGAAATAAAATAAAATGTTCAATTAATAATTATTTTTTATTTTAAAGTATGCACAATAGATTCTGAATCTCAAGGCATGTAGCACACATAATACAACAAATTTACAAACAATTAGTACAATTCGATTAATTTATATTTTTGTTCAAATTACTATTACAAATTATTAATGTTCAATTTATTGAAAATATTTAATAAGTTGCCAAGTAGAGCCATCATTTTGTAATTGAACTATATCTAATCCGCCATCTTAGGAACATTCCATGAAATGGCCGACAATTTGAAATTGTAAATTCTTTCCAATTACAGTTTGATTGTGGATTTTTATTTTCTATGGTTTTGTTTTAAGTTGTACTATTTGAAATAAACACTATTAATGCCAGTCAATAATGTATACGGTTTAAATGTTCAGTTTTATTACTTAGTTATGCAAACGAAAGGTCCAAGAAGTGATTGTAATGTAATTAAGGTTATCTGTTTTTCTTGAACGAATGTCTTCTAAATACAATACTACTCTCTACCTGTACGTATATCTTCGTGCAAGATCAGTCCATATCAGTTACACAAACGAAACGCACGTGGTCTTCTCTACAAACGATAAGTTTGGAGGAAACGGCCACAACTATGTGAATTCAACTATGTCTGTCTGGTAGAGATGATCTCCTGTTACGTTTGAACTAGTTCTCAAGGCCTGTTTGATGACTTGTTTCCACTTAACTTCATGATAGTAAAATGATTTCTCATTTCATCGAGAGATTTAAACACTTCATCACTACAATTTGATTGCGATTCACAAAATACGGTTAATAGTGCCAATGCGTTTTTCGCCTTCATCCCGCGTAAGATTTGTTTTTGTTGCGCCGGTAATTTCAGCAGTAATACTTCCTAGTTGTCAAAATGATTGATACTCCTGGCTTTTAACCGGTCTGATAAAGGAACATTATGTTCACTATCGTAGTCTTCAGCCAGGTCGATGTCCTGTGTTTGTTTTTTAAAACCTTTCTATATCGTTAAGGAGTTTACTTAGTTTCCCGCATCATTCATCCGACGAATCGCTTCAAGTACATTTATTGACTAATTTGTTGTATTCGCTGGTAAATTTTCTCTCTGTCTGATGAGTTGCAGTACAAGCAAGCGACAAAAATGAGATTTAAAACATCTGATAACACTTTGATCCACAGGTTGCAAAACAATGCAAAATTCGGCGGTAAAAGCACAGAATTTTATGTTGCTTAAATTTACCGATTCTGGATGGGCAGGACCTATCAATAACAAAGTTTTTCTCTTTTGTTTACGAAGAGCTTTGTCCCATTTACTAATTTTATTTTGAAGGGTTTCCAATTCATCCACTCTTTCATATTTGATGAATAAGTAAGGCTTTCTTGCTGTACTAAAATATCTGTGCTTTGCTGACTTTCCAGTGACAAGAAGCTTTCGTTTGTCCGTATCCGTCATGTTTTCGCAGATTGAAACAGTAAGTTTTTGTTTCTGATGCTTTCATTTTTAAAATGTAGTGTCTTATCAAGATTTACATTATAAAAAAATTTCATCTGCATTATAAATATCACTGTCCGAGTAGTTTTGTCTAATATGCGGCCAAATATTTTTCACACAGTCACTAACAACGGTTTGATCAGCGGATAATGTTTCACCACTAATTTTCGCGGTTCTTTTTTTTTAACGGTCAATACATCCGTTGCTACAAATAAAATCCTTGTAGCCGAATTCAGCTGCAAATGTTTTGGCCTGTCTTTTCAAAAGCCTCGACTAAGTCTTCTTTTCTATGTTTTAATTTTTTTACAATTTGTTTGATTGTTTTCAAACACAGACAATATGGTTTTCGCTTTCTCACATTATCGATACAGTAGAAGTCGATAACCCGTATTTGTTCGACACGTTGGAAATACCGCTTTCTAAATCCCAAATTAATCGAATTTTTTCTGAAACTATTTAGATTATAGGTTTGACGCCTGACATTTTATGAGTTTTAAATGCACTGCACACAAAGTGACACTAACTGATAGACGGTCAGATTTGAGCGAACTGAAGTGAAAGTAAAACTGTAAAAGTAAACTTAGTAAAGTCTAAGAATACAGTGGGTCTACCTATTCTTACGTCTACAGTGTATTAAGCAGTAAAACAACAAGCGATATGCTATGCAGGTAACAAGTAGAAAACACTTAAGATAAGGAAAATACCGAAAATATTACATGTTAATCATTCCACGTGAAATGTCTCCTTTTACAATACAACTTAAGGTATACTGTATGTACATTGCAAAAGATTTTATTTCTGAAATAAATTTGTAGAATGATAATATAATTAGTGTAGACTGCTGTACAATGTACTGAGTACTGAACCGTTACACGAACACAGCTGTTTAGAAAAGTGCATACCTGGGGTATTTGTGAAGAAACTAAACCTTTATTGTGTTAGGAGGAAAATAGCATACAGTAGTTGTAACCCATTCAGCATTACTGAGTAATCTACACTATAGCTCTTTCAGAATTTATTTCAGTCAAATTAATTTCCGTTGCATAATTAATAAAATATTTTTCGTTATACTCGAGGGTCAAATTCGTTATACTCTAGAATCTAGTCCATGTAGATACATAGAAACTAAATATTTTACTAAAATTTGTTCATTTTAGCCGAAAATTCGAATTAACGGAGATATTATAACCAATTTCCACTGTATTATACATTGTAGTCTGTTTCCCACCTGCGGTCACTGTCACTGTCACAATCTAATAAAATTACAAACCTATCGGTTTCGTTGTCATTAATTACGTCTCCTCACAGTATTCCATCCCTAATCGTTTTACTCTATCACAAAGAAGTTTTTGTTATCTTCCGACATTTCAAAAAATGTTTGTTCACAAAGAGGGATAATATCATTCATTTAAAATGATACCTTGTGTTTAGCAACAAGCCCTTTCATGATAGGTCGTATCATCTCGATCGGGTTTAAATAGGGATGATATGGAGGAAGTTGCAATGGACTGTGTAACTTTCAGCAGTAATATACTTTTTTTGCTACTTTGGTCCATTTTTGTACAAGTCGTTATAAGTTCAGGCTTCCACGTACTCTTCGAAGGAACATTATTGTCTTCTAACCATTTTATCGTGTCCTCTCTTTTGTAATTCAAGGTGGGTGCCTTATTTACCTCCACAAAAATAGGTGATAGGGGGCACATACAGTGATTGGTTGCCTTATACATTGCAACAAGAGGAGGAGGTAGATTCGGAATGATGTTCTTTTGCACGCATTTAACATAGCTTATACTGTGTATACATCTGGTTGACCGATGGGCCCGGGCCTACCTGCGGCCACGGTATAATCCCTTCCCGCCTCGGACTGGCCTGCAGCTGTCTCGGCAATGAGTCACCTACTGGTTATGTTCCTACGAGGCTACACTTTTTTTTACAAAGCATAATTTGATATTTTTTAATAAATATTTGGAACCTACTAAAAAAATAATGAAAAATGATACCAAACTCGACTATATTATGTTTTAAAATTAACCTCTAATACAGGCTAATTATGAAATCTATTTTTGTCCACTGACTTTGTCAAACATTTTAAGTAATTACATACATAATTTTACGTTTGTTTATGAATATTTGGAATATGCTTTGAAAACTATTGGAAAAAGACACAAACATTGACTGTACAATGTTTTATTAAGCATTAGTGTAAATTTAAATAACAGTTGACTAATTAAACGTTCTATAGGCAATCTTTGAAAAATAAAAACTGAGATAGAATTTTTAAAGTAACAATTACAGTAACAATCAAAAGAACAAGTATACAATTAAAATATTAAAATACTATATGGGTCTTAATTAACAAATCTTCAGTGATGCAAAATAACTTCTGATCGATTCATTCTAATGATATCCGTGTCCCCTCTGCAAGAAAAAAATAAAGATTTTAACTTTAGCATACACAAACTAACATAACAATAAATGTTAGTGAACCAATTTTCTGGCTTTTTTAATACGTTTTACTGAATTAAAATAATACGTTTTGTCAAATTAAAATAACTTACTTATTCAAGCTGAGATACTCCCAAGTCGTCTTCCTCCTCACTGTCCCAGTTGCTGTCATCTTCGTCTGAGTCCCCTGGGGCCAGATTTATTATGAGCTCCTGCACACTGCTGTCATCGAGGCCTTCACTAAGCCAATCATTGTCCATTTCTTTCTTAACATGATCGACACATTTTTTCCACGTATCGGGGGGATACGAGTTCACCGCCTCCAGGAACAGTTTTTGTACGTCTTTCAACTTGAATGTCGTGTTCCGTGATGTTACATGTCGCTTCAAGTGTCCCCATACCATTTCAATTGGGTTATAATGACAATAGTAGGGTGGGAGCCTTATAACCTTAAACCCCAGGTCAGAAGCTTTTTTATCAATGACATAAGATGTAAGTTGAGGCTTGTGTAGTTTGACTAGATTGTACAGCTCAGGCTTGCG
Source organism: Magicicada septendecula (assembly GCA_034769895.1). Lineage (NCBI taxonomy): Eukaryota > Metazoa > Arthropoda > Insecta > Hemiptera > Cicadidae > Magicicada > Magicicada septendecula. The sequence continues at coordinate 218,361,863 of CM068370.1, forward strand.
CATATCTGGCGAAAATGTAATTCCACGTTCCCCCAACCAGTCAATGTATTCCCCTTTTCTTGAGGATGTTGTTGGCGCTGGATTTTCCACCCGAGAATGGTACGGTGCGTTATCCATCACTATTGTGGAACCGGCTGGGATTGATTTTAATAAAATTTCAAAAAACCATCCTTCAAAAACCTCGTGGTTCATTTCCTCATGAAAATCTACAGTCTTTTTTGATTCAAATATCAAAGGTGGCGAGTTTATCCAACCATTGACACCTCCTGCGTGGCAAATGATCAGTCTCTTTCCTTTTCCCAATGACGCATCTACATTACAATTTACATTATCGTCCGTCCAGCCCACTTCCTTTGATGTGTTGGCGTTAACCCAAGTTTCGTCAAGAAAAACTACAAATTTCATATCTATATTTTAAATTTTTCTTAAAAACCTACATCTCGCCAAACCAATAGACGGTTTTTCCATTAATAGTTTCCTTTTGTTCAATGTTTTCCATCGGAAACCGAGGCTTTTCAACACTTTTGATAAAGTTCTGATACAACCATTGAAGAGATTTGCCTCACGAAGTGTGACCTGAAGCTTCCGGAGCGTTGGGACTTCTCGACGTTTGTAATAATTAATTACATGACGCCGAATCGCAGTCTTGTCAAAATCGTCAACCTGAGATATCAACGACTGTTTTTGTTTTTTCCTTTTAGGAGTATGAAGAACAGGAATGACAGATAAAGTGTCAAAGGGCTATCATTAGCATTACCTACTGGCACTTCGGTTTCAGGCACAATTGTAGTCACTTCAGGAAGGTTACTGTCCAGTTCCTTGTCATTACGGTGCGATGTGTCACTCACACTTCTTAATTCCGCCTTTATTTTCCCCACTGTCCGTATTGACACTTGACATGCGTCAGACACTCTTTCTAACACCTTTTTCACATCTCTTAGTGGCCCTTTGTTATCACGTTCACGCTCAAAATACTGCACGACCGACGCAATAATAGTTCGAGCTTGAGAGTGATACACTGTACCCCGTTTCTCTGACGGAGGCATTATAGAAAGATCAACAAATAAATCACACTAGTTAATAAAAAACACTAAACCTTAATAAAATAAATCTCCACATTAGCACAGTCAACACATAACACAAGGTTAAGTACGCACGACGTTCCTCCACTGTCACTCACTCAACTCTGGCCACATTTTGTAGTTTACAAAAGAAATCTTACTTACTCATTCTTCTCAGAATTTTATTGTTTAGTCACCAAAACAAGTTCCCAGTTTGAATCTTACATGTTGCCATAATCATATTAAAAATTTTGATACCATAGTCGAGTTTGGTATCATTTTTTATTATTTTTTAGTAGGTTCCAAATATTTATTAAAAAATATAAAATTATGCTTTGTAAAAAAAAGTGTAGCCTCGTAGGAACATAACCAGTAGGTGACTCATTGCCGAGACAGCTGCAGCCCAGTCCGAGGCGGGAAGGGATTATACCGTGGCCGCAGGTAGACCCGGGCCCATCGGTCAACCAGATGTATACACAGTATAGTTGTCTTTATTAGCCCAGTGATTTAAGTCGTTCTGAAGACCAAATTGCCCAAAAAATCCTACTGATCTCGATTTTTGTATACAGCTTTATTTCGACGTCCTGAATAATGTGTGAAAAATTACAGTGCCAATCGTGTACGCGTCTTGAGTTATTAAAAGTCAAAGGTCACAAGAAATGGTTTCTTGTAAATATCTCACCTCCTATTGGTCGGACGACAATAAAGGTGAATATCAAAGTTGTAGACCTCACTATTTTCTATAAAATAAGTCCTATGCAATTTTTACGTAAAACTAACGGTTTATCGAATAACGCACATCTTAATTTTGGAGCAAAGCATATACTCCACTCTTTATATTCTATTCGCTCCGAGCCGATGCGTATCACGTGACTACATTCTTCTTCACCATGTGGTGTGGCAGAGAGGTGATACTTTTGGTTGTGTTCTTACAAGATATGTTGACAATTTACAAAAATATTATGGCTCAAATTTAGTTGTAGTTTTCGATGGCTGTTGTGACAACAGTCAAAATATTAAAGCAATTGAACAACTTCAACGAACTGCAGCTGTAACTGGATCTGTAGAAGATCTTTTCAAAGAAACTATGGATGTGCCTATCAGCCAAGAAAAATTTCTTTCGAACCGATTTAATAAAAATAGATTAATTCAGCTGCTGCTCCAAAAATTCCAAGACGTCAACATCACAGTTAGACAAGCTTGTGTCGATGCCGATGTATTAATAATCGAAACAGCTTAATATTTCGATTACTTAATACAGCTTATTCTGTATTAATAAACAGAAGAATCACAACTTACACCACCGTCGTTGTTGGGGAAGATGTCGATCTTGTGATTATTCTAATAGGGTGTACCTTCCGCATCAAAACAAGAAACCTGGTAAAGGAAATATTGAAACGAAAGTATATCCTTCTGCAAGCATATTATTAATTTATTTTCGTCTTCGTCATCCATGTCCTGAAAGTCATCAACGTTCGGCTCACGCTCGGTACACGAAATTTTATTCATTGTAAAAAACATATTATTTTACACGCGATCTCCGGATTTGACACAACTTCTGCGGTCTTTGGTAAGGGAAAAAATAGAGTGTTGAAATTATTTGAAAAACGTCCTGATTTGCACCAAGCGGCACAAGTATTTCAACAGGAAAATTGCCCTCCAGAAACCGTATACAATAACGGCATACTTTTTCTTTTGCTCCATGCTGTAGCAGCTCAACATCTTCTCCGCGTCTATTACCAAGTACAAACTTGGTTAGGGAAAAACTTAGACCCTCAACAATGGGGATGGATTGTCAGAAACAACTTTTTGAAGCCCATTACAAATTTATTACTATCAGCGCCAGACGTATTGCTAAATACAATTTTTTGCGGTTGCAGAAAAATTGGCTTAAAATGTTCCGCAGTCTGTGGGCACTGTCATGATCAGTCTTGTTTTAATGCCGCATCACGTGAAACATTTCATACTGATACATCTGCTTTGGACAAGGACAATGATGTTAATCCAATAGATATTTTATCCGCAAACTTGACAGAATTAGAAGAAAATGACGACGAGCTTGAGCCGAACGTGATGACTTTCAGGACATGGACGACGAAGACGAAAACGAAAATTAATTAATAACATTAATTAATTAATTATATTATATTATTAATCCACTAAAATTTGTTTTTAATTATTGTTATAACCCTCCATAACATGGATTAGCCCTACTGGGGAAACTGTGTAATAAAAAACGCGCCTCGAAGGTGGTGCGGAAATGAATGCATTGAGCGGCTTTGATATATTCTCTGCGTCATTTCGCGGAAACGGCTAAGTTTACGTCAAAATTGCATAGGACCTTTTTTATAGAGTATAGTGAGAACTACAATTTTTATATTCACCTCTATTGTCGTCCTACCAATAGGAAGCGAGATATTTGCAAACAAAACATGTTTTGTGACCTTTGATCTTTAATAACTCAAGACGCGTACACGATTGGCACTGTGACTTTTCACACGTTATTCAGGACGTCGAAATAAAGCTGTATACAAAAATCGAGATCAGTACGATTTTTTGGGCAGTTTTTTCCTTAAATCACTGGGCTATATTTGTTTGGTCATTGTAATTGTCGTTCTTTATTCCCGCCTTCAAGATTAGAAGATAATTCGGTATGAAGCTTATTTTTCCTCCATCCATTATAATTATATCAGCCTTTTGCCTTTAGATACTGACCTTTGTATACCTTTCACACTGTCTACTATAGAGGATGTACGACTCGCACCCATTAACAGTTTGTTCGTTCCTCTGTAGTGAATTATATACAGTATTTTAAATAGTAAATACGCTACATAGTGGTGTATGTAATTCCTTTCAGTAAGAAGGTTGCTATTACTTGTTCCTGGTAGCTTTCTACTTAAAAACTAGCGACTTTAAAACGATTCTTATATTACTCTCATTTAAATTAGATTTAAAATTAATCTTTTCTTTTTTTGTTGTATGACGTCTGTGTTCACTCATATAGTATTCATGAACACAACGCATTTATCAAAGTCGGCAATACAATTAACATGTCTGTCCCTTTTATATATCTTAGAAGTCCTAAGTGAACATCCTGCTGCCATTCTCTCCCATTTTCTTAGAGTCATGCAATATTTTTTGAACCACCGTCCTTGAAAGTCCACATGGAGCTGCTGTTCTCTCTTCGCATTTTTGAATTAGATCTCATTGTCACATTTTACAGTTTTTACTACTGACTGCACCTCTTATATTCATGAAATCATAAACGTTTATTGTTATTTCCTTGCTCTGACTGCAGTTTTCTACCTTTTAATAAGCTCTGATATATTTGTCACAATTGCGAAGCACAATTGCACAACACAGCCTTATACTTACAAGAATGTCTAGCCATATATTGATATTCTCGTACGCTTACGAAACAAACTACACTTAAAAGACACACTAAAGAGTTTACACTTACACACACTCTCGAATGCCTAGCTGTAAACTGAAATAAAATTGTTCCTTATGAATGAGGCGGGTGGGCTATGTTTTCTGCACAAACAGCATAACATCTTGCTTCCCCGCCATTCGCCTAATGTCACTGTTTCAAATTTGGACAAATACGCGTATGGTTGAAGTGTTTCGTGGATATAAATATAACTTCACTGAAATACAGACATTCTTTTGTGTATCCCATACTCAGACTACACATATAATTATTAACGCCATAGTTAAGTATTTTTTACTTAACACCAACTTCAATAATCTTCCGAGACATTATTCAGTTTTTACTATATTTTCCCTAACCTTCCTGTTTTATTTCATGCGTTTTTGCGTTGTGTAACTCAATGGCAATTAGCCGTTATCATTACCTGGAGCAGTTAGTGCCTACAGAATAAAGTGCATAATCGTGAGCTGGAAATGTCGGGAACCAGTACCAGGTACTGCGCAGTTAGTCCACCACTCGTCTTCTCATTATATAGGCCCGACAGAGATTTTATGCAATGAGAGGGATCTTCGCCAGCAAAGAAAGAATTAGTGAGAAAATGCTCCAACGACCCCGTGGGGAAATGGGTAAAGTATCACTTCACTCGCTCAGTTTGGGTTTCAATTAATTTCAATATGTATCGTGTTTTGGCAATGTTCACCCAGAGTCCAGACTGACCCAAGCCTAGTGGGTGTCACAGAAGACATCAATTGATATCTTATTGTTCCAATTTCTAGATCTAGCTAGTCTGCTAGTATTTTGTCCACTCCCACTATCTTGAAGCGTCTTAAGTCATTCAGGTGTCTAGCAAATTATGATCTCAGTAATTGTTTCACTTTGTGGTCTTATTAAATATAATCCTCATTTTTAATTGTTTCTATAAGAACGTTCTTATAATATATATTCTTGTCGTCTATCCCTACTTGTTCATTTCTCAACCTTCAAAATCTTGACTTTCAATGGTGACCTACTCTTGTATTCTTTCTCCAAAGATTTGGATTATTTTCGTTATCCTACCCCTAAACTGCATGTAATCGTCTCCTTTTCTATCTGTTCACACCTCTTCTTCAACCTTTCCTATTTTGTCTTTCCTGCTCTTCCTATTAACCTTAATCTTTGCATACATTATTCCTTGTAGACATGATAGCAGAAACCTCTTACTTAATTTTTTCTTTGAAATTTTTCGTTCACAAGTTAGCTGTCATAGTTCCTCTATTATCCACTCAATGGCTTTTATCTCGATTCATCGACTGAGAAAATTAAAGACAGTGATAGTGTAAAACGTCTCACAGCCGTAATCCTTGTGAACTGTACTCGTGGAGAAATACAGTTTGACATAATGTGACCTTAAAATCCTTTCAAGAACGAAAAACTGAGTAAGTGAAAAGTAAAAGCGCGAAACAGAAACAACTTGTACTTGTGAAAGAACCTAGTATTATTAAATTTCTCGAAGAATCAAGGAATGTGAAAGTAAACTTTAAACATTCGACACTTCCTTGACACAGTACTTGCACTGTAGTTGAGTGATTTCAACATAACCTGATTAAACAATATTAAATGCTGGGAGTGTCAATACGTATTCAGGTCGCAATACTCTGCACTAGCTCTTAAAACTCATTACCGTATCACCTTTGGATCAGTGTAATGATCACAATAAAACAATAAACAATGTAAGAGGAAAAATGAAGAAGTGTAACTTTAAAATTATGTATTTCAATTGTAAATGTTAATTTTTTCGTTTATTTTTTCATTTTGTCATTGGGCTAAATCGTTTATTAACAATGACGGCATTTATGCAACCCAGTTTAGAAGTTCGTTCAAAGAACCAAGTTAGTATACCATCACTGTTCACATGATTTTTGCCCAGAACTTGTGTCGTCTGAGAATCGATTCATTTTATCAGAACATGAACTCTTTGCAATGCGAATTGTTCGCATTAACACACTATTCACATATTTCATTTTGTTTATTCTACCTTTAAGAGGTTATAAAACTCCTTCCGTTATCACCGGCTCCGATTACTGATTCGTTATTATTGTGAGTACGGTAGTACATCAAACGTACTTTAAAATGGGGAATATTGTCGGGTTATTGGTGGAAAAAAATCTTATCTTTTTTATATCATTGAAGTAATTACTGAGTACAACAGAGTGCCACGTTGTACTCAGTGAAACACAAATCAGAAACGTCCGACAGCACTGGACTGTTTGAAACAAAAGTAGAACTTCATTTATAAGTAGCGCCAGTGTTGCAGTCCCGTACACACAAACATAAAACCACTTCCTGATTTGTTAACTCGATATATTCAATACGGTATCAGATTTACCTTTTATTTTATTAAATTTTGCTTTATAACACACTCAACTGAAGGCGTTCGTTGTAATGTGTATACCCTTCAATTCGACTATAATTTCTCGAATTGCCCTCAGATTATTGCATTTTTATAATATGTTTTGAAAAGTTTTTTACTGTCTAGACGCCGTTGAAGACAAAAGTCGCCATGATACGGCAAACAAGTTTAATAACTTCTATTTATTCGGGTAAGGTAATGCCAATCGATTGCCAGATTCAAAATAATTACGTAGAGGACATAAAGTAGAGACCACTATAAAAGACAAAAATTTATTGATATATAACAAAGTGTTTAAATCAATAGAAATATGTATCTCTATGTGTATCTCTCTGAAGTAGGTATATCTCTGTGTTATTTACGTATTTTGACTATTTAATTTTCAATTTTATATTATATGATTTCATTCAAAATATCATTTGCAAGTATGTTCTTTTGTATAGTGTGTGCCTTATATACATAAGCTCGTGTGATTATTTAAAATGTAACTGTCATTTACTTAGTTAACTGTCAATATTTGAGTAAGGAATATAAAGTCTCATAATGACGGTTTTGCTTAAGTTGCTACGCAGGATAGGCATGTAGTGTCCCGAGATTATTATACAATTTTAAAGCAAACGTGCCATGCAAAATGAATAACCGTTCGGCGCATATTGTTTTGTTAACGACGATTTGTCAGTCCGTTGATTCCGATAATAAAATCTGTATATTGCAGAAGACAATAAATGACTGATTACTAAATTGGAATCCAATTCAAACGGACTATTATCGTCTACTGTTATACTTCCAGAAATATATGTTATACCCGTGTACTTCCAGAAATTACCGGTGTAACTTCCAGAAAGTTATATATGTTATACTTCCAGAAATGCCTGTCATTCGTGACATATACGGTATAACGTTCGTCTCGGTTTGTATTTATACTTCTCTCTGAAAAAAATAATCGGAAAAATTTTTGTTCTTTAATAATAATGATTATCAACCGTTATTTATTAAACTCAGAACTTTCTGAATAGAATAAAAGTACTGTAAACACTGTTACTTCATACCAGTACAGGAGAGCTTATTTTGTAATAAGTAGATAAATTAATTTATTTACCATCCATCAGAGTAAAACAATGAGCTGTGGTCGTCAACTTAATTGAAAAAGTCTTTTATGCACTGTTAGAAAGTAGCTCTTTGAGTCGTTATTTTTAAATTCTGTAATTACTGTACTAATTTTTTTTACTTGGAAATCTGCGAAGCGTCATTAATAGAATCGATAATTAGTACAAACTACAGGCTCAGACGTCAGAAACGCTAAACAAACTAATGCAATTCGAATCAACATCCATATAAAATAATATATTTGACAGTAGCTACACATAAAAGCCAGATCACTATGCCTTGGATTTCCACTTTGTACTTCGCAGCTAGCCGTATATCCGGAGTTCGCAGATTTTAGTTTTCGTACCAGAACGTAATAGAAGGCTTCTTTTCCACGAGAAACATTGCCACCCATGCTACAATACCATAAATTTGATGTTAACATAATGTTGAGGAGCCCAGGCCATGCTGATTACGATTTTTCTCGTTTTTCTCACCAAAATGCTGTTCTAGTCTTGTGTCTACGTGGAAAAGTCATCACCTTATTTTACAGGTGACTCAAAACATCTTGTTAATGAAAAATGGAAGGAACGTGATACGAATCATCTGTAGAGATTTGAAATCTGAATTTAAATTTTAATAACAGCGAGGATAAGTGTATCATTTTTTATAAACTTTGGTCACACCTTTAAAAGAAACAGACCGTATTTATGTGTGTTGCTTATTAAATCGGTACGTGTAATTTTATAATGTTTATAAGAGACGTATAATGTTTTAGTCTACATACTTCTGTATAGTTTCATCTGCTGGGTGCGCCACCAAGTTCTTTACATGTGTACTGACATGACGTACTACTGATATACCACCTGTTACTTTCATCTTCTTGCTTACTTCTGTCACTACTGGTAATGCTATTTTTCTCAGATTGATCATTTTCTCAGATCAGAAATTCGCCCACCAGCCGTTTTTCTGATGCCCGTGACTGCTGATCCAGCATAAACTCTTACAGCTTTATCAATTAAAATGGCGTTAATGATTGTGACAACATCGCGTCCACGTGGACTCAAGACAATAAAGCCGTGTTAGTATGGTGCATAGAGATAGTATAGGGAAATGCCGCACATTTATTAACACACAATTGTATCAAAGAATTCCGACTGTCAACAGTTTGGCTGAGGCAGTATTACCACTCATATGTAGGCTTTACCCGAAGAAAGGTGATCGTTCGTTTAAATTAAATATCCTGTGCCACGTAACTTCCTGTTCCTTAAATTACTCTCTTAGTCAACAAACTACACCTTTCCATATTTTTAATCACGTGCGTGTATCTATATGAACATTTAAGTACGAGGGTAAGAGATAACAGCGATAATCACTGTTGTTATCAGTATCACTGTTACAACTAGAAATAGTTATTTTTTAATTATTACTAGAATAAACTAAGGAATACCCGAAAAAAGGAAGGGGTTGACAAACTCTCTAACCGTTGTAAAAAATTACATTACTACGCACCAGGTTACTACTACGCATAGTAACTGCTCCACAGCGACATTAAAGAAAACAAATATTTTCATGGAGAAAAAGCTGGACCGTCACATAGATTTGTCGAATTATATTTAACACCATTCAGAAACCATTTAAACGGGAGATGGTTAACAACGTGAATAAGGCCGTTGCGAATTAGGCTATACGCCTAGAGTCTACGTTAAGGGATCGGCTGGATGACGCAATTCGGAATATTACGGCGGTTTCTGCGCCTTCGAGACGGCGTGCCGCTTGATTCACGAAACCTGAGAACTCCTCGTACTACTTGTGTACTTTATGGTGGCCGCCAACCTTGGTGAAAGCAGTGTGCGCAGAACCCTGTTTTTTGTCAGTGTAACGGCACGTCTCACTGAGGTTGATGCGTTTTCAAAAACATTTACCGTGTAGGCTTGTATTTCATTTAATTATTTAGTTTCTATCGTTACTAGTGTTTAGTTTGGGACTGTGACGTGTGTTAAATAATCTAATTTCATTTAAATTTCATTTATTATTGTCTGTGGTTGTGTTTTCAGATATCACGTTTTGTTAAACTAAATTTTATTTTGCTTAAAGTATTGTTACTTTTAAAATACATTTTATTTCATTACGTAATCAGAAGAAATGCCTCCTATTAAATCGAAAAATATTGTGCATAGCCAAGCTCGGGAAGTTATTTCTAATGTGTGTAAATTTATGGAAAGTGAAAAAAATTGAATTAGGATTCCACTAAAAAAGGTTCAAAAACGAATAGCGTCAGCAACAGGAGTTTCTGAAAGAACAATCCGCCGTATTAAAAGTGAGGGGATAACAATAGGAAATGAACACTCACCACACTTTACAACACCTCGCAAAGAAAGAAAGAGAAGGTCAACAAAATCTAATATTGATGATTTTGATAAATGTTTAATAAGAAGAACAATTTACAATTTTACGACAACACAAAAACACATATCCTACGCTACGAAAACTTCATGAACTTCTTAAGTCTAGTGTCAGATTTCAAGGTAGCTTATCATGTTTAAGGAAAGTTATTATAAACTTAGGGTTTAAGTGGGAGAAGATTAGAAATAATATAAGTGTATTAAATGAACTTCAAGAGATAAGGGCAAAAAGAATTGAATACCTTAGGAAAATAAAACAATTCAGGACAGAAAACCGGCCAATCGTTTAAACAGATGAGACGTATATACACACGTCTTATGCAGTAAAGAAGTCGTGGTACGACGAAAGTGGTGAAGGAGCGAGTGTACCGTTAAATAAAGGAGATACATTCAAAAGAGTTCACGCGGGTACAGATCAAGGGTTCATCGATGGTGCCTTATTGGTTTTTAAATCGGGACAGAAACAGGTGATTATCATGCGGAAATGAATAGTACAAATTTTGAGAAATGCTGTTGAAAAGCTAATTCCGGGATTACCAAAAAACTCAGCGTTCGTACCGTGGAACCCCGCTGGTCCGAACAAATTGAGACCAAGTCCTGTTCGGATTAGCGTAAATTCGGATTAACCGGGTTATAGGTTATACAGTACTGTGTATTATAAATATAAATTGTATAAAGTGTATAAACAGTACCATATTCGTGCCTACAATCAAAGTACTGTACTACTTTTTGATCTTGCAATCTCTCTTTTATATTATAAAATATTGGTATGGAGAACCATACGTGACTTCCATGTTCTAAAATTTATATTTAAAATCATTTACGAAATGAAATGTTTCCATATAAACTACTTCTTTCCACTTATTGTTTCAGCCTTAACCACAGTACTGTGGTCACTAACGTATACCACCCCACGTTATCGCACTCGATTTTCACTGATGATGGCAGCAGACGGTGCTGCCGGAAAGTCTGGTTTTGCAGAAAACATTGGACTATGGCCAAACAGGCCGGGAAGGAATTTTAACAACAAACTACTAATATGTTGCCGATAACTTAGTATACATATAAAAATTATCCCCTCCCCTTTCAACTATAATTGTCATTTATAGAAAATTACCCCCACCCCGTTCAACTAGCCTCTTCATTTATAGATATTTCATCTACATTTCTACAGTGGATTATTAAGGTCTTCTTATCAGAATACTTTATTTATCAAAATTAAGTACTTTACTCTTGTTACAACAAAAAATGTTTCAGGTAAACTGCCCTTTCCCCGTAACCGATCTTCACCAAAATCAACAGGCCTTGAGTCTTCTACAACTCTGGCACATATTAAAAAAATTATTTGATTCTGTTTGAATTTACGGCAGTTATCGTTCGTCATGGAAATATTTCTCTTGTTACAACATAAAATGTTGCAGGTAAACTACCCCTTTCCCTTAACCGATCTTCACTAAAATCAACAGACCTTGAGTTCTCTACAATGTAATGACGTATGCAAAAACTTACTTGATTATATTTTAATTTACGGCAGTTATCGTTCGTCATTGAAAAAATTAACCTTGTTATCACATAAAAGTTGCAGGTAAACTACCCCTTTCCCTTAACCGATCTTCACCAAAATCAACAGGCGTTGACTACTTACAACTACAGGAACCCATGCAATACTTATTTGATTCTCTTTGAATATGCGGCAGTTATCATTCGTCATAAAAATAAAATTACCCTTTTAAAACCTAAAACGTTGCAGGTAAACTACCCCTTTCCCTTAACTAATCTTTACCAAAATCAACAGACCTTGAGTTCTCTACAATTTAAGGATGTATACAAAAACGTTTTTGATTATGTTTGAATTTACGGTAGTTATAGCTTGTCATAGAAAAAAATTAACCTTGGTATCACATAAAATGTTGCAGGTAAACTACCCCTTTCTCTTAACCGATCTTCACCTAAATCAACAGATCTTGAGTTCTCTATAATTTAGGGACGCATGCAAAACATTATTTGATTCTGTTTGAATGTGCGGCAGTTATCGTTCGTCAAAAAAAAAATTACCCTTGTTAAAACATAAAATGTGGCTGGTAAACTACCCCTTTCCCTTAACCGATTTTCACCAAAATCAATAGACCTTCAGTTCTTTACAATTCAGGAACTTATGCCGAAAAATTATTTGATTATCTTTGAATTAACGGCAGTTATCGTTCGTCATAGAAAAACTTAACCTTGTTATCACATAAAATGTTGCAGGTAAACTACCCCTTTCTCTTAACCGATCTTCACCGAAATCAATAGGCCTTGAGTTCTCTATAATTCAGGGATGCATGCAAAACATTATTTGATTCTGTTTGAATGTGCGGCAGTTATCGTTCGTCATAATAACAATTACTCTTGTTAAAACATTAAAGGTGGCAGGTAAACTACCCCTTCCCCTTAAACGATCTTCACCAAAACAATAGGTCTTGAGTACTCTACAATTCAGTGCTGTCTGCAAATAATTATTTAATTCTGTTTGAATTTGCGGCTGTTATCGTTTGCCAAAAAAAATCTATAGACAGACACACAGACATACAGTACAGACACACGGACACACACACACACACACACACACACACACACACACACTTTTCGAAAAATGACTTTTTTTCATGTTTTGAGGGTAGTACAATCAGAATCTGCAATAATCTCGACCACGATTTTTTTGCCATCACCATACTTCCATTTCCTTATGGAACATGGAAGTAAAATACAGTGAATACTAGTTAAATATTGCATTGGCTAGTGTTAATTCCGATACAAATTCGTGACTCGCTTCAATGAACGAAGCAGCGAGAGCTTTTGAACTATCGTTAGCCTATGTAGAGCAGCACGCCAATGCTACACCGGCAGACGTCTTATTTTTTAGGCGCTGGCGGAACATCGCGGCGTCTGCTGGATTCACAGCTTTGCATTAGAGAAAAATGACTGATTTTGTGCAACACCTTAAGTAGTGTCTAGTTACGTAATGTGTATTTGCTGTAGTTTTTTCTGTTTTATATACTTTTACTGGCACTAAACTGCAAGTACCAATATGTTTTTCCATTCATTTTACAGACGCTAATTTCTTGATAACGTAATTCAAAACTTTATTTTGCCATATATTTAAAACAATCTAAAGCACTTAGTTTTAATAAAACTTTCACTAAAAATGTACTAGTGTGTATTTATCTAAGCTTTTTATTTACAAATTATATTGATATGTTCCAGTTATTTTGTTGTATTTTTTTATTTCTTTGTCCAATTTTTAGGCACTTTTTTCAAACTACCGGTTCTGATAAAGCGGGTTTTCGGACTAGCGGGGTTCGGACCTGCGGTGTTCCACTGTATTAGATATTGCACCATAAATTATAGTAGCCGCGCTCAAAGCGTTTCCAGGCGGAACGCTTAGATTCTCACTCAGAGGAAACCGATGGTCTTGTCTCTAGTGTCACTCAAAACAAGCTGACAATGTTGCCAAGTTCTTCTCCCACCTATAGTGAAACTTAGCGTGGAATGATTCTCCTCTTCATTGCTATTATTATTATACGTATGATTAATTCATAGTAATAATAATAATAATAATAATACAACTCAGGACTTCTCAGAAGTTTCAGTTTTAAGTAAGTAAACCTGACGTTTACATTATCTATAAAGAATAAAAATACAACAAAACCGACAAAATATAGGTCTATACCTTTTCGACATAACTTTCAAAATGATTTTCATTATTAAAATATCACAAAGCTTTGGGATAAGCAAATCCCTGCAATATCAGAAGGCTATAGTAATAATAATAATAATAATAATATCAGAAATTAATAAACCTGAGTAAAACAAGACAAAATCGCAAATAATTAATACATAGCCTGGGAGTAAACTACATACCGTTTAGTTGGAGTCGCGGTCTGAATCATCATCACTGTCGTCTGCAACATGAATGATGAGGCGGTCTTCTTCTTCCCACAGGTCTGCATAATATCCCCGTTTTACCTTCATAGTTTTTCCACACATTTCCTCCAGTATTCGGCATCTATGTTCTCAGTAGAGTTCCTTAGGGCTTCACAGACACTTGCACTTAACTGAGGAGTTATGTTGCTCTTCCTGACGTTAGACTTTAACCGTGCCCAGACTAATTCGATTGGATTTAATATGCAAATATGCAGTAATAAGGGGGAAGTCGTAACACTTCATGACCTGCCTTTCGAGCCATCTCATCAACTCCGTACATTTTGTTTATATTTGCCGCTTTTATTCTTTCGAGCAAGATTAATTTAATGGGGACTGGGTCCGGTGCTGGTAAATCAAATTTCTTCATAAATTCAATAATTTCGGACTTGTTTGACGATTTAGTTGGGATTTTGATAAGCTGTCTAGAATGGTAACTCGCATTGTCTAAAACTATGACATAGTTCCTGTCTTTTGAAAGATTTTGCAGTAACGAATTTTTAAACCAATTCTCAAAAACTATAGCATTCATCTCATCGTGGCTGTCAGTTTTAGCATCTGAAATTTTGGCAGACAAATAAAGACAATTAGGAGCCCACCCCTCACCTCCACTAGCATGTAGCACCATGATGCGCTTCCCTCTAGATACAGGGACGTTAATAGCGCAGCCACATGTTCCATCATCCCATCCCTTCTTCACGGTGTCATGTGTGTCGAACCAAGTTTCGTCTAGATACACAACATCATAACCCTGTGAACGCAGTTGGTGTAGTCTACGGAGGTATTTTTATCTCCAAGACACAATTCTTGATGACTCCATTATAACACGCCTCTTATTAAGTGTCCGAAATCGAAAGCCGAGCTTCTTCACAAGGGATCTTAGCATTGTTTCTTTATAAGGAAAACTTGAAATGTTCTGAAGATGCTGGAGTAGTTCGGAAATTGTGGGTGGCTGTCCTTTCTTGTAAAATTTGTAAATTTCTTGGCGGATAATGTCGCAAAAAAAATTATAAATTTTATTAAAACGCGCTCTTTTGTTACCTGGTTTCTTGGGAATCTCGGGACCTCTAGAAACAATTTTACGAACAGCCGGGCGGCTTAATTTCACAATTTTGGCTGTTTCAGTAATTGAACGCTTTACCTACTTTGTTATTTACAACATATTCATGCACGTTACACACTATAGTTTGGCTCTGTTTCCAAATTGTTCTAATCGAATTTTTGATTGGCCTACTAGTGCCTGGAGTGGCCGAGATTTCCCCGTCGTTCGAAAACTCCCCATTATTGTCACTTACATCACCACTATCACTGTTGCTAACTACATCAACAACGATTTCTTCACTATCACTATGACGATGACTCCCTTCTTCATTATCAGCGTGCTCTTACGGTTGTTCTCTCTCCCAAGGTCTTCACATTTTAAACACGTGAACACGGAACAACACGGAACACAAACACGGAACCGAAAATTACAACTATAAATAAGTAAAGCAGTATTACTGTGATATTTAAATATAAATATACTATGTGCTGTAAGAAGGTAACAAATTAATAATTCCTAAAGCAGTGGTTTCTTTGGCAACGGACTCGAAATTCAGACAAGCGGGCACTTCTGATGTCGCGGAAAGACTGGTCCACATTGCATTCAAGTTCAAAATACGTTTGGCATCATTGGAGATGTTTCAGAAGCGGCTAGCTTAGTTCACAGCTTTCAGCAGCAGGGGGAGCCTTCGCTAATTGGGCTACTTAACTGTTCTTTGATGCCGCCTGGAAACACATTCAGCGAGGCTACTTATACCAATCTGAAAAATCTCCCACATCAAATTCTTCAAAAAGTGAGTTACCGTAATGCAGTGGTTATCTAATAAAAAAATTCCTTTTACACCTAATATATTTAAACCAGAGCTATATACGCTAGTAAAAATTAATAAACCGTTAGAAAAACCCTATAAAATTGATAGTATTTTAGGAAATCACGGCCACACTGTTATTCGTCTACCTCCGTATCATCCGGACCTAAACCCCATAGAACTTATTTGGGCTCAACTTAAACACTCTGTTGCAAAAAACAACACCACTTTTGATAATAAAAACATAATAGATTTAACTAGGCAAGCATGCCAATCAATAGAAAAACAACAATGGACATCAGTGTGTGAACATGTAATTACAATTAAAGACGAATATTTGGAAAGAGAAGGATTACTAGATGAAATGCAAGATAGGCTTGTAATTAACTTAGGTGAAGATGATAATGACGATGACGACGACGATGACCTATCAAGCGCTGAATCTTCTTCAGATGATGGCAGCTGTATCTCCGGTGTTGAAGCAATTTTGGACAGAGAAACATCGCCGGACTTTGAGAAAGATACTAAATTCCCAGTCCATTCTGACTTTGTATATAATTCTTTATAAGTCGGCAAGTTACTTACATTCATTACTTACATATTAATTTTAAAATTTGTATTAATAATGGTATTAAATGCAAGAAAAATTAATGGGCTCGATGTTATGTGATATTTTATATAAAGTATGCATATTTTTATGCATGGTTACATATATTTTACCCACTCTCTTCGTTTAGATAATATTTTACCAACACTTGCATAAAACATATTTCTGGTGATTTTAGATTTATATTTCTCTATTTCTTTTGTTAGTATTCCACTTGCTTGCTTTACACTAGTAATTATTTATTATTTACATTATGTAATAAATAACATTGTTGTGGTATTAGAAATACATATTTGATACAATATCGAGTAATACTGAGTAAAATTATAAATAGTAGTTAGTTGAACGAAATCCGGAAACGTCAACAATGTGTAAAACCCGAGTTGTAATAATTAAATATTTAAGGTCACCCGCTGTAGCAACAGTAAGACGGACGTTTTTGAAATGAAGTGTTACAACTGAGCACACTGAGTCTCCCCACTACCCCCACTTTTCGCGCAGCTATGGAGCGGCCACCGTAAAGTAACGCGATTTTTTGTACACATTACGAACACTGGCGTGGCCTACTTCTATAAGGTTGGCCGCGGCAAAATCAATCAGTTGCGTTCTACGATTATTCAGCTGAGTCTGCGAAACAAATTTTGCGGTAGAATATATTAAATACAATGATATTAAAAGCAGTATTTTTTACAGGCGTTTAATTCTTTTCTTGTGTTCCCAAGTACTATAATTATTTAATTGGTAACGTTCACTATTGATTTATGTTGTGTTTTCTGGATAATTGTATAGTACATAGTATAAAATTATTAATAATTTTATAATTGTCTAACTGTATAAAATTGATAATATATGGCATATGTATATATTGATAATATAATATATATATGTATAATATGGCACTGGATAAATGTAATCATTTTTGAAGAACTACTATAATACGAGCGGTTTTGTTTCACGGAAGTGTAAATAAACATTGTATTGACTTTTCTGGTGTTCAATAATTCATTCCATTGTTGTAAGATCACGATCCATGCGATCGTACGAAAGCTTCAAGGAAACAACATTAATAGGCTAAGTAGAGTTTTTGTTTTCTTGTAACTTTCAGACAGGAACGTGAGCGTTGTAAGAGTGTGTTAAAATTATGTTTTAATTTATTTGTTTCGTTACATTAACTAAATAAACTACCACTCCGTTCACAACCAACATTTGTTAAGTGTAACTGAAACTGAAGTTTGGCTGCTTTGATAAACTGTAATATTCTTTTGAAAAAGGAATACATTGTATTGGTAGCCGAAATTAAAATAAAATATCTACCCTAATACGTAGGTGCTGGTTGGATTGATTTCAGTACTTGGCAGTGTACATACGTTGATTTCGGTCATGGGAATAATACTATTTTCTATGTTTTATGAACTGTAAAGTGTAAGCGACTTGAAATAGTGCACGGTTCATATAATGGATGACGGTTTTGTATATAACGCCAAATTTGCATGCTGTGCAAATTTACTATCAATAGTCAATATTAAAATATGTCAAAACTGATATACAAATATAAGGTAAAGAGAAACTACCGTTATGAAATGTCAAAGCGGTGTTTCTTTGTTAAAGAACACACCCTTGTGTCTGGCGACAGAAAGTCGGCACAAAATACACCAAAAAAAAGGCACGTAGCGGACGCACAGCAATAAGATTGTATTATGCTAAAAATTAACAAAAAATAGGTAGAACGTTGTAAAAGTTGAGTGTAACCAGATCTAATAGTTTTTTAAGACCCAAAGGACCCCCCAAAGGATCGTATCGAAAAAACACTTGTCCTATGTTGGTTCTCCTTTGCGTAAAATATTTGTGCCAAGTTTGGTTGAAATCGGTCCAGTGGTTTAGGAGGAGATGTGGAAGACCCCAAAGGATCGTATCGAAAAAACACTTGTCCTATGTTGGTTCTCCTTTGCGTAAAATATTTGTGCCAAGTTTGGTTGAAATCGGTCTAGTGGTTTAGGAGGAGATGTGGAAGACCCCAAAGGACCCCGTCGAAAAAAACACCTATCCTATTTTGGTTCTCCCGTTGCGTAAAATATTTGTCCAAGTTTGGTTGAAATCGGTCCAGTGGTTTAGGAGAAGATGTGGAAGACCCCAAAGAACCCCCCAAAGGACCCCATCGAAAAAACACCACTAATACAGAAACCTTCGCGGGCGCGCGCACAACAACTCACCGAAGTTTCATCGCAATCGGATGAATACGATGTATAGGAACGCATACGAACAAACAAAGAAACATTCATTTTTATATACAAGATAACGGTATGTTCGTACTGTAACTAAGATATTTGAGATGTGTTATTGTGAATGTGATGCCAGTGTGTAAATCAATCTGTGATAATCAATCAAGTGCAGCCAACTAGAACCTCCATTAACAGCAGCCGTTCGCAGAGCCATGCTACAGACGACGTTCAAGTGGATGCGCCTCTTCGCAGAATAGGAATTCAACCATCAAGTAATTCATATTGAACATTTAAAATATACTTTATTCATTATTTGCAACTCAATCAGATCGAAAAGAACCCACTATCAAATCAAAGAAAAGATTAAATTTTGTTATCATCAATATTATGTCATTGTAATAAGTAACTGAAAGTGAGTTATTAAAGTAACAATTTATGATATGTTTTGTGTTAAATTATTTATTACCCTGAGATATTATCCTTAAAAAGATAAAAGAGTCTGAATATTGTATGTACAAAACATTGCAGGAGATCAAGTGAAAACATTACAAGCTTCGCGGACTCCTGAAATCACGAATTATAATCTGTATCTACGAATCATGTGAAATATTAATGAAAAATAATGACAGCAGCGGATAAAACTAGGTGCGAGTAGGCCTACACTGAAGAACACAAAATGTAAGCATCGACAGAAGTATGTAGTAAACACTAAACTTTTATTATTTTCATGCAATTTGAAATTCCATTGTGCCGGTGTTTGCATAACCCGGCAATCGAAGGTATAAAAAATTTCGTTTTTAATAATAATATCGGGTATTAATGTCGGTTAGAGTGCCGATATTTGGACGACACTGTTAGACAGCTCGCGCCATCTCGCGGCGCGGTTTCGTGTCCGTGACTTTACTGATATAACGTTTAGTTCGACGCAGACTCTGAAGGAATCACAAGCTCCCGACCTTGGACAGTCAGTAATTGGGTAATTTTCTTCTCATCCTGATGGCAAGCTAAATTTTCGAGACTTCCCGGGTTCTCGCACCCAGACGGAGATTTGGTCTCAGCTGGTGTACTGACGCCTTCACCAGTTATGAACCATCCAACACTTACCTGTTCTGAGGAGGGAGCTTGCTGACCAGCTGTAAGATGCAACACTACTCATGCTATTAAGGTGATATAAACTTTTATTATTTTTCGTTGGCCTGGCCCGCCGTTCATCCGTGTTACAAATTGTTTTACTTTTTAAACCATGTGCTTACGCCGCTAGACAGTCCGATCAAGTGTGTGTCAACAGGACATTCATTATGAACATTATTTGAACTATTATGAAATCATTCCATAACTCTAACGTACTATTCTTGTAATTGTGTGCTGCACTGGGGGAGCGTGCCAGAGCTCATTTTGGCTTTCTTCATAATTTTTTTTTAAGGCCTTAGAGTTAGTATACTTACAATCTAAATTTAAGTCATGTGGTTATTGGTTCTGTTCCGGCTGGTTCAGGACGGGGTTCATATATTATTCTTATTTTGGTTTAACATTTAAGGGCTGGGGGTTTCGTTTTTTCAGGCTGTTTTCAGGGGTAAAATTCACATGGATTTTTTTGGCACAAGTTAGGCACACGTTAATACAGTTTTATGCAGGCCGGATACCTGTCTGACCTGGTCTGGCACATGCTGGCACACTTCCACAGCTGCCAGAATACAACATGCTGTTATTTTAAAATTATTATACACAGATGTCTGACATTAAAAATTTTTTTTTCTGGGCATATACCAATAATTTTGAGATTGTAAAATCATACTGATGCCACTGATTATTGTAACTTGGGTTCTGACTTGCTTGCTGGACCTGTCTGTTGAATTAAATCATTATCATTAAAGAACGAATTCCTGATACAGGGATGCATCTATATTTGTAACACAACAATTAACGTTATGGAAAATTAGGCCAATTGTTTAAACTTAGGTGATAAGGGTTTTTACCACTTGTATACAGTTCAAGGAAACTTAAAGATTTTCGTATACTTATAATGTGCAATTTATTAGATGTTATAAATTCATATGGGCTGCCAGGCCCCTATTATCTTGCAGTTATTAGTCATTATCATTCTTTCGGTTTTTAAAATTTTTTTTTTGGGGGGTTTTATTTTAATGGAGTAAATGGGTTGTGGTTTTAAATGATTAATTCCAACTGTGGCTGGAAGTTAAAATTTTATGATTGCAGTTTTTGGGGCTTTATAGAATATACAGGCTGTCTGCCCGGTCGAACATGATTTAGTGTGATGATATTACATGTATATGTGTCTCTATGTTTCGATATGTGATGTTAATGTTAAGTGTTATTTAAGGGGGGATTTATATAATTTATAGTATGTTGTTTATTTATATAATGTAAGGAATCAAATTGATATATGTATATAGGGGATGAATTAATATGGGCTTGTGGAAACTGATTTGTCAACATGTTGACACTACTTATTTATTAAGCTTATTGTTATACTTGTCACTCAGGGGAATTGTAATTTACACATGCATGTAATGAATTATGGGGCAAGAATAAAAATTGTTATTGTTGATTAACAACCGAGTTTAATTGCAAGTCCTGTCATACTGGACCCAGCGCAATTTTGGCTTCTCTAGGCTCTTGCCTAGTTTTAAATAACTAGTGGCCTCTCTTTAAAAAAAAAAACACAAAAAAAGGATTATTTTTTTATATAAAGCATAAAAAGGAAAGAGGGGTTACAAATGGTAGCAGAGCGCGGTTGATTCTAGGGTTGATCCCTTGGGTCCTTGGGTGTGACGGGGCTTGCCAACTCGGAAATACTATACTATTGTCATGCTATTGTTTTTTAGGTGTATGCCCATGTATATGTTATGTCTATGTCTATGTCCATGTCTATTTTAGGTTGCTTAACTTGTGAGTCTGATCGCACCACGGGGCGGGTATTCGTGGTTGGAAAATTTGAGATGTTGAACTGCCGGGGGGTCTCGAACTTGGCCTGGGTGATAGAATATTGGTGATTCTAGGTCGGAGTATAGCGTGTGGCATTAGCGGGATGCGGTATGGCCCGATCGGAAGTCGGTAACGTCACCGACTTAATTCCTGTGTTGCGAGGTTTCGGAATTATGATTACTAGTTTGTGTTTGCTAGTTATGTCTTGGTGAGACGTGTGTGTTGGATTGGTGTTTGGTGTTATGTATGTTAGGTATTTGTTGGTTGTTGCTTGTTTCCTTCTGTGGTGTTAATAGGTGGTTCAGAAGTAGGCCAGGTCTCCGCAGCGCTAGAGAACCCGGGGGTCGCTCAAAGGAAGGACAGAACTTGAGTCTTTCCTAAATCTTTGTGATTATGTTTGATTGTTATGTTTGGTGTATTGTGTGATTCTGGCGGAGGTAGGTTACCAGAGACTACCCAACCCTATTTCCGGCATTCTCCAGAGACTTCCGGTGGTGGATGGAGAAGATGAGGGCAAATTGTTGGTTTTTCTGGACATCGTCCTGCAGTTGGCGGATTTTCCGGGGCTGTCCGATGAGGTCCTCTTGTCCGTTATATATCCGTACTGCCGGGGTTCATTGGCTGAGCTGGTCACCGACACTCTGCATCGTGGTGGCAGTATCGACTCTCTCCATGGGGAGGTGTTCGACTCTTTCATACCCCGTCGGCAACGTGAGCATTTGAAATATAATCGGTTCTATCAAGCACAGGCCAACGGAGAGGCGTTGGGGGTTTTTGTGCAGGATATCCGTAAAATTGCCCGGATTTTGAGGTTGGGGTTGCCCGAGAAGGATATCGTTCGAATTATTTTAGAAGGGGTGACGCCCCAAGAGAGATCCCGTTTGGTGTTCGCGGACCGTCCACGTTGTTTTGCGGACCTCGAACGGCTGTGTGTGGTTTCTAGAACGGTCCAGGAGATTGACGAGTCCCGTGAGCAAGTAGCACATGGTAAGGTAAGACACGAGACGCATGGAGGGCGAATTGTTCCATCATCATACGGTGCTGAGATTGAAATTATAAACTCTTGTAACGAGAGGCGCCGTCGTTCACCTAATGTGACTTGTTTTAGGTGTGGTAGATTGGGCCACATCAGACGATTTGGTACCGGGGTTGGGTCGAGTCCAACGTCCCTCCCCAAGGCGCCCAAGGTCATTCAGAAAAGGGTCAATGAGGGGAAGATATGTCGGAGGTCTTCTCCTACCTGTCGCGGGTCTTCTAAGGTACGCGCCTCCAGGCCAGTTGTAGGTCCCAGTTCTTTGGGCATCAAGGTCCTCCAAACCATCTCTAGGCCCACTTCCGTATGCCCCTTCTTGCTGTTGTAGTTGAAAAGGAGTCAACTCAGAGCATTAGTTGACTCCGGATCAGCAAGATCTATCATTTCATCCAAAGTGTGCGAGGACCTTGAACGACAGGGTTTAATTAAAAGGTCAGAACAGTCTTCCGTGGTGTGCTGGACGGCATCCCAGGAAATTCTGCCCATTTCCCGGGTAGTTTCATTTAAATTTAAGATAGAGGGATTTTCTTGGGTGTGGAGCTTTCTGGTTTCTCCTGCTCTGGGAGTTGAATGCATTATTGGTGCCGATTTCATCTGCAAAAGTGGTCTCGTTATTGACATCCAAGAGCACCAATGTTATTTTAAATTTAATCGGGGAGTTGTAATTCCTTTCCTTGGATATCAGGGGACCAGGCAAGATATCCAAGAGGTTAAGTGCCCCGACACATCTAGAGACCACCTCTCCCAGTCCCAGCGGTCCGCATTAGATCAGTTGTGTGAGCGTTTCCCCACTGTGTTAACTCCGGCCCTTGGGCTCACACATCACTTGGAGTATAAAATCCGCCTAACGGACTCCAAGGTGGGCGCTCCCACCCTTATAAATTTGCCCCTCCAAAGATGAGCATCTTGAGGGAGAAGGTTCAAGAGTTGTTAGATCAAGGGGTGATTGAACCTTCTCAGTCCAGTTATGCCAGTCCAGCGTTCCTAGTGCCCAAGCCTGGAGGTAAGCATAGGATGGTCATCGAATACCGCAAGCTCAACGCCAACATTGAGGTAGATTCGATCCCACTTCCTGACCTTCATTCCGCGTTTGATTGGTTCAGTGAGGCGAGGTATTTTACCAACATTGACCTCAACTCTGCATATCACCAGATTCCGTTGACGAAAGAAAGTAGGCCCTACACGGCATTCTGTGTTCCGTGGAACCTCTATCAGTACACTAGGGTTCCCACGGGTCTAGCGGTAGGTGCCCAAACTCTCACCCGTTTACTTGACACCGTTTTTCACGATGTCAAGTTCAAGTATGTCTTCAATTATCTTGACGACTTGCTGGTGTACAGCAAGGGGTACGAGGAGCATTTGGGTCATCTCGAAGAGGTGATGTGCAGGTTGAGGGGGTGCTGGCCTCACTGTCAACCCCGAAAAGGTAAAGTTTGCCCTTCGAAAAGAAAATTTCCTTTCTGGGCCACCTGATTTCCCATAGAGGTGTCACTGTGGATCCTGAGCGAACACAGGGAATCAGGGACTTTCCCCCACCAAAGGATGCCAAAGGCATCGCGAGATTTGTGGGGATGGTCAATTTCTATCGGCGTTTCATTCCAAACGCGGGGGAGATTGCGGCACCTCTGAATGAACTCCGGAAAAAGGGCTCCAAATTTATATGGGGGGAAAAACAACAGAAGGCTTTCGAGACCCTGAAGGAAGCCATCATTTCCCCTCCAGTACTGAGAATGCCAGACTTCTCGAAGCCGTTCATACTCCAGACGGATGCGAGTTCGATTGCGCTCGGGGCGGTTCTGTCCCAAGTCGTTGATGGTGCTAGGCAGCCTGTGGCTTTCATTTCCCGAACGTTGACCCAGCAAGAACAAAAGTCTTCAGTGTATGAGCTAGAGTGTTTAGCTGTTATGTACGCTCTAGATAAGTTCAGGCGTTTTCTGGGACACGCTGAGTTCCTGCTCGAGACCGACAATCAGGCTTTCTCTTGGCTTCTTGCTCATCCCCGGCAACTGGGTAAAATTGGTAGATGGGTGGTGAAGATCTCATCCTTCAAGTTCAAGGTGCAACACATTAGGGGAACTCAAAATGTGGTTGCAGATGCTTTATCACGCATGTTTTCCCCGCCCAGTGAAGTCCAATCTGAGTAACCCTGTTCTGTTCTACTAGACTTTCCGTTAGCCTTCACTGATGTGTTACCCCATCAGTTGAACGATGAAGAGCTGGGTCCTATCATCCAGAATATAAAGGAGGGTAACGTACAGGCCCCTTACTTCTTGTCCAAGGGGGTCCTGTGTTGTAGAGAAAGAAAGGGACGTGCCCCTAAGATCGTGCTGCCTAGCAAGTTAGTGCCCATGGTCTTCAGTTATTATCATAATTCCCCAGTAGGAGGCCACAAGGGAATTTCGAAGACCATTTCCAGTATCAGGAGACATTTCATCTGGAAGGGCATGGATAGGGACATCGCAAAGAGGGTTAAGAGCTGTCATTTATGTGGCTTGAGCAAGCCTGCCCAGAACACTAAGTTAGGGTTGCTGTCATCGGACGTGGCGAGCAGACCGATGGTGAAGTTATTCATAGACTACGTGGGACCTCTCCCGCGTAGCAAGTCAGGTAATTCTTACCTGCTTGTTTGCGTGGATGCTTTCTCGAAGTTTGCCTGGCTACTGCCCTTACGGCAGGCAACAGCTCGTTTGACCATAAGCGCGCTCCAGAACCACATTTTTCAGCATTTCGGTCTTCCGACCATCATTGTCTCCGACAATGGTCCCCAGTTCGTTTCGGGTGAGTTCAGGCGGATGTGTTTCGCCAGTGGGATCAAACATGTAACCACCTCTCCTTATTACCCACAGCCGTTCCATGCGGAGAGGTTCAATAGGAATCTCAGGTCCGCACTCATTGCTTATCATGCGGAGCAACAGACAACCTGGGACCAGAATCTGAAGTGGTTACAGCTAGCCTTTAACACGGCCCTGCATGACAGTCATAAGGCCGTCCCCTTTGAGATCATGTTTGGATTCTCGCCCGCACTCCCGTTGACTAACTTGTGGAACATTGATGATCTTCTGCCACGGGAGCCAGATAACGGAACTGCAGAGAGGTGGAAGGAGGCTCGGAAGAATTTGCTCAGAGCGCACGAGCGCGTCCGTAGTCGGTACAATCAGGGGCGAATTCCAAATCCCTTTAAAGTAGGAGATTTGGTCTACTGCCAGAGCCACCCGATCAGCTCAGCTGCCGATAAAAGAGCCGCTAAATTGTGTTATCGCTGGTCGGGGCCATATAGTGTCTTGGGGTTCGCGTCACCGGTGACGGCTCGGTTGGAAGAGCCGGGTGGTAATTCGAAGGAAATTACCACGCATATATCTAAATTGAAGTTATGTAGAAAGGGGTAAACGCGCTGACAGGGGGGGGGGAATAATTGGTGGTCTCTGTGTGAGTAGGGATTTTGTCATTTTGAAAAGGTGTGCTCCGGGGGGTGTTGTCGAGAACGCTAGGGTAGCGGGTAGATGTTCCCCACCGTCCCAGTGGTGTTCGTCTATTTCAGGGATGCGCCCCTGCCTGCGCGAGCCTTGGCTTTCTCCATTCGTCCGTATTTCCGGAGGGAGCCCTGTCCTTACCTTTAGTCCCAGCCCATGACCTTCCAATCATCCTTGCCCTCTCCGTCTTCCCGATTTCCTAACCTTCCCCTTAAAAAACATTAAAAAAAATAAAAAAAAATAATTCAAAAAAAATTAGAAAAGGAAAAATAAAAAAAAAGGAGTTAGAGAGTGGAGTGAAACATGTCGTGTGGATGAGGTCGGTCGTGCACTTCATCAACACGATATGTTTTGGGCATGCCCTTGGAGCACACATGTAAAGCTTAGTTGTATATAGGTAATTATCATATTGACAAGTAGCATTGCTTTGCGTCCGGTCGAGAGAGTGGAGCATTGCATCATGGAGACCATCATTCCCCCTTGCCATGTGAGTTGACGGTATTGTTGAAAATGGGTTTCGTTATTGGGGGAATCCCTCACGTATGAATATAGGGCATGTGGCCCTGTTAAGGTGGTATTGGTGTTTCGGGCTGGGGTGGACAAGCCTCAGGAGGTCAGAACTCAGGGAGCTCCCGTTCTTTCTTTCGTCTTTTCTTCTCTGTCCCTTCTTGCTGTGGGTTGGCCCTGATCAGGTCAGCGCGCAGCGCCCGCACACTTACACATTACACGTCTTCTTTCAGCTCTTTCGTTTTCCTTCTGAGCCTCTGTTCTCCTGAGAGCCAGGACCGCTGGGCCGCCTTGATCACCAAGTCCACTAGGTTCACCTTGGAAGAGGGTACACTGCAGGGTACCCTCCCGAGTTCAAGTGTGGGGCAACCAGGTTGCCCTTTTGGGGTGGGGGTGTGCCGGTGTTTGCATAACCCGGCAATCGAAGGTATAAAAAATTTCGTTTTTAATAATAATATCGGGTATTAATGTCGGTTAGAGTGCCGATATTTGGACGGCACTGTTAGACAGCTCGCGCCATCTCGCGGCGCGGTTTCGTGTCCGTGACTTTACTGATGTAACGTTTAGTTCGACGCAGACTCTGAAGGAATCACAAGCTCTCGACCTTGGACAGTCAGTAATTGGGTAATTTTCTTCTCATCCTGATGGCAAGCTAAATTTTCGAGACTTCCCGGGTTCTCGCACCCAGACGGAGATTTGGTCTCAGCTGGTGTACTGATGCCTTCACCAGTTATGAACCATCCAACACTTATCTGTTCTGAGGAGGGAGCTTGCTGACCAGCTGTAAGATGCAACACTACTCATGCTATTAAGGTGATATAAACTTTATAGAAAAACAAGTATTGGGTGTAAAGTAATGTGTATGTGTTGTAAACTGTGTCGGGCGTTACCTCCGCGCACTTTTGTTACTTACTCTGTTGACTGGATCCTCTGCAGTGATGTAGTCCTGTAACACAACTTAAAACTATGCTTTTTGTGGGCGCCACTTGGAAACGTTTGTTCCAAGAAAAAAATGTGATTGATAAAATTTTTAAATCTACAAAAAAAATTTAAACAAGTCAGTTTAGCTTTGAAAAATCAGTTAAGTTTAATGGTTCTTAAAAAAAAAAAAACAAATTGTCTGAAGGACTATCATTCATAAAAAATTATAAAATTTATAAAATTTGCAGAGAAAAAATTTTACAAGTTATTATTATTGACAATTTTTTTATATGTCCAATCAAGTATCGGCTAGTATTTCAGATTCTAACTCAGTTGACAAGCATGAGTTTAATATGTGAAAAAACTTTAATCTCAGGACGTGACTCCTTTGAACTACCAAGACATATCAATTAGATGCCTTACAAGAAAAAAAACTAAGTGATTTGAAGGTGTATGTGTGGCGTGTAAAGTACAACTGTGTGATAAATGTAACCAGGTAACAAATGACTTTAATTTTGGTAACTCACGTTCCAATGGTCGTTTATTCTCTCACTGGACACTTCCTTCGGGTAGTTTCTCGATCTCGCCTCTTCGGGTGTACACTGAATCTATTTAAAGTCAATTTTTGCGATCGTTACTTTTTCCGCACTTTTTGTCAAAACGTTTGGCAGTAAAATCTCGTTCAAACGCCGCCACTACGAATCATCTGTTTAGCGTTGATTCAGAAATCTGCCACCGCAGCGCTGATCCCCATGCAGTTTTGAGGAAGGCTTAGATGTATTGTTTGTTTACGTTCGGGGGAATTATTTGTCACGTTAGTCAGTCAATGCGAACACAGCAGAATTCGTTCTCTATTAAATGTTTGGGACCCTCCTGGGCCGTCGACGTTCTGGCTGCGTGCTTTCTATTAAAATTTGCCGTATCGCTGCTCTATTTCAGCGATATTTTTTGGCGTATACTCTCGTTGAGGTTAAGTCAGTCGGGTATGTCTATGTACGGGAAAAAGCCTTCCTGCCGTGTCTTGTCGATTTCTCGCCTCTCGGTTTCGCCTTAGCTCCGTTGATCAGTGTTGTGTGAGATGCATCAGTTCTGGAGTTCAGTCTTCAAGTGTTTTTTGGTCAAATTTTGTCTCGCTTTTATACTAAATCGGGATGACTGTTTTCGTTGACTTCCGGTATATTTGTGTAAAAATTCTTTCTAGATTGTTCGAGAATAAACGAAATGGAATGTCATAGAACAATTTTCACTTCCGTAGAAGCTTTTAGAACGAATTTCTTATTCTTCATACAATGGATATTTCAAAATTTACACTGGTATTTATCAAACAGTTTCACATTAGTACTTACAATTTGTATGCCATTAATGTATTTAGATTCCTTGTTTTTTACTGAATCTAGCGATACTAAATATGATTGGTATCTAATTAACTTAAGTCTAAAAAACATTACAATTTACCACCTTCACCTTGAGTTGTAGTCATTAAAAACTCAATATTTATAATAAAAATTGTTGTGGAGTTATAAAGTTCCCTTCACAAGCTGGACATCTACTACTACTACTCTCCTACAACAAAATAAACAAATTTTAACATCAATAAAACACAAATAAATACAATTTTATATGGCCTCTGCTCATGGCCTAGGTTCTTGTCAGTTTTCTAATACAGTGATTAGTCTTTTTCCTTAATATATGTATTATTTCACCACTATACACACAGAGTTTATTATTTTGTCTATCTTTTGTGATACCTGGTTACTTTGTACATATATTATATTTATCACAAGATGACATAGCATCATTGATTGTCTTGAGATGTCATTTTTTATGGTGTGACAAATCTCACTCTAATTAGTTAAATTCTTTTAGAATTGACTTTTCTTTCAACTGAGTTTATTTCTTATTAAGGTATTTTGATGTATTGTACCTTTCTACCTTATTTTTGTTAGTATTATGTAAGTATTTTAGCCAGATCTGATTATTTTGTACTGGATAATTGGCTTCAGCCATACATGGTATAAGTAAATATTTTGCTGACTTGACTATTACAATGTTAAAGTTGGTCAGGTATATTAGTATAGTTGCTTTATATCATATTACAGCTTTCTAATACAGTTTGGTTGCATTTTGGCAACATTAAATTCATAAATTATACAATATTAGATGCCTATTACATGTTTTTAGTTAACACTGTTTTTGGCTATTTTGGCTGCTTTTTATTCATTTGACAGCTTCCTTTATTTAAGATAAATTGTTCACTATTGTCTGCTTGACAATTACATATAGTTTTTATTTAAATCTGATAATAATTGATTTTTTCATGAAATCTTGGTGTATGGTCTCAAATCCAACACATTAATATTTTTTGTCATTGCAAATATACAATTTTTATTTTAACTTAAACTCTTTCTAATAATGTATTTAAGTCATTTAATACATTTATTTTATTTACATCACATAATATAATGATGGATCCTGTCCATTTATTCACAAAAAATAGTTTTTAATACTATATTCATAGTTATAAAACTTAATAATTATTGACTTTATTCTGGTGGATTCTGACATTATTTCTCTCTCTTATAGTGTCTCATGGTTTTTTCACTCTTATTCACTTTAATAATATATATGGGGTTTTGTCTTAGTCATAGTTTGGTCGTTTTTTCAAGTTGATAGAAATAATTATTATACAAAATTACACAATTTTTGGGACTACTTGGGTTCGATACTGTTCACTTCACTTTCCTCTTATGCTAACTTACTATATAAATGATTTCTTTTATGGAACGTTCTGTGACGTTACATATGCCTCCCCGTTAAAGTTGATAATTTTGGAAAAACATATCTTTGGTTTTGATGAAATTATCATCTCTATAATAACCCTTTATTAGCTTCTTTATATCTCATTCTTTTATCTTATAATTAAATTCCTGTACTACTCCTTTAATATATTAATCCAACTCAATATTCCTAGTTCGTTCTTTGTCGTATCACCTATTTCTTTCCTTTTTACCTTGATGTTTTATAATTAATCTTTGATATAAATCCCTATCAATTCCCTAACTTATATAGAGGGTTGGGAGTCAGAGTGGCTCGCTATGGCATACATTCTCTGTCCCTTCCTGTCTATCACTACTGAAATCAGAGGCAACACATCCCTGTTCAGAAAATAATAATTGCACCTTTGCAACAAATAATAATAATAATAATAAAAAAATACAATACTCAAAGATCATAGGCTCCTACACATAAATTCCCTTTCTTAAACTCTTCTGATTAATTCACAATTATATTAATATATCGTTCTCCGCAGGTTAAAATTATCGTTTAAAATCATTCAATGTTAATAGCTATATTTATATTCATCATTACCTCCTTATGTAACACACTGTTTTCCTTTTTTTTTTTTTCATTTATCATTTCCATTTAAATATCAAGTATATGACAGTATTTCTCCTTCTTTTCTCCTTTACTAAGTGTCCTTCTCGTAATATTTATTTATAATAATCATAATACAATAATATTTATATTTATTTAATAATATCTACCTCCTTTCTAATTATGGCTAAGTTAAAAAATTCACGTTGACATGTTTAGTCAAGGTACCTTCCCTATGATGCTGTATTTGACTTGGGTCTTTGGTCATGGTACTAGGTCACTGATTGCGTATTTTGACTTGCGATTTTTTAATCATGGTACTTTTTTAATGAAGTCTGGTTATACGTTCCTTTTACCTTGTTCCTAATTGTGTCAGTTACCTCGTAGGTATTGTTTTTATTATCTCTGGTTATCGTGAAAGGCCCTGTATATAAGAGTAGCAATTTCCTCGTTATGCCTTGTATAGCACTGGGCAATTCTCTATTTTTAACTAACACCTTTTCACCTACCTCATATTTAATTGCCTTAGGCTGTGATTTGATATATTTTTTCCGCTGCTGTTCCGTTTTTTCTAACACCTTATTATAAAATTTTGCCCTTTCAAATTGGTATGCGGGCTCGTCGGGAAAATTAATAATTTCTTTTATCTCTCGTGGTGGGGGTATTTCGAACATAACCGTGTATGGGGACATCTCGATGGTATTGTGATGCGAGAAATTGAGGAAATCCTCGGTAGAGGCTACATATTCATGCCATCTTTTCTGCTCGTTATGGCAGTATGTTCTTAGTAATCGTCCTACCTCCCTTAACACTCTCTCGGCTGGGTTACTATTCGGGTGATATACGGACGTCTTGTACGTTTTTATTCCGTGTTCTCCCAAGCTTTCCTTCCAAAGTTTTCCCCTAAACTGAGTACCGTGGTCCGTAATTATAGAATACGGTCGGCCCACTTCCATTATATAACGCTGGATTATTATGTCTATTATTTTCCTGGTCGTTGCCCTAGTTATTGGGTATAGCTTTGTATACTTGCTAAAGTGGTCGAAAATGATTACGATAAATTTATATCGGTGTCTCCCACCGCTGCGTGGAAAGGGTCCGCAGATATCGAGAAATACCTTTTCCAATTTTTCGGTAGATAATATGGGTATCATGACCCCTTCCTTCCTCTCGTTATCACACTTAACTTTTTGGCAAATATCGCACGACCGTATCGCCAGTTGCACCTTCTTATTCATCCCCTTGATGTATGTTTGTTCTTCCAATGCCTTCCTCACTTTAAGGGCACCCATATGTCCGTACCTCTCGTGATAGTCGATTATTAGCGGTCTCTCTATCGCTGGTGGAATCACTAATTTCCAACTCTCCTGGTGCGGGGTATTCCTAATAAACAAAGTGTCGTCGTGTATACAATAAAATCTGTTTATGACCTCATCGCCTTCCTGTACCCTTTTTCTAATATCTCCTAATTTCGGATCGGCCTCTTGTTGTGACTTTATTTCGTGCAAAATATTTTTTAAATCCTCCCTGCTCTTAATAATGTGGTAAACCTTGGCTAATTGTTCCTTTTCGCCGTCAAAGGTTTGGTCTGGTATATTGACGCGAGATAAGACGTCGGCGGCTACGTTCTGTTTGCCGGGTATATATTCCCATGTGATATTGTACTCTTGCAAGGCCAAAACCCATCTAGTCAGCCTTCCGTGGTTCAGTTTACAATGCTTTAAAAATGATATAGATTTGTGGTCGCTTCTAACTGTTATGGGGTACCCTAATATATATGTCCTGAATTTACCGCATGCGAAAACTACACTCAACAGTTCTTTTTCGGTAGTATTGTAGTTTCTTTCGCAACTGTTCAGCACGCGGCTAGCAAAGCTAATTACTAAATGGTTACCGTCCTGATCTTCCTGATAGAGGGCTGCACCTAAACTCACGTTACTGGCATCGCAGTTTAGAAAAAATGGTTTTGTAAAGTCGGGATGATGTAACATTACTGTTTCTAAAAACTTTTCCTTTATGATATTGAGCACTCCATCTTGCTCTGGTCCCCAAGTCCATTTGTCTTTAGCTGATAACTGCTTTTGGAACCTGGCAGTTAGTTCTGAATAATTGGACCGAAACTTTCTGTAATAGTTGCAGATTCCTAAAAATGACTGCAGCTGTTTCCTATTCTTTGGGGTGGGGAACTTCTGTATGGCCTCTACCTTTTCTTTGGATGGAGTAATCCCTTGTTCTGTTAAATTAAATCCTAAAAATTTCACCTCATTTGCTATGAATTGGGACTTGTCTAATTTGAGGGTGATATTATTCTCCGATAATTTCTGTAGCACCTGTTCAACCCTATTACAATGGTCGTCCCAATTCGCTGAAGTCACCAGTAGGTCGTCGACGTACACTGTCGTAAACTTCAGTACTTCCTGCCCCAATATTCTGTCCATTATCTTTACAAACACCGCCACAGAATTTATTAAGCCAAAAGGTAACCGCTTAAACTGATAGTTTCTGCCCTCGAATATGAATGCCATATATTTCCTACTATCAGGGTGGAGTTCTATCTGCCAGTATCCGCATACCGTATCCCATGAGCTTATGTATCTGATTCCATGGAACTTTTTTAATATCTCCTCTATCTCCCCAGGTGACGTGCGGTCGTTAACAATCATTTTGTTAATCTCCCTAGCATCGAGACATATACGTACCTTTCCGTTCTTTTTTGGCACCGCTATGATTGGGCTGGTAAAGGGCGAATGACTATACTCGATTATGTCGTCCTCTATCATCCTATTCAATTCTTCCCTGACTTCATTCTTTAGCGAGTATGCGATCGGGTACGATTTCCTGTTAAATTCCACCGGAGTTTTAAATTTTATGGTGCACTGATAATCTCTGGCTTTACCTGGAGCGTTCGAGAATATGTGTTTATAATGGTTGTATACCTCGATCAATTGTTCCGCCTGTTTTTCGCTGACCAGACCCCTTGCTTTCGTCCTTTGGAAATCCCGTATTTCTTCTAATTTTTCTAACCACAACTCTGGGTTTTCCTCCTGATATAATGGCATATTGATTGGACGATCGGTACAATAATAATGGTTCACTATCGCTTGATAAGGTGTATCGTCTGTACCACTTCCTTGGACATCGATCAAATTATTGGTCCAAATCCCCTTGTTAGTCTTAAAAGTTATCACCTTACTTTCCAAATCTATCACAGCATTGTATGGCCTAAGTATATCGCAGCCTATTAGTATACTCATGGGTAAATTACTCGCCACTAATAACCCTATTGGTATTGTTACCCCATTACTAGTCATCTCTAATGACACCTGTTTCTTTATTGATTTATTTTGCCTCCCCGTTGCTCCGACTAAAACAATGTTATTTATCGGTAGAGTGGGTATTGGTAAATTACTATTTTGTTTAATCCGCTCTAACTCAATGCTATCAATAAGTGACACATTTGACCCCGTGTCAATGAGTAGTATCGCTTCTATGCCATTGATATATGCTTTAATCTGCACGATACTATTGTTCCCTTGGTTGCTATTTTTAATGATATCGTCACCTTCTTCTAATAACTCCTCTCTAATATCCTTAAGGTAATTATTTATCCTTAATATAGTCCCGTCTTCGTCCTGTCTATGTTCGTCGTTTGTCACCCCATAATATTGGTTCAGTGAAGGGCGGTTTTCCTTTTTCACTGCCGCGTTTAGTTTAAATGAGCCACTGTCTCATTGGCCCGGTCTCCCGGAACATTGGGTTGCTGACCCGCCTGTGTTTCCTGCCTGACCTCGGGATTACCGTTAATAGGTTGGCTATTCGCCGTGTTACCCTGGCTAGCTGGCGCCTGTTGTGGGTAAAACATGTAAGTGGGTACATTAGGTGGATATGGCCGTCGGTTATTGGCCATTGTATAATTTACCTGGGGCCTGTACTCATTTTGGTTTCTCCTATCGCTTCCTCCTTGGTTTCCCCCGTTGCGATAACCATTACGTTGACTATAATTACTTCCTCTATAATTATTCCCGCGATAACCGTTTCCCTGGTGGAAGTTCCTACCGTAGTTATTCCCGGTGTAATTACCTCTGTTTGGTCCCGGATAGTTGCGGTTAATTGGGCCCTGAGTGTTATCATTTCGGCCATTTGGTGGGAGATTATTATTCTGATTATTGGTGTTTAGATTATTACCGTTCCCACCTCCATTCCGGTTTGGTCCGTTATTATTGTTGTTGTACTCTACCTTACGATTGGGGGGTTGGTAATCCTGAAACCTTCCTGTGGATTCGCAATTTTCCAATAATTTGGCCAGATCGGCTATTTTGCTAATTTGTTGGTATAATTGGGCATCCTTGATACCATAGCTGTAATGTCCAGCTAACTGCCTTACCAAACATTCTTCTGGGATCGGCGGTATCAACTTCCGTGCTAAACATACCTTTCCCAGGAAATAAGACGTCGGGGACTGTCCATAGGACGCGTCGTATTTGCCATAGAAAATGTCCATTCTCACCCTGTTTTGTGCGGTCCCTGACCAATACTTTTCCTTAAACTGGCGTTTAAACTCTGCTAAATTTGTTATTTCGGGTCGTACCGCTATCCACCAGTTATCCTTAGTATTTTTAAACACCTCGTCAAGCATCTCTCGTATCCTGTCCCACCTTGTTTCTCTACTTCTCCCAATAACCTCCTCCATTCTTTCCAAAAATTCCATTGGGTTTCGTCGATAGTCCTGGAAGTTGATTACTTCCCTGTTTTCACCATGACACGTATGAGTGTTTAGTATTGGTGTGTCTCTCAGCGCCTCTAATCTTTCCTGCAGGTCTTTCTCTCTCTGGTCTATTTCCAGTATACTATTTTTGTTAGATTTTATTTGTTCGTCCAGCCTGTTAGCGATGTCATATGTTTCCTGCATCCTCTCGCTAACGTCTTTCTGGACTTCCTGCATGATGGCGTCTTGGTTCTGCCTTACCTTGTTTTCGAGATTTCTAACATCTTGTTTGGTCTCTACTGTTTGCTCCTCTATACTTTCGAAACGTGTATTGTTTCCCTCCCGTAACCTTTCCAACTGTTTCTCCATGTTTTCGACCTTCCTGTCACTATCGATCTTATTATCATTGATCGTTTTGTTTACTGTTTCGTACTTTATACTAATTTCCTTTTTCAGGGACTCTATGCTTTTTTTGTTCTCCTCCTGAAATATCTCCAGTTTTTTCCCATTGTCATCTATTTTCTCAGTTATATCCTTCTTTAAAGATTCTATGTTTTTATCTAATTTCTCCTTGTCTTCCTGTCTATTTTTATTCATTTCTTGGAGCATCACCATTATTGCACTCATATCAACGCTTGCTGTTGTTTTTTCTGGTTCGGGTTTCTCTGTCTGTTCTACCATTTGTATGGGTTCTTCTCCCGTTTGCTCCTCTAATTCGTCTGCCGTTTGTACCGGTCTTTCCATTTCTAGTGTGGGTGGTTCTAATTCCGTTTCCTCGACCTGTACTGCCTCTCCGTCTTCCACACTTAACTCAGGTTCCGCAGTCTTCTTCACCTTTTTTCCTTTTGGTTGCGGCATTTTAATATGCTGGTAGTTGCCGGGCTTGTTCCGTCTTTTTCAAGCCTCACTAGTTGGGCTGCCAATTTATAGAATAACAAGTATTGGGTGTAAAGTAATGTGTATGTGTTGTAAACTGTGTCGGGCGTTACCTCCGCGCACTTTTGTTACTTACTCTGTTGACTGGATCCTCTGCAGTGATGTAGTCCTGTAACACAACTTAAAACTATGCTTTTTGTGGGCGCCACTTGGAAACGTTTGTTCCAAGAAAAAAATGTGATTGATAAAATTTTTAAATCTACAAAAAAAATTTAAACAAGTCAGTTTAGCTTTGAAAAATCAGTTAAGTTTAATGGTTCTTAAAAAAAAAACAAACAAATTGTCTGAAGGACTATCATTCATAAAAAATTATAAAATTTATAAAATTTGCAGAGAAAAAATTTTACAAGTTATTATTATTGACAATTTTTTTATATGTCCAATCAAGTATCGGCTAGTATTTCAGATTCTAACTCAGTTGACAAGCATGAGTTTAATATGTGAAAAAACTTTAATCTCAGGACGTGACTCCTTTGAACTACCAAGACATATCAATTAGATGCCTTACAAGAAAAAAAACTAAGTGATTTGAAGGTGTATGTGTGGCGTGTAAAGTACAACTGTGTGATAAATGTAACCAGGTAACAAATGACTTTAATTTTGGTAACTCACGTTCCAATGGTCGTTTATTCTCTCACTGGACACTTCCTTCGGGTAGTTTCTCGATCTCGCCTCTTCGGGTGTACACTGAATCTATTTAAAGTCAATTTTTGCGATCGTTACTTTTTCCGCACTTTTTGTCAAAACGTTTGGCAGTAAAATCTCGTTCAAACGCCGCCACTACGAATCATCTGTTTAGCGTTGATTCAGAAATCTGCCACCGCAGCGCTGATCCCCATGCAGTTTTGAGGAAGGCTTAGATGTATTGTTTGTTTACGTTCGGGGGAATTATTTGTCACGTTAGTCAGTCAATGCGAACACAGCAGAATTCGTTCTCTATTAAATGTTTGGGACCCTCCTGGGCCATCGACGTTCTGGCTGCGTGCTTTCTATTAAAATTTGCCGTATCGCTGCTCTATTTCAGCGATATTTTTTGGCGTATACTCTCGTTGAGGTTAAGTCAGTCGGGTATGTCTATGTACGGGAAAAAGCCTTCCTGCCGTGTCTTGTCGATTTCTCGCCTCTCGGTTTCGCCTTAGCTCCGTTGATCAGTGTTGTGTGAGATGCATCAGTTCTGGAGTTCAGTCTTCAAGTGTTTTTTGGTCAAATTTTGTCTCGCTTTTATACTAAATCGGGATGACTGTTTTCGTTGACTTCCGGTATATTTGTGTAAAAATTCTTTCTAGATTGTTCGAGAATAAACGAAATGGAATGTCATAGAACAATTTTCACTTCCGTAGAAGCTTTTAGAACGAATTTCTTATTCTTCATACAATGGATATTTCAAAATTTACACTGGTATTTATCAAACAGTTTCACATTAGTACTTACAATTTGTATGCCATTAATGTATTTTGATTCCTTGTTTTTTACTGAATCTAGCGATACTAAATATGATTGGTATCTAATTAACTTAAGTCTAAAAAACATTACAATTTACCACCTTCACCTTGAGTTGTAGTCATTAAAAACTCAATATTTATAATAAAAATTGTTGTGGAGTTATAAAGTTCCCTTCACAAGCTGGACATCTACTACTACTACTCTCCTACAACAAAATAAACAAATTTTAACATCAATAAAACACAAATAAATACAATTTTATATGGCCTCTGCTCATGGCCTAGGTTCTTGTCAGTTTTCTAATACAGTGATTAGTCTTTTTCCTTAATATATGTATTATTTCACCACTATACACACAGAGTTTATTATTTTGTCTATCTTTTGTGATACCTGGTTACTTTGTACATATATTATATTTATCACAAGATGACATAGCATCATTGATTGTCTTGAGATGTCATTTTTTATGGTGTGACAAATCTCACTCTAATTAGTTAAATTCTTTTAGAATTGACTTTTCTTTCAACTGAGTTTATTTCTTATTAAGGTATTTTGATGTATTGTACCTTTCTACCTTATTTTTGTTAGTATTATGTAAGTATTTTAGCCAGATTTGATTATTTTGTACTGGATAATTGGCTTCAGCCATACATGGTATAAGTAAATATTTTGCTGACTTGACTATTACAATGTTAAAGTTGGTCAGGTATATTAGTATAGTTGCTTTATATCATATTACAGCTTTCTAATACAGTTTGGTTGCATTTTGGCAACATTAAATTCATAAATTATACAATATTAGATGCCTATTACATGTTTTTAGTTAACACTGTTTTTGGCTATTTTGGCTGCTTTTTATTCATTTGACAGCTTCCTTTATTTAAGATAAATTGTTCACTATTGTCTGCTTGACAATTACGTATAGTTTTTATTTAAATCTGATAATAATTGATTTTTTCATGAAATCTTGGTGTATGGTCTCAAATCCAACACATTAATATTTTTTGTCATTGCAAATATACAATTTTTATTTTAACTTAAACTCTTTCTAATAATGTATTTAAGTCATTTAATACATTTATTTTATTTACATCACATAATATAATGATGGATCCTGTCCATTTATTCACAAAAAATAGTTTTTAATACTTATATTCATTACTTTTAATAATTATTGACTTTATTCTGGTGGATTCTGACATTATTTCTCTCTCTTATAGTGTCTCATGGTTTTTTCACTCTTATTCACTTTAATAATATATATGGGGTTTTGTCTTAGTCATAGTTTGGTCGTTTTTTCAAGTTGATAGAAATAATTATTATACAAAATTACACAATTTTTGGGACTACTTGGGTTCGATACTGTTCACTTCACTTTCCTCTTATGCTAACTTACTATATAAATGATTTCTTTTATGGAACGTTCTGTGACGTTACAACTTTTATTATTTTTCGTTGGCCTGGCCCGCCGTTCATCCGTGTTACAAATCGTTTTCCTTTTTAAACCATGTGCTTACGCCGCTAGACAGTCCGATCAAGTGTGTGTCAACAGGATATTCATTATGAACATTATCTGAACTATTATGAAATCATTCCATAACTCTAACGTACTATTCTTGTAATTATGTGCTGCACTGGGGGAGCGTGCCAGAGCTCATTTTGGCTTTCTTCATAATTTTTTTTTAAGGCCTTAGAGTTAGTATACTTACAATCTAAATTTAAGTCATGTGGTTATTGGTTCTGTTCCGGCTGGTTCAGGACGGGGTTCATATATTATTCTTATTTTGGTTTAACATTTAAGGGCTGGGGGTTTCGTTTTTTCAGGCTGTTTTCAGGGGTAAAATTCACATGGATTTTTTTGGCACAAGTTAGGCACACGTTAATACAGTTTTATGCAGGCCGGATACCTGTCTGACCTGGTCTGGCACACGCTGGCACACTTCCACAGCTGCCAGAATAAAACATGCTGTTATTTTAAAATTATTTATACACAGATGTCTGACATTAAAAATTTTTTTTTCTGGGCATATACCAATAATTTTGAGATTGTAAAATCATACTGATGCCACTGATTATTGTAACTTGGGTTCTGACTTGCTTGCTGGACCTGTCTGTTGAATTAAATCATTATCATTAAAGAACGAATTCCTGATACAGGGATGCATCTATATTTGTAACACAACAATTAACGTTATGGAAAATTAGGCCAATTGTTTAAACTTAGGTGATAAGGGTTTTTACCACTTGTATACAGTTCAAGGAAACTTAAAGATTTTCATATACTTATAATGTGCAATTTATTAGATGTTATAAATTCATATGGGCTGCCAGGCCCCTAGTATCTTGCAGTTATTAGTCATTATCATTCTTTCGGTTTTTAAAATATTTTTTTTGGGGGGTTTTATTTTAATGGAGTAAATGGGTTGTGGTTTTAAATGATTAATTCCAACTGTGGCTGGAAGTTAAAATTTTATGATTGCAGTTTTTGGGGCTTTATAGAATATACAGGCTGTCTGCCCGGTCGAACATGATTTAGTGTGATGATATTACATGTATATGTGTCTCTATGTTTCGATATGTGATGTTAATGTTAAGTGTTATTTAAGGGGGGGTTTATATAATTTATAGTATGTTGTTTATTTATATAATGTAAGGAATCAAATTGATATATGTATATAGGGGATGAATTAATATGGGCTTATGGAAACTGATTTGTCAACATGTTGACACTACTTATTTATTAAGCTTATTGTTATACTTGTCACTCAGGGGAATTGTAATTTACACATGCATGTAATGAATTATGGGGCAAGAATAAAAATTGTTATTGTTGATTAACAACCGAGTTTAATTGCAAGTCCCGTCATACTGGACCCAGCGCAATTTTGGCTTCTCTAGGCTCTTGCCTAGTTTTAAATAACTAGTGGCCTCTCTTTCAAAAAAAAAAACCCAAAAAAAGAAGGATTATTTTTTTTATATAAAGCATAAAAAGGAAAGGGGGGTTACACCATGTAGGCCTATACCGTAATGTTTAACTTAATGAACCCTTGTGTACAGCGACGTATATACGCGTATGCATGCAAGCGTAAATTGGTAAGAACGTTTTACAATCACATTTTGCCTGCGTTCAGTACTCTCAGAAAAAATTAGTTATTTTTCACCAAAGAATAACATTTTGTAATAAAAATCTTATTTCCTATTTATGGTTAGAATTTCATTAAAAATATGAATTTTTGAAAATCTTAACAAAATTAAGAACAACGCCACCGGGAATCGAATCATGACTCGAACGATGCCGTTTCCAGCAACAACGAACGAAGTTGAAATTATTTTCTGGGACGTCTTCATTTTCCTTTGTGTGACTTCGAAGTAATTTAAGGTATCGAATTTAAAACTGAGTTGTCGGAAGTTCTTAACGATTCTAAGGAACGATTCCCGTTAACGTTTTTTCCCGTACAAGTGGATCGCTTCTGTCCTGAGTATGATACCTTGAATTTCGTTAGTTTAGATGTCACTTTAAAAACGTACACATTACATGTAAGCAACTCCCAGGTCAACTCAGCTGGGAATAATGAGCGTCTCGAAGGCTGAAATGCAATGATGACTACGGTTCTTCCTGCTGAACACTCATATAGGCTACCTACCCTTCCTGCTTAACCTACTTCGGTAGTATAACAAGAATTATTATTATAATTAGCAGTAAGTAAGTGTACGCATTTTATTGTTGCTTACAGATTAACTGTAAATGTAATACTATTATGTTCTGTTAATGTTTTTCTAGTATGGGTGAATGCAGGGGGAATGATAGATGCAACAGGGTCAGCGTGGTTACTGTGATGTCTACAAACCACAGTAAAGTGAAGGTAAATTCCCTGCAGCTGTAGCTTAACAACACCATCGCAACCCTGGGGGGTACAAAGTGTTACACATAACATTCTGTAGTTACAGAAATTATTTGCTTTACGCATAAAACCTACTAAAATCTGTCTTCATTATCATAAATTATTTGTTTCAAACATTTAGCAACAATTGGTATCATGAAAAATAAGTAAATAAATAACAATTACTAAGAAGGCACACAAATTTACCCAATTTTCAAATTTGTATTAGTGACATCTCACTCTGCTATTGACGCATTTGAAGTCAATATTTGTTATAGTCTTAAGAATTGTTACAAGTGCACTCTAGCGTTGATGTTCTATTGTAAAATCTATTTTGTTATATCATATATTATTATTATCACCACCAGTCGAGCGCAAGTAAAATTTTAAGTGAGATTGATTTACTGTTATGTTATAAACCAGAGTACTTGTATACTAAGTGAAAATACTTTCAAACGTGTATGTAGAGAACAAAAGTATTCCTGCCGCTCGGCTAGATTGTGGTAGGACGTGCTTTTTGTGTTAAGTGCAATGAATTGGAGGGGTGTCTCAGTAACAAAAGAGAAATCTCGTATTTGTTATAGTCTTAAGAATTGTTACAAGTGCACTCTAGCGTTGATGTTCTATTGTAAAATCTATTTTGTTATAGTGTTTTTGCTGTACACATGAAGTATGCTACACTCGACTGCCGACATAAGACAAAAATAAAGAACAATGCCGTTATCATAAATCAACAAGAAAATGACAACTAGAGTACGATACTCGAAGGTCAAGGAACTAGGTTAAAATAGGGTGAACTAACGTAAACAAAAAAGAATAAACACATTTATTTAAGCGTTATATTATTTTGGTGTTGTGCAACAAAGACAACTAATACAAAGAAATTTTGCCAAAATGAAAACAAATCATCGACCCAAGAATAGGCAGCGGGCTTTTGGGCGACATGTGGTCTTGAAAAAAAGGTCTACTAACTGGAAGCGCATCTAGTAACCAAGA
The DNA here is from genome assembly GCA_034769895.1 of Magicicada septendecula. Classification (NCBI taxonomy): domain Eukaryota; kingdom Metazoa; phylum Arthropoda; class Insecta; order Hemiptera; family Cicadidae; genus Magicicada; species Magicicada septendecula. The sequence continues at coordinate 218,405,083 of CM068370.1, forward strand.
GAGAGCCTAGGGAGACAACTCACAAATGAAGGGGAAAAACGCTTGTTCTAATGCGATACCACATTAACTTTTTCATATTAATTGTTTGCTGCCTACATGATATCTTCTTAGATTTTCTTTAGTTATAAAAATGCAGTCAGACCACAACATTTCTCTTAATGGCAGCGGTTAGGCACAGAAGAATAAAAGGCAAAATTTGAGAGATGCTTATCAGAATTAAAATTCAGGGCGATTTATTGAAAAAATATTGGTATGGAGAACCATACGTGACTTCCATGTTCTAAGATTTATATTTAAAATCATTTTCGAAATGAAATATTTCCATAGAAAATACTTCTTTCTACTTACTGCTTCAGCCTTAACCACAGTACTGTGGTCACTAACGTATACCACCTCATGATATCGCACTCGATTTTCACTGATGTTGGCAGCAGACGGCACTGCCGGAACGTCTGGTTTTGCAGAAAACATTGGTCTACGGCCAAACAGACCGGGAAGGAATTTTAACAACAAACTACTTCTTTGTTGCCGATAACGTAGTACATATATAAAAAATTATCACCTCCCCCTTCATCTATAATTTTTATTTATAGAAAATTACCCCCACCCCGTTCAACTAGCCTCTTCATTTATAGATATTTCATCTACGTTTCTACAGTGGATTATTAAGATCTTCTTATCAGGATATTTTATTTATCAAAATTAAGTACTATACTCTTGTTACAACAAAAAATGTTTCAAGTAAACTACCCTTTCCCCGTAACCGATCTTCACACAAATCAATAGACCTTGAGGCCTCTACAACTCAGATACATATGTAAAAAATTATTTGGTTCTGTTTGAATTTACGGCAGTTATCGTTCGTCATGAAAAAATTTCTCTTGTTACAACATAAAATGTTGTAGGTAAAATAACCCCTTTCCCTTAACCGATCTTTACTAAAATCAACAGGACTTGAGGTCTCTACAATATAGGGACGTATGCAAAAAATATTTGATTATGTTTGAATTTACGGCAGTTATCGTTCGTCATTGAAAAAATTACTCTTGTTATCACATAGAACGTTGCAGGTAAACTACTCCTTTCCCTTAACCGATCTTCACCAAAATCAACAAACCTTGAGTACTTAAAACTTTAGGAATGTTTGCAAAAAATTATTTGATTCTCTTTGAATATGCGGCAGTTAACATTCGTCATAAAAATAAAATTACCCTTTTTCAACATAAAATTTTACAGGTAAACTACCCTTTTCTCTTAACCGATCTTCACCAAAATCACAGACCTTGAGTACTCTATTATTCAGGAAGGTGTGCAAAAAAGTATTTGATTATGTTTGAATTTACGGCAGTTATCGTTCGTCATAGGAAAAATTACCCTTGTTAAAACATAAAACGTTGCAGGTAAACTACCCCTCTCTAAACTACCCCTTTCTCTTAACCGATCTTCAACAAAATCAACAAACCTTGAGTTCTCTATAATTCAAAAAGGTATGCATAAAAGTAATTGATTCTGTTTGAACTTACGGCAGTTATAGTTCGTCATTTAAAAAAGTACCCTTGTTAAAACATAAAGTGTTGCAGGTAAACTACTCCTTTCCCTTAACCGATCTTCACCAAAATCAACAAACCTTGAGTACTTAAAACTTTAGGAATGTTTGCAAAAAATTATTTGATTCTCTTTGAATATGCGGCAGTTAAAATTCGTCATAAAAATAAAATTACCCTTTTTCAACATAAAATTTTGCAGGTAAACTACCCTTTTCTCTTAACCGATCTTCACCAAAATCACAGACCTTGAGTACTCTATTATTCAGGAAGGTGTGCAAAAAAGTATTTGATTATGTTTGAATTTACGGCAGTTATCGTTCGTCATAGGAAAAATTACCCTTGTTAAAACATAAAACGTTGCAGGTAAACTACCCCTCTCTAAACTACCCCTTTCTCTTAACCGATCTTCAACAAAATCAACAAACCTTGAGTTCTCTATAATTCAAAAAGGTATGCATAAAAGTAATTGATTCTGTTTGAACTTACGGCAGTTATAGTTCGTCATTTAAAAAATTACCCTTGTTAAAACATAAAGTGTTGCAGGTAAACTACTCCTTTCCCTTAACCGATCTTCACCAAAATCAACAAACCTTGAGTCCTTAAAACTTTAGGAATGTTTGAAAAAAGTTATTTGATTCTCCTTGAATATGCGGCAGTTAACATTCGTCATAAAAATAAAATTACCCTTTTAAAACATAAAATTTTGCAGGTAAACTACCGTTTTCTCTTAACCGATCTTCACCAAAATGACAGACCTTGAGTACTCTATTATTCAGGAAGGTGTGCAAAAAAGTATTTGATTATGTTTGAATTTACGGCAGTTATCGTTCGTCATAGGAAAAAATTACCCTTGTTAAAACATAAAACGTTGCAGGTAAACTACCCCTTTCCCTTAACCGATCTTCACCAAAAACCATATGTCTTGAGAACTCTACAATTCAGGGCTGTATGCGAAACATTATTTGATTCTGTTTGAAGTTGCGGCTGTTATCGATCGCCATAGAAAAATTCTACACTCAGAGACACCACACACTTTTCGGAAAACGACTTTTCTTCATGTTTTGAGGGTAGCACAATCAGAATCGGCCCTTATTTCGAACACGATTTTTTTCGCGATCACCATACTTCAATTTCCTTAAGGAACATGGAAGTAAAAATTATGTCAGGAGGTAAAAATTCTTCTAATAATTTTGTCATGCCATTTATACTTTTCTAAATATTCCCTCCTTTCTGCAAGCAGAACAATATCATCAGCATATCTTAGCATTTTTATTCTGTCTTCCTGAATTATAATTGTAGCCTTAAATATCTCTTTTTTTCTTTTATTGACTTTTCTATATACACGTTAAACGACAATGGCGAAATACCGCACAGCCTGTCCTATCCCTTTCACTATTGTTGCTCCCCTTTCTTGATCTATCACTTAATGGCTCTCAGTTCTTAAACAGGATAAACATCATTTTTCTGTCCTTATAGTTTATACCCAATTTTCCTTAAATTTTCAGTTTATTCCACTTCACATTATCAAACGCTTTTCCCAAGTACTTTATTTTTTATTTTTCTTTATTCTTCCTTAAATTATTAACCATGGTGTTACATAGCTTCCCGTGTACCCATATTTCTCCCAAAGCCAAACTGATCTTTGTTCGTTCATTCTCTATGTTGTTTTTCGATTTTTATATGACATTCTTGTTAAGATCTCCGTTGCACGTGACACTATGCTGGCTGGGCAGAGATACTCACATCTGAAGCTTTCACGACCGGCGTCAACACTGTCGAGCTATTAGGCCGTGGTCTATTACTGGCATTGCTTACAAACGTTTCCGCTGCACCACTGGAGGACGTCTTTACTGTTACAGGAACGACTGAGTAATTGGCAACATGTTCGCAAGGAAATTGACATCTTGCCAATTACTCAATCATTCTATTACAGCGAAGATGGCCTCCAATGGTGAGGCCGAAACGTTTGTTAGCAATGCCAGTAATAGACATGGCCTAATAGCCCGGCAGAAAGTAATATCAACAGTGCGATACTCACGTCTGTCTGTGTGCGCTTTCTTTGATATTGTGTAAATTGCACTTTTCCGAAATTTTGAAGGTACATCCTTCTGTTTCGTATACCTTACGTACCAGCTGAAATACTCTATCTTCCCCGCTCCTACAAAATGTAGTACCTCAGCTGGCATCACATGTTGAAGGCTGTCGAACTCTGACCTCAAAGTTTGTTCGTTGAGTCACCTTTCACTCCATTCCAAAATCAATCCGCCTTCCCTCCAGACGCATTTGCTAATAGGTTGTCTCTTGACTATACTGTTTCATGTACTCTTGCCATCTGCATGCTCTTCTGTCTATTTCCTGACATTTTTCAAAACTTCTTTTCTGTTTTCATTGTTTGCTTATCTCATTTTAAATTATTTGTAAAGATGTTACCTTCTTTGTCTTTTGTATTTTTATATTTTCCACGTTCGTTCATTAGTTGTAATATATGCTCAATCATCCAAGGCTTCCTGTCCACTACTTTCTTAAAACCCAGAGTGTCCCTTTCTGCACTCGTTATTACTCTTTTCAGCATCTACCATTCTTCTTCCCTATTAGTTCTGCATCTATACTATTATCAATAACATTTTTAAATTTCTGTTTAAATGTTTCTTCATTTAATCTTTCTGTGCCCATCTCCTTGTTCAATTTCTTATCTATAATATTTTGAGCGCCTACCGGCCTCCTATTATTATTAAGTTGTAGTTTAAATCAATATCTGCTCCGGGGTACATTTTGCAATTCGGAATCTGATTCCTCAATCTTTGCCGTATCATTATATTAGACAACCAATAAATTCTTGGTTCTTCCCATCCATGCACACGCCTGTCTCAGCTGCTTCTTAAATAATGTGTTAACTATAACCGGCTTAAACTATTCACAAACGTCTAGTAATCTAGATCCTCTTTCATTTATTTTTTCCAAGTCCATAATGCCCTGCAAATTTGCATATTTACCTTCACCAATTAAGACATTCCAATCACTCACTATTTCAAGTTTTCATCTCTTTTGTGTGTTTAATTAAATCTATTTTGTTATATATTTTTCTACTTTCTCCTTTAAACTCTGTGAAGTGGGCATATAAACACAGCAATATATAAAGTGGGTATATATTGATGTTTAAGGCCTTACATTTTTCTTCTGTTCTGATCGACAATTCTGTCACTGTGCTGTTCATGCACCCCTCCCGATTTTCTATTCCCTCGTTCAATTACCAATCCCACGCATGTAACTCCTTTATTTTATTTTGTAACTGTAACCCTCGAATCACCAGTCCAGAAATCTTGTTCGTCTATCCATTTTACTTTATTTATACCTAAAATATCTAGTTTCAGTTTCTCCATTTCCCTCATTAGATTTTAAAATTTCCCTATTTTATTTAGAGCCTAGCATTCCAAGTCCCTATCGGTACTAAATTAAAAGGTTTACATTTTTTATGGCCTCCTTCTGAATAGACGCTGCCTGGACATCCATCCTATAAGAGTCTTCAATATAGTAGAGATTGTCAACGTTAGAAAAGCTCAATTTGCGCCGGTAAGGAGAAAGGTGGGGTACACGACAATATTGGTAGGTGTACCCACTCCCCCCTACACAACTCTCGTGTTTCACTGCGCATATGCTTCTCTATCGTTGACAACCTCTACTTTCCCTTTGCCTTCTGCATCCTATGCCGATGGTCTAAGATTCAGCCACCTTTAGGGGCAGATTCCTGTCCCAAGGGCAAGAGGATACCCGGTAACATTTACCTGCTCCTTCGCTCTCCGAAAACATTACTGGCACTTGGTAAATTCGGACAGCTATCAGGTGCGCGTTACCATTTGGTGCCCACGACGAGGAGGTGCAGTTAGGCGTTTTCCTTCAGAATGGATATATTTCATCCTTTCAGTACTTTGGGTCACGCAATCACACTGGTGCGTGACTTTGAACACGCTTTGTTATAGTAAAAGGAGAGAGAAAACTACTAGTGCATATTTCATAGTTGTACTACACCAATAAAGTGGAACTATAATAAATTGACTCTGAATACTTCCTTAGTACTCTTTTAATGAATATTTTTAAGAAAGAAACTATTTACAGCACGTACGGTACTTGTAAACCGAAGCCGATTTTATATTAGTTTATATTATATTATTTCAATATTTATATTTGTGGTTTTTATAATTTTATATTTTTATGTATTAATTTAATATGAGTAAAACTCCCATTTTGGGCAGAATCCACCCTGTCTTTATTCTTCTTGACCTTTTGACCCGTAACAGTCTCAGATGTCTTCAAAATAATGTCAAAATCTGAGACAAGACACAAACTGGTGTCTTATTCTGACGCTTAAATTGTTAACCTTAATTATTTATTAAGATTAATAATAATTATGGTGTATTATTAAACTGAAGTTTAGATATTTTCTGAAGAAGAATCGCTGGACCATAACTCCAGTAGAACTGAAAACACGGTGAGTTCGTGTCAAAGTAGAAGTTTTATAATTTAACGTTCGCCATCGAGAAGGAGTTTTTAAGAATAATTTAATATATTTTGTTTTGTAATCCAATTCTTACAAGAAGGTGCATGTAAGTAATTATCTCTAAGAAAATATTTGTTGCAGAGGTAATCAATTTAATGTGCAACTTACGTTCACACTGGAGCGTAAATTTTGTTCGTATGGCTACGACGGAGATGTTGAGAAGTCAGTGTTTGATTAATTAGAGAAATTAAAGTGCTTAACTGATAAAGTAGACATAATTTCTTTTATGTGTTTGTCAATAATTATTGTTATTTTTATTATGGCAATAATTGTGCTATTAGCTGTTTCACGGAAACAATAATCGGTGATTTTAAGCTGTAACGTTTTGATGATAAGGAAATACTGGATAATGATAACGTGTTTATGAGTTCACTGAATATGTATGGTTAGCTGCGGTTTGTGGTCTTTGATGATCTCAATAAGTTGACTCAAACAAATCCTCCAGTCACAGACCGTTTTCATAATTTCTGTGTGCACAGAGAATAATTTCTTCTGTTAGGACACTTACTATGCAAGACCCCTCATGGCTTTCCTTGACCTCGCCTTTGTAATTCCATGTTTCCGACACCATTATTAGTGTATATCATGTTAAAATACTTTCGTTTTATGTCGCATGGCATTCTGTTTATATTCAGCTATAGTGTTACTCTAACAACAATCTTTAGATAACCGTTGTGTAGTAATTACTAATTATATGAAAGTAACGCAATTAGGTGCGGCAACAGACGGAAGCTGTATAGTGATAAACAAAAGAAAGGGCGTCTCTTAACAATAAGATCGTGTTTGTTCGTTTTTTATCATTACCACTCAAAGGACTAGGCCTTAGACTTGTACAGGAGCCCGTCTCCTCCTCGGTCTACCGACATCTCTCTTCCCAGTAGGGTGAGGCAGCCACAGGTAGACGGATATCAGGCATGCGATTCAAGTGTTCACACCATCTCCTTCTGTGGTCTTCAATCTTCTGGTGCAATGAGACAATGTTTAAATCGCGTTTAATAGCCACGTTCCTTCTCCGATCCAAGAGAGAACAACCTTGCGTCCCTCTTAGAAATGTCATTTCGGCTGCCTGAATCCTCTACACGTCCCTTTTACCAAGAGTCCATGTCTCACTAGTATACACGAATGTGGGGACAACCACAGTTTTATAAAATTTCATTCGGGTATCCTTCCGTGTTTTATTTTTCAGGTACCTATGACTCGTTCTATCCTACGCGTCTAAATTTTGTTAGATTACTATCCCAATCAAACATCAGTTCCATATGAGATATTACAACCCAGATAAGTAAAATGACTAACCTAATTAAAATGACTAAATCTGATTATTCACGACTATCTTAGTTCTTACAGGACAACTGCCCTGAAATGTCATCGTTTCAGATTTTGTAGCAGACATTGTTTTTCATTAGATTAAAAACTTATCGCCTTACAAAAATTACAAAATTTTTCGAAGCTGTTCACGTAGTGTTTCGTCTTGAGTGTGAAGTGATGATCAGTGATCAGTGATCCAATCATGATCATCACTAATTAAATGGTTTGATTGTCGAGCATTCCTTCAAACGACTTTTTACATTTCTTTAACCATAATAACAATAAGTAAGCTACTTGAGCTGCAGAACTCGCTCACTACTTTTAACGAAATGCATTTATTATTAGATAAAATCAAATTAATAAATTTGATTTTTCAAGCTGTGAATAAAGTTCTTCGTATGTATGATTCTTATCGTTAACCAAGAAACACATCGTCGAGGAGGTGACTATACGTCGTTACCACGGTTAATGGAGGTTTTGACGTATTTAAAACGCAAAAAAAAGTAAAAGAAAAGTTATGAACACCGCGACTTCTGTATTATTTTTTTAAAATAAAATAACAATTATAAAGGAGACAATAATTATTACTTTTTATTATTGTGAATACACTAAACACTAAAATCCTAAATACTGCATTAGTTTTTTCAGTTAAATTTATAACCATAGCGCCTAAATGATAAATAATTTTCTCCTTGCTTTTAAATTTCACTGATATGTAAAGGCCCTAACGGAATACTTTTCACAAATATGTGTAACTGATGACGATATGTAAAGTCTTTTTGTAGCTAAAGCTTACAAACTTTTTAAAGACGGACCACTATTTGCAAAGAATATTGAGAGATATTAATTTTTCAAATTATTAAAGATACCGAATTCGTATTTTGCATAAAATTCCGTATAATTTAGTACCCCACATTGAATTTTACATTTTTTTTAAATTTTACTTCCATTTTTGACCCGTGGTGCCTTTAAAGTTAGAAGGTATTCAGTGTAAACACTACACTCAGAGTTGAGTTAAAATTCCCTATAGTCTGCTACACGGCACAGATTTGTATACTTTTTTCAGAATTATTGATCCTTTCTTTGGGCCTGATGTAGGCCTACTAAAAGGCCTAAAACGGAGGTTTTGTTTCGATGGTTATATTCATATTTTGGTTTAAATTCTGTTTAATTTGGTACCTGGCGTGCGTTTATGCGGTTTTATTCAAAATTTGGTACGCTTTGTGGCTCTAATGTCCAAGCTTTTGAAATTTACATAACTGAAAACTATATTTAACTACGTGGTTAACATTCTTTTTAATTTGATATACCACGTGGATTTGTTGTGATTTTTTTTCAAATTTTTAGAACCTTTTGGGCTCTGGTGTCCCGTAATTGTGAAATTTCATAAACTGAACACTATACTCAACTTTTGGTTAAAATTCTCTTTAATTTAATACCCCGCATGGTTTTTGCGATTTTTCAAAATTTTGCCCCCTCAAATTTTTGTCTCCTGCCCTCTATTTATGAATGAATCAATCTCGAAACGATAGATATTTGTAGGGTAAAGGACTGAACAGGCACGGTAAATTTTACTAAAATCGATTGCTGTTTTCGAATGGTATCGTAGGGTATAATCCAAGAAGGTATCTAGATAAGTAGACAAACAGACAAATGCCAAAGGATCAAGTTAAAACTGAGAACTCGCTTCGCTCGTTCAACAACATAACAATAGTAATTTAATGCCAGTAGTAACAATAACCATAATATTCCATTCTTATGATAAAAATTACAAAGACAGTATGTTCTCATCTGTCTTTGTACATAGAGCCATCAGTTCACAGTCAATCCGCTTTCATTGATTAAAGTTTAAGGGATACAGGGGTTCCTGTTCTAATTCTAGCATTTGGCGTCCCACTCCTAGTTCTGATATCAACTTATGTCAAGTGAGGAATGATATTAATAGTGTACGCCTCTTCATAATGTACTTGTTCATAACGCCAACGAGAAAGTCTCTTACTCTTACGTAACAGAAAGGCTACAAGCAGGAGAGATAGCTGTGATGTCACAGTTAGTAACACTTGTCACATTCAGACAGCCGAAAGCTATAGAATTTGCTTTCTGCAGATGGTTTCATCGCTGTTATAGCCGTTTATTTTGTTCATTCCGACACGAATACGGAATCGAATAAATACGGATACGGAATAAATTTTGTAGAAATTTAAAAACTTGTTAGATTTCCTGCACGTGATAAAAGTAACATTTGACAAGATGACCGAAGTTTCATAATTTTGGTGTGTCTAGTAAACAATGAACATAAGAGTGGCACAAAATAATAGAAATTACCTTCAGTTATTATTATAATTAACATTATTGTGTCTTAATAATGTGGTTACTGATTACCTCGCCTCATCGAACCATCACTGTGTAACTTCTATATTTATTCAATAGGCCTATGATGGTAGATTGTTTTCCATGTGTGTGTAAATCATCTTTGTTCGTCATCAAATCGTCTCTGTTACAAAGGACTTGTATTTTCTGCGGTTTCAGCTCTGTCTCGAGACTTTTTGGACAGTTGGTTTGCATAACGATCGCATTACTATAACATTTAAATACTGTAAGTGTAGATGTTGTGAAGTAACCGAAGCACGTATGACTGACTATACGTACCCTGTCACGACACACTTTCTCTAGTCAAAAATCGTAATTCGCATCTTGGCATTGGCTAGCCTTTGCCATCTACCATTCTGCAGTTTTCGTAACATTCCATTTCCGTTTCTGTAAACTCATGTTTCTTAGTGGTTGGTCGTGTCGATTCCATTACGATAGACATTCTAAGAAACAATCTTTTTACTATAATAAATGTCACAGATAAATATTGTAATAATGTTTACTGACCTAATGATTATTGGCAATTGAAAATTTTATTTATATATTCGATTTAGCCTTTAAAATTTACTGACGTCATAAGAACTGGGAGTAATAAATATGATTTACATTTATAGTTTCCTTCAGTTGCCAAACCTTAGGCTACGGCAACAATCAATGTTTTGCGTAACTTTAGGTAATGTGACCACTACTGGCTTCAAGTTTTAGAAGATACGGTCGTTAAAAGCGGTTGATATTGAGGCTGGTTCAAACAACGAATTCGGTCTGAAAGCAACTGCTTGTAATTCTAAACACTACTTGTTTCGACAGCATGGATTTCACTGGTTATAGCGTTTAAAATTCGTAACTCAAACGAAACACACACATATAATGTCCTGAAGGACCTGAATAGATAAGTCTGTTGACAAAATAGATGGTCTTTTTGTGTTAAATATCAGCCACAGGGATCAGCGTTTCACTTAAATCTGATTTTTACCTTGTAGGTGATTCGAATTTCGTCACAGAATCTTAAAGTATGTTCTCTTGTACGTGCTTAAGCGTTGTAGGAGGTTAATTTCACATTTTAGCTACCAGAAAATGATCTCTGTTAAATTAACGATGTTGAAGCCAGCAATCCCCTGAAATATCACACTAACAAAACAAAGTGGTGTAACTAGTAGTGATTTTTCTAGCAGTGGTATAACTAGGAGTTGCTCCTGAGGAAGAAGGGGTATGAGACTAGCTTGAAGGTCGGAGCCCCCCCCCCAATTTTCCTCACTATAAATGAGAAATTCGTGATTCTTCACACGTAAGTACTACATTTTAATTAATTAATTCTTGGAGATTCAAAATATTGTTTTGTCTCAAAAAATCGGTAAAATTAATTATTTTAACGCAGCGTAGTTTTTGATGCAGCTTGATAATAATTCCAGTTTAATAGCAAGCGCGAACAAGACACCAAAGCTGTGGTGCAAATTACTTTTAACTTCGTAATCGTCTCGTTATTATGGGCAAGTCACAAGTATATTTTTATCTTCAGACTTGCAAAAATTATCACACTTTATGAAGCTTAGAAAATCTTTTATTGTCTTGATATGTATACCATTGTATTCCTTAGAGTTTTCTCTTTGAATCTCTGTATTATACTTATAACTTACACTTATGGTATAGCGGCAAACAAGAGAGAAACGAAAAACGCTCCTCTTCATAGCAAAACAGTTGGGTAATGGTTACGAGGTCAGCTTTCTGTCATGTAGGCAGATGTCTAATGGTCTCAACTAACCCCTGCAGCATAAAATAATGTGATTCAGCATTGGCACACAGCAGATATGTTTATAATTATATTTATTTTCTGTTTGTTTGTTTATAATCTGTTTGCAATTACAAATCTAAAATAATTCTAAGGAACCGACTACTCAATCAGCGCTATAAACATAACTGTTCCCATTGCAATCTAAATGGTTCAAACTCGCCCTACAATTCGTGATATTTCTTGGTCAATTAATCACTGCTTAGAGAATCTCTAAATTAAATGAAACGTCAAATCATTGAAACCTTATGAGGACAGAAAGTTTGAGCTTACGCAGTCAATCAATCAGTTTCACCGACATAGTTAACGTGTCTAATCATATGACTTACAATAAATACGTGGTAAACTGTCGTGACACAATGCGGAAACACTTTGTATTTGTAAAACATTATAACGAGTGACTTCTTTAGAGTAGCTACAAGATAATAGACACTTTACACATACGACAAGGCGTTTAAATTAAGATAATTGTGTCCTTTTACGTAATGCAAAATGTCACGTCACCAAAATTACGCACGCCCACATTCTGTAATTACTTCTGGCATTTTTTAAAAGATATTATTTTCCATTATTCATGATGTTAAATTACAACCATATGCTCAAAATAGTGGCAAGAAACTTGCTGATTCACGAGTCCAGTATTTCTATTGTAGCCTAACTCTATTGTTTGGCAGTTCGGGTGATTTATTTTTTTTTTTTTTGTTCTTTGTATTCACTGAATATTAATTTGGCTAAAGCCAACTTACGCAGTTTTTACGAGTTAATTGTGAACAGTCGTTTTGCATAATATCTTAATTTACTAGCTAAAACTGACGTTTTATCCCGTATTGAACGCAACATTTGGAATACACAGCATTAGCAGCTGTCAACAGGTAAACGAATTGTTGTGTATCTATTATTATATACCAACATAGATACACGAGATAACTTTTATCACTCCAACAACGTCTAATATATTTGCACAACTTTTCAATTGTTTAATTCATAAAAACAATTTACAGTCAGTGACACATATTTTATATTATAATATTTTAAGTATCGTCAATGGATACATTTGGGTACATGTTTTAAATGTCGAAGTATAGTTCGATTCTGGTTTTTGTGTTCTATTGGGATGGGAGTTTTTATGTTTCAAAATTCGGTTTAGGTGTTTAGCTATTTTATAATTTAAAAAATTTGAATTATTATAATGCGCATATCATATTTTCCTTTTCAATTAAATATTGAGTAAATCATATTGTTACATTGAAAAAATTATTACATATTGTTTGTACATGTATGTATAATGAAAATAATATGAAGAGTGATGCGATTCTATTTATGTTAATTGTAAATATCGATTGCTTATAATAAAATACATATAAACACTATTATGCTCTCGTCTCGTTTAATTATCCGTTCACTCCTATTTGAATCTTAATCCTTTTTAGCAATATCACTCTTACTCCAAATACTTACGAGCAACATTTTACACTTTGAATCAGTTCACTCGCCTCTTGACAGATCTGTGTCCCACGACACACCCAGTTTTTTCTGCATGTAAGAATGATCGAGGCTTCCCCTTTCAGAGTTTTTACTTTTGAAGGATTAATTCTTCCACCACTCAAAAATGATTACGATGTACCTTATTTTATCCTTATAATTTTAATAATATAAATTCTGCATAAATACCTAGTATCAATTCAGTTTCAAAATGTTTAAAAAGGATGAGTCTCTTTTTTATTTTACAATGTTTTCTTAAAATTTTGTATTGTAAGCAATACTGTAATAGATACTGTAACAGTACATATGTTACCACATCCACCTAAGTACTGAAAATTAATTTCAAGGCCACCACTAGAAAAAATACATTAAAAGGTCTAGAATACCACCAAGTATACTAAAGAAAAGTACCATAAGTTAGAATAAGTGAAGCATCATTGAAAGGAATTCACTAGTAAATGCACCAAGAAAGAAGAAAAGAAGAATAAAGACGAGACGACCGACATACTATACCCAATAGATCAGTGAGAAGGACACCACACAACCAAAGAAGAAAGAAAAATCAGTGAGGAGGACAAGGCAACAAAAGAAGGAAGAAGAGTCAGGAAGAAGGACACAACAAGGACAACTTCAAGAAAGAAGAAGGAAGAACCAGTGTGAAGAAAACAAGTGAAAACCACATCATGTATAAAACGAACAATAGTGAGGAGGAGATCAGTGAAGAAAGAAGAAAGAAGAAAGAAGAAGGAAGATCACCAGAGCAAACACAAGAAGAATAAGGGAAGAAAATTGAAGTAAAACAAACTAACATAAACCTTGAAAGAATATTTGTATTAAGAAGAAGGAAGAAGTGTTAGTTAATTATATGATATGAATCCCTAAGCTGTATGGCAAAGTCAACATTGACAACAACTCATTTAATGAACACATTTATTGTTTATGTGAAACACATTATTGTAAATAAGTATTAAATATTGTAAATAAAGAGTCACAAGCAAACTGAATAAGGGCAAGATGAGTTTATGATAGCTAAATGATGTGTAGTTATAGAATAAACAGAGGAATATGCAACCAAAATAGAGAATGACCAATTGTACAGTGGGAATGATGTACATACAAACCCACTAATTAACAACAAATAAGATAATACAGTAGTAAACTAAATATGAACTATTGATAACCAATAACCAATGTACAAACATGAAATGAAAACCAGTCGAATAGTTTAAGATAGAAATATACAGCCATAAACAACACTTCAATGTTTACTGAACCTATGACATAACCTAATCTGGGCATCCAGTTTTCAATAAAACTTGATAAAAAATGAACCAAAACAATGTTAGACCAAAATGTAATGAGCTAGGAAGTAAATAGAGCATATAAGGAATGTTTTGTACACGATAGCTAATAGTATAATAGTATATAAAAGCTATATTTAAGTAATACAAGTATGACCAAATGCTTGTAATGGCAAAATGACACTATGCAACCAAAATTATGTAATAAACACATTGTACAAAGCAAGTAACCCAATTAATGATTTGGTGTCGGACAGAATACTATTCCTATGAGCAATTGTAACCAAAATAACCATGTAAATAGTTTATATAAACGTAATTATAACTCAACCATTATGACAACTAGCTGCAAATAAAGTTTACAGCAACCAAACCTTGCTAATAGCAGAGTCAAATGCAGAGAGAACTGCATCACAATAACTATAAGGTCCTAGTGACTAGTTCAGTTATCAATCAGAGAACAATATTTCTAAAATGTCTATGATATTAAGCATACTACCAAGTAACGCCATATAGGCATAGCAAGCCTGATTCATAAGTGATAATTAAGGCATTAAACCAATAATATAGGGAAAAGAACACTGCCAGTAGTGACTTAACCCACCGAGGTATAAATATACTATGTTAGAACTTAATTAAATGTTGTTATTAATAGAATATAAGAAAAACCAAAATGTATGACAATACTACCAAGTAAAGCCATATAGGCATAACAAGCCTGATTCATACGTGATAATTAAGGCATTAAACAAATAATTTAGGGAAAAAGAACACTGTCAGTAGTGACTTAACCCATCGAGATTTAATTACAACATGTTAAAAGTTAATTAAATACTCTTATTACTGAGTAATGAGCAAACCAAAAATGTATGACCATAAGTTTAAGAGTGAAGCTATGAAAACGGACATAGTATTAATAATAGGACATAGTTTTAAGGGAAATTTGTACAGTAGCTTAAGAGTGAGACACTACTATAAAAAATAACATAAAAACCATGAATTGTTAATAATTAATGGTTTAATGGACACCAAGCATAAATGCTAAGTGCTAAGTCTGATAACCCTTATCAGAAATATATGATAAGGGGACTCAAATTAATCGTCTTTCAAAAACACGAACAATGAGAGTAAGCACAACATTCTCAGTGCAATTATAAGAAAGATATTAGACTTTTAAAAATAATTGCATTGTGCTTAGCCCTTCCGGCGTAGTCGTGTGAACCAGAATTTGTTAATCTTGTCCCCAAAGACTGACGCTTATGATAGCGTCTATTTTGACGAAGTCTACCGTAAATAAACGAATTGGCAAAAACTGACCAATCAGAACACATAAAAAATCCGAAATTCATCATTCCAGCCCATGAGCCAGGGACAGTCTTTGAACAACAGCGAAACGGACTGCACGCTAGTCGACGCCTCAGAAAAACGTGCGTTTGACAGCAAAACAGCATCGACCATGTTAACCTCAAATTGAGACATAAGTTATCTATCAGAAGAATCAGTGCAGTATATTTACAAGTGTAATCTAATCGGAGTTTATGCGCATAGGAGTGTGTGCAGTGTTGTGATAAAGTTTAAATAATTAATTAATTAAATTTTAATTAATTAAAAAGTGTCAATAATTAATAAAGTGTAAATCTTCAACCGACGAGAGACGCAAGTATTATTAATTACAAATATTATGTCATGATTAGTCTATAAGCAAAATAATTGAACGCTAAAAGCGATTAAAATTGAAATATAGAAACAATTCAATTCCCTATCCTTAATAGAAGGGAACCGATAAATACAAATGAACAATGTTGAAATTGAACGTTCTGAGTAATGACAGTTTAACTATTTGTATACTGTAAATATCTAGGATAAGCAAAGACATTGTGATATCAATGAAGAGTAAATGTACTCTAATACTATCAGTAGATGGAAGTATAAATATTTTGTTATTAAATTCAATTAATAGTTTCGCCGGAGTGCGATAACTATAATAAATAAATTACATTTACCTGAAATGGGAGTATCCAAGTTCATAGATGATTGTAGTACATGATGCTGGATTATAACAATCACTATTAATTATTAATAAATAATTCACTACTTTTAACCAAATAAGGTTGCACTAAACTATGTATAAAGCATGTGCCTAACTATGAACAATGGTTCATATTTTATATTTTTTCATTAATAATCAGTGAATTTTTATTTTTATGTTGACTCTAACCGTAGCTATTATTCCAAGAAGGTGTATTTTGCAGTTTAAAAGAACCTACTACTTTTATTAGTATCATCATTATTAAATTTTTAAGTCGAGCAATTCGACATAACCTATAAATTTGTCAAAACACATTGTATTACTAACCAGAGGCAGTCATGCCAACTAGAGCTCATCATTTGTTTTAGAGTTCATGTTCACTTTAAAAATATTAATTGTTAACTAAAAAGAAGAGCAAAATTCCTTATTGTATTGAATTTCACTGTGTGTTATTTGAATAAATTGCCATTATTGTTTTTTACCAGTGAAAGAGTTGACTTTATTTGTAACAGTAAAATTACAGCTTAGAGGAGAAAAACGAGGCGGTTGGTACCTTCCTGAGAATGCGAATTATTCAAATTGAATGATTCCTTGTTTTGTTTACAACCGTTCAGATCAACATACTTACAATCTTATACAATAATACTATACATGAGTTGTTATGTGTACCATATCTATGTTTGTGTATGTTAGTGTATAGGAAGAAACAACTGATCTCCTCACGACAGCTGACCTACAAAGAGTCAACGGAACGTCAAGTGAAAGAATTTTAACAGTAAATATAATATACAAAATTAAATTATTTAAACAGACAGTTAATACGACGAAAAAAGAGTAAGTACCGAGTTATTCAATCCTGGATTCAACAATAGGTTGAATTGAGGGGAATAAGTCACTAAACGGTAAAAATAATAATAAAATTTGATATTGAACAATCACGATTAGCCGAGAGCAA
The DNA here is from genome assembly GCA_034769895.1 of Magicicada septendecula. Classification (NCBI taxonomy): domain Eukaryota; kingdom Metazoa; phylum Arthropoda; class Insecta; order Hemiptera; family Cicadidae; genus Magicicada; species Magicicada septendecula. The sequence continues at coordinate 218,422,416 of CM068370.1, forward strand.
GACCCAATTAACAGTAAAAGAACCCTGAGACAATTTAATAATAATAATAATATTTAAACCATAAATTATAGACGGACACATCGTCATATTACAAATTGACGAACCCAACGCGGGACTTTAAGGAGAGGAAGTTTCAGTATATTACAATACACATTCCATTCCTCTCTGTACATAGACGGCTCTGTGTCCAAAGAGTGAAAGCATTCAAAGTACATTGTAGGTAGTTTGAACTAAGGTTTGAAGACGAAACAATGAAGAGTCAGTTTTTATAAAAATATTTTTTTTATATTCCTTACATACGTTTATACTGATTACATATTTTTTGTATGAAAAGCCACCAATTCCAACAATGATATGTAATTTCCCTAAAAAATTGTTATCAATATATAATGCTTAAACTTCACACAGTCCTGTTTCTTAACGTTTCACAGTACACTTTTTATAATTTTTAGTTTTGAAAACACCCATCAGAGAATTCCGTCATTCACATTAACATTCTTAAACAGATTTTTGTATTCGGGATGTCTGTGAACGGTAAGTAGACCGTTCTCTTTATTAGTAGACAACTTGAAACAAACACGCACGTGACAGTATTTTTTCCATAAATTTTAATTAGTGAAATACGAAATTGTGTCTACATTTTTCTCTCGACGACACGAAGTTAATTAAGAAAATGGTTATCTTAATAATCGGAATGTGATTCCCTGCCAAATCGAAGCCTCGGGCGATCGCAATGTCCGACTTTTGGAAAATACAGCACTGATAATTTATATTAATAAAAATATCACCCGATATTAATAAAAAGTATAGAAAGTATAACAGAAACAATGAGAAAAAGAAGACTATTATTATTTGGACATTTATATAGAATGGACGACAATAGGATAACAAAGCAAATCTTCAAATATCTGTGGGGGAAGAAGTCAACATCAAGTTGGATTAAAGAAGTCCAAAAGGATTTAGAAAAAAATAATATACACACAGAAGAAGCAATTGAAGGAGAAGTTTTTCGGGCAAAAGTGTTAAAAATGGAGTGAGTCCAGAGTAGGAGAGAGAAAAACCCAGGTTCAAAGTGGACTGAAGACAGGAAGAAGAGATACAGTGAGAAGTTGAAAGAGTATTGGAAAAAAGGAAAGAACAAAGAGTAAAGAATTGAAATTGGCATGTGGTCGCTAGATGGCCGATACGGAAAAAAATATCACCCGAAAATTTAAAGAACATTATTCTCTCTGTGTCTCGTGTCTATTTACGTGCTGCATATAATTGTCACATTCGTCTTACTTCTGCATCGGTCGTGATCTAATACTATACTAACTGACAATACAGTACATCGCTCCTCGAAGCTGGCAACTGCGTGACCGAAATATTCCAGTTTATCTCTGCTCTGTTTAGTGGTTCACAACTTCTTTCGTATGGTTTTAACTTCTTTTAGTCACTGTACACGTACTCTAAGAGATCTTAATATATCAGCTGTAACAGTCCTCCGACCGTTTGGATTTTCATTTGCATTGTATTTAAATGTGCTCGTTTCATTGCCAGATACGATACTGTGACTCAAAATTTGTCACGATCTCGAACTATCACAGCAACAACGCTGAGATTTTTTAAGCTTTAGAACCGGTAGCCAGATAGTAGCAAACCTAAATTTAATAAAAATTAAAAACTGTCAATCTAGTAAGCTGGAAAGGCCAATTTGTTGGTTGTTAGTTTATAAGTTAATTACTTGCCGGCGGAATATCAGGTCTCCTGTTCATGGAAAGCCTACTCAATACAAGTTCTGTCGCTCTCTGTTGTCTCCACACACACGCGCGCGTACACACTATACGTAATGTGTGTACACATCCGATGCCACTAAACAAAAAAAACATTTACTCTGATTCAACAAACACGCGCACATCGTTCAAGGTGTATGTATTTTACTTGCTTCTAGCGCGTGGTGGATTTGACCGATGTGAAGCTTGATGTCTAATAAATCAATGAGACAATTCAGTTAAAGAAAATATAGCAGTTATTCTTTTTTAATATAAACTTCATCAACACTCGTTACTGACGTATTCAAGAGTGTTCGAATAACGATAAAAATGTTGTTTTACTGTGAATGCTCTTGATACGTCAACAAAACAATCTGGCGACATTGACATACGAACAATTTAATAAAAATATTCTCAATGTAAGATTAAATAAATTGTTTTTTAAATCATTTTTTGCTATAGTATTTAATACATTAAAATTTTCAAATTGTGCGTAACGCCGAATTTTAAGTGTTTATTTCCTAAAATATATTTACTAACATTACTTAAATTTATATACGAAAAGTAAAAGGTTCAATGCCAATTTATTTTAAAATTGTTGTATCTGCAAAGTCAATTAATTCAAAAGTGTAAATTTGGGAAGATGACATGACAGTAACATAATTTTGTGAAGTAAAAAATATTTCTGTGTACACGATGTCCAAGGCCGCTGTCTCGGCAAACAAGAAAACACAATGAAATTTTGAAAATGAAACGGATGTCAGCAGAGCACTTCTTATAAAACGTATTCAAGTTGTCGTTGTACACGAGTTTTGTACAATCTGAGGTGAGGACAGTTATTTTTAAAAACAAAACAGAACAAAGAACAGAAAACAGTTACCGAAACACGTGAAGTGTACAAATTTGCTCTTTACTCTCTTTTTTCTCCTTTCGCGTTAACAGGCAAAACTGAATGTGACAGAGTGAGAGAGATAGAGAGAGAGGGGCATCTCTCTACTCCCTTTTATCAGTTCTTGTCCCTCTCTTTCTGACCTCTCCTTGTCCTCATCAGAAGTCTGACAATACAACAGGGGCAAGAGGCAGTAAGCTAGAGGAGCCAATTTGTTGGTTGTTAGTTTTGTCAAAAGTTCTGTCCCTCTCTGTTGTCTCGACACACACACGTACACATTTATACGTAATGTGTGTACACATCCGATGTCACTAAACAAAAAAATATTTATACTGATTCAACAAACACGCGCGCCTCATTCAAGGTGTATGTATTTTACCTTAAAGCAGAGACATAACAATGGGGGATCAGGGAATCAATTCCCCTCAGAGCTAATCAAAGTTAAAGCGAAATTCCATAATTATTAAGCGTACGGTTTAGTAAACTAACGGGACGTGTTTATAAGCCAGTAAACGTGTGTTAAATAAGGCTTATAAATAACTGTAGAAATACAAGTAATTAGAGATTCTTAATAATGACAAGCACTCAATATTTGGTAAATAAGTACGTATTCGTAGCACTAGAAAAACAATTACTCACGGGCCAGAAAACGGAGACTGCCTCTTAATCTACCTTTATCTTTTTCGCCCAATCACACTTCCTTTTATAGGGCTGTCATGACTCCTAGTCTTTGTGTGTGTGCTTGCGCGCGCGCGCGCGCGCGCGTGTGGTCTGAGCCGTTGTCTTTACGCAGGTAAACTAGCAGTTTCTCGATTTTAATTCGAGAAAATTAGAAGTTTTTTGCTGGATTTTACATTTGAAGAAAACATACTTTAACACCAACTATGAGTTGCTTGAAACATTCTTGTGATAACATCCTCAAATTAAAGTACGAAGGATGATAAAACTTTTTTTTTCAAAATATCTTCAGAAAGTCTCATTTCTACAAGATCTATTAAGAATAAAAATTTATAAACAAAGTGTTCGCTAATTATATGAAATTTATTACATTTAATTTGAATAACAGTTAATCAAGACAGTTAATCAGGGCACTTTTCTACAGTTTTTTCAACCCTTATAGTTCACGTTGGGTTACTCAAAAACTTTGAGACGCAAATAATTTATAAAATACGGGCTGTTTATAAAATTGCATGGGAAGAATCCTGAATTTCTCATTTGTCCTGAGAAAAATGGGGAGTCCAACTTTCAAGCAAGTCTCTCTGGCTCTCCCCCCATCCCCAGAAACTCGTGTCATCCCCGTTTCAGAATCTAGTCTCATCCGATCCTAGGAGCAGCTCGTAAGTTACACTACTGAATAGAAGTAGTGTTATTATATTTTGTGTTCTAATTCTTCCCCAAAACGTATCAGAAAGGCCACTAGCTAGTAATTTTTTTGTCTCAGAATATTGTTCTCACAAACCCAAAGTGAAAGTATTAACGATGTTTAGTAAACGAAACGAAAGTGGGCGCACACCTAAAGTTATTTTTCATCACAGTGTGTAATTCTCTAAGCAGTCGGCCTGCGATGGAGTTTTCCGCCGCGGTATGTAGTGTATGCGTTCATGCAGTATGGTTAAAGGTTTTTATGTGAAGCAAGAAAGTAATCCTTAAATGTGGTGGTCCTTTGGCATACAAGGGATATAGTATAGAAAGTAGTGGCTCGTGACCAAAAAATCTGGTGGTGCAAAAAAGAATTAAGCCTCAAACACGAAGAACTTTAGATTTTTATTAAAATATTATTAGACCTAATTAATTGTACATATGTAATTCAAATAAACGTTTAAGACACTAACAATTGACTTTATGTAACACTACACGCACAGGACACATTCAAATAAACTTTAAATGACCACTGACAAACGAAACCATACTGCAATGTTGGCATCGGGTAGGTAGCTCGTCTTGGTGCTACCTAAGTCTGTCTCACTTACTCTTCTGCTCTCTCACTCACTCTTATGCTTAGCTGCGGCATACCCATCAACCTCATCAGACTATCACGTGACTCTCTAATACTTTGCGTGAGGTAGCACGGAAACTGCTATCTACAGACTCAAGCGATCGCACTCTCTAAACTACGTCATTCGGAGCGGGCGTGGCAGTTTAAAAAGTACGAACTGTATAACAGTTTAAGAATACAAATTGTATGCGTCTATTCTAGCAAAACGACTGACTGCCATAACGGAGACGATTCATTCAGAGGCCCAGCATGTTTTCAGGAAGGACAGATCATGTCTAGAGTGCGTGTTCACAACAGCTCGTTTCATTGAAAAGCACAGAGATTATCAATTGCCAAGATACATACCTTTCATCTATTTCGGAAAAGCATTTGCTAGAATGAGTAGGGGCAGTCTGTGGGCAATAATGTCAAAGAAAGGAATTCCGCAACACCACATTAGAGCAGTACAAAGTCTTTATGTGGAAAAACTATCTTAAAAGAGACAGGAAGACATACCACAACTTCTAGTGTGAGCCTGATCAATTGTGGAGTACGACACAGGTGCTCTTTATCACCTTCATCTTCCGGTACATTTTACGATTGGTCTGCACTGTAGTTGTATCGAACTCGGAAATCAGCTTGCAAATGGCTGTAGACTCATTACATTGAATCTGCAAGGATTTCGGATTACAGTTTCCACAGTGAAGACTAAGATAATGACTTTTCACGAGCTGACCCCTTATAGCAAAAAATCGGTATGGAGAACCATACACGACTTCAATGTTGTAAGATTTATATTTAAAATCATTTACTTGAATTCGGTTCAAGTAATTGATAATTTCTTTAAAAAATCCCTCATCTTGTAAACCGAGTTTTATGTTTGACAAATTGAATGAAAGATTTCCATAGAAACTACTTCTTTGTTGCCTATAACGTAGTACACATATAACATTTCGGTATGGAGAATCATACATGACTTGCATGTTCTAAGATTTATACTTAAAATCATTTTCGAAATGAAATATTTCCATAGAAACTACTTCTTTCTTCAGCCTTAAGCACAGTACTGTGGTCACTAACGTATACCACTTCACGTTAGCGCTCTCGATTTTCACTGATGATGGCAGTCGATAGCACTGCCGAAACGTCTGGTTTTGTAGAAAACATTGGACCACGCCAAACAGCCCGGGAAGGAATTTTAACAACAAACTACTTCTTTGTTGCCGATAACGTAGTACACATGACATATAAATAAAAATTATCCCTTCCCCATTCAACTATCATTTTCATTTATAGAAAAATTACCCCCACCCCTTCAACTAGCCTCTTCATTTATAGATATTTCATCTACGTTTCTACAGTGGATTATAATGATCTTCTTTTCAGGATACTTTATTTATCAAAATTAAGTACATTACTCTTGTTAAAACATGAAACGTTGCAGGTAAACTACCCCTTTCTCTTAACCGATCTTTACAAAAATCAATAAACCTTGAGTCCTCTACAACTCAGGTACATATTGTAACTAGATACTGGCGACTCTGTTGGGTACTGCTTTCTTCCTTAATGCCCAGCGTTGGGTTCGTCACTTTGTAAGAAGACCCTATATATGGCTGTAATCTGATCAAGCCCCACTGTTTGGGCTAGCCACTTGGTCACCAGACCGCTGTATGCCGGTCGTTACAAAAGAATAAAAATAAAGGGAAAATTCAATAATAATAGAATTTTCAAATAATAAAATAATTTTGTTTATGTTTATAGAGGTATGTATAATAGATAAATCTGTTTTTTAAAAGGTTCGGGTAAAATTTTAATAACAGGTAGTTATTTATTGACCGTCGAGCACTTCTTGAAGATTTGCACCAAGTCTGGAGTTAAATAGATTAACTCCAGGTAATAATCGATTGTTGACTTTCCTGACTGGTCCAATATCTTGTTCAAAATAGAATATATTCTTCTCACTTAATGCCTTCAGCCTTATAAGTACCCTTAAATTACCCTGTGAAATAAGTACAGATACAAAATAATGAAAATATAAAGATTTATTGACAATTTTAAATAAATAATCGATATTTTATCGATGGAGAGCAATTATCGACTCTGTCTCAGGAATTATCGATTGTGTCATACAGAACAAAATTTTATGTTATATTATATTAAAGACAGGTTCTTTGAGCGATTAGGATTAATAGTCAGAGAAGGGTGACGAGAAAGTATAACATTAACAATTAAAGATATTAATACAATAATTACTATTCAATAGTATTTAAATAATTCCACTATGTAATGTAAATGAATGCTGTCAAACCATACGCAGACGATGACGTCACTGCGAAATCGTGAAGGCGGTCTCTGTAGAATTAAAAGATGGCCGCTACTATTTCTTGCGTAGTTACTGTGAACTCGGCATGTCCCAAAATCACGATAAAATTACCTTTGTGAATGTCTAAAATCTTCCCGCACTGGTGTAATATGTCTGTTAAGTTAGTTGGTGTATTCTGGTGAAGTGTTCCGTGTAAACTTGTGTTAATTTGGTTATTTTGTCTGTTTTCCCTTCTGGGGTTAAGTTTTTTCAAGTTACGGTTAGGTTTGTAAAGTGAATCAGTTGAAATATAATGTTTTACTGTTTACTGTCACTCGTATAGTGAAGTTAGAGGTTTGTTTTCACTATTGTCGTGAATGTTTTATAGTATTGGCTTCAAAAAGTGTCTAACTTGTCTAACTCTCGTTCACTGATTTCAATGGCTAAACGTTAGCATCATGTTCGACTCGATTTTAAGAACGTTTTTGTCACACACCTATTCAGCTTGATATTCAACAAAAGACTAATTAACTTGGTCATAAATCTTGCCCAGTTAATCCTTGAAAAAGTATTGTTAACATTTTTCGACTTCCATACACATTAGAAAATATTACATTATATATGGAATTTTTCTATTTTATTCCTTACTTTTATGAATTACTAACCTTATTATTGGTTTAATCATCTCATTCCCTTTAAATTGATGTATTATAGTCCATATCTGTAGACATTTTGTGGAAATTAACAAATTTTGTTCACACTTTGGAAATATAGGCTCAAAATTGGATTTCCGTCTTTATACAAAATTCCTTCCATTTTAAATATTATTAATACTATTATAATAAATTTTAATTAGTCATATTACTCTCCCTTTCCTTAAATACATATAAATTACACCTTTGAACTGGTTTTTTGTGTTAATTTGTAAATTTGACATTGCTCTTTAAAATTAATTAATTTATATATTTTGACAATTTACAAAATGTTAAGGTATATTTCCTTATTGTCATTTTAATTCATAGGATCATTCCTAGTAGTGGTTAATTGTGTTATCTTATATAAATCTGGGTAGTTTACAGGATTTATTAGTGAATTATACTATTTTATATCGGTTCTCTGATTTCACCCAAATGGCCTAGATTTTAGAATTTTATATTTCTTTCTTTCTCAAATAATTCAAACTTAATTCCTCCTCTGACTTTACATAATTACAATTATATCAAAATAACATGATTTATAACTTATTGTATTGTGTAGTAGTTAATTAACATTACATATTTAAAATAAATAATTATGAACATGGTTCAGCAATCTGCACAATTGAACACATTGCAGATATGGTTTGAACATATATCTTTCAACTATTTTTGAGTTAACATAGCATACCTTTTAGAACATTATTACTGGTATGTAGGTTATTATTTATCAAACATAATTCTTTTTAAAACACATAACATAAATCTTATTTTCTAATAAACCTTACAAATACATTTATTTAACACATTGATTTTAGGATTGTGAAATAACAGTCTATTTAAACATGTTACACTTATTCATACTATATTAGTACCAGTCCTTTCTGGTTCAAACCATTACTACTGTGATCCCCCACATCAGCAAACACCAACTCCCATACTTTATTTATTATCATTTTTTACAAATGTCTTGTAAATAAAGATTTACATTAAAATAATAAAATACTGGAAACCTTCCATTTTATTATTTTATTATGCTGTTTATTGTTTAGATTTTAAAGTTGTGATATAGCATACTACTAAGTTATAGTATCACCAACTTTAAGTTTATTGCTTTTTTAAAAAACACTTACACAAATTCACTTTCACTGTTGGTTCTGATATTTTGAGTCTTATTATCTCAGACCAGACCTTTAGTAATCATGGACCGTTAAGACTAGTTTATTTCTTTATTACACAATAGCTTTAGTCGGTGCACTTCTTATAATGCTATACAGCACTTTAGTTTTCTCAATAATTACATTTTATTAGATTTTGGGTATGTTATACTTTCTTTTGCATAGTTTTTGTGGGTTTGGGATTGATAGTAGTTTATATAATAATAGGTTTTACTACGGTGTTTCTTTCATACTATTTCTTCCTCTCCTCCTGTCTTCCTTCTTGTCCTTCTTCATATCTTCCTTCTGGTATTCATTCTTGTCCCTCTTCTAGTCTTCATTCTTGTCCCTCGTCTAGTCTTCACTCTTCTGTTCTTCCTTCCTCATTCTTGGGTAAACCAAGGTACTTGGTGATATCACGACTGAGGTTTAGTTTGGAGTATTTAATTTATTCACTGAACTGACTTTATTCTTCTATACAGGTTTCAGGGTATTGTTTTCTTCCTGTTCACAAACTTTATTCCTTCCTCTTCTTGTTTTTTGGGGTATTTTGGTCTTCACCACCCTTTAATTGAGTCTCTTTTTCTTTGATATAGTCTTATATAACTGGTTTACTGCTCTGAGCTTCCTGGGTAACTTACTGGTATTATACTATGAGTTGATGAGTTGCTTCAATACTTTCTTTGGTTTCTTTTAACAGTGGTTTTTATATATTACTAGCGAGTACCGGGCATGCGTTGCAATGCCACTCAAAGAAAGAAAGTGTTTGTATATATATATAATATATAAAGACTTCGTTCGCGTGGTCTTCAATTTAATGCGATAATATATTTAGAACAGAATCTATTCCATTGGGTTGCCATAGTAACCAGATCTAATAAGTTAGTTTTTTAAGACTCCAAAGGACCCCCCAGAGGATCGTATTGAAAAAAACACCTGTCCTATGTTGGTTCTCCCGTTGCGTAAAATATTTGTGCCAAGTTTGGTTGAAATCGGTCCAGTGGTTTAGGAGGAGATGTGGAAGACCCCAAAGAACCCCCAAAAGAACCCCATCGAAAAAACACCTATCCTATGTTGGTTCTCCCTTTGCGTAAAATATTTGTGCCAAGTTTGGTTGAAATCGGTCCAGTGGTTTAGGAGGAGATGTGGAAGACCCCAAAGGACCCCCCGAAGTATCATATCGAAAAAACACATATCCTATGTTGGTTCTCCCGTTGCGTAAAATATTTGTGCCAAGTTTGGTTGAAATCGGTCCAGTGGTTTAGGAGGAGATGTGGAAGACCCCAAAGAACCCCCAAAAGAACCCCATTGAAAAAACACCTATCCTATGTTGGTTCTCCCTTTGCGTAAAATATTTGTGCCACGTTTGGTTGAAATCGGTCCAGTGGTTTAGGAGGAGATGTGAAAGACCCCAAAGGACCCCCCGAAGGATCATATCGAAAAAACACATATCCTATGTTGGTTCTCCCGTTGCGTAAAATATTTGTGCCAAGTTTGGTTGAAATCGGTCCAGTGGTTTAGGAGGAGATGTGGAAGACCCCAAAGAACCCCCAAAAGAACCCCATTGAAAAAACACCTATCCTATGTTGGTTCTCCCTTTGCGTAAAATATTTGTGCCACGTATGGTTGAAATCGGTCCAGTGGTTTAGGAGGAGATGTGAAAGACCCCAAAGGACCCCCAAAAGGACCCCCCGAAGGATCATATCGAAAAAACACATATCCTGTGTTGGTTCTCCCGTTGCGTAAAATATTTGTGCCAAGTTTGGTTGAAATCGGTCCAGTGGTTTAGGAGGAGATGTGGAAGACCCCAAAGGACCCCCCAATGGACCCCGTCGAAAATAACACCTATCCTATGTTGGTTCTCCCGTTGCGTAAAATATTTGTGCCAAGTTTGGTTGAAATCGGTCCAGTGGTTTAGGAGGAGATGTGGAAGACCCCAAAGGACCCCCCAATGGACCCCGTCGAAAATAACACCTATCCTATGTTGGTTCTCCCGTTGCGTAAAATATTTGTGCCAAGTTTGGTTGAAATCGGTCCAGTGGTTTAGGAGGAGATGTGGAAGACCCCAAAGGACCCCCCAAAGGACCCCATCGAAAAAACACCTACCCTATGTTGGTTCTCCCGTTGCATAAAATGTTTGTGCCAAGTTTGGTTGAAATCGGTCCAGTGGTTTAGGAGGAGATGTGGAAGACCCCAAGAACCCCCCATAGGACCCCATCGAAAAAAATTCATAAACCTTCGCGGGCGTGCGCACAACAACTCACCGAAGTTTCATCGCAATCGGATGAATGGTATAGGAACGCATACGGGACAAAGAAAGAAACAAACAAACATTCATTTTTATAGATATAGATGTAGTGAGGATTTTTTTCTTATTGTGGTTCATTCCTCTGATTTATTTAAATGTCATTTAATATTATTATAACATTTGTTGGTGTAATTAAACTTTATGATTTCACATGACTTAAAATGTAGTGGATTTTCTGTCACGCTACAGAATGCCCTTCTCCAGAAGTAATTTTTTCAGACTATACTTGCTTTGTCTGAAACAATTGCTTATGATAATTATTCAAAGTTTGTTATTATTTTGGACTTCCTTTGTAACTTTTTTATTCTTTTGGTAATATTGATATTTATAGTTTACTTACATTCAACTTCATACTTACCGTTTAGTAATGATCTGGCAGGATCTCGTAGTGGAGGTAAACCCATTTCGTTCGACGAACTATGACAGCACATAAAACGAACTAAGGTTTTGAAAGAATTTTAACTCGCAATTTTGTGGAAGAGAAATTAGATTTTTTAATTAATCAGAATCATATTTAAATTTTGTTCAAAAACTTTTGATCATTGTTTTACAGATTAAGTTACAGTTTTCTTTGTTCGGTTAGCCTCTGCTACATGCTACTTATTCTAAGAGCTTACCTTAGTGATCACAATTTAATACGAATATATAAATAGACAGAGCCCAGCCTGCAATTTCGCACACTCTCACATACCTAGAATTTAATATTTTAAAAGCCCCAGACCATTTTAATAACCCACAGACCTTACACTCTTGTTATAATGAAACCCGCCGGCAACGTGGTTTTCGCGCGCACCCATTGTTCTTTTAGATTTCTTGTTTTTTAGTGTCCGAAAAATATCTGAATATGTTCTACACCTTTAATTGACCGCAGTCACCTAATTTGTTACTGTTATTTCACTGTTGCTTTAAAATAAAACTGATAAGAGTTAGCAGGGCGCACTCGGCGCTGTGTCGGCCGACACGATCAACGACTAACTGGGCAGGAAAACGTCGCAGGTGTAGCTAACGTGATCTCATACTTTTTGATGGAAATCACAGCCTTGGGCTTCGTCGCCGAAGCTTCGGCCCATGCTATGCATGTGGTTTTTGAGTCAATGTCGCACATGATCTTCTATAGGCAGTGGCTGACGTCATTTAAGTGGGCCGGACTTAAAACAGTGCTTCCGGGGGATCTTGAAGAAGACGACAAATATTATTCTCTCTAGCCATCTTGGTTTTTTGTTAGAGCGTCCTTTGAGCGCGTGCGGGTGTAGTTGCGCTTGAGCGTTGACACACATGTACAGAGTTCTTAGAATTTTGGTGGAGGTAAATTCTTCTGCCGTGTTACACCACTGAAATTGCGCGTCGCTTTTGTTCCAAACGCGGTTTCTCAACCTCGTGCTGTTGCTTGGACAATAACGTTGCACAATACAATTACAGTTTTTTCAAATTTATTATACCAGTCCGCCCGAAAACGAAATAAGTAAAAATATAATAATGCCCCAAACGGTTAAAAATAAAAACACCCAAAAATGACCCGCTACAATACCCCGTCGATGAGAATTCTGCTGTTCACAACAGAAGAAATCTCATCGATAAACCCCGAAGAGGACCGGTGAGGAACTGGTGCCAACACCCCCCTGGTTCTTACTCTCATGGGTACACGACCCCCCTGGCTCAGCGACCATGGACTCATCTGAACGAGATCACTGGACTTCTCCGTTAGAGATCCCAACACCGAGAAATCGATCAGACTCGCACCACAGCGCGCCTCGCCTTCTAACATACTACCCCCAAAAATCCTCAATCCCTGGCTAAAATCATTCCAGCTCCTCCGCCGATATGGATCCCCTTTTTGCAAGCTGGGCTGCCTTTGGCAAATACTGGGCTCACACACTCTCACGTTACATATTACCATAACACATTAAAAGTGGAAAATTTGCTTTTTAAAATTTATCAAAAATTTAGAAAAATCAAAATTCAAAAAAATAATTGTTTATCAAAAAATTCTCTTCCTCTTTTTCTAATTTTTTGTTTCAAATGACTTAACCTAGACATTTCTAATAATATAAACACATCCTTACTCTAACATGAGAACCACTTATATTCTACCAATACAATGCAATACAATAAAATAAACATGGTTAATGCACACATAATAAAAGAATAATTATCTAACATATTCATTCGCTGGCAGGCGAAAAATCAAAATTTTTTTTTTCAAAAAATTTAAAAAAATTTTAAAATTCAAAAAATTTAAATTTATTCATTAAAAAAAATTTTATTACATTTATTTATTAAATAACATTTATTAAAATTATTCAAATATTGGTTTGAATTAGTCAAACAAACAAATTAAAATTGGATTCCTACTATACAAGCTTAGTAGGTGTATGACCTCATCAGCTGATCTTAACTAGGTCAAGTCCAAAACCCTTGACCTACATATGTTATATATAAGTTCTGAAAACACTTTGAATATCTGTAATATCCTACCTTGAAATACAAAACATAGTAACATAAAATATTTAAAATAAACAAAATATTAATATAATTAATCATCAACTTGACATTTAAATTATTTAAAATAAACACTTCTTGACTTTACATTATTTTCACTTCTATCAAAATTCTGTCACTGGTTGAAAAAAACAATTGTACATTCTTTATTATAAATTCCTCTTTTTAGTTAACAGTTTAATTCTACATTACTGTGGGTGATATAAATTATTTATTCTCAATTTTCTGTATTACATCTGTGTACATATATAAACTTTCTCCCTCTGACTCTAATATTCATCAACTTCAATTATCATGACACCCATCTCTATCAAAATATCTACTAATCAGGACATTCTAAACCCCAACTTATCATTTAACACAATTCGCCGCCTTCTCTACATATAAAATACTCTCTAACCCTTTGTACATAGGATACGTGTTTCCTTCCCAAAACTCATTTCCCTTATTTGGCCCCCGGATTTTACCTAAGGCGGCCCCTCCTCACTAAAATCTATTCCAATTCCCGTCCCAACCCTTGTTGCGGACTCCCCAAATACACTACCCCCTAATACAAAATTGCCATCCCCAAAAATCTCAATCTCATTACATTATTACAAATATACAAAATAACCTCATTAACTACAAAAACAACAATAGGTCATTCAAAATCTACCTAAATTCTCCATTACAACTGCGTCAACATCTATATTTCACAAAATTCTGTTATATCACATCAACTCAAAAACAACATTACATTATATTCATCTCCATCATTTCACATTCAACTTTTAATTCAACTTGGACAGGTCTACATGTCCCATAAAACACTTATCACCCATGAATTATCTTTTATTAATTTGCATATTCTTTTTATCTTTACTTCAAAATATCTGTAGTACACTAAACATTAATTACTTGTAACATTTACAAACCAATATACCAGTGACATGGTATTGTTGATCAGCTGATATCCTATCATAATAAAAACACAATGAAACTACATCTTAAAATTGAACAAATTACATTGAAGATACATATTTATTTTTATTTATTCTCCCTTCTCACCTCATTGTTTCCCCTTTTTTCTGATTCTGATGCTTATGTTAACCTGCCAGACGATTTACTTATTGGCTTAAACAAATACACACATAATAAAATTACATATTCTTATCGATGCTTATCTAATAGACAACAATAATATAATACACTTAAAATTATAGCATGAACACCTTAATTTACGAGTCTGAGCATATAATTATCTGGACAGAGCACAAGCATTTTTGATTGGATTAAACCTTGAATAATCAAAAACTTTTACGTCATAAAATTTTAAATTCGTGACTCCTTTGCGTCACCTCCCAGCCACACACTCTATTTCAGATTATGGAGGACTGTCTCGCCCTTTCGCTTCCACAGAGACTGTATATTTTGGAGCAGGGTTTTACCTCTCCGTGTCTCTGCTTCCGCTATTAAGTTTTAAATTGGTGAACATCATCATGTTCTTGTTATAAAATCATGCACCCTTAAAAACGGATCTGCCACCGGTCTTGCTGTTCCTCCTCGAACAGAGTGGCAGCCGCTGTTCCCTAGTTCCGGAGATTTCCTCTAATTGTCCCCCCATTAAATTTCAAATATATACCAATTTCAAGTCAGCTATGGTCAAGGGACTTGGTATGACCATAGCTGGCCGCTAGCCAAAACCACGGTTAGTGCTGGTAAGGCAGTAACCGCCCGAAAAGTCGAGGAAATCTAACTCTAATTTCACTGCCTGTTAAACATCAATATTTTTATGTGCGACACTGTCATTTAATATGGTGTGTAAAATTTTTATTTTACACGTATAAGGTGTGCCGCACATTTATCGCCAGCTCGGCCTCCGATGGAGGTAACACTCACTGCTACCCCCAACCCATTTCGCTACTTGTGAGAGCACAGGCCACCCCCACAATAGCCACTTAATAACTAACTAATTACTTAATAAATGAAATTAATCTATCTACAAATGCCGTTCAACACTCCATTGTTATTATCACTTCATTGAGCACCAAACTACCCCCCAAAATTATCCCCACATCTTGTATTGACAACAAGTTTTTGTTTTGTTACACATCGTTTCCAAACGTTCCCACACTCACTGCTACTAAAACTCGACAATTATATTGGTTCACTTAATGCTAAAATTTATTTAAATTTACAATTATACATTTCCAAAAAATTTATATCTTTTTTTTTTTTTTTTTTTTACGTAAAATCTGTGACCCCGCCTGAAAATGGGGTTTTGCCGAGATGGAGTGGGGGACGGACAGACACCATACGTGAATTCACGTTCCCCTCATCTACCATTAAATCACATTACCTTGCTTTTTTTTTTTTTTTTTTTTTTTTTTTTTTTACTACCTTAATTACAATTTATACAAATCTACTCTCCCTCTCATTCATCCAGGCCTGCTGTCTGTCTAGCCCCTAACCCATCTCCACAGAATCCGTTTTCTTAATATACTGGAACTTTTATCATTTGCTAAATTTTTATTTTGCAAATGACAGTGGTGAAATAATACTTGAAACATTGCCTCACTTTATATAATCACTCTAAGGCAGTGCAGGCACGTGACAGGTACCTCAAAATTGTTGTACCCAGAGTGTATAAAAAATTTTAATTCGTCACGTACCTCTTTTGGGGTCCCCCTCCCCGTTCAAATATATGTGGTTAAATTTCTATTTTGTACCAATTTTGGTGGAGCCGGACCATCGTTGTTTTCACTGCCCGAAGGAAGATCCTGACAACCATGGCCCACCTCCGATTTCCGAATTCCACGGCCAGGACTGGTAAGATCGTGGCCGCCCGAAAATGGGGGAGGAGCCCTTCTAAAAACATAAAAGAATAATTAAATAACATTCATACCTTTACAATTTAATACAATCCTTATGCTGACCAAAATAATTTCAAATTTGTCGCATTGTGCGTACCTACTATCTCCCTGGTTTCTCTATTCTGTAACACATATGAATTTCTCATTTTTATTTCTACTATCTCGTACGGCCCCTCGTACAATAAGAAAAACTTCTTGATCTCCTTGTCTTGTGCACTTGACAAGTCATGTCGTCGTATCAATACCAGCTGTCCAACCTCATACTTCGTCCACTTACCTTTCCTATCATGGCGCTGTTTTCTCCTCTCTCCCTTCGTCAACAAACTCTCATTCGCTAGTCTAAGTTTAACATCGTTGCTAATAGTGTTGGTTTCCGGTGGATATTCAATTAATTGTTCCAAAATCCTCTGTGGGCGCTTTCCTCTTATTAACTCGTAAGGCGTGAACCCCGTCGACTCGTGGGTGGTGCAGTTTAGCCAGTTTTCAATCTTCTGCACATAGAGTGGCCACTCGCTATGTTTGGCGTGGCAGTATGTTCGAAAAATTCTGCCCAGCTCCCTCATTACTCGCTCCGCCTGGTTGGACTGCGGGTGATATACTGCGGTGTGCTTTGGGATGATACCTTCCCATCCAAGAGTCTGGCGCCATCTTCCGCTGATGAACTGCGGCCCATGGTCGGATAATATCACCTTCGGCTTTCCCACGTTGATCATGTAGTCGCGTGTGATCTTCTCGCTCAGCACCTTGCTCGTTGCTCGCTTCACGCTATATAGTCTGACATATTTGGAAAAAGTGTCAAGTACAACAAAAATATGCATCACTCCACCCCTACCCTTTGGCAATGGGCCGTATAAATCTACCGCTACTAAATCGAATGGCTTTTCTACTTTAATATAATTTAGTTCTCCCTCTAACCTATAATTGACAACTTTGGATTTCTGACATAACTCGCAAACTCTAAGTATTCTTCGGACGCGTTTCTCCATATTCTTAAATAAACAAGATTCCTTTAATACATTCACACACTTCCGTGCCCCAAAATGCCCGTACCTAAGATGACAGTCCCACACTATTTTCTCTATCAACCCTTCAGGTATAACTAACCTCCAATCCCTCTCTCTCCCCTCTACTTTTTTAAACAAACTCCCTTTAAACACTTGAAAATATTGTTTATACCCCAACTCATCTATATCTGAGTCTAAGCTAGTAATGATCTTATTTAATTTACCATCAGCTCTTTGCATTACATTTATATCTTTTAATTCCTCCCCAAAAAGTTTATCTTCCCGTGATAGTCTATAAATTTCTATCTCTTTGATATCTCTACCTGTTCTATTTCTGTCTGTGTCTACTCGTGATAGTGTGTCTGGCACCCTGTTCTCTACCCCCTTAATGTATTCCCAAGAAAAATTATACTCTTGAAGAGCTAACACCCACCTGGTTATCCGGCTGTGTGTGAGTTTACAAGTATTCAGGAACGACAGCGCTTTATGGTCCGTCCTGATGATGGTTCTGTTACCCAGCAGATACGTTCGGAACTTCCTCACAGCGAACACTATACTGAGGAGCTCCTTTTCGGTGGTAGTGTAATTGCGCTCTGCGGCCAGCAACGTCCGGCTGGCGAAGGCGATGGTTTTATGCTCTTTTGCCTCGTCCTCTTGGTAAAGCTCCGCTCCCAATGCTATATTACTAGCGTCTGTCTGCAAATAAAATTTGTCATTAAAATTGGGATGGTTCATTAGTATCATGTCTGTGAACTTAATTTTGATGTCATTAAACGTCGCTCTTTCGTTATCGCCCCATCTCCATTGCTTGTTCTTCTGTAACACTGTGCTGAGTCGGGCCGTCGTCTGTGCGTAGTTCCTCTGAAACTTCCTGTAAAAATTACAAAGACCAAGAAAACTTTGCAACTGCTTTATATTTTTTGGCTCCGGGAATGTCAAGATGGATTCTACTTTATCCGGGTTAGCACGTATTCCTGTAGGTGTTATTATAAAACCTAAAAAATGTATCTCTGTTTGCAAAAATTTCGATTTGTCCCAATTCACTGTCAGACCTCCCCGATATAACTTCTCCAAAACATATTCCAAATGCTCTACATGCTCTTCAAATGTTCTAGATGCTATTAAAATGTCATCAACGTAAATAGTTAAAAAATCTAAGTTGTGTGGTTGCAAAATTTCATCAAGACACTTGATAAAGCTAGCTACACTTGTGTTCAAACCGAATGGTAGTCTCTTAAATTGATAATTCTTTCCATTAAATAAAAAAGCTGTATATTTTCTACTATTTGCTGCTAATGGAACTTGCCAATACCCGGCGGTTAGGTCTAAAGAGGTCATATATTGTACACCGCTAAACTTCTGAAATATTTCTTCAATAGCTTCAGGTGACTCCCGGTCTGGAATAATTATTTGATTGATTTTGCGGGCATCTAAACATAACCTAACTCTACCATCTTTTTTAATCACTACCACTAAGGGGTTAGAATATGGTGACACAGATCGCTCAATTATATCTCCGTCTAACATTTTCTCTAACTCAAGCTGGACCGCTCTTCTCTTCGCATAGGGCACCGGATAACTTCTTTGCACATAAGGTGCGTGTTCCCTTACCTTTAACTCGCATTCATAGTTTCTTGCCCTCCCTGGTACATCGGCAAACACTTCTCTAAAATTCTCTACTACCCGCCACAACGATGCCCGTTGAGAACTCCCTATTACTCCACCCTCACTACAAAATTTAAGTGCTCTCTCATTCCATAAGTGATCTACATTCTCCTCACATTCTATTTTACTCTCACTACATACATTCATACTAATTTCCATGTCTCGTTTATCATTTCGATTGTGTATCACCCTTACCCCTGAAATTCTTACCGCATCTAACACCCGTTCAAAATTAATACGGACTGGTTCCCCTTCATTATTTAATTCTAATACCCGTTTATGAAAATCAATCAACGCCTTATATTTACTCAGAAAATCATTTCCAAGTATAACCTCAAGATTTAGTCCCCGTACAACTAGAAATGTATTATCATACCCTATCCCGTTAATTATCATGTTTAAATGTACTTGTTTCGTGACTCTCTTACTTCTAACTCCCGTAATACCTACAATCGTCACCCCAGCTACTGGTAAAGACGGAATATTTTTATTTATTTCTTTTAATTCATCTAATACATGTTCAGAAATAACAGAGATTTCGCTACCCGTATCCATTAGAGTTTTAATCTCCTTACCTTCTATGTTAATTTTCACCTCAGTCAGTCCATTCTCCCGTCTCACTGCTTCGAAGTCTTCCTCCTCCAATAATTCCTCCGATAAATCTGTAATCACAATGTTGTTTTGGTATCTATCATCCATTAGGACCCCAGAAACTTCCGGCGACAACGGTCGGGTCCGGTGTTCCATTGTCCCTCTTAGTTTCCCGCAGAGGTGCCCGCCACCGCATGGTTGTATCCTCGCTCGTGCTGGTTTCCTCGCGGTTCATGAGTTTGGCCTCTCTGTGCTCCTCCTGGGCCCTCTCCCCTTCGTTGGTATGCCTGCTGGTTCTGAGCGGGTGGTGGTCCCTGTCGCTGACCCGGTCTCTCTCTCCTGCATCTAAAACAAAAATTTTGTGTCGCATAATTCTCTTGTGAACATGCTGGACAAGTCCACATGGGCCCTCGATTATTTTGTTCTCGTCTAGGGTGTGCCGGTCCATTTGTAGGTCCCCTCGGCGGTCCCTGATTACCTCCATTATTTCCATTCTGCTGGTTCTGACGGCGACTCAATTCTTGGTCCCGGATATTCTGAAACACATCTAAAATATTTTCTAATTCGCTAATATTAGCTACCTCCCGTGTCATAAGTGTTATTTGCACTTCCCTTGGCAGATGCTTGCTGATATGCCTCACAAAGGATCTAAATGGCAATGGCGGTTCTAAGTATTTTGCCTCGTTAAATATTTTCATCACATACCCTGTTATATTATTATTGGGCCCCCCAAAATTCCCTGTTCCCATGATTCTACTTCGTAACACTTCTTGGTCTTCTTCAGACCAATATTTATTTATAAATGCAGACTCAAAACTTTCAAAGCACTCCCATTCCGTTTTATGTACTTCGGCCCATATCTCCGAACTACCTTTAAAGCATTTTAAAATTTTTAATAATTGGACTTCCCAGTTATTAGTACTGAACTTATTGAACTCTCTCACTCTGCTTATGAACTGCATAGGGTGTACTTTTTTGTTATCACAACTGAATGTCTCTAGCTCAACTTCACTGCTTACGTCACGAGTCATGATTACTCGGTCGGTAACAGTGTTAACTTGTTGGCTGATGGCCTTGCTCAATTCATTTTTAACATTCATTAGTTTAAGGTTATTATCACATTCAAGGTCACTTATTGTATCATGTATGGTCTTAAATTCAATCTTATAATTATGTTCTATTTCTCTTATTCTACTATTATTATTTTCAATCTGGCTCATAGCATAACCAACCTTACATTCAGTATTGGTTTTACACTCACTTATTTGATTCTCAACAATTGTGTTTATGACACTATATTGTTCCGTGATCTGTTTCTCTACTTTATTAGTTATATTATTGGTAATATCAGAAACACGGCACTCTAATTGCTCAGTTAATGACTCTGACAGGTGTAATTTCATACTTTCACAACGTTCATCAATATGTTTGTCTAATACACTGCTCAAATTATCAAATTGCATATTAATACTCTGCTGCAACTGAATATTCTGTTGTTCACATTTTATTCTCTGTTCATCTAATTTATTGTTAAAATCACTTTTCATCTCGTTTAAAGTTATTTCGTTACTATCAAAGCGTTTATTTAGTTCTTTAAATTTGTTATTCTGAACATCAAATTTGATATCATTATCATCAAAACGTTTATTAAAATCATTATTTTGTTTATCGAAATTGACTTTCATAAACTCCAATAGGTCATCTAATGACAATTTTTTCTCTTTCGTTTTATTTGATTTGATCAATACCGGGGTAGATTTTGCTTCTGCGTGATCGACTATAATTGACCCAGTTAGGTCGGCGTTAGCTATTGATTGCACGCTCAACTCAGCTGTTGGCCTTGACTGACTTACTTCGCTCACACCAGGTGACGGGTTCATCGAACCAAGGCCACTCTCACTCATAATTGAATCTACTATACTGCTCTTCTCTGTGTTTTCAGACATTTTTATTTGATCTATTTTGTCTTACGTAACAACTACCAATGATCAGTCTTTTTTCAAAACTGATATTACAACATCAATTTACTTTCACAACCCTACTTCGTTATGCATCGTCAGATGTAGGCCGGCGTTAAGATAACCCCTCTTCAGTTATATTAAATCCTGGTCACGCTGCACCAATTGTAACTTTTTTATTCTTTTGGTAATATTGATATTTATAGTTTACTTACATTCAACTTCATACTTACCGTTTAGTAATGATCTGGCCGGATCTCGTAGTGGAGGTAAACCCATTTCGTTCGACGAACTATGACAGCACATAAAACGAACTAAGGTTTTGAAAGAATTTTAACTCGCAATTTTGTGGAAGAGAAATTAGATTTTTTAATTAATCAGAATCATATTTAAATTTTGTTCAAAAACTTTTGATCATTGTTTTACAGATTAAGTTACAGTTTTCTTTGTTCGGTTAGCCTCTGCTACATGCTACTTATTCTAAGAGCTTACCTTAGTGATCACAATTTAATACGAATATATAAATAGACAGAGCCCAGCCTGCAATTTCGCACACTCTCACATACCTAGAATTTAATATTTTAAAAGCCCCAGACCATTTTAATAACCCACAGACCTTACACTCTTGTTATAATGAAACCCGCCGGCAACGTGGTTTTCGCGCGCACCCATTGTTCTTTTAGATTTCTTGTTTTTTAGTGTCCGAAAAATATCTGAATATGTTCTACACCTTTAATTGACCGCAGTCACCTAATTTGTTACTGTTATTTCACTGTTGCTTTAAAATAAAACTGATAAGAGTTAGCAGGGCGCACTCGGCGCTGTGTCGGCCGACACGATCAACGACTAACTGGGCAGGAAAACGTCGCAGGTGTAGCTAACGTGATCTCATACTTTTTGATGGAAATCACAGCCTTGGGCTTCGTCGCCGAAGCTTCGGCCCATGCTATGCATGTGGTTTATGAGTCAATGTCGCACATGATCTTCTGTAGGCAGTGGCTGACGTCATTTAAGTGGGCCGGACTTAAAACAGTGCTTCCGGGGGATCTTGAAGAAGACGACAAATATTATTCTCTCTAGCCATCTTGGTTTTTTGTTAGAGCGTCCTTTGAGCGCGTGCGGGTGTAGTTGCGCTTGAGCGTTGACACACATGTACAGAGTTCTTAGAATTTTGGTGGAGGTAAATTCTTCTGCCGTGTTACACCACTGAAATTGCGCGTCGCTTTTGTTCCAAACGCGGTTTCTCAACCTCGTGCTGTTGCTTGGACAATAACGTTGCACAATACAATTACAGTTTTTTCAGATTTATTATACCAGTCCGCCCGAAAACGAAATAAGTAAAAATATAATAATGCCCCAAACGGTTAAAAATAAAAACACCCAAAAATGACCCGCTACACCTTCCATTTTAAAATTCTCTTATTTATATCTGAGTTTATATCACTCTCACTTGATCTTCCTTGATAGTAATAGTCTTCTGAGTTTCATATTTATTATTTCATTTTTATATTTCTTCTTAGTATTTTCTCCTTGGGATATTTTCTCCCTATCGTTCCCTACTTTGTGAGCTGGTTCAGTTCAGAGAGGCACTGTACGCTACTTTCCTCTGCTGTCCAATACTTCACACATATTTGAGTACAGAGGCAAATCATCTCTGCTCAAAAAATATATTAATCCTGCTGGAATTATCATCAGACAGATTAAAAAAAATTATTCAGAATAGTACACATTTGTTACTATTTTAAAAAATATCTTTGGGATACTTCACTTATTACTTATTATACTTCTCAGAGATTTTAATATTTCTATCTCAGTTGTTCATCTAACTTATTATCTGGTTATTTCTTTCATTTGATATTATGGTAGGAAGCTCTTCTATTATTACACCTTTTCAACTTTTCTTATCATATAAATCTTTTGGTTATAAATTCTTTATTACCTTCTGGTTTTTTCATTATAATCTGCATTATTTATAGTAGCATATCTTTGTGACATTTTTAGACTGTTTCATCGTTCTTAAAATTTCCACTTGTTCTATTTTCTAGAATTTGTATAACTGTCATTATCATAATTGTCATTTAATTCATAAATCTTTTTATATTAATTCATTTAATTACATAAATTTTTTGACATTATTTTCACATTATTCCGGTCATTGTTATTATACTTGTGAATGATGGTTTTTTATTAATTTCATAATGAGGTCATAATTTTTCCTCATACCACTTCAAAGTTTCATTCTCTCATAATTCCAAAGAAGTTTTTGTACTTTATTATTCTATTCAATCACTCCAATCGTATTAAAGAAATTTTTTCCTTTTTATTTCCTTCATCAACATTTTACGGAAAGGTTTTTTCTCTTCAAATTGAACTTAGACATTATCATATTGTTCAGAATTATTTGTTTTAATTCTAAATCTGTTTCCTTTCTTCATCCCATTATGATTCTTTGTTACCATGGTAATTATCTTCTATGCTTACCATAAATATGGTATGAAATCCCTTCAGTTTATCTCATCATAGTGTTTTATTCATAATTGGTTGGTAAGTTGTACTTATATTTGGTTTGGGAAACTTGATTTATTCATAATTCAAAATTCACTCTTCTTATGTTATTCTATAAAGTTTTCTCAAATAAATTGTATGCAGTTGGCTTACATTGTGTTTAGAATTTAGTGGTTTTTAAATTCTATCTTATATATTCTTCTAGCCATAAAAATTTCTAATAATTGTAGATAATATGTGCTTATATTTCTTTTTAGAATTTGGCTGTTTATTTCAAAATTCTTCTTGTATTATGGCCACATAGTTTTTCACAAACATCTGGTATGTAAGGTGGGCTTACATTTTTTTTTTTTTTTTTAGAATTTAGTGGATTTTAAATTCTAATTCTTCTTCTATTCTTGCCATAAAGTTTTTCTTCAATAATTGGTATGTAAGGTGATCTTACGTATGTTTAGAATTTTGTTGATTTAAATTCTATATTATATCTTCTAAATGGTTTTCCTTTAAATAAACTTTATGTAAGGTGGGCTTACATGTATTTTAGAATTTTGGAGTTTTTAAATTCTAATTCTTCTTCTATTCTTGCCATAAAGTTTTTTCACATTTTCCTGGTATGTAAGGTGAACTTACGTATGTTTAGAATTTTGTTGGTTTAAATTCTAATTCTTCTTCTTCTATCATCGCCATAAAGTTTTTCTTAAATAATTGGTATGTAAGGTGATCTTACGTATGTTTTGAATTTTGTTGATTTAAATTCTAATTCTTCTTCTTCTATCATCGCCATAAAGTTTTTCTTAAATAATTGGTATGTAAGGTGATCTTACGTATGTTTTGAATTTTGTTGAATTTAAATTCTATCTTATATCTTCTAAATGGTTTTCCTTTAAATAAACTTTATGTAAGGTGGGCTTACATGTATTTTAGAATTTTGGAAGTTTTTAATCATAAAATTTCTTCATGGATGCCTGGTTAAAGACACCCTTGACTTTACTTGAACTTATTTCTTTGATTTCGTAGGTGTTGTTGTTATTGATTTTTGAGACGATATAGGGACCAGTGTACAGGAGCAATAACTTTTTTGTTATCCCCTCTAGGGAACTGGGTAATTCCCTATTCTTCAACAACACCTTCTCTCCAACGGTATAATGAATAACCTTACCCATGTATTTAGTTTTTTCCGCCGTTTCTCTTGATCTTCGGCCACCTTATTACAAAATTGAATTTTATCAAATTTATATTTATGTTCTCTGGGGAACTCTAAGATATCTTCAATCTCTCTAGGGGGTTGTCTCTCGTACATTGCGGAGTATGGGGTTATTCCTATGGCAGGATGGTAGGCCAGGTTGAGGAATTCTTCAGTGGCCTCCAAGTATTCTTGCCACCTTCTCTGCTGATCATGGCAATATGTTCTTAATAGGCGCCCCACCTCTCGCAAGACTCTTTCGGCCGGGTTACTGCTTGGGTGGTATACTGATGTCTTGTATGTGTGAACCCCCATGGACAGCAGTGTATCCCGCCATCTCCTCCCCTTGAATTGCGTTCCGTGGTCGGTTATGATCGATACCGGTTTTCCGACGTTTGGGAAGTACTGGTCGATCAGGATATTAAGAACTTCTTCGTAGTCGCCCGATTTGCTGGGTATAGCTTTACGAACTTAGTGTAATGGTCCATAATGATGACGATATATCTGTATCGGTGGCGGCCTCCACTGCGGGGAAATGGCCCGCAGATATCCAGGAATACCTTCTCAAGTTTAAACTGTGATGTTATTGGAATCATCTGCCCTTCTCTTTTCTCGTTATTAGTTTTTACGAGTTGGCAGATGCGACAGTTTCTAATATACCTCCGTACCTTCCGATTGATGTCTTTTATATAGCAGCTTTCTTCCAGGGCCTTTACCACCTTTAAAGCGCCCATATGCCCATATCGAACATGATAACTGATCACTACCTCTTTCTCGATATGGGTTGGAATTATTACCTTCCATTCCTCCTTAAATAATGATGGTTTGGAAAACAGGACTCCCTTATGTATAGTGTAATATCGGGAGATGGTCTCATCTCCTGCTTCCAATCTTGAGATAATAGTAATTAATTTCGGGTCAGCTTGTTGGTGTGTGCTTAGTTGTTCTAGAACTGACTGTAGACCGGCGCTGCTGCTGAGAATATGGTACACCTTCAGAATACTCTCCTTCTCCCCTTCGAACGTCTGCTTGTCAATGTCAACTCTAGACAATACGTCCGCGACGACATTCTTCCTTCCGGGGATATACTCCCACTTAAGGTCGTATTCTTGCAGCAATAGTATCCACCGCGTTAACCTTCCATGGCTCAGCTTACATCTCTTAAGGAACGAGATAGATTTATGGTCTGTCCGGACGGTAACGGGATAACCAAGAATATATGTACGGAACTTTCCGCACGCGAACACGACACTCAATAACTCCTTCTCTGTCACATGATATTTTTTCTCACTCTGGTTCAGAGCTCTGCTGGCAAAACAGATTACAAGATGCTCGCCCTCCTCATCCTCTTGATATAAAGTAGTGCCGAGGCTGATGTCACTGGCATCGCAATTAAGGAAGAAAGGCTTGTTAAAATCTGGATGACGGAGTATAACGTGTTTAAGGAATTTTTGTTTTATGAGAGTCAATATGTTTTGTTGTTCATTACCCCAGATCCATTTATTTTTAGATGACAGTTGCGGCTGAAATCTGGCAGTCAGTTCGGAGTACTTTTCCTGGAACTTGCGGTAGTAGTTACAGAGTCCCAGGAACGACTGTAACTGCCTTCGATTCTTTGGTGTAGGAAAGTTCTGAATTGCTTCGACCTTTTCAGCCGACGGTGAGATTCCCTTATCATTTAATATGAAGCCCAAGAATTGTATCTCTTTAGCAATAAAATGAGACTTTGCTAACTTCAGAGTAATATTGTTTGCTGCTAGCTTCTGTAAGACATGTTCCACACGGTAGCAGTGTTCCTCCCAAGTTTCTGAGGACACTAGCAAGTCATCGACGTATACGGTGGTGAATTTTAGTGCTTCTTGGCCAAGTATTTGATCCATGCAGTGCACAAAGACTGCGACTGAGTTTACCAGTCCGAAGGGCAACCTCTTAAACTGGTAGTTCCGCCCTTCGAATATAAAGGCCAGATACTGGCGACTCTGTGGATGTAATTCCACCTGCCAGTATCCGCACACCGTATCCCAGGTAGTGAAGTATTTGGTACCGTGGAACCGTTTTAAGATCTCCTCAATCTCACCGGGCGAAGTCCTGTCATTTATGATCATCTTATTTATTTCGCGCGCATCTAAACTTAAACGGACTTGTCCGTTTTTCTTAGGAATAGCCACGATAGGACTTGTGTAAGGGGATGGCTACTCTCTATAATGTCACGGTTAATCATTTGCTCTATTTCAGCTCTTACTGCCTGCTTTCGTGATTGCGCAATGGGGTAAGACTTCCGGTTAAAGTCTACAGTGTCTCGGAATTGTAGAGTACACTGGAAATTCTTCACTTTACCGGGCTCATCAGAAAAGACTGATTTATATTTATTGTAGATATCTATTAATTTGTTCGCTTGGTTCGTTGTTAAACCTTCGCCAGTTATTCCGCTCTGGAAATCCCTGATCTCCTGGATTTTTTGTAACCATAAATCTTCATTGGAGGTGTCGTCTATTCTCTGTTCAATTATTGATGTTGGTTGGATGTAATTGATTTTTCGAATTTGCTGATGGATACTATCGGGAACGACTTGGTCCCTACCCACCAAGTTCGCCGTCCAAGTATGTCCGCTAGAAAACAGTGATAATGTTTCAGTTCTTAGATTAATGATGGCGGAATTCCTCCTAAGCACATCACACCCGACCAGTATATTAAATGGCAGACCGCTCGCCACCAAGAATTCCATGTCAATCGCTATACCACAGCTCATCACACTGGCGGAGACTTGTCTACGTATAGTTTTGTTTTGTCGGCCGGTTGCTCCCAACAAAACAATATTATTCAACGGCAATGTTGGTAAAGTTCTTCCGCACTCTTGCTGTATCCTCTCCAGTTCCGTCGTATTTATTATTGATACGTTTGACCCAGTATCGATCATTAACTTGGCTGGGATGCCTTCTACCTTGGCGTCAACATGTATAATTTCATTATTGAAGTTATTGGTGGGACTCCTGTTATCCTCTTCCAATAACTCCTGTCTGATGTCTTTCAGGTAGTTGCACCCGATGATTGTAATACGATTGTGATTATTTACGATATTGCACTCATTCTCATTATCATACCCAGTAGTCAGAAGCAGTAATGGGTTCTGGTTATTTCTTACTGCCTGTGCCCGTTTAAAGGCTCGGCATCATTGTTTCTTTGAGCCATATTATTCGATGCCTCATTCGGGATGCTCAGGGTGGTTACTTGCCGATCTGTTCTATGGTCTTCTGGTCGTTCATGGTGCGACCTCTGTTCAGTGTTGTCCAAACTATTACTCCTACGCGCCGGATAGTACCTCGGTTGGTCCCGTTCTAGGCTCCTCCGCCTTTCTTCGTATCTTCGGTAACTGTTCCCTCTATGGTGGTTGAAACCTCGCTGTCTTCCATCTGTGGCCCGTATGAAGTTCACTCTTGGGCGAGGAAACCTATTATTACTAAAATTACTATTATTGGGACCCACACGATTAGCATTATTATGGTAAGGACTATTACCATAATTGGGGCTTCTCTGACTATTTACGTCACCAGGGTTGGGATTGCGGTTACCCTGATAACCATTTGAGGGGGCGATTCGGGTTTTGCTGGTTTGAACCCGTATTATTATTGTCATTGTAATTGGTATTATTTATATTATTTCCATTATTATAATTGCTGTTTCGCGGGTATGGCCGACCTCCTTGGTACCCAGTATTTATGTGGTTCGCACCCTGATTATTGTTCAGGTACGTCCTTGGTTCGGGCCCATCACTTCTTCTGCGACTCTGCCTATAGTAATCTTCGTTTTCATAATTCTCCAGGAGTTCGGTCATTGCCTGGATGGTTTTTATCTGGCTGCCCCTCCTAGCGCGAATCACCTCCTCATCATAATGGTAAGACAGCTTGTTTATTAAGCATTCCTCCGGTATGGCTGGTTCTAAGTGCTTGGCCATACACACTTTGCCGAGGAAATACGCTGTCATTGAGCTGCCGACTTGTGGTTGGTAGCGGCCGTGGCAGATATTATCTCTGATGAGATTCTGCGTGGTCTCTGACCAGTACTTGGCTTTGAACATGCTCTTGAACTGTTCATAGTTATTGATGTCGCTCCGGTTTGCCATCCACCAATGGTCATTCACCTCCCGAAACGACTCGTCAAGGATCTCTCTATTCTGGACCCATCGGTTCCCTCGGTGTTTCTCGATGTACTCCTCTATTCGTGCCAAGAACTCCATTGGCTTCCGTTTGTATTGTCGGAAATTCAGCCATTCTCGGTTCTCTGACATGGGGAAACTGTGATATCCCGATGGTCTGTTTCTGATTGACTCTATCTCCTCCTGGCTCTGACGCATCTGTCCGGTTATGTTTACCATGGCGGCTTCCACGCCGTCGCATCTTTCTGTTACTTGGGTTCTTACTTTATTTACTTCCTCCAGAGCAAATTTCTTGGTCTCGTCTATTTTTATTTTCTGCTGTTCTTGGACCTGAGTAATTTCCTTTGTTATTACTTCACGGACTTCCAGCACTTCGTTTTCTGTTAGCCGACATCTTTCGTCTACTTCTCGGATCTGCTGGTTAACAACCACAACTTCCTGTTCTAATTTCTTTACAATTGACTTCTTCGTTTCAGTTATCTTTTTATTTATCTCCTCTTTGGCTAACTCAATCCTCTCGTCTAACTTATTCATGTTCTCTTGGTTAACTTCCCTTAATTCTTCTC
The DNA here is from genome assembly GCA_034769895.1 of Magicicada septendecula. NCBI lineage: Eukaryota > Metazoa > Arthropoda > Insecta > Hemiptera > Cicadidae > Magicicada > Magicicada septendecula. Next base: position 218,452,469 of record CM068370.1, read on the forward strand.
TCAGCAAGTGATTGTCCTCTCTCAATTCTTCCCTTAATTGTTGGTTGTCATTTTCTATTTTCCTATTGGTTTCTTCCATTTTCTCCTCTAAATTCTTATTATTTTCTTCCATTTTCCTTTCCATCTTCTTACTCAAGGATTGGTTTTCCTTTTTCAGGTCTTCCATTTTCTTATTCATAGATTGGTTATTTTCCTCCATTTTCTCTTCTAAATTCTTATTGGTATTTTCTATGTTTTTATTTATTTCATTCACACCTTCCCTCAAGGACTGCTTATCTTCCTTCCTTTCCTTACTCAACTTCTTGTTATTTTCTTCATTGTCCTTGCTCATTTTCAGGAACATTTCCATTAATTTGTCCAACTTACTATTTTCTGTGGTCTTACTTTTTTCTATTTCCTTGTCTTGGACATGGACTTCCCCTGTTTGAATGGGTACTTCTGGTTGTTCTTCCGGTGGTACGGGTTGTTTATCTTCCACCTGGGGTAGTAACACTTCCAGATCCTCCACGGGTGTTGCTTCCTTATTCCCCATGTCAACCTCTTTCTCGGCCTCTGCCGCCCTCTTTTTCGATGTAGCTCGTCTCTGCATCTTTCTGCTGTCTATTAATCAATCGCTGCAAAGCTTAGATTATTAAGCCCTCTAAGTTGGACGCCACTTTGTAACTAGATACTGGCGACTCTGTTGGGTACTGCTTTCTTCCTTAATGCCCAGCGTTGGGTTCGTCACTTTGTAAGAAGACCCTATATATGGCTGTAATCTGATCAAGCCCCACTGTTTGGGCTAGCCACTTGGTCACCAGACCGCTGTATGCCGGTCGTTACAAAAGAATAAAAATAAAGGGAAAATTCAATAATAATAGAATTTTCAAATAATAAAATAATTTTGTTTATGTTTATAGAGGTATGTATAATAGATAAATCTGTTTTTTAAAAGGTTCGGGTAAAATTTTAATAACAGGTAGTTATTTATTGACCGTCGAGCACTTCTTGAAGATTTGCACCAAGTCTGGAGTTAAATAGATTAACTCCAGGTAATAATCGATTGTTGACTTTCCTGACTGGTCCAATATCTTGTTCAAAATAGAATATATTCTTCTCACTTAATGCCTTCAGCCTTATAAGTACCCTTAAATTACCCTGTGAAATAAGTACAGATACAAAATAATGAAAATATAAAGATTTATTGACAATTTTAAATAAATAATCGATATTTTATCGATGGAGAGCAATTATCGACTCTGTCTCAGGAATTATCGATTGTGTCATACAGAACAAAATTTTATGTTATATTATATTAAAGACAGGTTCTTTGAGCGATTAGGATTAATAGTCAGAGAAGGGTGACGAGAAAGTATAACATTAACAATTAAAGATATTAATACAATAATTACTATTCAATAGTATTTAAATAATTCCACTATGTAATGTAAATGAATGCTGTCAAACCATACGCAGACGATGACGTCACTGCGAAATCGTGAAAGATGGCCGCTACTATTTCTTGCGTAGTTACTGTGAACTCGGCATGTCCCAAAATCACGATAAAATTACCTTTGTGAATGTCTAAAATCTTCCCGCACTGGTGTAATATGTCTGTTAAGTTAGTTGGTGTATTCTGGTGAAGTGTTCCGTGTAAACTTGTGTTAATTTGGTTATTTTGTCTGTTTTCCCTTCTGGGGTTAAGTTTTTTCAAGTTACGGTTAGGTTTGTAAAGTGAATCAGTTGAAATATAATGTTTTACTGTTTACTGTCACTCGTATAGTGAAGTTAGAGGTTTGTTTTCACTATTGTCGTGAATGTTTTATAGTATTGGCTTCAAAAAGTGTCTAACTTGTCTAACTCTCGTTCACTGATTTCAATGGCTAAACGTTAGCATCATGTTCGACTCGATTTTAAGAACGTTTTTGTCACACACCTATTCAGCTTGATATTCAACAAAAGACTAATTAACTTGGTCATAAATCTTGCCCAGTTAATCCTTGAAAAAGTATTGTTAACATTTTTCGACTTCCATACACATTAGAAAATATTACAGTATATATGGAATTTTTCTATTTTATTCCTTACTTTTATGAATTACTAACCTTATTATTGGTTTAATCATCTCATTCCCTTTAAATTGATGTATTATAGTCCATATCTGTAGACATTTTGTGGAAATTAACAAATTTTGTTCACACTTTGGAAATATAGGCTCAAAATTGGATTTCCGTCTTTATACAAAATTCCTTCCATTTTAAATATTATTAATACTATTATAATAAATTTTAATTAGTCACATTACTCTCCCTTTCCTTAAATACATATAAATTACACCTTTGAACTGGTTTTTTGTGTTAATTTGTAAATTTGACATTGCTCTTTAAAATTAATTAATTTATATATTTTGACAATTTACAAAATGGTAAGGTATATTTCCTTATTGTCATTTTAATTCATAGGATCATTCCTAGTAGTGGTTAATTGTGTTATCTTATATAAATCTGGGTAGTTTACAGGATTTATTAGTGAATTATACTATTTTATATCGGTTCTCTGATTTCACCCAAATGGCCTAGATTTTAGAATTTTATATTTCTTTCTTTCTCAAATAATTCAAACTTAATTCCTCCTCTGACTTTACATAATTACAATTATATCAAAATAACATGATTTATAACTTATTGTATTGTGTAGTAGTTAATTAACATTACATATTTAAAATAAATAATTATGAACATGGTTCAGCAATCTGCACAATTGAACACATTGCAGATATGGTTTGAACATATATCTTTCAACTATTTTTGAGTTAACATAGCATACCTTTTAGAACATTATTACTGGTATGTAGGTTATTATTTATCAAACATAATTCTTTTTAAAACACACAACATAAATCTTATTTTCTAATAAACCTTACAAATACATTTATTTAACACATTGATTTTAGGATTGTGAAATAACAGTCTATTTAAACATGTTACACTTATTCATACTATATTAGTACCAGTCCTTTCTGGTTCAAACCATTACTACTGTGATCCCCCACATCAGCAAACACCAACTCCCATACTTTATTTATTATCATTTTTTACAAATGTCTTGTAAATAAAGATTTACATTAAAATAATAAAATACTGGAAACCTTCCATTTTATTATTTTATTATGCTGTTTATTGTTTAGATTTTAAAGTTGTGATATAGCATACTACTAAGTTATAGTATCACCAACTTTAAGTTTATTGCTTTTTTAAAAAACACTTACACAAATTCACTTTCACTGTTGGTTCTGATATTTTGAGTCTTATTATCTCAGACCAGACCTTTAGTAATCATGGACCGTTAAGACTAGTTTATTTCTTTATTACACAATAGCTTTAGTCGGTGCACTTCTTATAATGCTATACAGCACTTTAGTTTTCTCAATAATTACATTTTATTAGATTTTGGGTATGTTATACTTTCTTTTGCATAGTTTTTGTGGGTTTGGGATTGATAGTAGTTTATATAATAATAGGTTTTACTACGGTGTTTCTTTCATACTATTTCTTCCTCTCCTCCTGTCTTCCTTCTTGTCCTTCTTCATATCTTCCTTCTGGTATTCATTCTTGTCCCTCTTCTAGTCTTCATTCTTGTCCCTCGTCTAGTCTTCACTCTTCTGTTCTTCCTTCCTCATTCTTGGGTAAACCAAGGTACTTGGTGATATCACGACTGAGGTTTAGTTTGGAGTATTTAATTTATTCACTGAACTGACTTTATTCTTCTATACAGGTTTCAGGGTATTGTTTTCTTCCTGTTCACAAACTTTATTCCTTCCTCTTCTTGTTTTTTGGGGTATTTTGGTCTTCACCACCCTTTAATTGAGTCTCTTTTTCTTTGATATAGTCTTATATAACTGGTTTACTGCTCTGAGCTTCCTGGGTAACTTACTGGTATTATACTATGAGTTGATGAGTTGCTTCAATACTTTCTTTGGTTTCTTTTAACAGTGGTTTTTATATATTATGTAGTGAGGATTTTTATCTTATTGTGGTTCATTCCTCTGATTTATTTAAATGTCATTCAATATTATTATAACATTTGTTGGTGTAATTAAACTTTATGATTTCACATGACTTAAAATGTAGTGGATTTTCTGTCACGCTACAATATGCAAAAAATTATTTGATTCTGTTTGAATGTGCGGCAGTTATCGTTCGTCATAGAAAAATTACCCTTGTTAAAACACAAAACGTTGGAGGTAAACTACCCCTTTCTCTTAACCGATCTTCACCAAAATCAATAGACCTTAAGTCCCCTACAATTCAAGAACGAATGCAAAAAATTCTTTGATTTTGTTTGAATTTGCGGCTATGGTTTGCCATAGAAAAAATTCTACACACAGATACTTTTCGAAAAATGACTTTTCTTCAGGTTTTGAGAGTAGTATAATCAGAATCAGCCCTTAACTCGAACACGATTTTGTAGCCATCACCATACTTCTATTTCCTTGTGGACAATGGAAGTAAAATTATTGTAAACGGTACTGTTCTGGAACAGTGAACAGAACAGTACAGTGTTGAATGTCTGCGCTATAATCTACCTTAGATTGTAAACAATGATGTGGCGAATAAGCTACATAAATTCAACCATATGTGCGACGCCATTAGGAGAAATCTAAAATCAACGAGTAAAGAAACACGTCTGAAATTGTACAAGATGATGGCCCTCCCCTCAGTTCTCTATGGAGCTGAGAATTGGACTTTAACGAAATCACAGACCAGTCGTATTTAAGCGACCGAAATGAGATTTCTCAGGCACGTGGAATGGTATACTCTCCAAGATCATAGAGGAAATGCATATATATATATATATATAGCAGGAACTGAATATTGTGAATATACTCGATATGATTGCTTAATATCGACTAAAATTGTTCTAAAATCTTAGCTGAAGCGACAGAGAGGTATGGGACGTCCGAAGAAGCGTTGGAGTAACCAACTCTAGTTTGTCTGCGTGGAAGCGGAACAAACCATTTGTGGTTTAATCCTTGTACATGATAATGATGGTGAACTTAAATAAGCTATATTATAACACTTATGTATATTTGAAATATGAATACTAGTAGGCAGTAGTGTAGATACTGAAAAGTGAAACCGAGAGTAGGAAATTATTCTATTCCTTTTTCTTTTCTTTTTTTTTCATATGCCTTCAAATTTCGCGGCACGCTGGGTGGGAACCGCTACCCTACACCACCATTTCACACGTGATCTCATAGAAATCAATCTTGTACAATTCACGAAAATCTCGTCTGGATGTCTGTGTTTTAGAACAGGCTGTCTATGTTATGTTCTAAACCTATGTTCCATAAAAACTTAATGTACATTCTCTATTCAGTCTTAAGTTAATAAATCGATGTATTAATAAAGCTCAAGAATTCTTCAGTTGAAACAGCAATCGATACTCACCCTACCCTCACTGTTTCTTTTGCGGGTCAGTCAAGAATCTACTAATAAGTCATTAATCGGAGGTCAGTAAAAGGTTTTTTCACATAACTACTGGACCTGTTCATTCAGACTGCCTTGCCTCTACCAAAAATAGTTTGTGCATACGCGATGCTGTAAAACCGGCCCCAACAATAGTAACGTACGACATAAAATCGCATGTCGGCTCAACGTATTCTTCGTGGGCTGTTATCAACTTCAAATGAAGCGACTTCCTCCTACTTTTCATTGTTTACGTTCTGTAGTACAGACATTAAACCGGTCAGAAATTTCTGATCTCCGCTGTTTACTCACCTGATACAATGTTTCTTCGAAGCTCATCGTTTTTCAATAAGGATATTGCATTATAAGGATGATTAGGAAGACATAATACCTCTGAGAGGCATCTAGTAAGTCTTATTTTTAATGCAACCTAAGAGCAACCAGAAGTGAAAAGAAAAAAGTAATAGAAGGAAAGCAAAAACAACGTTTAACAGTTATAAAGGTGTGTCTGTGTGTGTTTGCAATTCTGTAATCTTGTATAAACACGTTTGGATTATTGACCTTACAGACAAATGTGGCTGTAACAATTTATACGTACTGGCATTTATCCAAATGTGTAACGGCCACTATCACGTGTAAATTTCAAAATGAGGTCATGGAAACATTTCCTTCCGTTGTCCACAGTGGACAAGTGCAGTGAGGAAGGTCAGTACCTTCGACTTGTTCCTTCCGTGTAGACTGTCTCATAAAGTAGTTCAATACTGACCGGCATTGTTTGTACTGAAAATAAATTTGTCTTTCTTGTTGTTTTTCGTTGTAATAATTTATCGTTACCTTCTAATTTCGTCTCCATTTCTGTTACCAGGTGCGAATTCACAGGAGGGGGAATTCCCCCCCCCAAGGGTCACTTCAGACGACATTTTTTTCTCCGTTTTGTGATTGTAGAATGGTTTGTGATTGTGAATATGATTCAAAATTCGTATCACGTTATGTAAGTTCTACTGGATTTTACTCTAAAATTTGTTTAAATTGTAATTATACATTACCACCATGTTAATTTTTGTTTGATACATAACTTAAATGAGTAGTGTTAATTTTAAACTGTAAGCGAATATTACTAAAAGAACAATGAACTGAAAACCACAGGTATGATTGTATACTTGTACGTTAATAAACTTATTGTGTTGATAATAACACACTGTATTTTTTCTTCACTCATTCCTTATAAAATCTTCACTAAATTATAAAATAAAATGGTGTAATTAGGAATGGTCCAACTTTCCATACCGCCCCCCCCCCAAACTGCTTGCTGGATCCGCCCCTGTCAATCACTGTTAAATCATTCCAACATGTTATTGCTTTGAACTCAGTCGATTCCAGTCAAAAAGTGACTGGCCTGGCTTCTTGTTATTGTCTTCGTTGTATATTCAAGTGCGATCAAAGTCTATTATATTCAGTGCTTCATCGAATTAAAATTAGCGATTAATGTATTGGTAATTGATTTACAAAAAAAAAAGAAAAAATCCAAGTAGTTGTCACCCAAAAAGGTGAAGGTGTCATCTACTAAACACAAATTCAATTTGACATAACATAATGTTATGTTACTAATTTTATGTAATATTCAATTCATTTAAAATTAATTTATCGCCAATCCGTTCATTAAAAATACATGTACAAGAGAGCGATTGAAGAAAAAGTATTATTTTGACTAAACAGAAATCAAGGAAAATTATGATCCTAATCACAAGAGATTTGTGCGCTGTAATTTAATGCCGAAGCAAGAGTAACCAGAGTGTTCAGACGTAATCATAAATCTAATGTTACTTTCTCTTGCAGTAAGTTTTAGTTGAGGAATTAGAAGAATGAATGAAAAATATTTCTATGATTTACTTCATTTTCACAACAGTCTCCAAAAAAAATATTGAGTAGGCCCTAAATATTATATTTAGTATTATTATATTTAATAATTTATATAAATGAAAATATAAATTGCTTTATAAAATTCATAAATCTGTTATTTCGTAAACTAATTTATGAATTTATATAATTTTATAAATTTATTATTATTAATTTTATTACACCTATATATTACTATTTATTATGTCATTAATAGATCCATTTATTTAGTTATCAATTATTTATTGTCATGAATTTTTCATTATTATTAATGTAAATAACATGTAATGAAAACTAAAACACATGAAATACAAATCAATTTTAATTTTTAATTTAGTTATTGTATTATTTAATTTTTAATTTATTTTTTAAGTAACAATTTTTTAATTTTACATAACAATTCAGAGTAATACATTATTAACAGTAACCTTGCTGCTAAAGTAAACAATTTATTTAAACAAACATCATTTACTTCCGTAACACACATGGCACATTCATTTCCAGAATACATAGCACAAACAAAAAACTACTATTACACAAATATGAATTTAATGTCGATTTATTTTATCAAGACATACAAAAATATAAATTTTACATTTTATTAATATTTTTGGTTTCGTTTCTCTTTGTAGATGACGTTTTCTTAAAATGTTTTCTTTGTTTGTACTTCGTTAGTCTCTTGTCTGGAAGAACTATGTTTCATAGCATTCATTTTAAATATTAAGTCCTAAATATACTCAAGTGTTACAACTTTAAGTTACATGTCGGGCACTCATTACACACACATATACTGTACTTGTTCGCGTTCGTATTAATTGACCGTCGTGTTATTTTTAAACGTTCGACAACGAATGTTTATGATAATCCAGTAGCACTGTTGCAGAATCATATATTAGCCGTAGGTCTACGTAGTTGAATGATAGTTTAAGCTTGGCATTGCTTATATATCCCACTGCTTATATTGCTTTAATTTTTTCTTGCCAAGCTGGTGAAGCAAAGTTGTACGTATTTAGAATTATATGCGATTCTGTGTTAATGGACAATTTCTAGAAACACAGGTTTGTAATTATGAATAAGCAATATAGAGTAATGAATCGAGTTTATTCTACTGATATGTCTTCATTAATTACGTTTTTATATTCTCGTAAATAGTTAATTATGCAACACCAGTTGCATTTATAAATGACCTGTCTCAGTCACTGTTTCGTATGATTCTTTTCTAACAACAGTTAACTGTGTTCTTTGATACCAGAACTACTTGTTATATAATACTACAGTTAAATTAGTATATACGCTACGTCTGTCTGATACGTCTGCCAGTTAAAACGTGATCCTGTTTTTTTTACCCCATGTTTTTAACGTTAAAATGTATAAGTATACTAAACATGGGGAATATTTAATGTTGACATTGGTCAATGCATTCGTCGCTGAAAAGTATAATGTTGCTACCAAAGCTAAACTCTTTGTAGAAGGTCGCTGAATAACGAGATGATCTACAAGGAAGTTAAAGTCGTTCGAATAATTGCGTTGCTGAGAATTATTCGGAAGATTTTTCCGGAATGGCAGTGGCCTGGGACAGTCAAGCATAAGGATGATAACTTATTGCTAATGATCTCGTATTGCTAATTTTTTTTCTAAGAGGGGAAATGCATTATAGACATCAATGCACCCGTGTACACTGCGCGTGTGGGACTCGCAGCCACTAAAACACCTCTTCTCCGCCACCCGTTTAAGACATATCTTTATAAACACACAGGCAGGTCATTTCTCCTCCCTATGATCATTTTTCTTCATTTGTCACACCACCCTCGCTACCTCTGCACTAGCTTGGCTCCAGTCTCCGTCTCGTCTGCCTCATAATGATTCTTAACGATAGTACGTATTGTCTTTTGATTACGTCATGTCTTGATGAAATCTATTGTTCATCAAACCTAACTCACTTCCTAACTCACCGCTTCTCTTATTCTCTTCCACGTACTGCGGTGAAATACTATGTGCTTTACAGTCGCACTCCCCCGCAATATAGGCCTACATATTCTCCACATTCCTAATCCTCTTTAAAAAGCCTTAAAAGCCCGTTGACTAGTTAGAACTTGGGTCAAATAGTAACGCATCCTGTGCTTCCGATCCACCCACTTTGCTGTCCACTGGGGATTAGACGCTTGGTCCTTTTTATCGTTTTCTTCCCATCTAGCCTGCCGCTGGCTATTCTTTTTGCTAATCTACATCTTGGTACTTAATGCACATGTCTCCTCTCTTCCACGAGCAGATTAATTGATGTTAACCCTGTTACAACGTGCACAGCAACGGTAGATACGTTTTGGTACCCGGACCCCCCCCCTCAGCAACGCCTTCCTTTGTGCCCGAGCATGGTATTACATTTTTTAATTCAGTACCATATGCGAGTCCCATATAAAATAATTGTATGGATTAGACTGCATTAGGCTTATGCATACCTCTTTCTACTACTGGGGCCACCGATGTTAGGCATTATCAGCATTCCGCTTTGTGAACCGCATTCTTCACCTGGTGACCGAAGCTTCTCCGCTCATCTAGGCTTACTTCGAGATACCTCACCGTCCTTCTGGGTTACATTTGCAGAAGCAGTGGTATTGGCACATTCCATTATCTGCAGCTGCAGGACCCCGTTATACAATGTATTCCCACTTCTATTAATTCCAACGTCTTTGGCGTAACCAGATATCTTAAATTTGTAAAGATTTTTAATTTTTCTTAATAGATCGTTAGCTGACAGTATGCCTTTTCAGAAAACGTCGACTTTCGCCGCTTCTGCTTTACCTAACCTAGCATTTTCTGCTTATTTTTTCTATTGTGTTTGTTAATATTTCATTTACTGAGTTAATATATTTCTACATAAACCGTAAATTTAAAAAAATTGTATTCTTCTTCATCTTTTCTTCTTCTTCTTCTTCTTATTATTATTTTTTTGTTACAGCAGCACCCGTCAATTTCTCAGATTATTATGGTCCTGTAATCTCTCGTAGATTGTCTCTGTCTTTACTTTAAAATCGCTTATGTCTCAGTTTACTTTCAAAAAAACCCTCACATTTCTATTTTCTATAATTCTTTCTAGGCTTCCCAAAAGGAATAAGGCTTCATCATAATCTTTTTCGTTTTCTTTTTGAAAAGTTCGAGTTTTTGTCGTGAACGTGGTTGGGCGCTTTATCATAATCCCGAGAGTGTTTGCCAACGATTAAACATTTCAATTTAAATTTTAAAAAATACCAAGAGATGAACTAAATAGCTGACTAAATAATAATAAAATATGGAATTTTTCAATTTTTCTTCCAACCCTTACAATCCAAAGCCTCCCTGTTCTGTACTATGTAAAATCCTTCCAACCTGAGCCTTTAGAGAATATTGTCCTTTTAAATTCTTTGTTCCATAAGTTACATAGTTACATATGGAATTTAATCGCTAAATCGTATCTCTCTGAGGATATGGCACTCCGTGTAAGTTAACCGAAATGGGCCAGCCTGTCGTGAAACAACTGCTTCGTGATCGTCTCAAGGTCGTGCGTAATTATTAAATAAGTTACAGAAGTTATTAAACAAGTGACTAATATCACAAAGATTGGTTCGTAAGCCGAGAATACAAAATTAATATTATGGGTATATTTGATGACACTGTGGAACTGTTGTTCCATAAGAAAATACGGAACAATACGGACTGTTGTTCGGTTGTTCATAAGAAAAAACGAAATTACAAAAGGTAGTTTAAAAAGTGGTCACACTTACTTGCACTTTAGAAAAATTCCCGTATTGAATAGTGGAAATATAAAGTACCTGGATGGTGTATTTTATAATGTAATATTACACCTTCACATACTCTGGACGACCGAAGAAATTATGTGTGTGTCGGAACAGCGATGAAAACGTAAACCTAGGAAGCTACAGAGGAAGAAGTCTTTCAAGTTAATATTTACTTATATCAGAATATGTAGCTTTACTATAGATGTCAGAGTATAGTGTTTTACCAGCAGATGGTTCAAGGAAATAACACCTCTCCATGGACAAGAAACCTCTATTATACAACTTTCAATACAAAATGAATTTAACATATAAGTAGGCTGATGTAACGTATTCATATCTGACAAGCTTCTTCTGTCACTATTTTCTTTTATATCAAACATTTTGAGAACTGATTGTTTCCAAATATTTTAGGGTTGAAACATTAGGCTATACAACTCATTGTTTGAATTGCAACAATAGAACAGGGAATGAAGCTTAATTTTTGAAAAGAACAAGATAATAACGTTTAAACTAGAATAAACAGACTTTTATCACAATGTACAATGTAGTATCACATACGTATTCTACAGAACATTCTAGCCCTGCTTATAAACTTTCGTTCACACCACTAGGGGTTACTAATACTCTACAACATTTTGACCATCACTCGGAAGATAAACATAATAAACTTTATAATTTTACGGATACTTAAAAGATGAGTATAATTTTTTTGTATCTTTTACGAATGACAGCTGTGATATACCACAATGGTTCTGATAAATCGGCAGAAGGATGCGTAGAAGAGCGATTCAAACCTCCCTTCATTGCCGCGCTTCATGTTCTTCCTAAACCCTTCGGTAGGAACATGTTTTCATTTTGCACTTAAAGGAACACCCTGCCCCACAGGCATATACAATACATACATTATGAGGAACACCCTGCCTCCTAGGCAGGTACTCATATTTTCATAAAAATGCTAAAATAACTACTTTAGAAAATAAAATATACCATTTCTTCTTTTCCAATTTACTTCATTGTAATAATTTCACATTGATATGTATTTTTTTGCAGACTTGGTATATGGTTGGTACTATACACCTCCCAGTGGAACATCTGCCTGACCCCCCCTTATAAGGAACATACGCCTAATAAGCATGCAAAACTACGTACGGTTAGAGGATCATATGCCTGGAAGGCATGAAATCAGACGTACATTTAGAGGAATATATGCCTGACAGGCAGGGTAACTTTTAGAAAGAGGTAACTTACGGTCAAACGGAGGAGAGCTACGAGATGACGACACTTTCGCTGTCGCACACAACTGATTGAGGAATTCTAGGAGGGGGACTTGCCCAGCAGCACGCAGGAGGCTTCTAGCAGCAAAAAGGTAAACCATACATGGCTGCCAGGCATATGTTCCTACCGAAGGGTTAAACTCTTACGGCATAGCACGTATATATGTGCAAACAAAGAAAATCTTTGTTAGATAAGCTCATATAATGTTTACTTTTTATAAAGATGCTTAGCATATAAATATGTTCTCCATCGAATGCATTGCGTTTCAAGTGGTACGACTACGATGTTGCACATAGTATACAAATAAATACATTAGTATTAAATAACAATAATCGCATGAATATTACTCATATTTATGAGTAAAAATGAAACGGAATAGAGAAAAAAAACTCAGGTATAAAGTATAACAAAAACAAGCAATGTCAGCAACTGTTAGTCAGAAATCACACACACACACACACACACACACACACACACACACACACACACACAGCGGCAGCAGCAGCACTTGCGTATTCAATGTATGCAACTTTACAAATGAGTTGAAACAGGTTAAATATAGAATCAAAAGGAGGGTCAGAAAGAAGGAAGACAGACACATTTTGTGTAATATTACGCTGACAGACAGTAGTGGGGAGCAAGTCGATGGTGCTGTGGAGGGGATACTCACAGTGTTGTGTTAGAATACACTACACACAGAGAAAGACCTTAGATAACAAAAGACTGATAAAAAATGAGTAGTACGCCTGGCTCGTGGACATGTGTCCCTTCGTTTGTTTACTCGACGATAAACAGTCAGTGTCTGTTCCGGTTTGGAACTGTGATGTGTTCTGTGTAGTGAAACCTAACCTTAACAGACAGTCAACTTACACGCCGACATGGTTCAAGGTAAGACGAGGGAAATACGTGTATGAGTTTAACACCGCATTATCTAATCTTCAGTATTAAGCTGACGTTTTGTGTTTCGTAATCGCTGGCTATTCATGAGTTCGCTAATGTGTAACAACTCGCGGTTCAGTGGACGTTTTCATATGACATACGTTAAGGAAGTCACTATGCAATACTTTATTATACAAATTTCATACACAACGTATATGTTGATAATTATGCGTGCACGCGGAATACAACGTAAAATTTTATGATCTGGGTTAATAATAAAAATAACGTAACATACTTTAAACTTAACGGATTTGTTATTAGATTAATTACTTAGAAATAATAATGTCTTTATAGAAGTAACGTGCGTTTGATATCAGAATAAAATCGGACGTAATGAACGTACAAGCAGTTCATATGTCGTAACATCTGGCTCGTTTAAAAAAAAAGATATTATTTTTTTCTTGTCTAAAACAATAACGGTACGTCTGGTATGATCAGGAATCAATCAAACTGTGTCTGTATTATTTAACATTTCAGACCGACAGAAACTCTGACATATGGAACTTATGTGTGGGAAAAGACATTTGGCTTCTTCGTTCATCCATCATCCCTTCATCCCCCCCGCCACGAACTACCCTTGTGACCGCTTCACCCCTCTCAACTGTTTGCGTTTCATATAGCCCACCATTGTCCTTCAACTGCTATAACACTTTCGGCCCAATAACACCCCTCACTCTGTCTGTCTATCTTCTCTCCCTCTCCCTCCCCCCACCTCTCTCTCTCTCTCTCTCTCTCTCTCTCTCTCTCTCTCTCTCTCTCTCTCTCTCTCTCTCTCTTCTGACGTACACATTAGACGCCCTTTTTTCAGTAAAACACAAAGTTCACAATGTGTGTATAAACGAGCATACTCTAAAGAATGCCGTTTCTCTTATACTATTTTCTGTATAGATAACTACCATGACGAATTTAATTAATTCAACATAATTTTATGCTCGTAAGAGAGAGAGAGAGACAGAGACAAAGAGAGTGAGTGAGAGAGTGGTCCGAAGTAACGTGTTTACTTATGATGGATCAATTTTGACGACGTATCATCTACTCTCTTCATCATTAGTTATAAGGGAAACAAAAACAGTAAAGAATATCGTTGTGATTAGCGTGTGAAACCTGTGAAAGTAGAAATGTCACTTCGTTCATTCCTTTCTCACTTTGTTCCCTTATTATCAGTAAACCCAGTTTATCAAGTTCTCTGTGAATACAATTACCTCCTTTATTGTTATCATAAATTTTGTGATCGTGGGTTGTGTACGTGTGTGTGTGTGTGTGTGTGTGTGTGTGTGTGTGTGTGTAATTGTGCATGAAAATGCACAATGATTCAACGGTACATCTATTCGTAAGTAATTGGTTAACATTTATTATCAACAGAAACAATAACGAAAACAAACAGTGAACAGTATGGCAAAAATGTGGTTATTCACTGGTGCCGTTGCAGATACCAGTTTCCATTATGTTACTGCTGCATTAGCGTTACATTTAGTGCTGTTACCGAATGACGAGCGATAAAAAAATTAAAAGTTTGAAATATCTATTGACAAAATACGGCTAAAGAGAGAAGTAAATATTGTAGCCCTACTTATCGTTACTTATTAATGTAGGTACTTGTATACTTAATACAGCATACTTGTCACCACATATTACTAGCATTACTCATTCTCGTACAGTTTCTGGTTCTCATCTTTAAGCATTTTTATTGTTGTATCTTTACATTAGGTAGTGCAAGTGCTACGCGTATCTTCGTATCTTCTTCCTTGATATATAGCATTCCACATTAGCGGGTGCCTGCACACACACACACACACACACACACACACACACACACACACACACACACACACACACACACACACACACACGTGCTCATGCTTAATAGTAACCGTACTGCTGTTATACGATGAACTTAAACTTTAGAAAACAAAATTGTATTATACATTTTTTTCAGTAGCAAGACTAAATCAAATAATGAACGGGTCGTAAACATTTTTTACCATGAATTGATATAGCTTTAATTAAAAGGGTTTTAAAATGTACCGGTATTAATTATTTTTTTGTAATTAACAAAAATTGTGAGAAAGTCGTATCGTAGGAAAACAATGCTACAAAGCTAGGTCAGCTTAGTTGTTATCTGCATTACACAAGTTTCATAGAAAGTTCACACGAAAAACGGGCACCAGATCCCCTTAAATAACGATCCTTTCATAATTAGCTGGCTCTCAGATTGTTATAGCTGTCACTGTATGGTGTAATAGTTTATCACTGTTTTTCACCCATTAAGGTAAAGTTCGAAACCAGATCAGAGGGCCTTTCTTTTCTTAAGACATTCGTGAACTTACGTGATTCGTTGATAAAATACCATTAGCTAAGAAAAACGAATAGAATTTTAATTTCCTCCTTTGAAGAAGCTTAAGAAGAAACATGTTTATGTCTCTGCAAAATAAAAAAAAAATTTAATATTGTACGTTTAGCAAATTTTTGCCGGCTGTTGCAAACAATATAAACTGCATTCGTTCTTCCTAATTAAACAGATCTCTTCCAAGCAGTCACTGTAGTACATTTTTCTACGTACCACTTCTTTATCTTCTCATCGGTGGTATCTATTAACTAGCCTGTGTTGCTTCGTAAATGTCTATTCCCAGTTATTGTACTTTATTGCGTAATTACTCGGATATAGTAGCGTAACTAGGAGATGAGATTGGCTTCTGGGCGAGAGCGAGTGTAGCTTGAAGGTTGCACCTCCGATTTTTCCTCAGGACTAATGAGAAATCCAAGAGTCTTCCCATATAATTTTATAAATACATTTTATAATAAATTCTTTGCGTCTCATAGTTTTTGAGTAAACCAATGTGAAGTACTTATAAGAGTTGAAAAGACTATGAAAAGCACCGATTTCAAAATATCCTATCTCGATTAATATTGTTATTCAAATTAAAGGTATTATATTTTATATTTGCTCAGTTTTTCTTGACTATAGCCTATATGTTTTATATTATTATTAATAATAATAAAACTTTTTATATAAGAATATATTTTTTTTATATATTCTTGTACAATGTATTATTAATAATAATATAAATAATTAATGGCAATAAATCTCATGTCATTAAAAATTTTTTTAATTCTCAATTTGTATTTTTAACAAGCCTTGTGAAAACGAGACTTATTAGGATGTTGTCCAAAGAATGTTTTATAAGCAACTTACAGTATGTGCCAAAGTACGTTATATTTTTATGTAAAATCCAGCAACAAAACTGTGTCCATCAAAGCGGCGTGTCATTCTTCCCAATTAAAATCAAGAAGCTGCTATCTTACCTGCGCAAAGTCGGCAGTTCAAACCATAGAGATATTAGACTAGAATCATGACATAGACAACACTGTAAGGAAAAATGTGTCTGGTGGAAAAGATAAAGGTAGATTAATAGACTTTGCCCCTATGGTTTCTGGCGCGTGCATTTTAACATTTTTTTTTTTTAAGGCTGCAAATACGAACGTTGTTTACCACATGTCGAGTGACTGCCATTATTAAGAAAACTCTATTTTATTAATTTAAAAATATCATAACTCCTTTTTTTCTTCAGTTGTTTATAAGCCTTGTTTATTCAGTTGTTTTTTAAATACTACAACTGGTTACAAATAGGCCTATCTTAATTAATTATGGAATTTTGCTGAACTTTTTACTAGCTCTGGTGGGGAGAATTGATCCCCCTATAGCTACGCCACTGTCCCGATATATGTGACAACTGCATATCATTTAGACCTACTGCATAGACATCCACCAGAATTCTCTCAAAAGGATGTACTTTAGTTTCGTGTGGCCTAAGTACCAATAAAACAAAGTCCACAATGAAACTTCAAACATCCACATAAGTACCCCTACACTGCGTCACTTTAAGCTCGGACCGTGGTCCACGTTTTAGCTGCCATCTCTTTTCATCTTTCTGCTGTCTTTCCAAAAACATCTCAGAAGAATTTTTGACAAATTCTCATGTCTTTCTCACATCCTATTACTTCTTGCGTCTATTCAGTTATTGTTTCCGGTTTGTTTTAGTTTATTCCAGTTAGTGTTATTGACATACAGTAATATTTATTGTTATTATTTTAATTTTATTTTGAATTTGTTTATTGTAATTACATTATAATCATAATTATTATTGTGTTGTAATCATCAGTGGTTAATTATTACGTATCATCATTTGGTTATTTGTTTATTACTTTATTAGTCTGTGAAGTTATTTTCACTTTCTGTACCACAAGTAGATGGGACTGTTCATTAAACATTACTACTTATTATACAAGTGCAGTAAATGGCAATCGGTGTTCATATCACCTTATCGCTTTCTAATTATAGAACTTCCATGCCTCCACACCTAAATTTCGTAAGCACATCGAGTTAGCTGTTACACAAATATCAGTTGAAACTTCGTCTAAAATAAGACAGAGGAGAGTACATTCTTGTGCAACACACCTCTTAAACAACATCACTCCTGTAAACGTAACACCGCTCTGATGTTCCAGTATACTCTCCAGTAATATTCATAAGATAAGGAATTCTCTCTGTTGCCGTTTACTGTTTACAAATGCGACAGAATTAAAAGTTTCACCTCCTACAGACTTCAGCAATCTTAACTTCTTCCGTATATTTCACATCTACCACACATATTTCACATATATACATAGCTACCACATGTCCTCATACTTTTTAATTTAATAACAATGGCTACTGTATTTAAGACAGCACGTTATAGCAAATATACATACACGAACATAGTGATTAGCACTTTGTGTCTGGCCACCGTTGACCAAATGCTTCCCCAGCCATACTCTAAAGATTTCTCTCCAGAGTTACTCTTGTTCAGTTCACTAAAGTATATCATGTAACTAGATCATTCCTTCATCTTGCATAGATGTTTATTGTTTGTATGATAAGGGAGACCAGCTCAAGACGGCTTATCCCATGCTAAATTAAACAGAGTTTCGCTTACGAGTTAGGTGTATGAATTTCAAAAACCATTCTAGATGTATTTATCAAAGTTTTCTCCTGAAATCTAAATGTGTGAAGTGTAGTCTGAACAAAACATCATACATATATTACAATACAATAAAGTAATCAAGATAATTGTTTGGAGAAACAGCTTTAGAAAATGCAAAATGCGGACTTGTTTTTGAAAACATAAAAAATACCTTCATTAGACATCAGTCTTAATTTTAGATTCAGTAGAAGTAATATTTTGTGGCAAACATTATACAAAAAATGCATTTCTCTAACATTTTTTAGTAAACAGTTATATGTACTTAAACATGAGCAATTAAGCACCCGCAAATCACCCTGTTTGAAATTTTGCATATATTTCCAAATTTAATTGCATTATACTCTTCTTTCCCATTTCTCTCGATTTTCTTCCCTTTTGCCTTTTCTTTACTCTTTTATCTTTAGATATTTCCAAACACTCTTGTATGTTTTCAGATTCTTATTTACTTTTATTTACAATAGATTTTAAATACTGATATGTTGACGTCAAAAGCATTCGGTGGGTTAACGGATGACCGCAGTAGAACACACACACACACACACACACACACACACACACACACACACACACACACACACACACACACACACACACACACACACACACACACACACACACACACACACACACACACACACACACACACACACACACACACACACACACACACACACACAGGCCTACTGTCATGCATGGAAAAACATTTCGTTGTTCGCTATATGTACCATATTAAATAGGAAGAAAAGAGTTTTTTACATATAAAAGCTAAAAATCGATTTTTTAAAGATTCTTCAAGAATCTGAAACAAAATGTATGTTAATCTACTTGAAAACGAACGTTACTTACTTTGTATACTTCAGATCGCAGTTGTGGAAACTAAACACATGGAGATAAGTTGAGAAACACGAAATCTTAAATTGACATATACTGCTAAGATTTGTTAAATTTTCGATATGTGACAAAACAAGAAACCTGTTAGGGGCAGCATTACTAAAGGGAACTCTGCTACGTGGTACCTCTAAATAAAAACACAGCACTTTAAATAAAATTTTACAGAATTATACCCCCAACACAGGCTTGTGTGTGTTTATATACACTCATTATCCTCTGGCTACAGTCTAGTGTAGAGGTCCCCAACACAGGATTGTGTGTGTTTATATACACCCATTATCCTCTGGCTACAGTCTAGTGTAGAGGTCCCCAACACAGGCTTGTGTGTGTTTATATACACCCATTATCCTCTGGCTACAGTCTAGTGTAGAGGTCCCCAACACAGGCTTGTGTGTGTTTATATACACCCATTATCCTCTGGCTACAGTCTAGTGTAGAGGTCCCCAACACAGGCTTGTGTGTGTTTATATACACTCATTATCCTCTGGCTACAGTCTAGTGTAGAGGTCCCCAACACAGGCTTGTGTGTGTTTATATACACTCATTATCCTCTGGCTACAGTCTAGTGTAGAGGTCCCCAACACAGGCTTGTGTGTGTTTATATACACCCATTATCCTCTGGCTACAGTCTAGTGTAGAGGTCCCCAACACAGGCTTGTGTGTGTTTATATACACTCATTATCCTCTGGCTACAGTCTAGTGTAGAGGTCCCCAACACAGGCTTGTGTGTGTTTATATACACTCATTATCCTCTGGCTACAGTCTAGTGTAGAGGTCCCCAACACAGGCTTGTGTGTGTTTATATACACCCATTATCCTCTGGCTACAGTCTAGTGTAGAGGTCCCCAACACAAGGTTGTGTGTGTTTATACACACTCATTATCCTCTGGCTACAGTCTAGTGTAGAGGTCCCCAACACAGGCTTGTGTGTGTTTATATACACTCATTATCCTCTGGCTACAGTCTAGTGTAGAGGTCCCCAACACAGGCTTGTGTGTGTTTATATACACTCATTATCCTCTGGCTACAGTCTAGTGTAGAGGTCCCCAACACAGGATTGTGTGTGTTTATATACACCCATTATCCTCTGGCTACAGTCTAGTGTAGAGGTCCCCAACACAGGCTTGTGTGTGTTTATATACACCCATTATCCTCTGGCTACAGTCTAGTGTAGAGGTCCCCAACACAAGGTTGTGTGTGTTTATACACACTCATTATCCTCTGGCTACAGTCTAGTGTAGAGGTCCCCAACACAAGCTTGTGTGTGTTTATATACACTCATTATCCTCTGACTAGAGTCTAGTGTAGAGGTCCCCAACACAGGCTTGTGTGTGTTTATATACACTCATTATCCTCTGGCTACAGTCTAGTGTAGAGGTCCCCAACACAGGCTTGTGTGTGTTTATATACACTCATTATCCTCTGGCTACAGTCTAGTGTAGAGGTCCCCAGTCACCAAGTTTCCGCCGTGTGCTCATCTGTCTATGTCATGCACGACTACTACGGGATTTTATAAAATAATATAATACAAATTAAAAATAAATAAAATTGTTGATAATTTTGTTTTATTCATTCTTAAGTAACATTAGATTTTTGTAACATAACCGTAGAAGCATCTGTAATATTTAAAGTAGAAATGTAATAGAACACAAGCTGAAGGGAAACAAATGGCAATAGAATACATTGGCTGCGGTCCTGTGAAATCGCTGAATGTAGTAATAAATGAAGATATGACGTTTTTTTATTCTTATAAAAACTAAACCAAAGGAGAAGGTATCATTGTCTATTTTAACGTACCATCGAATAAAAATGATGACTGCTAAAACAAAGAATGTGAGAGAAGAGGTGGCCGTGAAAGATAGATAAGGCGAACAGAAAATACCAAAGCTAGCCTGGAGTATCTCAAACCGGAACTCGGCAACTTATGCAAGAAAAAAGACGCAAAGAAAATACTGTAAAAAACGAAAAACAAAGAATAATATGTATAAAACCCCTATAAGTAATAGTTATTTCATAAATAAACATAAACAAATAAACATAAATTATAATCATAAACAAATCTTAAAATTCGCTAAACGTAAAGCGAAATCTAAAAAGAGAAACGTAAAAACGGGATGGGGTGCGTACCGCGTACATTTGCAATTCAGATACTTCAAGACTTCAATGTAACTCGCCTTTCACAATGTGTTTTATTTTGCAATAATTCTATAAGCGACATATCCCCTTGTAGATTGTTTAAGTTGTTATTCCCAGTATAGAGTCTTGTTGTACCCAATATATCCGGTAATGTAAAAGCAAAGCCACATAGTGGATTAATCTAGTCAAAGCAAATCTAGTCAGTTATGTACATACTATTAATTAATGCTCTTAACTGACAGTCCACAATACTGACTTTCCCAGAGTATTTTCCTGATTTTGCAATACTCGTGCTCTTATTTATTTCTTAATTACTTCTGAAATTTCTTATGTTGCTGTCGAAAAAATTATATTTCGTAAAATATATTCGCTAAAAAAATTTTAAGAAAGACATCAGTTTCTGATATTTACATTTTGCCACTTTTTGTCAGCGGACTAAGGATGAACATCGATGGCCAGTTGTTGAAGATCATCGATGCTGAACCAACAGTGTTTCATGTCTCTACCCCTGATGTTCAGTAGCGATGTTTCTTTACTATCGATGATTGCCTTCAAATTTTTGGAATCAATGTTATTGGTTTCAAATTTTTTTTTTTAATTTGTGATAAAAAAATAATTACAATGAATTGTTACTTGTACAAAAATAAGAAAATACAAAAATTTGATGACAATTTCCGTAGTCTACGGGTTACATGACTTTTATTTGCTAAGATAATATTAGCTAATTATTAAATTTTATGTTCAAGTTAATATTTTATGTTTTAAGGTTGATACATTTGATTTCTCATCCCGTTTTCACTTTTATGTTTAATTTATTGGAATATTCATAAAACATTAATGTTGACATTATGTCGCTTTGAGAACGCTTCTCAGAATCGCCTGACAAACATGTCATCTTGATAAAGTTATCAGAACATCGGCCAATGGCTCTAATTTCAAATGTCACCTCGTTGGCACACACGCAAACTTGGTGCAAAAGAAGATTGCGAAGCGAAACGTTATCAAAACAAGAAATAGGACTGAAAATTTACTTAGAATTTACTTTTCTTTAATGTCACTAGCTGAAGAGTTAACTAGTTCGATAGCTGAAGAAGTAAGGATTGTTTCAAGTTTAATGTGTTTTAATAATCATTCAATAATTTCATGTTTTTACTTTTTTTTCTATTTTCAACGTCTGAGTAAAGGATAATAGTGTAACTTTAATTTCGTTTTTCACATCAAACGTTTTTCATCAAACGTCAACCTCCGATGTTTTCTGACCGTTAAAACAAGGGCCAATATTTTCTATCCAGCGATACCATATTTTTATTCGATGGCAACCGTCAATAGTTTTGTTTCGATACTGATCCCTGTTGCCAATATAAATCACATTAGCCCCCACACTTCAAAGGTGTCGGAAGCGAGATAGCGCATACAGTGAACCACTTACTCCTAATTCATTTTCCGACGGTCACAAGTCTATGTAATACGAGGTTTGTCCAGATAGTTTCCAACAGTGTAACATTCTAAGAAAAATAGCTTAACTAGCACTTGGAGTTGTGTCCTCTTCGAAAGACACCATTTGGGACTTCACCCACTTATCCCAGCGTCACCTACATTTCTCGAAACAGTATGCAGATTCCTCTTTTGGGAATGTCATCAGCTTTCTATGGATTCCTAACCACCTTGAAAGCCTCAACACCACATTTTAATCTGAGCACCTCTCACAGAATCGTCCGCGAATATCCTGCTAATCATTCAAATGTATTGAAATGAATGTCCAATTTCGAAGCAAAACTTGCAGATTCACTGATCTACACGCTCAGTCATGGTGAATGCGATGGTCACAGAAAGACAAGTTTACGTAATCGCATCTCACTGCGATTGAGTGGTCCGACCGAAGTGTGGCTGTTCGTACATAGCGATAAGTCTCCTGCGATTGGCTACACAGTTGCGTACAGTTCACGTGACACATGATCGATATATTCAAAATGGTCGGATTCTTTCTAAGCAAACCTCCTATATTTAAGGATTTTTTACTTGTATTGTTCTATTGTTCAGGCCAGAATGATCTCCTATGATCATAAAAATAACCAGTGGTTGGTCCCTATTACTGTCGTGTACACTCTCGTCTTTGTCTGACTAGTAATATTTCTTCCTCCTAAAAATCTGTGGTATCTCCAAAGTGCTGGTCTCTTCGCCTGTCAGTGTATTTATACTGAAAGTAGACACTGGTTAATCACAATTCTGAGCGAGTAAACAAACATATTCCAGACTCCAAGATGTACGTGATTCCACCGGATTAGTAATGACACAAGAGAAGGAAGTGAAGTAACATCTTATCTGCTTCTTAGTACCACCAGTACTTTTGAGCATTATATAAAACAATAAAAATATGAGTAAATTAAGTAGCAACCTGATACACATTATTCAGACCTGTAATTACCATATAAAACTGTGTCAACAAAACCAAACAACTTTGTGCCGCCAACGAGTATAACATTAAGAGCTTAATTATATATATATATATAATTACTGATGCTTAATTGCTTTTATATATACATTGTCACAGAACAAATGGCATATATATTATATATGAGCTTAATTACATCTTTACATCTTTTTCTTATGGTGCAATAAAGTTTAATAGCCTTAATTTACTGTAATACGAATCAACAATTCGCTAATGACATAATTCCGTCTTTTGCTGTTTATATCTTAGTTTTATCTACTACAAGCTAACGATTTGTTTGTGACGAAAATAGTGTAATGGCTCAATTCGGTCGTTTTATAGCTTCAGACTACGTGAGGCGCCGCTAGAGACCACTTTACCAACTTATGGTAAGACTACATACCACTATCCACATTTCAACATTTTTTAAAAGTTTTCTAGTGGATTCTAGTTCAAGTTATACGTAATCGTTTAAATATTATGTGAATTTTAGGATAAAATCTGGCTTTCGTTTGGTCCTTATAATTGAAAACACTTACAACGCTCATGTCGCATAATTATTAGCTTGAAGAGGGTAAAACAAGTGCCGTGTTTCCTAAAACGGGGTGTGCCGTCTTGGGTCATTACTTATGTAAAAGGTCTAATTCCTTAAGCTGAAAAGGGGTAGACCTACGAGTCGAATTGCGCTGATGGTTAACTAGCAAGTAGAAAACAAATAGTCCAACTCTTTATTCTTTAACCTCTCCTACCTGGAATTCCCTCACAGAAAATAAATATATAGACAGAAATTGTTGTTACTTTGTATACAACAAAAAAAAGCCTTCAAACACTCAGTGAGCTTTAAGTTCTCGGTTCAGTAAGTACGTAAGTGATTGGGCGTCAGTAATAATCAGTAAATATGGATTTACTTAAAATATTAACTGAAATATAGTGTTCTTAGAAAAGCATAAATTTTGTAAAAGTGCTAAACACAACTGGGGTAAAAGTGACAGAGTACAAACAAGCCGTGCTAGGCGGATTTATTCACAGATGATGGAAAATGATACTCTACTCTTTAAAAATAATAACCAGAATCATGAACCATCAACCTTACACAGACAAACTGTGTAAAAGGGGAGGTCCTTTACACCCTAAAAGGTCACTGTCCGAGGTAGTAGAAAGGCCCGCACAACTTTTATGGGGTTCATTCAAGAAACCATCACGCTTCATCGTTTCACTGACAAGTATCGGTTTCGAAAGAATTTTAATGCGGAGAAAGAAGGAAATATCCTCCTCCTCTCCCACCCCTCCAACAAAAAAGTGAAGTTTATGATGCATTAACTAATTTGGAAATAGAATCGTCAAGTGGTGAAAATGTAATGTTAGTCAATGATGAATATAGGCCTAATACGATTGTAGTCTTCAGGCAATATACAGTAGTCTATGTGGCGCGGATAGACGACTGTTTGTTTAGTACTGCAAAAAAATGTTCACACAGCTCTTCATTATTCACATACAGAGAGACCCAATCTCAATAATAAAAGACGTAAAGAATCAAGGCACACAAACACTTTTCAGTTGCTGCAAAACGAATTTGAAGAACACGATCGGAATCAGAGGTGCCGCTTTCGTCTGTATCGGTCATGGTGGACAGAGACACAAAGCCTTAGGCCGTCATAACTTATGTGGATTCGCAATCCGAAGGTGGATCACGTAGCTTGTTTCACGCAACATTTTGAACACGTTTTAGTAACTCGCAACTCTCTTTTCGCCAAACAAATAAATCATGACTAAAAATTGATATACGAGTAAGAAACAGTCATGTAGCAAGAAAATGTGACGATTTTAAAAAAGGATAAAAAATGAAATAAAATAATTTAAAATCTCACATTAAAACAGAACATAAACCCCTAAAGAAAATGATAATGTAACCCCGCCATAATACCCAAAATAAATAGTTTTAAAACCAAAAAGAATTCTATAATAAAATTGCGATAACACCCCTTAATAATTAACCCGGCTTTAACCTGCCGAAACCGGCATCAACACGCATAATTACCCGTGAATATGACTAATAATTGTATTAAATCGGAACTTGATAAAAAACATAATGATGTACAATAATAAAATACTAAGTGAGAGATACCGTAGTATAATTAAATATAGTTAATTATGTCAGAGAATAATCGAGTAAATATTAATCGAATATGGAACTACTTTTACGCTGACAAGCTACCCGCGCGCGGACAGCCTCTTCACCCCTATACTTAGCCAGTTCAGTTGTATCTCAGACACCGCTGCTGATACAGCGTACAAAAGTATGTAGTCGATATAAAAACCTATAAACGAGGAGACGCTTGTGTGAGATAGCCGGATGATGTAAAAATGTCGAAAATGACGTGAGTGTATGACAATGACATCTCTGTAACAAACTAACATCACCTAAATGTGATATTAAACTGTTAACATGTAGCTGTTAAACGTAAGTAACATGTGCGGTACAACAATGTGAATACCAGTGAAAGTTACAACCCAAAACCTACCACAAGAATCTACAGACCCAACAGACGACTCATCTTTAGGAATGACAGCAGATTTCACCAAAACACGATAGCCAGAAGATCTCCAAGACACCCTGTACAACCAATAGAAGCGCCGATTCGCCGACGATGTTACACACAGGTATCACGGAAGTTCAACTTCCGTGGTTCAGAACTTAACTTAAAATAATACGTGATAGACACTTAATTAACCAATGAAAGTAAAGTAAAACACGAAAGACTGACTTAATTACCATAAAATTGTAATTTCATGCTTAGTAATAATATGTGTTAAGTTTAAGGCTTTTATGAATATAATACGTTAAAGTTAAATAAGCCCATTCTTCAGATGGCACGAAATAAAGATGATAATTTTAATATCATATACTGAAACAAAATACTCGGATCCGAGGGCAGTAAAAGCTATGTTAACTCATTAATTAATCTAATTCTATTTGTACAAGAGGTGCAAATGTTTTTTACTTTTAATATACTCATTGCTAAATTTCTTCGGAGATGTTAAAACTTTATGTAATAAAGAGATGTCATGGTCCAAAAAGGTGAGTGAATAAATCTACAAACCCCTGTCAATATTCCTCAATTCACGGGATCCTATTTAACTTTTGT
Organism: Magicicada septendecula; assembly: GCA_034769895.1. NCBI lineage: Eukaryota > Metazoa > Arthropoda > Insecta > Hemiptera > Cicadidae > Magicicada > Magicicada septendecula. The sequence goes on from CM068370.1 coordinate 218,479,424, forward strand.
TTACTTTCCAGTTATTTATAATTTGATAAAGATAATGGCAGCCTGTTTAATTGACCTGAGCCAATTAACCAGGTTCCCGAATTGTTACGTTATGTGAAACGTTTCAAATGCGCAACTCTGCTTAATTAATGAATAAATGATAATTAGCAAGATAAAATGCCCTGTGTTTGTCATTTAATATGTGGTAGAATTATTCACTCTATGAATGTTAATTTAAAATACGCAAAAGGAAGAATTGAAGTAAGTAAATTCAGAATTAGGATAGTGTGTTTTTATAATCATTATGTGGTGTAATAATATAATATAATATAATAACCATGATATATAAGGTAAGGATATTTAAATATAATATAATAATTGTTTAAACATTGTAAGCCTAGGGTAAAACCTGTTTAAAAATGCATTCCCCAACTTGTCTGTTTAACGACAATCTCAGACAAGAAAATGACCTGTTCCCGCTTGTACCAAACTACCCCTTTGTTACGCTCTGCCACCTCAAGTAGACAATACATCACCTCCCCCTATTGTATTACAAAGTGTGTGACCCCTTGCCCAGTAACAAAAGATTTCAGACACATGTTGAAAATTAAATCGAATAAAAAAAAAAACAAGTAAATAATTTTATTATTAAAATGCGCCACTGTTTTTGGTTTCATTTTGTGTAAATGGTTAGTGTACTTAGTGTCAATTATAAAATACTCTATTCTGTATATCTATGCACTCAGTTAGGAAATTGTATGTAAAAGTAGTATATTGTACTTACATTGTACTTAGAGGAAATTGTACTTAGCCTTTTTCTAAGTAGCATATATGAATAATATGGACGATATTTATAAGTGTATAAATATAAGTGTATATTTTGTGTGAGATTACGCACATACTCGTATATGATTATACGGGAAAAGATTAGATTGTATTATACCAATTCATGTATGTACGTGTCAAAGTATTCAGTCTCTAACACGTCAATTTTGCGACAATTTAAGACCTGTAGTTTTCCTGTACAAGCCGGCATAAATGTGTAATTCGTGTTTCTATTGACACGATGAGTTATATGAACTACTGACTAAATAAAACTAGTGTACTATTTAATTTTATGGAATGATGCTTCCCGAAGTAAACAAACGAGTTCGAAACAAAAAAGAAACCGTCTCTTAAATCAGACCAAAGTAATAATAATAAATAATAAGTCATTTAAAATAAAAAGTTTAATAATATCGTAAATTATTATAACACGTTAGTAGAATTATAATTATAAAAGTGTATTAGTGAAATAAGTAAAAAGAAATGAATAATATGTATGAATAATAATAAATAGGTTGTGTCCTGCTTGAAAATAATTCCCTAGCCGCCAGCTATTGTTAAATGGAACAATAGAGATATACTCCCTCGAGTTAACTCCCCCCTTCGGACGCGTAAACAATGCCATTGTTTGAAGAAAACTAGTTTGACCCACATTCCATAGTAACAGCTGATCGTTGAAAGTAAAGTGTTTGTCTCCTTTTGTTTATGTATTACAGCTGATCATTTAAAAACAAAAATTATTATCTTCGTGAAATTCCGATTCTCTCAGTAGCATAAGAAATTAGGATAAGAATGAATCTAAGGTCAAGTATGGGATTGGCTTTAGATTTCTGTAGTAGAATTAAGAAATATATATAGGTAACGTAACAAGTCACAACGGCGCCGCACTGAAAAATTCTTTACAAGGGTTAAAGAAAGTTCTTTACAAGAGTTAAAGAAAGTGCAGAAAACTAACTACTAGAGTTAGAGTATGCCAAATGTAATCAGTCGGGCCACGATATTGTGAGTTACGGATAATTAGGGAAATTAGTATTAAGAATTAAAATATAAATTAGCATGGTAAGAAGTGAGATAAAGGGAATTTCACGGAGGAGAACATTTAAATGAACAAGATCATTTAAAGAGATATAGAGAAAACAAATCGTGTACTAAATTAAATTTTAACACAGAAATCCCCGAGCATACTCCCAGTACGTTGCTCACCAAAAAAAAAAAAAAAAAAAAAAAAAAAAAAAAAAAAAAAAAAAAAAAAAAAAAAAAAAACCGGTGTCGATATTTAAGCGGAGGAGTATGTGACGATTTTAAAAAAGGATAAAAAATGAAATAAAATAATTTAAAATCTCACATTAAAACAGAACATAAACCCCTAAAGAAAATGATAATGTAACCCCGCCATAATACCCAAAATAAATAGTTTTAAAACAAAAAAGAATTCTATAATAAAATTGCGATAACACCCCTTAATAATTAACCCGGCTTTAACCTGCCGAAACCGGCATCAACACGCATAATTACCCGTGAATATGACTAATAATTGTATTAAATCGGAACTTGATAAAAAACATAATGATGTACAATAATAAAATACTAAGTGAGAGATACCGTAGTATAATTAAATATAGTTAATTATGTCAGAGAATAATCGAGTAAATATTAATCGAATATGGAACTACTTTTACGCTGACAAGCTACCCGCGCGCGGACAGCCTCTTCACCCCTATACTTAGCCAGTTCAGTTGTATCTCAGACACCGCTGCTGATACAGCGTACAAAAGTATGTAGTCGATATAAAAACCTATAAATGAGGAGACGCTTGTGTGAGATAGCCGGATGATGTAAAAATGTCGAAAATGACGTGAGTGTATGACAATGACATCTCTGTAACAAACTAACATCACCTAAATGTGATATTAAACTGTTAACATGTAGCTGTTAAACGTAAGTAACATGTGCGGTACAACAATGTGAATACCAGTGAAAGTTACAACCCAAAACCTACCACAAGAATCTACAGACCCAACAGACGACTCATCTTTAGGAATGACAGCAGATTTCACCAAAACACGATAGCCAGAAGATCTCCAAGACACCCTGCACAACCAATAGAAGCGCCGATTCGCCGACGATGTTACACACAGGTATCACGGAAGTTCAACTTCCGTGGTTCAGAACTTAACTTAAAATAATACATGACAGACACTTAATTAACCAATGAAAGTAAAGTAAAACACGAAAGACTGACTTAATTACCATAAAATTGTAATTTCATGCTTAGTAATAATATGTGTTAAGTTTAAGGCTTTTATGAATATAATACGTTAAAGTTAAATAAGCCCATTCTTCAGATGGCACGAAATAAAGATGATAATTTTAATATCATATACTGAAACAAAATACTCGGATCCGAGGGCAGTAAAAGCTATGTTAACTCATTAATTAATCTAATTCTATTTGTACAAGAGGTGCAAATGTTTTTTACTTTTAATATACTCATTGCTAAATTTCTTCGGAGATGTTAAAACTTTATGTAATAAAGAGATGTCATGGTCCAAAAAGGTGAGTGAATAAATCTACAAACCCCTGTCAATATTCCTCAATTCACGGGATCCTATTTAACTTTTGTTTACTTTCCAGTTATTTATGATTTGATAAAGATAATGGCAGCCTGTTTAATTGACCTGAGCCAATTAACCAGGTTCCCGAATTGTTACGTTATGTGAAACGTTTCAAAAATTAAACATAAAATCTAAAAATAAACAGTATACCGAAGAAATTGAAAAAAGAATAGTGTAAGTAAACAAATCAAGATTTCAATTCATCAAGTATCTTATTACGAGAAGACTCGTGGCAGCGTTGTTGTGGATCTGCGGTATGAAGGCAACGTAAAATTGTATTTAAAAAAATAAAAAATAAAGATTAAGAAAGGGGTAATTTAAAAAATACATCAATTGATTTGCAAAGCCGCTTTACATATTATTTTAATTGATTTTAAAAAGCAACGTATGTTTTCACTCAGTTTTACGTTTTAAACGGCTTGGTGGAGAAATGCCTTTGTTTGGTCTTATCCCGTTCTGCACTGTCCATTATTTGTAGATAGATCACAAACTAATTTGTCTTCGACATTTTTTTTTAGTTCTTCTCTTATTCTACCATTTTTAATCTAATGCTTCGTAGTAACTCTATAAGTCTTATTGGATATTTCATTTTTGCAACGCTGATCTTCATCATATCTGCTTAGTTAGTACCTGTAAGTCTATGTTAGTTAGTACTAAGTTAGTTAGTTAGTTAGTCTATGTTAGTACCTTAGTATATGTTAGTGTAAGTCTATGTATTGCTTCATTGAATTTAACTTTTGTTTCACTTATTACTTTTTTCTTTCTTTCTTTTCTGCCTTCTCTGTTCTGTTGTTCACCTCGGTCTGTCACTGTCCTGTTTCTCTCGGCTTATAACTCCACCTTTTCCCTTAACAAAAACAACAAGCCTATTCCATCTTAAGCAATTCCAACTGGATAATACAGTATCCATTTGAAACCGGATTCCATACATCTTCTGAAAATAGTTGATAAAGAGGGAATTGATTCTGTAGGACATTCACTGCAGAGTCAGTTAGGCATATGGCATAATTGAAAGCCTTTAAAACATATTTAAAAGCATTATATAATTGCGCTCAATTACATGTGATCATGATTTAAATGCAGTTAAGAAGAAAATACTGCTACGACGGTCTAATGATCGTCGTATGGTGCAGTGGAAAACAAAATACAAGACACCAATTTTTACACTTAAAACGAGTTGTACCCGTTTACGCCCAGCGGTGGACGCTAATCTTATAACTTTAATTTATGCTGCTTATTTTAATTACTTAATGCCCCACGTTGTTGTGGTGCCAATTTAACATCAAATTTATTTTCTCTTATCTCAGGGTTTATAAAATAAAATTTAGACTTATTCTTATAAATAGTTTTTCGATTTATTAAAAATTAGTTATGATTGATCATCATATTTATCATTGACACATGAATTATGCAATTTCTAATCAAAATATAAACATATTCATTTTCATAAATCTTATTTCATTATTCATATTTATAGCTCTAATAATTTAAATATTGTAATTCTTATTCAAAGAATTGAAATAACTTCTAATATTTATTCTCTTAAATTTTAAATACTATAACATAGTTAATTACTGATCTGGATTCATTTAAAATCGGTGCTCATAAATAAATTTAACTTCCATAGCTTCCTAATATTATTTAATTTTGTTTTTTAAGTAAAATTTTTATCTTAATTCTTTTATTAATTCGTGTGAGTTCTTTAAGTGAACAGACAGTGGACCTAAGACTATTTATGGCATGATACGTTTACTTGTGGTATGTATCCAAATCTGGTAGAGGTTCATATGGTGTGGTTCGCATGTTGATCGTCTGGCGTAACGGCGATAGTTTCCTCCGGATTAGCAGATTGTATCGTGGTCTCCTGTGGAGTCTCACAAGACACAGCACAGCACCAAACTTCACTCACTCGGAATTAGTTCGCGTTAGTTGTTATTATAGTTATTCGCTTCCACAGACATTATTGATTATTATGTATCAACTGCGTTATAGTTGGAACTAATGTTATTTACGAGTTTAGTTCGTCTTGTAATGTTACTCGATAATAAAGTTATCGTTGCGTATTTGCAAAACTAAATTACAGCGTTATTTAATTATCTTTCGTGTTGTACTAATTCACTTGTATGTCACTAATAAAATTACAGATCTTTTACCGAAATTGTTTTTAGTACGAACTTACTTTTCTAACCATCGTACCGAATTTCTCTAAGTCCCATAATTACGAAATCTCGGTCGCGGACTTACACTCCCATTTCCGTCAAAATTTTAGTTGACTCCTCCAGCGCGTCTTTCTCACGTCCCTATATCGAATTCCGTATTTCTCCCACTAATTTCTTATTTTTCTTACGCTGTTTTCTAATTGGTTCTACTTTACCACCCTTCAGATCTAGAGACCACCTATTTTTCCGAAAGCACCTCTCTGATAGGCTTTTGGATTCCCACCAGATTTCTTACCTAGGTCACTATACTGAGGTCGTTGTCGCTGCTAGATATTGTAGCAATAAATTCTTGCCTGTCACTTTTTTGGAGTATACAAAGCAACCCTTAACTTTCTCGTCAAAGTATTGTTTTCATGCACTTGGTCGTTCTAATAGCATCAACTATTGTTACTTAAAGGCCTCACCAAACTTCCTTTGTATGTCCGTTTCTTTGTCTATGTTTCCATCAACACATCTTCCTTGAGTTCGGACATTACACCCGAGCTTTCTCTCTTCTCAGTAAGGTCGAAGTCCTGTCGCTGACCGTTTGAGTCTTTCAATAATATAGCCTTTTTTGTTTCGCTATATGCAGCTGGCGTGTATACGTAGTTTGGTCTATTGTTAATACATACATCTGCTCTTCAAATGGGTTCGTTTACGTTTGTACATTTTTTTCTAAGGATTTGAGGTAGTTGTCAAAATTTAACGTTTCTTAGTATGGAGAGCGATGAACTCTGTCTGCTTTCGTGTGCGCGTTGGGGCTGTTACATGATTTTATTGCCTGTCAATCACTTCTGCGTCTAACACACCAATCCCCTGTCACGGCGCTTAATGATACATCTCTACTCAAAATTAAAAATTTTTTTAAATTTCTCATTTTGGCGTTATACAATTAAGTCACTAACCATCAGCTTTAATTATCACAATAAAACAGTTTGTAATCAACAAGATCGTCTCTTACAGCAAATCAAATAAAATTTTGATCCGCATTACGTAACAATACGATCAATTTAGTCGAGAAACAAAATTTAAAAAATGACAACCAATGTGTTTTCACTTCCGACAATAAAAATATACAATTTCATTTACCACAATATTTATAGTGACGCGTATACTGTAAGAAACAGTCGATATACGTTAAATTTAAAAATATTAGGCGTACACTGTATATCGATGTATCAATTCAAGTAATTACAAACAAAATTCTAACTTTCCAATATCAGTTTCCTAAGTCAGTTTGCTAACGATGACAGTCTACATTCTTATAATAATTGTATTACAACTGCAAAAAATTCACAAGTTATAATACCTACAAACATATCCTTAGCAAAGTTGTTAAACTTATTTTCTACATGCGAACGTGCCGTGTTGGGACACTGCGCCGCTGAGACCAGCTCTGATTAATACCATTTGACTGTATGTGACAGATTAATAGAAGGAGACAGACATTGATACAGAGATAAATAATCCAACCAATACGTCAGCAGAGAACAGATTGTAAATCAACTTAAAAAATGAAATTCACTTATCATCACATTAAAGTTATTGTCATTATTATGATTTTTATACTACTACTACTACTACTACTACTACTACTACTACCACTACTACTACCACTATTATTGCATAGACTCTATGCTTAATATGACAGTAATATATAATTACTGGTCAACAAAAGGCGACGTGAATATACTAGTGTTCATTTTCAACAAAGTTTATTACTTAAAATTATTCAAACTGTTTTTAACATCATGTTTTTGAAATCTTCTTCTGGTATGGACTGCGTCAAAAATATTCTTCTATGACAACGTTTCATTCATATTAAAATGAGTCTCCTCAGGTCTAGTCACTTAGACTTCCGGTCCATACCGGAAGAAGATTTCAAAAACATAATGGACACCGGCCGCGGCAGCCTACGTGAGAATATGTTTTTAACATCGATCAATCGATTAGAAGAATTTTTATTACAGTATCTATGTATTTTTTGAGTGAAGCTAATAAAATAACGTTGCAACCAGTAATCGACTAACACTCTTGCCTTTAAAAATAATTAGTATTTTACCGAATAGTTACCCTTCTGGAAATAATTCTAAGCCATAATAATGCATTAATTTGATAGGGATGATTCATAAATATGTTGAGACAAATACTGAAAAAATTCAGTATGACCTATTAGTAGACCCACTATGAATAAGACATACAGTAAACTAGGCAAATATTGTCTATTCTTCTTAATTTCTATTAAGTAAAATCCAGTTCTCATAAAGTTGACACAGTTGGAGTTGAACCGCTGTTCTGTGGGAACAGTTCAGTTACTCTCATTGTTGTCGCTATTAAGATTTTCCTGAAGATTTATTGGCGAGAAGGTATTCTCGATTAGACTTTTTATTAAGTATTAAAATGGTTATGCGCCCAGTATATTAACATGGTACGTCTCTTATAATCTTTTTGCTTACTCCGTGTGATGACTTCCATGAACGAATTGCAAAAGCCTCACAACGTCTTTATTTCTGACAACTTGTAATGTACAGCCTGCTGCATATGCTCACTACTGAGTGCGTATTTTGCTCTTTGTCGTCGTTGATTCATCAGTGCTATTCTTATATCCTCAGTAAATAGACCCACGTATTCGTCAAGTCTGTGTCAACGTATTGCTCTGCATTATGTTACAAAGAGAGAACACTAATAAAATGACAAAATTACTCGAAGCGGTTCCAAGTTAATATGTGATCACTTCAGTCGTAAATACAGGACACACTGTGGAATCGGGATCACTGATACTTTAATACACAATGAAGTGTTGTGTCGTGATTGATTGTCGAGGTTTAGAAGATTTAGAAGCCAGCGTTAGGATTTACTGTACAATTCTGTTTATAAAGATAATGGGATCAAAGTAATTTATAACTAGACTTAGTAAACAGGAGCAACGCTAATGCGACGTTATTTTTTGTTGTAAATTTGTAATCCCAGTCAGATTAAATAGTTTGTCTACAGATTTCTTTTGTGTTTCATCCACCAGATTACGATAACTTTATGGATTCTATCTGGAATTATCATTTGTTTAGTTTTTTTCTACTTGACTGTATTCTTCCAACCGTCTAACTATACAATTTGATACTTAAGAATAATAATTACAGACCATCTCCTCAAGGAGTTTTAAAACAACGTTCGTAAATCCATAAACCGGTTGTAAACTTAATTTAACATCGCTAAAAAAATTGATTTTAAAACTCTTAATAATAAAATGGACTTCCAAGTGAAGGTTATGTAACTCCTACGGTCCATATAGTTAACTAAAGAAATACTCTTTATTGCAAGGAAAATAATAATATTCTTTTATTTGTCAGATACAAGAATCCTCATTATTATTAACTGGATTTATTATTAGGTGTGTACGTATTGTAATACTGTAGCGAGTAGTTGGGGTAAATCCTATATAATACTTGACCTAACCTAACTTATAAAATAGGCCTAGATTTAATTGATTCCGTTGTGTTTTGCGTTCTGTATAACAATTCCATATCATTCTGCCCTCAGTCTTCTCTACTTAACAGAGTTGTAGAGTGGTTTACCACTACATTTAACGTCAAACGAATTACCCTAGAGTAGCATGCGACAAAATATCAGCGACACCATAATGCACTATAGGCTGCTCAAGATGCTTTATTCGTTTGTAAATTTAAAATGATTATTATTTGATTTTGTACCAAGTGAAAATACACGTGGTAATTTCGCCCCTAATTATGAAAGATGTTACGCAGAGAAATACTAAAACATTAAATTGTCGTTTCTATTTTAACTGAATTTTTGTTCAAGCACATGTATGTGTACACCCACGTTATCAAGATTATTAGCATTTCAGTCTGCCGACTAATGAGCGAATACCTTCTCAGGCTTTCTTCTCCAATCAGTCCGCAGAACAAATTTTGTTTATTTCACTGTAGCACAAGGCTGCAAAGTGGTGGTCTCTCTACGCCTGGTGGTCGAGTCTAGCAAACTTTTTTAACCATCGGCAACAAATGATAGCAGAAAATATCACCTTTCCAACTTATTTTCTTAATTATGTAAGTGATATCATATGTTCTTTGGCTACAAGTATCCATCCGCTTATCAGTTTATCTGTTTTCTGCCTTCTGTTCCATTTGTTATTCCTCATCTCGTATTTCCGTGCTTGTTTGTGTTGACTCCAGTTCTTATATAATCCTCTTGTTTACTACTTACGTTTCTGATCCGTAAGACAATGCAGGAAATTTTCTCCGGTAAGCGTTTAAAGCTCAAAAGCAGTTTTTTATCTTTCATAATATTGTCTTCTTTCTGAAGGCAATCCTCCACGATATTTTCGCTGACAACTTCTAGCACTGCATTTCATTAACGTCTGCGAGACCTTGACATCAATTTTCAACTTCTTACACGGTGTTTAAACACTGTATTTGTCTTTTCACTATTTTGGTTAGGCCAACCTTTATACCTTTTTGTTTGACCCCAATTATCGTCTTCTGTATCTTAATTAACGCTATTTTCACTAAAACTAAACATTTGCACGTCATCAACAAATTCAGTTTAGATTACACACTTCATCTATTTAATACTTGTTTCCTATTTTAATCACCTGAACACACTCTTCAACAAAGCAAGCTCGAATTTGATGATAGTCTATCTCCGTGATGTTGGCCTACCTCCTTTATTATTGGTTCTTTTTTATCATTTGAATTGATTCCTGATTTTAATTATTTTGTTTCAGATCTATCTTATTGATAACGTAGCTATGATATTATGATACTGTCTATGATTACGCCTATATTTTGGAATAGTTTTGAATTTTTTTCAGCTATTTCATTTAACTGTCGCCAGTACTGGATCAGTTATTTTGTAATTGTAGTTGTGCCGGGACTTGAAATTTTCCCCGGCATGTTTGAAAAATCGCGCCGAGGCGAGGTAGGCTGTGGCCGTTGGCGGCAATGCTGCTTTGATAAGTGAGCGGCGACGCAATAAAGTACGCCGGTCGACCAGCTGATCGACAATTTGTAGCCGGTTTTCCCGAAGCCTCGTGACTCTGCACAAAGCGTGAATCGGTCTCATTCCAAATTCACTCTGCAATGGTAATTTGATTTAATGTTTTGAAGATTGTACATGTAAATGAAGATGTAAATGCAAACTTTCAAGCTCGTAATTGCATAAAACCGTATTGCTGGTACACAATATTGGGGTGTATACAATTGTGACAGTGTGTGTGTGGTCTCGGTGAGAGATAATTGGGATGGTTATATGTCCTGACGGCCTACTGTACACAAAACGTTACAGGGTCCTCGATCAGCCGAGAGGAAGAGAAAGGCTGAGATGGTGACCTGAACATCTGTCACCATCGGCAGAGAAGTCTTCTGGAAAGCTCCCCCAACGCCATCAGACACACACACGCTCCAGAACACCAGGAGGACAGTTGCCCAGAAGGAGAATGAGTACCCACTTCCAACTCACCAGCACCACTACTAACCATCATCATCACAGGCTTTAACTGCAACCAGCTTTTACAAAAATACAGATGGGAAGTTTCCATTTATAAAAACTCAACAACTACTACACCTTACCGGTTTTCGAAGCAGAAATGGACATGTATATAAACTTATAGTTTCCAAAATTGTAATTAGTAAAATTGTGTGAGAACATGTCTAATGGATACATAATTCTGATTCTTTGTTAACTGTGTTCGCAAAGGGCATCCACTTCTTATATGGTCTAATTAATTTACATTGTTAATATTATTTTTTTAATTCATGTTATTACTGCACATTGAATATATGTATATATTTGTCTAGAAAATGAAAGATAGTGAATATTATGATGATTAAGCGATGAAACAGAAGAAATCCTTGTTAGAACAAGTCCTGTGAAAATATATATATATTGATTCATATTATTGACTGTATAAGAGCAACCACTTGTCAGACTGTTTGATTAAATTTTATTGTTAATAGCATTAGTAATTATTAGTAGGAAAAGAGTATTTATATAAACAGTATTTTCATTTTGTAATGATTAAATTTTTGCTAGAATATGTCCTCTAAATATATATACGGTGAGTTCTATTATTATTTGTGTTAAAAGCAACCACCTGTGATACTGTTGATTAATTTTCGTGGTTAATGGTGCTGGTAATTGCTGTCCATGTAAATTGAATATATATATTTCTAGATAAAACGAACGATAGTAACAAGATAGATAAATACAAGAATTCATTGTGTTACACTGTAATGAAACATGTTATGATTATGAAGCACTAATAAAAAGATTGTTACGTTTAAAAGAGTGTTTTATTGTAAGTCCTGTCACTATGGGCTCCAGCACATTTTTGCTTCATCTAGGCCAAGAGTCTAGTTTTAAATTTTTTACGTAACGGCCTAAGTGGCCGTTACATAATGTTCTATGTATATTTCACGGTTTTTGAATTTCATTCATAATTCATTTTACCTGAGTTTAAAGTGTTGATATCTCCGTTGCTGGTTTATTTATCTCCTTTCATCATTTTATTTAATATTTATTGACATCTTTGCTCTTATAATACCACGATCACTGCCTCTTTTAAATTTCTTTTGAAAGATTCTCTTTTTTAATTCCTTATATAAGTGTCTGTCTCGTACCGTTTATATACTTAATTGTACGTTCCGGGGTGAATAAGTGCAATTTCTATACACAATAATTTCACCATGATAAGTGACTTTAACTTGTAACTTCAGGATTTAGCCTAATGCATAAATTGTAAAATGTTTCTAACATAAGATTTTAGCTTATGTGGATGTACCGTTACCAAACTAACATTTTCTATTTCTCTAAAACAAGTTACTCTCAATATTATTTTCTGACTGTACACAGACATTGGCAACAGATTATAAAAATTTTACTGCTTAATAAATGTAAAACATTTTTCAAAATAGAATAATTTGGTAGAGTTCATTTACTACCTAAATCCGTCTCTACTGAAATCCATATTAAAAACACAGGATTGCAGTGAGCATTCTGGAACCTATAAAATTAAAGGTTTAAATCACTAAATTGACGTGTACTCACTGCTAAATCTAGTGACTCTTTTAGAGAACAAAAAAGAAGACTTACCGAGATATTTTACTTAGAGGAACCCTACCAAATTATTTTATTTTTAAAAATATTTTACATTTATTAAGCAGTAAAATTTTTATAATCTGTTGCCGATGTCTGTGTACACATAATTACACATAATGAAATACGGACATATTAAGTACTTTTTCTAAGATTTTCAAGTAATGAACTAGGCCTAATATTTTAAACATAAATATTTTAGAGCATTAAAGGGTAACTGTTAATAATTCTTTTAAGAATGTTTAACGAATTTGAAAATTAAAACATAAATTGTTTTACTAGTAAAATTTTATTTAACCTTAAAATATTGCATAAAAAAAGTTGGACGGGTACTACACATTAAAATCTTCTTTCACGCAAAAATCACGTGATTCGTGTGATACGAAACCGACTTCCCTCGTCCTTGCATATATAAGTCTTCTTTAATTTAAGAGAAATCAGTAGACTTTTCCAATTACAAGAAGCCATTTTAGGGTTTTCTAATTTATTAAGACTGTTTTTGTAGAGACGCTATTACTGGGTACATCTCTACAAATGAAATCTTTGTTTACAAAATCAAATTTGTTTATTTTTGTCTATGTGCTGTAAATGGAGGCACGCGTCAGACATATAACCTCATATGTTAATTGTGAGTTGTTAATTGTTGATTTCCTTCAATATCTGCTAGCACTTCGCAAGTATCAATCGCATGGTAGTCTTGTTAGTTTTCCCGTCCGCATCCAGATATACAGTATTTAAATCTGTAGATAGATTGTGGGATTGAATAATTGTAACCAAAACTGGGATTCCTCACAGAAAATTGTGGAACGTCTGGCCGGGAATTGGACCAATCCTTGGCTTGGTCCATAGTTTCCTTCCTCTGTACATGTTAATCAAAAATATTCTATATTACTTCGCGTATGATAGAATAGTGAAGGAAACACTGATAAAAAATAGCACCTCTCTAAGAAAAAAATACACAAAAATTACGTTAACATTAGATGTGAGATTTTTTTCACCGGAACTTAGAGAAAGAAAATCTGCGAAGAATGAAGAATAAAAAGATTAATAACATGGTACTTCCCACACAGCGAAAAACGTATTCGATAATTAATACTTGTAAAAGCGAAACTAAACCAATAAAATGGATACAGGCGCCGTGACGTCCGTTTGGGTCTAGCGAGCGTGCTGTAAAGGCGCTTACTGTAAGGAGAGAGAAATCAACTCTTCTCAAAGTTTCTGGGCGTTTAAGTTGCTGCAATGCAGGACATTTTATAAACACTGGTTTTACAAAAACATCTTCGCATATTTAGTAAATATCTTCGCAAATATTCTTTGTATGGTGTGTGTGTGCGCGCGCGCTATTAAAGCTTTCCATTTATGCCTTACGGCTCTGGGAAGATTAGACATTTCCATTTTTGTAAGTCTGTACCAGCTTCGTGTATATCTCAGTCTTCTATAATCTTTCCTTTTTTGCTTTACAATCTATTTGATATCAACTTAGCATAGGATTTGTGGTCGACTTTTACTTATCCTTCCTTCTGTTCTAATTTAGAAGACCTATTTGCGATATCTTGTTAGATACACTCTTGCCAGTTGGCTTTCCTATTTAAATTGTTTATTAATTATTTCTTCAGTAAAGGGATTTACTCTAAGCATCTCTCTTATACGTCTCTCTCTTGTAGTATTTCTTACCGCTTTCTACGGATACTTTCTGCAGCGGTAGTTTTAGATTTGAGTAAACATCACCCTCATATTTTACGTTGGTGTGTTATGGTACGCAGGAGGGTTCTGGTTTTGACACTTAACTTACCGAACGAGGATGTCAATTTAATAGTATATTCTATTAAATAATAGAAAATTTACCTTGCTTATTCTTTTAACACTACCTAATACATTATAATCGATAAATCAACAGTTGTATCTATCTAGCAGCCGCAAATGCTAGTACCTAAATCCTGCTTAATACCTGTTACATTAAATGGCATCGTATTTATTGTATAGATATATATAGACAACTAATCATACGTTTAAAAACTTAGCTAGATTTTTATACTGTCGATTACCGATTACTTGGTTTAATAAATTACACATTGACTTTAAGGCAGAGAGGTTTCGTGATCAAATACAACATAACATCCAAAACTATCCGATAGAAATATGTATAATACGTCCCTTGTACATACTAAAACGCGGCGAATTAAATGGCACAAATATAGCTATATGAAAACAAATAATGTATTTAACAATCTGTTGACAGTTACTAATTTTCTAACATTCTCTTAATTATGTTTGGAAATATATCTGCATATTTGTTCTAACTTTGTCTCGTCAAAAGCAACTTCCGATCGAGGTACCCTTATTTGAAGTTTGTTAATTTTCTGCCATGAATGTAAAGGAGATTTAGCCGTGTTTTTCGTGTAACTTCAGCAAGTGTCAGTGGATAGGTTAATAGTAAACAACAATCCCCTGTTCCGTCCTTCCTTGCTTTAGAATTTGTAAAATTAAATATGTGACTACTTTAAGCATGTCATAATATTAATATATATCATCATAATATTGTTACGACGGTCTCACTGATCGTACAGTGGAAAACAAAATACAGAGACCAATGAAATCACTAATTACCACCTTTAATTAATCACAATAATAATTTGTAATCAACAAGGTAGTCTCTTACAACAGTTCAAGTTAAATTTGTACACAAGCAATAATGATGTCAAGTAATAGAATTCCGCACTAAATATAACACAGTAATCACTTCTCATAATACTTCGACAACCACTCGATCCGCTGTAAATAAATCGCTCACTGTAAACTGACTGACAAATCGAGGTGTTCTTACTTTTATAGATAGCACAGATGTTCGAGAACAACTTTCCATACTTACTGCAGCTGCCAACATAATAGGTATTTCAAGCGCTTTCCGGAACAGTCTGGAACGTACATGAGTGCAGCATTGACTGAGGCTACACCTCCTCGACTAGTGGAGAGACGGGTGGAGGACGCTCTAGGCTGTTCGATAGGGTTCCATCGTTCCAGTATTAACAATCTTCTTCTTCTTCTTCTTCTTCTTCTTCTTCTTCTTCTTCTTCTTCTTCTTCTTCTTCTTCTTCTTTTCTTCTTCTTCTTCTTCTTCTTCTTCTTCTTCTTCTTCTTCTTCTTCTTCTTCTTCTTCTTCTTCTTCTTTTTAGCGTTGTTCCATTGGGACGGAGTCCGGTTTACGAATCAATGATTGCACACTTAATGGTGTCTATCGCGTCTCTGGGATCAGTTTTGTTCTCCGAAGATCGGCGTTTATAGCGTCTATCCATCGCGATTTAAATCGTCCTCGTGACTTTTTATCGTCAACTGCCAGGTAATAGGTTAAGTTAAGTTTATGACGGTGTCTGGTACTGCCCGCACATGTCCGTACCAACGAAGTCGCGATTCCTTTCATTATTTCATGTATTCGAGCTACGCCGGCTAGCACCTGACAGTGGTGTTGTTAAACTGATCAAGCAGGGAAATTTCCATTGTCCTCCTCAATATCCGCATTTCCGTGATGTGTAATAAGTATTCTACGCTCTTGAATGTTGCAGCCGTACACGGCAACCGTCTCATAATGATTGCAGGCCTAATATTAAACATTTTCGTAAACAAATCAAGTAAGTATTGCATGTTTTATACACGAAATATAAAATAGTACATCATTCTCTTTTTTCCCTTTTACTTTCTGGCGGTCTCCGGTTCCTAGATTAACCTATACAGTATACAATGGGAAATAATATGAAGCACGTGCGTGAGAGGGCATATTCTGTCTTTGTACAGGTAAACCAGTAGTTTCTTGACTTTGAAAAAAGTGGGAAATTTTCTTGTTAAGTAGGCCTACTTTAATTAACATTTTAACTACAAGTTGCTTAAAACATTCTTAGTACATCCTTACATTAAAGGGAGCACGGGTAACAAAACCGGGTTATTCAAAATGTGTTCTGAAAGACTCACTTCTACAGATTTAATGAGAACACACGTTTACAACTGAAGAGAAATGATTCTTAATGACATGATATGTAATACACTTTTAAATAGGCCTTAATAAAAGTTCACGTTACTATTATACATACTACACTCGGCCTACGAGCATGTGCAAAGTAAGAGTTTATCAAGCTAATTTACCCAATGACAATATTAATATTTATAACATACTAATTATCAGCAACAGAATGTAACAATTACTTTAGTGTACCGACTCTTAAGAATTATCCCAGGGCGCCAGTAATAAATAAACACAATTTGACTGTTATTAATTAAGTTTTTAATAACTAATTTGTATTTACATATTACAAAATTTGTATATCATTACCTTTAATAAGTTTGCTATAAAATTTGTTTGTGCTTATTTCTTGGCTATAGATTCTTTGACTAATTGAGTCACCAAATATGAGTTACATACATTTAAATTTAATAGACAATAGTAAAATAAGTGTTCATTTTATTATTTACTTGCATGTTGAATCCACTCTGCGCCGCGATGTAATCAATTCTACACGTTCCAGGCGGGTCGCCGACGTTAATCGTTGAGCCCTTATCCTTGTTAGTTTTGCACTAATTTATACACTTGTTTCACAGGTATTAAACACCATTCACTTTGACAACTTAGTGATAACTACACATGTGCCGTATGCTAATACACTTGTTGAATACACAGTATATTCTTTTATAAAGCTAAGTGCGTCTAACACCAGATTAATAACTGCTTATTGATCGACCGTCCCGCACCATGACGTTTCACACATTTAAATCGCTATGTATTTCGACAATCAACGATTGATGCTGTGTTAAGTAAAACTTGGATATGTTACTCGATTTTAACTTATCTTCTCTAATTTCTCTGCACGTTATTCTTGTAAACGATTATTAAATGTTTATAATATGTAGCTTTCACAATACTTAATATCGCGTTACCGTGACTGACTTACGTGGCGATTGAAATATACTTAATCAAATTACTGAGAAATTATTATTGCAACTAATACGAGTCTAATATCTGTAATCTCTCCGTTGACTGCCCTAACTTCTTACACTCCGTATTTTTATATTTCGCTAAAACTACCCTCACTCAATATCGACAAACTACACGCCTATTGGTCTGACTTACCGCTAAATTCAAAACTACCCAATCTGTTTAACGGAACAGCCCGCGCAAAAAATGACGCTATCCGCTATTCGTCCACAAAATGCGCGTGAACACGTGGTATGAAACTTCGCGTCACCTTCCATTTCACACATACGCTCTCTTTCTAAAATATAGCTCCCTTTTGTTAGGCGCACTTAACTTTTACAACCTTAGTAAATGTTTCTTACACCCAAGCAAACAATACAGTTTTATGACGGTCCGACCCGTCCGTGACAAAATATAAATTCTTAGCCGACTTACTGGCGTCAACGCAAGGTCGTCTTTTGAATAGCTATCGCTCTTTACTACATATTTTAATGTTTTCTTACTTCTAAAGAAAACCACCGCTTTCTATAAATTTACATTTCTCCCTGGGTACCATATGACTTTGTCCCCGTAAAATTGTTAAGAATACAATTTTCCGTGATATCGTCCCCCGATAGAATCATATCAAAATTTTAATAAAATTTGGGATTGATTCTATTGATGCGTCCCTAATCCCCTGCTAAAATTTTATATTACTAACAATAATTTGTTTAACCCTTGCTATAATCTAGATTTGTTTGTACATCACATTATATTAATTACTTTTAATTTATTTAACATAACATGGTAATATTAGTTAGTTTACGATCTGTTGTTATACCCTAAGTGTCAACGGCATTTCAAGGTTTGTTTACATACAGACTCTCCGTCCCACCCTTGACAAACTGGTCAAACAACTACTTTTAAAATATTTTGCTTTACTCTCCCTTTTATCTCAACACATGTCACAATGACATTTTGCCCTAACATCTGTTTACGTTCTACTTCCCTTAACTTACTCTTACAATGTAGTACATTCATAATAACTACGCTAATATCTTTTGGAATCCTTATACAATTTAATAATTAACAATGATTATCTTATTTATTACAACAGTATTCGAATCTTACAATTATTACATATGTAGACGTTGTGTGCTATTACAATCTGTTTAGTGTCTATGTAGTATCAGTGTTCATGTGTGTAGTAATGGGTCTTTGCTCATAATACGGTTTTAATTGTCGTATATTAAAATTTCCTCTGATACATCCTGGTCGTCGTGCGTCTTCTAGCTGGTAGGTTGCTGTTCCGAGTTCCTTTGTTATTTTATATGGTCCTTCAAATAAATTGCAAAATTTCCCTATTATCTTCTTGTTAACATCTGAGATTGGATACGCGCGTAGCAACACCTTATCTCCTATTTGGAATTTTGAAATCTGATGAGCAGCGTTGATTCGATTTGTCCTTTTTTCTCCCTTTTCTTTTATGCGTAAGTAAATATTATGATAAGTAATTGGTTGGCTTGTCGGCATCATTTCCTTGTCAAGATATTTGGTCCAGTCCCGCTCCGGTTTTCTTCCCCACTGTGCCTCGTACGGGGTGGTTTCAATTGTCTCATGGTATGTTTGATTTATACATGCTTCAACTAGATTAAGAAATTGTGCCCACTTTGTGTGTCTTTCGGATGTCAATGCCCTAAACATGTTGCCTAATTGTCGATTGATCCTTTCGGCCAAATTAGTGCACGGATTGCGAACAGCGGTATATTTTGGTTTAATACCCATCTCCGTCAATGCTGTGAACCATCGTTGGCTGGTGAACTGGGTACCGTTGTCAGTCAGCACTGCTGATGGCCTTCCCATTTCTTCACAATAAAATTTAATTTTATTTATAGTGGCGGTTGTGGTGGCTTGCCTTAATTTATATAATTTTACATATTTGGTGAAATTATCAGTCACAGTGAGTATGTACCTGACCTTGCCCGTGGATACCGGTAATGGTCCATAGTAGTCAATACTAACTAGTTCACTCTTGTTTTGGGGTATGACAGGCTGCGTTTCGCCTACCATTCGTTTAAAATGGTCCTTGCTTTTCTGGCATATTTGACAAGTTTTCGTAATTAATTTGGTAATCTTATTAACTGAGTTCCCCGTGAAATTTTCTTTGAACAGTTGATATGTACGACGATTTCCCACATGACTGTATGCCTGATGTAGTTCAGCAATCATATTGTGGCAAAGTTCATTGGTCAACATAAGTTTCCATATCCCTTTTTCGCTTCGGTATAATTTGTCATTGTGCCAACTGTATTTTTGGGCAAGTTTATGTTGTTTATTGGCTCGTATTACGTCGATAATTCGCTTCAATTTCATGTCGGCTAGTTGATAACTTCTTATATTCTTGAGCTGCTCCTTAGCCTCCTTACTGATGCGGATGTTGATAAGATTGATCTCTAACTCCTCGGTTCGATCGATTGGTTGTTCCTCGTCCATGTCTTCAGGATGCCTGCTCAGGATGTCCGCCACGATGTTATCTCGCCCTTTGCAGTGAATGATGTCGAAATCATACTCCTGTATAGCGAGAATCCATCGCGTTATGCGGGAATTATTTAGGTGGCACTTTTTTATGAATATTAACGCCTTGTTGTCAGTAATGATTGTAAAAGGCTTACCCAGTACGTAGGTCCTAAATTTTTGCAAACAGTATACAACACTCAGCAGCTCTAATTCTGTGGTGAAGTAATTACGCTCAGCTCCCCGTACCACGCGGCTTGTGTATGCGACTACTCCAATGTCGTTATTCTCGTCTAGCTGGTAAAGCTGGCCTCCCAGCGCATAACTACTCGCATCCGTCTGTAGGTAGAAACGCTTGTTGGGGTCAGGATGCTTAAGAACCACTGATTCGATGAATAATTTCTTGACTCTCTCAAAATGCTAATCCATTTCCTTTGTCCATTTAAACGTGGTATTCTTTTTTAATAAGTTTAACAACGGTTGCGTCGTTTCGGCGTATTTATTGGTGAATCGGTTGTAAAAATTGGTTAAGCCCAGAAATCCTTTAAGTTGTTTTTGATTCTTTGGCTTCCGAAATTCCTGAAGGGCTCTAATCTTATTTGGTGCGGCGGTAATACCCTCTGTTGTTAAGCGATATCCCAGGTAATCAATCTCTTTACGAAACAGCTGCGATTTTTTAAAGTTGACAGTTAAATTAGCTTGTTTGATGTCACGTAATAATAATTTTAAAGTGCCGTAGGTGCTCTTCCACGCTATCCGAGATACATAAGCCGTCATCTACATATAAGATCGTAAATGCCTTCACTTCTTTCGACAATACTCGGTCCAAACCACGTGTTAAACTTGCTAGGCTAGTCTTCAATCCGAACGGCGTCACTGTGTACCGATAGCACTTGCCTTCGTACAAAAACCCAGTAAAATCTCTACATTCCTGATGCAATGGGATTTGCCAAAATGAGCTACGGAGGTCAATTGTGGACATGACTTTAATGTTACCACATTTTGCCAGTATCTCGTTAATTGGAATGGCTCCCTCATGGTCTGGAACTGTTACTGAATTCAGCTTACGGGCGTCCAAACATAATCTAACCGTCTGGTCTTTCTTTACGACAGTAACCATAGGGTTGACGTATGGACTCTGGGCCCTTTCAATAACACCATGCGCCTCCATTTTCTGGATTTCTGCCTTCACTGCTTCCTTGTAACTCATCGGAATCGGCCAACCTTTCTGACAGTAGGGTGTCCGATCAGTGACTTTGAATTTATGTTGATACGAGTTAATCCTACCTGGAGTATCCCGGAATACCATTTTATTATCCATCAAAATATGCTTTAGCTCGCTCCGTTCAGCTTCGGTTATTTCTGTGATAGTTTGTACCTTCTGTCCAATCAATTCTTCGATCTCTTCATCGGCAGATGCGAGTTCTACTCGTAGTATCTCCGCTGTAGTTCCTTCCTGGTTTTGGTCTCCCTGAATGATTAATCGTTTGTTGTTCAGGTCGATCACACACCCATTTTCTTCCAATAACCCTATGCCTAAGATACAATCTTTTATTAATTCTGGGACAACTACGAAGACACTATCGACTCTTAAATTTTCGATTTGGACAGTTAATAGGATTTGTTGTGTAACCCTTTTTGACTTATTGCCGGTTGCACCCTTAATTACGGTATTCGACAATTTTAACATTTCTAGATCACCCAATTCCTTTTTATTGTCTTTAAACCACTGTTCTGAGACAGCGTTTAATTGGCTCCCGGTGTCCAATAAGGCGCATGTAGACACACCGTTCAACGAGACACTTACTTCCGGACATTTATTAACTTTACATATTATGTTGACATCATCATTATCCATTAAATCATCTCTTAAATCTAGAAAAGTAGTGTTAATATATTTACTAATATTACTTAAGTCTACTTCATATTTACAAAACTTAGCTAGTTTTTTGGCATAACGGTATTAATTTTGTTACCGTTCGCACCGCTGGTCGATGGAATAGGTTCGTTCTCATTTTTAAACTTGTTTGTTCGTTTGGGGTAGTGTGAAGTGACTGGCCTACTTTCACTTTCATTTGTGCGCCCGTGCTCAGCTGGTCGCTCTCTCTCCTCTTCACCCCTCGTCCATGATTTACGATCTCGCCGTCCGTCATAGTACCCTCGGCTCGCCTCTCTGGTGTCACTTCTCAGACTCATAAATTCTAACAAGACCTGCTCGAATTCATTGATTGTCACTACACCACGAGTAATTATCGCAACTCTTATTTCATGCGGATAATGTTTAGTAATTTTTCTAATTAAATACTTATCAGGTATTGGCGGAATTAATTGTCGGTTTTCTAACAGTTTACGCTCTAAATACTGGATCATGTTCATTGCATTCTCGGCGTGATACCTTCCGAATTCCAGTTCATTGCGTACTCTCTCTTGAATGACGTCATTCCAATATTTACTTATAAATGCGTCAGTGAAGTCCACAAAATGGTTAATGTTATCTTTTACTAACCTCCACCACACTGCTGCCTCTCTTGATGTCTTGCTATCCACTTGATGTTTCCAGCATCTTGATAATGTTCTCTGAATATTTCATTCAATTCTTTAATAAATTCCATCGGGAAATCACCCGTGCCATTATATTTTATGTCCTTCACCTGTTCGTTTGTCAGGCTCCGATTACATGGTGTGTTGCTTATAGACGCTAGTTTAGTTCGTACTTCCTGTTGTATTTGTTGTAATTTAAGGTGTGTCTCGTCAGACTTGCTGTTGATTTTAGTTTCCAACTCTTTCAGTTTTTCGACCTTTAATTCATTTATAGCTGCCGTGTTATCTGCACATCTTTGCTTGTTTACACTTACTGTTTCAATAATTATTTCAAAATTATTATTGTATTTTTCGTCAAGTTCTTTAATTTGTTGTTTTGTATTGGCACTAATTTCGGTACTAATCTTATCACAATTTTCTTCGATCTTATTATCAATATCTACTCTAAACTCCTGGAGAACTTTTTGGTTATTTGCTCTCTCTTGATTGAGTTGCGTGAATACTTCGTTTCTTAGTTCCATATTTTGTTTGTGCATCTGCTCTGATAATCGTTGCATTTGTTGTTTGTGTTGTGTCGCTTGTTGTGTTAGCTGTTGTGTTGTTTTTTCCGCCAGTTCTTTTATCTGTTCTTTTGTTTCTTTCGATTGTTGTTCAATTCGTTGTGTTTGTTGTAATAGTTGTTCTTTTGTTTCTTTCGATTGTTGTTCAATTCGTTGTGTTTGTTGTACTAGTTGTTGGAGTATTGTACATATATCGGTGTCTTTGTTTTTCTCTGGTAATGTCTGATATACTGGTCTCTCTCTAACCTCTACTAGTGTTTCTTGTATAATATGTTGTGTTTCTGCATTTTATTCGTTCAGTCCCCGCGTCCCTGACTCTTCATTCCCCATTGAAATGTGTGCGATCGTCTGCGAATCTCCTATCTGATTGTTTATATCGAAGTCCATTTCGTTACCGTGGGATGTTCTTTCTGTATTCATGTTATTGTTTTCTCCGTGCGTGTTGTTCTGTGTGTTAATGTTTTTCCTACTCTTACTCCGCGTAATCATACAACTATATCTTATATTATCGTTATTCTTAATTCTATTTTATTTTTATTTTACTATTCTATTAGTGACTCAATAGCCCCACGTTGGGCGCCAGAATGTAATACACTTTTAAATAGGCCTTAATAAAAGTTCACGTTACTATTATACATACTACACTCGGCCTACGAGCATGTGCAAAGAAAGAGTTTATCAAGCTAATTTACCCAATGACAATATTAATATTTATAACATACTAATTATCAGCAACAGAATGTAACAATTACTTTAGTGTACCGACTCTTAAGAATTATCCCAGGGCGCCAGTAATAAATAAACACAATTTGACTGTTATTAATTAAGTTTTTAATAACTAATTTGTATTTACATATTACAAAATTTGTATATCATTACCTTTAATAAGTTTGCTATAAAATTTGTTTGTGCTTATTTCTTGGCTATAGATTCTTTGACTAATTGAGTCACCAAATATGAGTTACATACATTTAAATTTAATAGACAATAGTAAAATAAGTGTTCATTTTATTATTTACTTGCATGTTGAATCCACTCTGCGCCGCGATGTAATCAATTCTACACGTTCCAGGCGGGTCGCCGACGTTAATCGTTGAGCCCTTATCCTTGTTAGTTTTGCACTAATTTATACACTTGTTTCACAGGTATTAAACACCATTCACTTTGACAACTTAGTGATAACTACACATGTGCCGTATGCTAATACACTTGTTGAATACACAGTATATTCTTTTATAAAGCTAAGTGCGTCTAACACCAGATTAATAACTGCTTATTGATCGACCGTCCCGCACCATGACGTTTCACACATTTAAATCGCTATGTATTTCGACAATCAACGATTGATGCTGTGTTAAGTAAAACTTGGATATGTTACTCGATTTTAACTTATCTTCTCTAATTTCTCTGCACGTTATTCTTGTAAACGATTATTAAATGTTTATAATATGTAGCTTTCACAATACTTAATATCGCGTTACCGTGACTGACTTACGTGGCGATTGAAATATACTTAATCAAATTACTGAGAAATTATTATTGCAACTAATACGAGTCTAATATCTGTAATCTCTCCGTTGACTGCCCTAACTTCTTACACTCCGTATTTTTATATTTCGCTAAAACTACCCTCACTCAATATCGACAAACTACACGCCTATTGTTCTGACTTACCGCTAAATTCAAAACTACCCAATCTGTTTAACGGAACGGCCCGCGCAAAAAATGACGCTATCCGCTATTCGTCCACAAAATGCGCGTGAACACGTGGTATGAAACTTCGCGTAACCTTCCATTTCACACATACGCTCTCTTTCTAAAATATAGCTCCCTTTTGTTAGGCGCACTTAACTTTTACAACCTTAGTAAATGTTTCTTACACCCAAGCAAACAATACAGTTTTATGACGGTCCGACCCGTCCGTGACAAAATATAAATTCTTAGCCGACTTACTGGCGTCAACGCAAGGTCGTCTTTTGAATAGCTATCGCTCTTTACTACATATTTTAATGTTTTCTTACTTCTAAAGAAAACCACCGCTTTCTATAAATTTACATTTCTCCCTGGGTACCATATGACTTTGTCCCCGTAAAATTGTTAAGAATACAATTTTCCGTGATAGATATTTATTAGATTTATTACCTTTAATTTTCAAGGTAGACAATTTTGAAGTCAGCGCTTTTCCATAAGTTTTTTTCAACCCGTATACTTCACGTTGGTTTGCTCGAAAACTTTGAGACGCAAAGACCTTATAAAATTTTATGGAAAAATCCTGACTTTCACATTTCTGCTGAGGAAAATGGGTGTCGTCTAACCCCCTCTCACCAGAAGCTAAACTCATCCTCGCCAGGAGCAGCTTCTAGTTACGCTACCGCTTATCACATACATTCGCTGACGTTGAAAATTCTTTTTGCATATCAGATTATTTGAATTTCATTTCTGAATTTTTAAGAAAGTTAGTTCAGAGTAAATTATTCGCGTTTCGCACCAGTTTCGGATCCGAAGTCTCAAGTTCGTTTAAATCATCATCGCCCTTGAGGCCAAATGAAACGCCACTTTTATGAGAATGAAGTCTAAAATATTCAGTTGGTGTTACATAGGTAACACATACATAGGTTATGTGTGTTACATAGGTAATGTTGGATTCATTTTTTTGTATTGATAGTCAGCTCTGAAAAATAAAAATTGTTAACCAATAGGCAACGGAAAAAAGCCTACTCGTAAGAGACTAAACAAAAATCTTCGTTATCTACACTGCACTTAAAGAACAGCTAACGCTGATAACGGTTAAGTGATTTTTATTAAGCAATTTATGTCATTCGCTTTATCAGCATGATTAGCTGAAGTGTTGTACGCTGCTTTCTTACACACTAAATATTGTCGTGAGTAATGAGTTAAAATCTGAACACTAATGATAACAGTACATGTGAGCTGTGTTAAACTGAAGACATAAACAAATGGCGGAAGGTAAAGCTTTTTCCTGTACTTTATATTGTCGTATCCTTAAGTTTAACACGTACTACGTAGGCCTACATATATACTGTAGCCTATATATGCTCGGCTCTTACCTACGAATTCAATTATTTGCCTTTAATAGAAAGGCCACTTTTTACAAGAAAAAGTGTGACAATGCTGTAAAAAAGGTGTGAATATTGTATGTGGAATATACATATAATAACTTTCCGTAATATCCAAACAGGTTAATTACTATTAAGGTTAATTCTGTTTTATGTTTTTTACTAATAACAACATGTTGGTATAATTCGTTCCTTTGTATGGTAAGTTCTAAAATTTTAGGGATTCTGTTATTCATGAAAACTAATTGTTTAAATGTTTGCTTCACGTCTCTTATACGTTCATACAACATATATTGCATGATATCGTCATGTGCAAGCGTTATGAGTAATCGGATTCAGCTTTACAACAAATTTTATTGACTGTTACAAGTCACAGTCGCACATCTCATGAAGGACTGGCTCCGAATGGTTCCGTTGTTGTCCTTTGTAAAATGTTTAGTCCATATTGCTATGCCGGAGTTGGGCAACTGGCATAGGAACCTGTAACGTTGTACACATAAGCGGCTGGGCGTCTCATCGTAACGTGGAATGTCTTCGCTGTTTCTGGATCTGACGACAGCCTTAATTTCCGTGATTATTCTACTTCAGAGAAACCGGCCCGCCGCAGTCAGTGTGCAGATTGTGGATCGAAGCGATAAGAAGTGTTATTAGTAATTGTGAATTACTGCGTCCGGACGCCTGTAATTGCTAACTTGTATAACTTACTGCGACAGTGCTAATTTTAGTAGGTCTACGTGTTGGAAAATTGTAAACTTGAAGAATTGTTGTATACGAGTGATTTTCTTAATTGAAATTGTTATTAAAGTTATGAGTAACGAACATTCTGGTGTTCAATCGTTTTATTCCACTGTTTGAAGACGACGGTTTGTGCGATCGTCATAAGAATATTATCTTAGAGGACAGTGCTGTAGTTAACTCCTTCGAATCAATTAGATTCATCGTAAAACTTTTTTTAGTCACCAAGCCTTACCTACAAAAACCGACATTTCACAGACGTTATCCTGATTTGTAACATATTTACGCGTACACAATTATTCAGTATTCGTTTTAAACGACAACAGTTATAAATAACAAAACATACATCTACCCTTCAACAAGAATGTCTGATTACTCTAGACAACAACCGACTTTCTGTCCTTTTGAACAAATCAGGTGATGTTTATTAGTCTTTTAGTTTTTGAATTTGAATATGTAATCAGAATAACTCTAGCACATATAGCACATTAAACTGATTTTGTTGTTGTATCTCTTTTTCATGACGGCGACGTCTTGGTAAAACATGACATGAAATGTAAACAACACAAGCTACTGCTGACAACCTCAAGATAGCGGGAGGGGTTTCTGTTGTCTCCAGGGGGTTCTCACAGATAGCAGCACTATTCGGAACAATTAATAACAGTTTATTTGAAATTAATTAAACTAATTTTATTTGTTGTTTTTTATGAAATAACAATAATATATAAGAAAAAAAACATTGAAATCTCAAACTCAAAAACCTTAGTGCCACTTTAAAAGACAGGTGATAAAAAAACTAAGTTCAAATTTGGAAGTTCCATGCAAAAATACACATAATAAACCTATTAGCATCGAAAGGACAGAACCTGTGTTGCAAAATATTATCTTATGGCTAGCAAGTGACAAGCATTTAAGAATTGAAAATATCAAAAGTCCGTTTATAGATTGATAAGTAATTTTTAGATATATTCTACAAGGAAGTCAGGCTGCGGGTGCTAGCAGCACAAACGAGCGGCAGGCCGGTGAAGACTGAACTTTCTAATCGCTACCACATACTGACTACGCCTGCTATGTGGTTACACCTGGATTTATCCACGGTTGCTTAGAGCCGTTAGCAATCAGTACATCACCTCGCGGAAGCCCGGGCCCGGCCAACAGCGCAGCTCCTTGTAGTTTTTAGCCGATGGTTGCAACACTACTTGATCCCATGTTTGACGTGACGCCTCGTGCCTTTCCCTGGACGTCATTCATAAACCGTGCCAGCGTGGGCGTCGGCCGCTTTCGGTAAGATACCGAGGCACAATCTGGCGGCTTTACACAACCTCGCGGAATGCTGAGCCGAAGCAACAGAGTAGCATAAGAAACAGGGATGCTGCCACGCTGTCGATTCCAGCAATGTATCACGGCGGTCGCTACGTCACCTATACATTAAGATTTGGTAAAATAAAATGCTGTTGCCTATGTGTTTTGGAATAGTTGCCTAAGAAAATCTGGGAACCAACGTTGTTATTTTCCAATGCAACTAAAAATAATTGCAATTACTAATATATAAACAATATATAAATATTTGTAATTTTTTGTTAAACATATAAAAAAGGATTTTGGTAAATAAATAGAAACGTTCTCAAAGGCTTTGCTCTTCACTACTCTGTGGTACGTAAACCTAACACATTTTTATTTTATATTTCACCTTTCAAAATCTTCTGTTCGTACTTTCTGAATAACGTGCCTAGTCGTTTTCCGTCGCTTGTTTGTTTGTCTAAAACACTCTTACTTCCTTATCACATTCCTTGGTCTTTTAGAAACCTGAAAGTTTCTTCAACTATTTTGTTCATACCTAGCAACAAGTTTTAACCAAGAGGACTTGAGAAATAAATTTTAACTAACAAATTGCACTTTTCATGCATTCCGCTATGACTCACTTATATTGATGTTTTATCTTTCAATTTTATTAGTGAATAGTTCGAAAATTCTGAACTTACAGAGTAATAAGAAGAGACATTAATTCTCTCACTAACGTATGATTGTACTAGTTCCACTATCATGTCCTTAGGTTAATGCAAGTTTGTATAAGAGGATAAAGAGCTTTATTATATTGCCATTCTTTAATTCTTCTTGCCAATAGCCGTGGATCTTTTTAATTAATTTTTATTATTTGTATCTTTTATGTTCAGCGTTATTAACTCCGAATCGTTTGGACAGAGTATTGTATTCCAAGTATTTTACAATATACCCATATCATGAATCTGTTGTATGGACAGAACACACATTTCGTATGAGTAAATAAACCAAGTACTTCGACCTCTTCTACTGAAGTTTACACATTTTATACTGCTACTTATCAATTCCTAATTTATGTTACATAACCCCTTCAACCAGAAAAAGCGTTGATCGTTTAGCTGGCCCTCTTACTGTACAAAACTGCGTTAACGGCATATGGGTTTCATATAGCATTCATGAATTCTTATTCAGGAAACTACAAACCCTTTCAAATTACAACAGATTTTGAGAAAAAATTTAAATCTGCGTTTACTGAAATGTAAACAATTAAATTCATTAACACGAACCCCTAAATGTATTAAGTTATTAAATTGGCATGGTTTCAACAACGCTTTAACATTCTCCTGTTTATGCACTTTTCAGATGAATGGTGTCTCAGTATGCCGACATCTAAATTTCTAACAAATGTTCTAATCTTCTGTGAGATAACTGTTGTAGAAATAAGCGGACATTCAAATTCCTCCTAATAGTGTTCCTCTGGAAAAATCAATGGAATGGTCCTTAAAAATAAATAAATAACAGAAACCGGTTTCGCGCTTCTATCGGATAGGAAACATTACTATTGAAGTAACTATGAAGACGTATCCCTGTGTAAGTTTAAACGGCCGCAACGACACGTTTTATTGTTAGACATGACTAAACGAGTCCACGCAGTTACTCAACGTGTCGTGTGTGTTAATGACTAGACTCGTAACACGTGTTATAGTTCACACATTCGTTAACGATGCAAATCCAGCCACAATTAAACAAGCCTTTATCGTACACCGATGCGGTATCGATATGTTGTTATAATTACCCGTAATACCAGTGTGGCGGTCACAAAATGAATCAGAAAATCGGCCTCAACATGCAAACCGGGGTTGGAACACTTGCACGAATCGACACTTGCCCGGAATCTTCGTGCGTTATCAACGAAATTATAAAACCCGCGCGCCCGAGGCCGCGCACACAGGTATAAACAAGTACTTTATCTACTTAATTCTTATAGTCCTATTTTATTAATGCATAGGCAAAGTTCGAATCTTACTGGCCCGAATTCTGATTTTTCGACGAATGCGTACATAATGCAAAATTCTATTCTAGGTTTGCGTGTTTCTTCATCTTCGACATTCTAATACGAAGGCGCGTAGAATCAGTTTAAATTATAATAGTTTTAAATTTTATTAAGGTGGAGACTATAAGGACAGTTAGTGGAGGAAGTTGTTACTAGAATTTATTTTAATTGGATACGTTTTCGAATGAAACAATTTACTGTTTGATTCCTGCCCTCGGAAATGTTGGTTCGGTACCGCCTACCAGAACAGTTCCACGTTTTTCTTGGCATATAATCTTTACCTAGCCATTGACTAAATAAGCGTAGGCGTGCTTTCTTGAATAAACAACCAGTCTTTAGCGATCACATCCCGCGGAATATGAGCTAAAGCAGAACACATTCGGATGTGGAGACGAACGCCTTTGTTTCTAGCATTTAGGAACTAGACCGAGTTCCTGTACTTTTCTCCATAAACATCGATCAAAATTTTAACATTCAAAACTTGTAGCTGCAGAAGGTTGGCATTAATTGATTACCTCGAAGTTTATTACAGCTATCTTAGGATCCCAGACTTGTACTTTATTTATAACGCCGCTGAAGAAAATTGTAGTAAGCCTTTTGTTTGGCAGCAGTTTGACGGCTGGCTGGAATAGTTTTGTTTTCATCCCTCGAACTTTCAACATCGGCGTGCACGGCTAATTTCCCAACTACGCTCAATTTTGTAAATGTTCCGTGGTAAAGAACCACGAACCACTGGCAAACATCAATATTCAGTCTAATGCCTGATTCCCACTATGCAATAGGAATTTGTCTCCGTCATGTAGGTTTACGCTTCCCGAGTCGACCGGATATATTGTAAATCCCACACTCTTCATCGAACGCGATTGTTTTGTACTTCCCCATTGTCACCGAACCTCAGACGGCCACGAGTCCAGATACTGACTCGATCGTCTCTGTTATCTGATGATCTTTTCGAAACAGATTCATAGATTATAGATTCATAGACATAGACATAGATTGATGTGGTAACTGCTTATACAACTCACATAGAATATAACTTAATCTCATATCTTCTGGCTTAATACTCATGTCTTCTGGTCGACTTTCCACAAAAGGTAGAACCTTTCATTTTGAGCGAAGTGTTAAGTGAACTGGATTGAGCATGTATAATGTACTGCTGACAAGTAACCATATATTTTATAATAGTAACTGCTCTCCAATATTGATATCCACAATCGCATACGTTATTAAAATTAATTATTTTTTTGCAACGCGTTTTTGGATATATTAATATTATTGCTTTTACTACAGTTCAGCGTTTTAGTTTATCTTTATGCAACAAAACCATTTTAAACAACAAGAATATTTTTTTAATTCTTTTTCAACTATTTTAATAGACATTAGTTAGAACGGTTATGGAATTATGCCTAGTTTACTGGAGAATCACCATACCTTAAATTTTTTATTTTTTTATATAGATGGGAAGACCTTCAAAAGGCACCAGGCAGGTAGCGTGGGATTTCTATCCACTAAAATTAACATCTTTGTCGACGATCCCCCAAGTCGGGAACACTCACATTACTGCGGCCTGGGGTGCGCCAGTACTGAGCCGCTTCCTTTATACTGTCACGGGTCGGACAAATACTCTTCGCAGAATGCACTCTACCGAGGCCGACGAAAAAGACAGGCCGTGGTGCGTAAGACGACTCTTGCGGTCACGTGACTCGACTAGTCTTACGGTTCCAGTATCGCCGTATTCATTCATGTAATTTACTCACTTCTTATTACCAAATTTTATCACAGACTTTAAGGCGTGTAAATTATGCGGGAATTTTTACGAACATTAAGTAATAATAACAAATAACAAATTTCAGTTTAAAACTACGATTTCAGTTTTAAATACGATATTAAAGATAGGCCTAAACATACAGTAATTCTAATTTTCGTGATAAATTACACAAATTTATAGAGATTTTGCCACTGGGCTTCTTCATTATGCTAATATTATCTTATAACATTAGCTTATAGAATGCATTGTATTCTGATTGCTGATTAAATAAATAAAAAATTACACATTGTCTTGGTACATTCCATAAGGAAGTCATATTGATCAGAAAAAATAAAACACTTGTTTATAAAAGAAGTATATATCATTTAGTTCATAAGTTTTTTAATCTTTCTTTCTTTTTCTAGTTTTTCTTTGGAAGAAGACTGACTATCATTTTGTTTTTTAACAAAATTATTTAACATAATTTTACATGCTGTCAAATTTATATCCTCTAATTTTTTGTATAAATTATTATTACAGCAACAGACTTCATCAAAATCTTGTGAGAATACATCTTGTAAATATTTATTAAGCACAATACAACTAAGTTTATGCAGTACTGAAAGCTGATTCTTAACACTTAAAAATAAATTATAACATTTCTCACATAAGTTTACAGTACATGCCATGAAACTGAAACTGATACTAATGCATATTCAGAGTGTAACATTAATTTACCTCTATCCATTTCTAATGTTAAGTCTGTGGGAATATCTACTTCTATTTCTTTATTTGATTGTAACCAATCACTACACAGTCGACAGACATTATTTCTCACTTGTTTTCTAACAGCATACCCAGCTATATAAACTAAAATGGTAAGCTTATCTTTAGGGACACAGTCCAAAGAAAAGTCATAATATGTAATTTCGTAAATTGAATCTATGTTTACTACAGTTTCACAAGAATCATTTTTACATGGAAGCAATGTCTTTAAAGATATCTCTTTATTTTCACATAACAAGAGAATAGTGTCTTTAAACCTGATTTTTCTCTCACTCTTTAGAACTTGCATGAAACTAACATAGTAATTGGCTCCACTTAATTGTCTATAATATCCAAATCTACCTTCTAATACATCATTTTGCTTAACAACAAATAATTAGTTTTATATTTTTCAAATATGTAGGGTATGAGTGTAAAAAAGTAGACTATCAGTTGTGTGAATAAGAGTCTGAAAGGTTTGTGCTGATAGTGATTGAGAAATAGGTACAGTCTGCTTCCAGTTTTTGAGCGACAGAGACATTTTTCTTAGAAAATCTATTTGTAATGTGCTGTTAGAGCGAAAAGGGTCTCTATATTCATCATTAAACCTTTTGCCTTCCCAAGCAATTTTTACATTAACAATTTTCCACCATCTAATAATAATGCTTAAAAACAAGCATGTTCCTTGAACATCTGGAAGTAGATCCACTTTGTCTTTTGAAATACATTGAAGAGCAGCTACATTTGTTTCACTAAAACTTTTTAACGCTAGAAGTAGTAGAAGGGTATAGTACTTTATATGATAATAAGTGAGCAAATTGTACAAGAGAATTTGTTTCCAACTCATAAAATTTCAAGGTGCTTAAACTGTGCTACATGTAAATTATCATTATTGCTAAATTCAAAATCAGGAAATACAAGTTTACAGTTATCTGTTCTTCTACTGATCCAGTTGTTACGAACACATTTAAGTATATGGACCACATCAAAGATAAAAAAAGTAATCTCTTTGGATCTAGAGGATGAGGAAGGTATGGTTGTAAAATACCATTTTCAGAAAAAAGTTCAAAAGCTTTTCTGTTCACAACGTTGTTGTCAGATACAAAAGCTATAACTATAAAACCAATATTTTCTATTTGCTGTAATACATTTAACATTAGAATTTGTACTTGTTGGGCAGTTAAATTGTTAACAGGTATTAAGCTCACTACATCTTTGTATTTAGAAAATATGCTGGAAATCATAAAAACTTGCACTGTCTTTGCTATCTTTGTCGAATCTGTTTTACTACAACCTACAATAAGTAGCTCCTTTAAAATGTAACTCAGGATTTAAATAAATTTCATCTAAGTGTATGTTGACAATGTGTTCATGATCTTTTAGTAAAGGTAGTTTAGTTTTTAAATACTTAATACTTCCGTCAAGATCAGATCCAAGTAATGAAAATTTATCTATTAATTTTTTAATATTTCTAGGATGTGGAAAACATACAAATTTACTATTATAAAGAGATTACTATTATGAAGCTGAAGATTGCACATATAATGTAGAAGCTAACATTAATCTATGTCCAGCGTATCGTCTATTATTAGTTGGCTGTTTATATAACTCTAACTGTTCAATAATGAATGACAGCTGAAAATTTTCATCACTGTTTTCACTCACCTCTGATAAGAGTTCTATTGCTTTATCCAACTTGTTCTCATCTACACTCTGAGCACTATCAGCAACTCCACGAATAAAAACAAGAACATCGTCTAACACATTAACAGATTTTAAAACTGCAAGTCTTTTTGGGATTTTTTTAACTGAAAACTTTACATTATTTATATAAATTTCATAACTCAGATTTTTATGAATCACTAGGGAACACAGGATAAAAGGCACACTCTGCTTTATACT
This sequence comes from Magicicada septendecula, assembly GCA_034769895.1. NCBI lineage: Eukaryota > Metazoa > Arthropoda > Insecta > Hemiptera > Cicadidae > Magicicada > Magicicada septendecula. Next base: position 218,514,265 of record CM068370.1, read on the forward strand.
TATAATACTAAGATAAACGTTTTCATTTTCATGAATTAAAATCCATTATGAGATTTTAGTCGAATTATAATAATAGGATAAAATATCTTCCAGACTACTAAGTTTTCTTTCGTCTACATATGTTTTTTGTGTCTGTAGGCTATCTTCAATTGCCTTTTCAATGTTTTCTTGCTCAACTTGGTGAAGCCTTTTCACTGGTTTCGAGTAACTTGGAGTCTTACTTAAATATTGGGTACATTGTTAAAAATTGTAGGAATTGCACCGGCTTTTAGTTTAGGTCTTTCTCTTTGAAATTCTTTTAACTTTCCAGCAACTACACACTTGTTTGTTTTAATAACGTCACTGTCACGAAAATGCTTTATACACACAACAGGATTTTTCAATATACTTAAGTCTGTAGGTATTTTATTTATCCATTTTTGTCGCAAACTTTTTTCTGAAGGAAGAGAAAAAGTGCTAACCTTTTCTTCCTGGGTATCATAGTTGGACTTGCAACCATAAACACTACAATGTCTTGGCATTTTTGTGTAATACGGTATACTTATAACACTGTAAATTACGTAAACAGTGTACTTTTAATCGTTATTATGATACACCAAAATTTAGGTAGAAACTTTTAACCTAAAGCACGTGCTTGTTTAACTTGACCCGTACAAAGTTTTGGTACTTTTTAATATTTGTAATAACACTGTAAATCACTTGAATAGTATATAAATAAACCGTCAACAGAAAACTTTTAAATAACTATAACATCCTGATACACTAATATTTTCAAAGAAACGTTTAACGTAACCACACACACTTAATGATTATAATGCCGATCTGAGAATACTAAAGCCACGTGACCTTTTCGCGCCGGGGCCTGTCTTTCTCGTCGGCCTCGGCACTCTACGTACGCTGTGATTGCTTCCTAGTTGCCTTCACTCCGAACCATCGATCCAACAATGCTATCAGGATTGATAATTCCGATCCTTGAGATAACGGTCCAACGGTCATCCTTGAAACGTAAAAACTCGAAAAAAGTGTGAAAAACGCTGTCTCTCTGCGATGTGCAATACCTGAAGTGAGAGGCTGTTACCCTTCCTATCCGGTGGAGATACTCACGGAAGTATTCATAGCCTGTCAGGAATTGCGTGAAGAAGACGTTTACCTCCCCATGGATGTGAACCTCCACGGCCTTAAGTTCTTGATGAGTCTTGCCATCGAGGAACCTCTGGTGTCGTCATGTCATCTCTGCTGCCATGAGTCCATAATATGAGCACTGGCCTGACAGCTACCTCAGTCTGCGTGTAGATATGTTTGCGCTCCTGTGCTAAGAGGTCTATCGGGTTGACCCTGGCCACCACCAGAACTGGTACGGCTCCGACACGATTCTATAAGAGCACGCGATTATTGTAATTTTATTGTTGTTATTATTATTGTTGTTGTTGTTGTTGTTATTATTTTATTTTATTATAACTTATAACTTTTATTTTGTAGTACTAGTTATAATTACTTATATAGTTGTATTCTCGAGAGAAAGGTACCAAAACCGACATACCATTTTGTTTCTGGGCTATCGTTAAGTTCTGAAATGAAAAAATACAAGTGATAATGCTTGAATTGGTTAGCGTTAGGATAATGTTAGGAAATGTCATACGTAGCAATTGTCTGAGCCCCTAGTAATTACGTCTTATGTTGTTTAAAACTTAAATTGTTATAAACATAAATGAAATTGCCGTAGTTGGAAAGTAGGTTCCAAAATCGACTTACCGCTTTTGATTTAGGAAAAAAATGCAAAACAACAAGAGCCGGAGTATCACAAGTATTTCATTAATTTCATGTACTGAAATGTGTTTCAACAGAAGATTGTATGCACAATTTTTTTTTTATTTTTACTTTTATGAACGTTAATTTAACATTATTCAAAAATTAATGTCTACAAAAACACAGGAATGCAGATCCTTATTTGCAATTGCACAAAAGTTGTGAGCCTAAAGACTACATATTGCTTTGAGCCTGCACTGCATTGATATCAAATCGTTCTCTGTCGTCTTAAAAAAATTACAATAAAAAACATTTGCAATAAAAAAAAAACACTTGGCAACAGCATCATCAGATTTAGACTTCGTTTGAAGTTCGTCAGTATCATCGAATGAACTGTCCGAGGCTCAGCATTGGAGTGTTGGGATTAACAGAGACATTTTCAACATCCATTACTTTTCTTATGCTTTCTTAGTTCCATGGCTACCGTAGACTACACTAATAGAAGCACTTGCAACATAAAACATATTTTTATTATTTTTAATTCGGCTTTATAGAGTACGAGTCTATAGATGGCTAAACAAGACGGTGAGGCTTGTCACCTCAAAGGTGTCTGGCCCGGATGTCTCATTTTCTGTATGAGTTCAGTTCCGTAGCCTTTTAAGTTCCCACTTCATCTCAAGGCAGCGGTTTTCTCCTTAATCCAAGAGGTTACCTCTTCTATCGTCTGCGCCAAACGTCTCGATATCAGCCGCAGATGCTGTTGAGGCCTTCCTCGTAACACTGGCAAGGCGCTCTAAAAGAATTCTACCATCTAGATTTTAAAGAGGTGTTACACCTCCCTCTCCACGCTTTCAAGATGAGACCCTCTCCCTCCTTCCCGTACACTGATAGTGACAGTAAATATCGTTACTGTTGTCATTTGTTTACTGTGGACATTAACGTTTATTTCGATAATTGTCCTCTTAACACAAATAAGAATAAGAACATTAAAATAAGCAAAAACCAACTGTTTGCCAAGAATTAATACTTTTGTGTCTCTTAATAATTAGGATACATTAAGAAAAGAGATTGAATGGCAAAGAACGTAAAAATACGCGTAATAAGGGACAGATAGACATGTAGATCTACTGAAGCTTTAAACGGAGAAACGATAAGACGGTTTAGCTTCATGGGATAACCAAACCCACTGACTTATCTACAATCATTCTACGCTTTCCACCGCAGTTGCATAACGACGTGACACATAATTTTGATTCGTGTAACTCTATCTACCAATCGTCTGCTATAATTTGTAATTCGCCGAAAGTGTTTTACCACGTCACTGAAGTTGATCCATGTACTGATGTGCAGAGCATACTGAAGTTTATGATTTCCTTTATGTTTTCCTGAATATGGGTGATTAATTGATTTCACTTTGTTGAGTTTTAAAAAGGATAATGACTCAGCTATTATTCAAATGCTTAATTGTGAACAGCGTCAGATTCCGTAATGTTTCGTTAGTATTAAGAAATTATTGTAAATATGAGTGTTATAGACATAACAGACTACATTGTTCTAAATACAGACAGATTGTTACATATTGGTACATATTCAGAAAATATTCTGAAGATTTTCATTCTATGTTAATGTAAAGCTTGTCTACGGACTGAAAATCTCTTAACAGTATGGTAGGAGAGGGGTCACATCCACATTACTGTAGTTCACTAAAACTCACTCCTTGTATTAGCGTATATTTTCACTTTCAATTTACCTTATGCGTAAGTGCTTAGCCGAAGTGCTTTGAAATGGCTAAATATAGACCTAATGTAATGATACAATAGTAGATGCCTAAACTAAAACACGTCGGAATTAACGCAGTTATTGTAAATCACAATCACAACCATCTCGTTAATCAAAACAGCGTAATTATACTTTTTCGTAAGAAATTATTACTTTTGTTTCCTGCTACTTTTGGAAGATGTAATAAAAATAATGTACAGTGCACAAATATAATAATGAACACAATAAATCTCACCTTTTTGTACGGTATCATTTGTGCTTTGAATATTTTCTTTCATTCCTTTGGAACCAAACAGATGATAATCGTCTTCGTATTCTTGATTCCCGTACAATCAGAATTGTATTGTTCTGCCCCTGAGTAATTCGATATTCTTCTTCTACCTTCTTGGTATGATTATATTTTCTTTGCCAATCTTCTTACCCGATTTAGAAAATATTATTCTCACACAGCCGTATGACATCTTTCATGTTACGTTTTACATTTTAAATCTTACAACCATTGTTTCATGTTAAATTTTTAGAAGACGAGTTTATAGTGCCTCTTCTATTTGTACGCTGTGGTACAGTGCGTTATCTACTACCAACATGCTTTTATTGGACAGGTTAGGTATTAACTTATGTAGTAACTATTTCAAATGGTTTTTCAAATTCATCTTCGATGATACTCACCCGCATTTGAACTTGATTACCAAATCGTGAATCAGCCTGGAATAAAACCCATTTCACTTTCGGCATGAATCACTAGGCTAACTCATTGAACTTTTGAATATGGAAAGTTTATTTCCTTTGTACTTGTTTTTTCTTATGTGACCAACTTTAAGAATGAATGTGGCTGCTAAGAATGTAAGTTTCGTCAGTGTAGACAATTGGCCGGCTTTCTTCCCTGTATATTTAAATTTGTTTTCAAAATAAAATCTGCTGTACTTTTGGTGGTCTTCAACCAAAAGCGATCTATTTGTTTGTCATCTTTCCATTTAGGCTTCTATTATACCCAACAGATTAAAAAATTGTATTTAATCTGTTTCAGCCTAAAACAGACCATTTTTTTGTTATTTTAACATTAGTTTTCTAAGAGTAGGACTGCACTCCTCAGTGATGTAAAAATTTTAAATTATATATCTAACAGCGGCCTTGTCAAAATCGTCTATACCGATTACTTATTTTGGCATTACTTTCTAACGAGGCAAAGGAAAACAAATGGGATGGGGTTTTTGGTTCTTTCGTTGCAGCCTTAATCCTCTTCAGTGTGAGCACCAATAATTTAGTGCTCACAGACCGTCGTAACAATATGTTGTTATGTCTACTGACTGTACTGCTTACGTAAGGGACGAAGTGAGGGGTTTGTCAGTATAATGACATCAGAGGTCTCCAGCCATTAGACAAGCTCTATAACAAAATAAACTGAAACTTTTTAACTACAAAATAAATGTAATTTGTCAACTATATTTTTTATACTCGGTAAATAAAATTTCGAACAGACTCGAATGATATTCATCGAATGATATCGAAAAGACACTGTATGTTTGAAGTCCTTATATACCATTCCTTCCCATTTCAACTTCGTTCTGTAAGTAACGTTTCTGCCCCTATCTTTCTTTCTTGTACTTTTGTTACAACGCAGATTTCACTGCCGTTATTATAACGATCTAGTATTTTGTAAAATTTTAGCATCATTTATTTTCTTGTTTTTTTAATCGTAATCACAAAACTCACAAGTGTGATTAAAATTTTCATTTTATTTCTACACCTAAACCACTTTGTAGTCCAGAAAAAGACCATTATTATATCGAACACAAAGTACAGTAAAATACACAGTATCTACGGACGTTTACTCTGAGCATGATGTACATTAATTCCAAAAGTGTCCAAGAAGCACGCACGTGTTAGACTAGAGCATGCTTTGAGTTAGACTAGAGCTGAGGTGCGTTTCATGGATATTCCATTTGGTGGTGCGTAAGTAGTGATAAGGCCACTAGGTGCTTCCGTGTACCATCTGTGGCCCATACTGTTTCAAGTGGAAGATACGGATCCATTAGTCTTCATGGTCAAACAGGCACCAATGTTAATTGTGTAGGTAATTTATGCTGTTGGCTAGAGACAGATAAAAATCGAAGAAAATGTGTTTCGGTAAAGAGGAGAAGAGTACTAGAAGCAAATGACAATCTACAATTTGGAAACTACAATGACAACAACGGAGCAAAAATAGAATAGCTCTGGAATTCATTTTCAGTCTACATTGTTGTTTTTGAGGTGTGAAACCACTACAAACGAAGCTGCGGGTGAACACTGAAAGTTCTTACTGATCGACACGTTATCAATATTACTCACCCGATGGTTGTCATCTTGCTAGAGGCGCGCCACTAAATGACACACACACATACAATCATTTCGGTGTAAACGCCCCGTTTAGGATAGATAGCAGGCAAACGGATTTACATAGTACACGCACTGACCTTACCGCACCTGGGTTCATCGCACCCACAACCTTGATAATTTTACCGTACACCACAAACATTGTGTCTCGTGTGTTTACGTTAGCAACACAAATCATTTTACTAACGTAAAATAAATTATATGAGTTTCCTTATAGTATACCACATGTTTACATTATTCCGATCACATGTTTCAAACGACACAAGTAAATAGAGACAAAGTACAACATTAAACGCATCGTACATCACCAATATAAACTACACTAGTCTGTTGACAGAACTTCTTCCTACAGTTTGATTCTTTTTCTATTCCCTTCCAGACTAATTTATTCCTTTTCTCGTTATTTTCCCTTTTGTTCGTGTTTATTCTGGCTTTTTTATTTTCACTTTAACCTTCTTGTCTATTTTATTTTTGGTTTTGTTTTTGCCTTCTATTCTAAATATGTATTTTTCTTGTTGTTCTCTTCAACTTAGAGTCCAGTCCTTAATTCACTTACGAAGCAAACATTTTCCCTTAAATTTGTTAAATTTGTTAAATTTGTTGTTTGTAGCTTGTCTCTTACAGATTTAACGACGTCGTCGATTTCCTATCGATTGTTACGTTCAACGCCAATTACCAACACAGAACAAAATTACCAATTGTTGATAGACTCACAAATATGATTTATTGAGCTAATTTCTGTACATTTTTATTAGATTTGTATAAGTCAATAATAGGAAACATTATTAGACATTTTACGTCATAATACCGTTGTAATTTGGATAATGAATCTGGTCCCTTTCTCAGTATATTTAAAGAGAAATTTCCTCTACAAGATGTGAAACATAGAAATTTTCTGTGCATATGTGCCAAACGTTTTTTGAATATACATTTATACAATCAGAAAAAAAGAAAAAATTGTGTAAAGCTACCATAATTGTGTGAAAACTGTAAGTAAAATATAATAATAACGACCCGTGTCAGTGAAGTAGGGCTTAATGACGGCTGCAGAATATTAAATCCCAAAGTCGCCGCATACAAAGGAAACTTATTTATTGTATTCACTGTCTAAACATCTATAGATCAATGTAATGTACAGTAGCTGTTAAACAGGAACAAATATTTCATAGACTACAAAATAATCCATTAAAGAAAAACTCCAGATACGAGAAACAACATTATAACTAAAGCGTTGACGAAACTTATGCTGCCACTGCCAAAAACAGCCGGCATAAATACAGAAATGAAAATGACACTGATAACCTTCCAAAAGAAAGTGAAATAACTATACCCAAACAACTTGAGTTTTTATACCGTAATCCTAATGCTAGTAGTTGACAATACGAAATTACCTGCTCTGGATTCAACAACGAAATGGACTGTCAATCAGTTCAACAAATAAAGCTTCAAAAACTTATAAAAAAAGTACTGGAAAGCAAATAGAAATGTGAGGAAAGATTCCACCACCAAGATAACGTCACATCAATCCAACTACGCCTACTTATTGTTCAAAGCCTGGTCAGAAATCGCAAGAGCGAAAACTGGTCGGAATTGCCAGTTAGTGTAATTAAGCGAGGTGTTCAAATTAATTAGAGCCTATAAAATATAAAAATATTTGCCATTGTTTACAATTAGGTGGAGCTCAAAAAATTTTAAATAGTTTGAAATACTGAAATTTTGAAATTTGAAATATAATACCTCAAGGCCATGGTTTTTTAAATCACTGGGTACTTCTTGTCTTCACCTAATGGTCACAGGTTTAGATCATCGCAAAACTAACGCGAACAAAAGTCCAAAAGTACAAAGAGCAGTAGAATATATTACATTCACATAAGACTAACGGACAGAAAAGGCAAAAATGAATTAAGAAAATGAACTCGTTATGAGAAACGAGTTCAAAAACTAGAACAACCGCGGACACGAAACCTATAGGCCCAATATTTAAAACAACAAAAATCCAGCACGTCTGATGTGTAATTAGGATGCCGGTCAGAATGAAATTTACTAAAAATGATTTTCAAAATTACTTCTTGGTTAAAAAAAGAAAAGAATCTTAAGTTTACAAAATACACTTGATATTAATTAACAACAAAAATATTAACGTATACAATATGCTGTAGGGGCCTGTTATTTATTATAAAACAGTAGGACTAAATCATGTTCTTAACGGAAACGATACTGCAATTAAATAACAGTTATAAATAAGATTTAAACATTAAAATCGAGAATATAAATGGAAAAATGAAAATACACAATTGCTTTACTTTTTTCTAATCATTAATCAACACTTTCTTGTGAGCCTACTCTTAAGAATATATTTCTCAACTTAGGGTCTATAAAAGATAACAATATTTGCCATTGTTTACAAATAGTGTAATTAGATGGCGTTCGAAAAATGTTTAATAGTTTGAATACTGAAATTTTGAAATTTGAAATACAATACCTCAAAATGCTTGCATGTTAATTATCTTCTTACCGTTATCTGTCAAATTATAGTCGTAATCTATGTATCTATCTACTACAAAGCCGTATTGCTATCATTTTTTTTTAATTTTTTTTTTCTATTCTCTATCACTTGCCAAGGCCATCCGTGTAGATCCATAGTGCTTTGTTATCATCTACTCATCTCATTTGGGGTCTACTATTTTCCTTCAAAATATTATGTATTCATTGTAGCCTACCTGTCACTATGTTGTCTGATGTTGAGACCTGAGAAGTTACACTTGATGTTTATTAATAACAATAATATTAACGTACACAATGTGCTGTGAGGGGACCAGTTATTTATTATAAAACAGTAGGACTAAATCATTTTCTTAACGGAAACGATACTTCAATTAAATAGCAGTTATAAATAAAAATTAAACATTAAAATCGAGAAAATAAATGGAAAAATGAAAATAAACAATTGCAGCGCAATCAAGTTTCCTATTTTGAATTAAGCATTCCGTCTTCTTAAAGCATCAACAAACAACGTTTGCGCTTTGCCATTTTCGACAGAGGTAAATATTGAAACGCTAAAAACAAAAACAAAAAAATACTTTTGTTTAAAGCCAAATCGCAACCTTAAATATACTTGTCAAAAGTTTTCTGCCCAACCTAAACATTTTACGTCATAATTTGGATAATGAATCTGGTCCCTTTCTCAGCTTTTAAATCGCCGTTATCAACTGTTCTTTAAGGACCGATAAAACCCCGAACTTGGACAAAATTCTCTAGGGACGTTCCGCCTTACGTAAAAAAAGGACATGTCCGAGAAAATCGCGACGGATGGCAATCCTAATTAACACATTGGCTGCTGATGTCACTCGTCCATGACATTGGCTCGACTCGCTTGTAATGTGTTAATACAGAGTGAGAGAGTTTGAGTTTTTGTTACCGTGTAGTGAAACCATTGCATAATCTCTGTGTGTTCTTAGTTTTACAAGAAAAGAAAATACGCATGAGCCCACCTATGTGTCATAATATATAAACTGTTAGCAGTTAATGTTTTAAGACCATATTAACAGTAAAGAAAAAAGAACAAGTTGCTAGATTCAAATGTAACTTCCCAGGTCAGAACATCAGACAACATAGTAACAGGTACAATGAATACATAATATTTTTAAGAATTTTATTTTGAAAGAAAATATAGGCCCCAAATAAGATGAGTAGATGATAACAAAGTATCTACACGGATAGCCTTCGCAAGTGATAGAGAATAGAAAAGAAAAATAAATAAAAGTTATAACAATACGGCTTTACAGTAGATAGATAGATAGATAGATTACGACTATAATTTGACAGATAACGATAAGCAGATAATTCGACGTTCTAATTTTTTTCGTAGTTTTTGAATTGTTCTGAGATAGTCTAATTGGAAATTATGATGTTGTATAGTCATATGGACAATTTTATTATGGTTTTAAAAATATTACCTGTATTACTTGTTCCTTATCAAAACGAACATGCCGCATCACACGTACACACACATTTGTGTGCGTGAGCATGTGCTTATACCGCACGTGACTAGGATTTAGGTCGCCAATTAAAATGTCAACCAGAAACACAAGTGATGTGGCGACATCGGCCTCCTGGATCCATTGTATCCCCATTATTATTGCTAACAATTACGGCCTTGGTCGCAATTCCATGATGAACTCAGCATAATTGCTTGTCGATAACATTGCACTCATTATTGGCAACCTCACTTTTTTAAGGTCAAAAGTTTTTCTAATTGATCACAGTTAAATCAACCGTTCTTTCTGAAATTCGTTCAGCATTAAATCAAACTCACGTAGGTCCAGCATCGATTAGAGCGTATTATCATCATCGTAATCATTTACATAATAAATTCCTCTACCCTCAATTGTCCTCATTATTTAACAAGCGAACGAGTTCTTAGTTTTGACTCGACCGTTTGCCATTTGACTGTCTGTCTATGTATCTATTTGACTGGCTGTCTATTTGGGGTAAGATATGTCTCACAATAACTTTTGAATCCGTCAACCGATTTTTCGTAAAACTTGGCATGCGTGTCCATACTTTTACACTACAAAACTCTATTGTTTTTAAGATTGATCCCCCAAAAAAAATTGGGGCGTGAGAGGCAAAAATGTGAAGAGTCAAAATTGTAAAAAAATCACAAAATCCCTCGTAGGTGTCAAATTAAAGGAAATTTTAACTAACATCTGAATATAGGATTTAGTTTTGGAAATTTCAAATTTTTGGAACCCCAGGGCTCAAAAGTGGGATTAAAAATTAGAAAAAATTGTAAACATCCAGCAGGGTGTCATATTAAAAGGAATTGTAACCCAAATCCGATTGTTTCGAATTTTTAGTATTTATTGTATGAGTATGTGCTCTAAAATTGTTATAACTTATTATTAAAGAAGTAGTAGAGTAATCGGGATTTTCGTAAGTTTTCTCATAATTGAACACCTATCTAATATCGAAATTTATGTAATAATAAATGTACTTCGTTCAAAATAGTGAGCCAGTTCTGCAGCTCAGGGAGCATACTAGTTTAATATATTTTTCTCATTTGTATGTGTATATATATATATATATATATATATATATATATATATATTGTAACTAAACGTATTTTATGATATCTGGTCTGCTTCCTTTTCTTTTAAGCCCCACTGTTGGGCTAGCCAATTTGTAACTAAACGTTTATAATGATGTGTTGTGTTACAAAAAATATATAAATAAAATTATGTGTTGGTGTATTAATAAAAATTGTTCATTAAAAAACAATTTTCTTTTAATTAAAATTTTTTGTATTAATCAGTTAATTAAGAACAATTAATTAATTAAGTTGCGTGGTGTTCCGAAACGTTTATCACTTAATTTAAATGTTTTATAGGCTTTTGGGTATTTGTTAAAAACTCCAGCCACTTATAGGATTGTCTCCAATTGCAATCGATCCTTGTTTATTTTCGGTTTGGAGGTTATCTTCCTTCTGGTGGTGAAATTCTTGTAGTAATTTCTTATTAAATTAAAGTATTGTGTTAATTGCCTATATTTAGAAATGAAAAACTGTTTAAATATGAAAGGTATTAATAATTTTATTAACAATTAGGTATTTTGACTCTTGTCGATATGTAAATCGATTCTCAGGGTAAATTGAATTATTACAAATTTTTTATATAAAGGTTCTTTGAATAGCTATGTTAGGGAAAGTCAGAGAAATAGGGCAAAGATTGAAAAGTATAACATTACAAGGTAAATTATTAATTATAACAGTACATATATTTGATTTAAAGTATAGAAATAAGTAAATAGGTTGCGAACCGTCCAGCTGCAGTAGATGGCTGTGTTCAGTTGAGTTGTTGGAAATCAGTAATGGCCGCCGCTGAAGTTGTAAATCGTCACCTCGCAGTTTTGATGTTCAAACAAAGATGTTTTCCTTGTGAATTTACGTCCTGGTGGCTGCAAATCTTCCTTCTGGTGTTGGTGTAGTGTCTCTGGTCCAGTTTTGGTGTTGTATTCGGAAAATTGGTGTAGTTATAAGTCAATTTCACTTTTGTCGGTTATGTCATATGTTAGTCACTTTTTGGTTAAGTTTTATTACTGTTTTATCGGGTTTAATGTTATTTCCACTGGTGTTCTGTGCTGTATAATGTTAGTTCGGTGTTTGTAGATGTTTATTTCGCTGTGTATGACTTTAAAAATGTTTTTTACCGCAACTCGCGATTTTCACTTTCGGATCGTACCATTGTTCACCATTATGGTATTCGTAACTAGGTTAATACGGTTAAAATGCTCGTGTATAGTGTCCTGTACACTGTTCAATAATTAACTAACTTAACTTCCTTCATCTCCGACTAAAATCTTAGCCAAAGCAATATTATTCCTTCCATTGTTCGAATTTTATTTTGCATCCTGTGCATGTAATAAAGTTACATTATATAACTGATTATACTTTGGTTATTCTTCAAATTTATTAGCTAGTTGTTACTTAATTTTATCCTTCAGTTCATTCGGCGTATTTTGATACCAAATAATGCCGTTTTATTAAGTTTTTGATCTAAAATTGATAATTTTTCTTCATTTTGTATATTCTAAATTTTAAGGTCTAGCTTCCTGTTGTTTTCCAAATTCTGCCATTATCAAGTTATATTTATGATTATTAAATCTCATATTGTAATAAAAGGTTTATATTCCCTTAATTTCTTGCAATTAGATGAATTGGTTAAGTTTTAAAATATTATGTTGGAATATATGACTCCCCTCTCCAAATTTTTGAGTTTGTCATTTCCATTTTTATCAATAATTCTGGCTATAATTTTACAAAATCTTTCTTAGTTATATTTCTAATTACATGGCTTTGTTTCTGGCTTACCTTATCTAAATCCCTTCAGTTTAAATCTATTTAAGTACTTAGTTTCTCAGTTTTGATGATGTTTAGTTTTTATCATTTTGCCTAGATTCCTAACAGTTTTTACATACAATTTTTATAAATAATACATATTGAGTTATACCCTCTCTGACTTTTTGACATTGTAACATAAATTAAACATTTTCTTCTATTAAACAAAATAACAATTAGTATTTGTTTCATACTATTAACATATAACAAATAATTCCAAATAATAGTTGTCTTCAACAAATCAGATATTTTTTATACTCAAAGCTTAATAATAATACATAACAAATATTATTTATAAAGAATGTTTTCCATTCTAACATCTTACTCAATTATTAACAATAATACCTGTAATAAATATTTTACAATTAAAGAATGTTAGTGGCTCTGAACTATTTAAATTTTCTTATTCCTAATACATTTTTTAAATATCTTATGCTACATAAACAAAACCTTATTTACTATACTCTTATTCTCTATATTCCTTATACTAAGTTTAATTAGCAGTTTTTAACTGTTTTTAATTGGGTTTTGGGTAATTGTACCTTGTCACTTCACTTTTTATTCTGTGTCTGCTTTTGTTTTATTAATCATTTAAATGAATGTCATTTAAACAGATTGGCCATTCTTTGCTAACACATGTATTATATTACCTCTGTACAGAAATTAAGTCACTTAAAAGTTGTATTATTTCATTATTTACATAGTTTGTGAATGCCAATAATGAAACATAAGGTTCATTTTTTATAATACTATAACTTGCACTGGTTCTCTTTACATTCCTTGATTATATTTCTAAATGGTTATATAGTCTTACTAAAATCAAGAGATCTATTTGTAGGTTACAATGAAGATTTGTTCTTTGGTATTATATTATTATTTCACCTTGGTCCACTTTCAACTCTTACTCTATACACTTTTTTGGTCTTATATCTATTGTACATGTGGGTTTTTGCATTAATACTTTGTTATACTTTTTTATTATTATTATTTTTATTTATTTTGGGGTATGGGTGTTTTTTACAAGAGCATTCCTTCTTCTTGTGGATGCTGTCTTCTTCTTGTTTCTTCATCGATGTCTTCTTTTCTTCTGGTTTCTTATAATTGTATTTTCTTCATCTTCTTGTGGATGTCATCGGGTTTTTGGGTTCCTTCTTCACCTATTCTTCTTGTTTCTTCAAATGCATCACCTTTTATGATGGATCTTGCCTTGTTCTGGGTTTCTTCCTTATCTACTCCTTACCTTCGTTGTGGGTTTAGTTATGTTCTGGGTTTCTTCCTTATCTACTCCTTACCTTCTTGGGTTATATTTTTTCACCTTTAGCTATTAAAATTGGTTTTGATGATTCATCACTTGTAACATTATTTTATATGAACTTATATTTAAATCAATGATTGTACTGCACGGTTGTTCTGAATTAATTCTTTATTATATTGCTTTCTTCGGATTTAAACATGTTATTATATTATTTTAATGATCAATTCACCATTCATTTTAATGGGCTTATCTGTCATGCTACAATATATATATATATATATATATATATATTTCAATCACTTTCTGCTACAGTCCGTTTCTTGATGTATATCATACTTTAATATTTATCTAAATTTACCTCAAGATATACTTTTTTCCTATTAGGAACTGACAAAGAAAGAAATATAATATACCAAATTGGTTATGCAAATGAATACAATAAAAATACTATGATCAAAATAGAAAATAAAATCAAATACAAAATAAAAACTGAACAATTAAGAATTAATCAAACTGAACAACATATAAATAATAACAACAACAAAAAATGGGCCACATTCACATATATAAATAATAAAATGACAAAACTAACAAAACTATTTAAAAACACAGATATAAAAATAGCATACAAAACTAATAAAAATAAATTACAAAATCTAAATAGCTCACACAACAAAGATAGTACAACAACCAACGGTATATACAAAATTGAATGCCAAGATTGCAATAAATGTTATATAGGACAAACAAAAAAACAGCTGAAAAAACGTTATTTTGAACACCTAAATGCATACAAAAAACCAAATATATATAAATCCAATTTAGCCACACATGCAGTAAACACAGGACATGAATTCCCAGACATAACCAATGTAACACTAATAAAACATATACTACACAAAGGCACCATAACGAACATTTGGGAAAATTTACAGATTTACAAACATAAAACACAAAACAAACTAATACCAGAACAAATACAAATCAATACAAAACATGACACAATATTCAAAGCACTCAACATCGAAAATACACAAAATACAAAAACAGATACCACAACCACACACAATAATGCAACTTTAAAAGACCAAAGACCAACAAACTACCTTAATAACATCCAGAAGCCAACACACAAATACTTCACCAGAAACAAGATGGCGAAGACTGAAGATGAGAGTACAGGAACTCTCGAAACATGTTCCTAATAGGAAAAAAGTATATCTTGAGGTAAATTTAGTTATAAATATTAAAGTAGTATATATATATATATATATATATATTGCAACGATACAGCCATATGCTGTATTATGCATTGATTTTAATAAATATAAAATTTGTAAATTATTATAAGTCTGGGGTAAATGGACAGGTCTGGGATTGTAAAAATGTTTCATTGTTATACTAGGGGAGAAATTAACCTGTTCCAACAGGCAAAGAACACCTGCTCGATTGTATGTGTGTTACGCGTGTATCTTGTGTGTGTTAGTGATGCATGTACAGACAGGAATCTCAGCTACCCTCCCCAAAAAATTACTAAAATAATTATTTTAATTCACTCTGTGAAAACTAATTAGTGTATAAACAAACAAAAGGCACCAAAGTGTGTGTAAATTTTATAGCTATCCACAGTAAGAAAATGACGTTAATAGGACACACTACGCGAAGTCAGTGCGAAATAAATGTGCCAAAAATACGCAAATTACACCAAGACGTTCAAATTAATACAGTGAGTGCTTAATTAAATTAGCTATGATTTGTGCTATCTCAATTCCGTACAAAACATTGCCATTTGCAAAAAATTGCAAATATTGCAAATATATGAAAAGGTTCGGGAGTGGGGGCTATCATGTGATCTGCAGGTCTCGACAGGACAATTTCGGAACCAACAGGTGCGGAATCTCGAGAGGGTATAAATTAAGGGTTCGACTGGAAGCCCTTCTCTTCTTTTCAAAACACAGTTGCAGTCGGACACGCTGTCCGTCGGCAGAACAGTTTATTTTGTTATAAGTCTCATCTATGAACGAATAAAGACGTTCAGTAATTATGTTTACAATATTACGGGAAACGTAGAGTACAGGGACCGTTTAAGTCAGCAAGAGTATCAACAGAGAAGCTACAAGAACGACACGAGATGCTAGACGTTAGGAGATGCTTTTGAAACGCCTAACAGCCGTACGAGATCCACCTCGCAGCAGATAGTAATTCTCTGGGACGGACCACTCACTACTGGGGAACGACGCTGGACTCTGGACATATCCAGGACCACGCCAAGCCAGGAGTAACGGAAACCCAATTCTGGACAACGCTGGACCCCGTCAATGTCGTAAGGTCATCAAAACTCGAGGTGACATGCATAATGCATTTTTAAATGATTCTTTTAAAAGAGCTCATAAAGACTGTATAAAGAGACAATGAATTAAAACAAAAAAGATTTATAATTAGAAATAATGTAATAGAGTCTTAGGTAAATATTTTAGTCGTATGAATGAGCGATCGCATATAGGGAAATATAGAAAAAAAAGAGAGTTTAATTTTGAGATAGTATATTTTTTTTATCGACGTAAAATAATTGAAATGATTTGATATTTGCATTTTGTAGAAGAGAATAATTTAAAATTTTTAATATGAAACAAATGCCAGTCTAAGAGTAAATAATATAATTAAAAAAAAAATCATTGGTATAGACTGAGCAAGCTGAGGTCAGATCTGAGTAAATGAATTCAATTAAAATTACATTTAAATTTTATTTTGTTTTAGTAAATCACATTGAATAAATGTCTAGATTAAGCTTATTAACATGTCTAGATGTAAGAGTGTTTTAAATGTGTGTAACACCGTATAGCTTAAGAGATAAACACTTAATAATGAGTGATATCTTGATCGAAGATTATTAACAATGTTTATTATTTATAATGCTTGTTAAAACCATAAACATAATTTTAACTACTCATAAATCTACTACTCTTATTATAGTTACACCTGGTATCACTATACAACCTGCATACATAAAAGGTATCGTTATGTAACACATAAAGTTGTAACGTAATATAATTGTTGCACCCCACGAACAAAGGGGCTCCACAAAATAAATTATATATGATATGTATCGTTGTAATATATATATATATATATATATATATATATTGTAGCATGACAGATTATCCACATTGTTCTAATTTAAAAAATAATCATATATAAAATAAAAATAAAATGACATCAATGAAAACTACTATAAAAATTAGTCAAGGACCACAGTGTAGTGAAATAATAGTTCAAAGAGATAAAATAAATTAAAACCAACCATGCAATATATAAGAAATTATAGAAAAATAATGATATACCAATGTATAAAGTAATTACACCCAGGTAGTATAGAAGCAGGTCAGGAAATGCCCAGTATAGACAAACATCCATAATAAAAAGAATGACTATTGGAAAACCAACCATGTGTAATAAAATTAAAAACCCCCAAAAAATATGAACATAAATAAGAAAAGTACAATGCAATAAAATAAGAGTAAATGTAAAGTATGTATAAGTAAAAGTGTCTAGAGGTATAATTAAAAGTGTACCAGTGAAAGTTATTTTTATAATGAAAAAAACAAATCTTAATGATCCTCTGTAAATAAGATTCTTGATCTTATAAGACTAGAAAACTGAATAGAGATAAGATCAAAGAATAACAGTGGACCAGTGCAAGTTATTTTATTATGAAAAGATACTAAAGATAATCCCAAGTAAGTGCTATTTTTATCTCACAATATTAGATAACATGACAAAAAAAAAATAAGATGAGATAATGCACTAAATAGTGAAGTGACCAAGGGTACATCCCTAAAATAAAACAAAAACAGCCAAGACTGCACACAAATTAATTTTAAGGAATAATTTAAATAATGAAAAAGCAGATGTGTTTTGTTTATATTAATAGTTCATTGAACTCAAGGCTTAAATGTTTGAGATAAGGTATAATTTTGTTGTTGTTATAAAATATTTATTATGTTTAATGATGTTAATTAATAATAAACCTTACTGTAATTAGATGAGGGTAATTTAGTTAAGATTTTATAAGAATAATATGTCAGAAAGGGTATAAGCAAGCTGTAATAATAATAAACCTTGTATGTGAACACATGTAAAATCTAGGCCAAATGGTAAATCTCAACAACCTTATAATTAGTAAATGAGTAAAGGAGATTAATTAAATTGATGAAAATTATATAATGTAAATCAATCACTATGTATTATAACTGTTACAATACTTTGTAAAGGTATTAAAGAAATGTATAAAATATTATTAGAAAAAATGCAAGTGTAATAACACTGGAATCTAAGGGTAAGATCTAAATTAAAGATAATAGGTAAATTAGTTAACCAAATCATGAAATTACAAAGAATTAAAGAAAAATAACCATTTTAATTCAATCAGTGATCTTATTCATTGATAATTAGAACATAATAGAAATTGTAAACCATTTGAGGTGACAGGAAGTACAGTTAAGGCCTACATTCAAATATACTGTAAATATGACTTTTTGAGGTAAAAAAGGCTATAAAATATATTAAATAATATAAATATAAATATATTGATATTAAATAACGCAGAATTAACTAAGGAAAGTGAATATGTAATTAGTATTTAATAAAATTAAATAATAGTAAAAATGTAATTAATCATATAATGTAAAAGTCAATTATTTAGGCGGAAATGCCATCTGGTTAAAACGATGTAGATTTAATATTAATTCAGCCAAGATCTATTGTTTGAAAAAGGAAGGGAGTTAGTTGATTGTTACCCGTTGAGACGTACACTTCGAACGAGCTCAGACAAACGAATTCATTTAAAAAGAGAGTAGATGTTTTTTGAACATAACTAAACCTATAAAAAATAAAACAGAGAAGTGTAAAAATATGATTAATGAACACCGAGTTGACCTGGAATCAACCAACTTAAGTGATTTATGAAGATTTGATGTCGTAATCCAAATAATCGAACAATATAAACGTGAATTAAAAATAATAACGACACAAAATTGGACATTGTAAATTTTCACCTCCATTGGAACAAGAACACATTGAACACTGATTGCCGTGCCGAACAACTGACCACTACTCCCGAATAATTACACAGTGATGAAGAGTAATTAACCACTACTACTTGGAAGAGGAATACACCAATAACCACATTTTATTTGAAGAATTTCTGCAGTGAAGGCGCCTTGTACACATTCAGCACGGGGGCGGCCATTTTGGACTATTCCCAGAATCCTTTGCGTTGACGGCAGAACAGCATCACGAGAAATTTATCTTACTAACATTGTCTAGTCAATAATATTTTGTATTTTAGATAATTAAGCAGTTTTAATTGTAAGCATTATACTTTTCAGCTTTGCCTTTTCTCTGACTAAGTTATTATAAAATAACAGCTAAAAGAACCTGCAATTTAACGTTAATACTTTATATACTGAATGTACTCGCCCTGAGATATGAGTTTGTTATTTATCGATTAACTAATCGATTCAAAATCGATTAGTCTCAAAACGTTTAATAAATTCCTTGAATCTTATAATTTATGCTTCCATTATAAGATTCCTTGAATCTTATAATGGAATGCTTGATGACATCATAAACTGAAGTAGCTGTAGTCAGATAAAAAACAATATGCACAGATCACGAAAATGAGGAGAATCCAGTTGTAACCGGTCGTAGACAGGCTTACAGAAGAACGAAAACTTTAAAACGTGTAGCACGATGAAAACTCTTTTTGAGGCAAAAGGTATGATAAGAATGACTAAAATCTAACCTTCCACCTCCTTTTTACTTTTATCTGTTTATATAACCGATTGTAAACAGAATTGCTGGATTAACGTCACAAATTGTGACACCCCCTAGGTCTCTGTTACTAGTTCATAAAACTACAAGTATCTGTACGTTTTCTCTCGGAAAGGTACCCATATTATTAGACCTCCATAAGTGCACCCCCCCCCACACAGGTTCGGAGGAATCAAAATAACATTAACCAACAATAACATACAATATTTTGAGAATTAAAATACCGTAATCAACTAATTATCGTTGACAAATGACACTTGGCTACCAACCTATAATCCCGAAATCGATTCCCGGCAGCGCAGGATCAACAAGGCGTACTTATTTACTACCATCTGAGAAGACATGTTATCATATTATCTCAGACGATAATGACTTATTAGACTCTAAATCGACTCAGCATGTGCAATACAAATAATACTTATGTTAACATGCTGTGATAATACTAATAAGAATAAGAAGAAGAGGAAGCAAGTAAAGTTTATAATTGGCGTCACTTCTTTCATTGAAGCTTAAACTAGCTTCAGAAGATACTTCAGTGCTAAGAGGTGGAACTACGATTACTGTTACTAATATTATTTTATGTAAATTAAGTAGATTATTTATTGAACGTGTATGTATAATAAATTAATAAAAATATGTATTAAATAAAAAAATTTATAAAAGCATACGTTCGTGTATTTTTCAATTTTACATTTGAAGTACTGATGAATTTGTTTTTGTGGTCTTCTTCCCGTATGGACTGCGTCAAAAATGTCTTGTATGGCAACGTTTCACTCATATTACAATGAGTATCCTCAGGTCTAAGTGACTTATCAAACGACTAAGTGACTTATCACTTAGACCTGAGGATACTCATTGTAATATGAGTGAAACGTTGTCATACAAGACATTTTTGACGCGGCCCATACCGGAAGAAGACTTCAAAAACATAATGGACACCGGCCGCGGAACCCTACGTGAAAATACTGATGAATTTCCCCTGGCCAAACTTTTAGTGATATAATAATTTAAAGAAACCAAAGAAAGAGTATACATGTTTTAATTTATAAAATTCAAACATATTGGAGATTAGGTATATACGTATAAGAAATACGTAATTGCTATAAAAATATTTCAAATTCTCTAATATTTCTTTAGTATATTAATTGAATTTAATATAGATCTCAATAACGCATCGGATCTGTGAATACTAATCGTGTGGATGTTATAGAGCGTATAAATTGAACTAAGAATTGTTTTACATCTGTAAAAGGATTTTTAATAAAATTAAATCAATTTGACGATTACTCGATGTAGCAAAAATACACAACATTTACTTCAAATCATGATTTAATTGAAAATATTGTTATTACGAATAGTGGTGTGACTTTCGCTCCACAAGAAAACTCATACATCTGTGTCTGTCACCTGTCTTTGGGTTTGAACAGTTTTGAACATTAAGTTGTTGACATTCCTTCATGACAAGCCCACAGTCTTTCACGTCTGAATGATAAGAGCGTACTTCACTTGCTGTTTACTTAACTAAATACTATACGTTAATCGATATGAATCTATTTTTCCTTGTAAGTTGAACATGTAACACCAAAATCTAACCATTTTTTCTGAGGCCTATGTATGCCAATTTTCTTTTTCTTTCGTATTCTATCACTTACTTATCAATTTTATCTTTTTCCATTTGTTCAATTTGGTCGTCTTCACTTTACCGTCACTTCTGGTTTCCTTTCATAATAACTGAATATCTGCTTAAAGAGACATGCCAAAGAACAGTCAAGAAAGCTAATTATGGGCATACAGTGTTTGTCCCGTCCAACAACTGAAGAAACCAGATAATCAGAAAACAGTCCGGAACTGCTAGGGGTTTCAAAGGTCAAGATCGGACAATTTTCCCATTATTTAGTCTACGGTTGGTCAAACTATCTTCTGTTTTCCGATAAGGTTAATGGTTAATGGCAACATCTGCCAGGAGAATTGTAGGTTAATTTTACTATAATGTTACCAGTGAGGTGTGAGATGGATCTTCGTTGAATTGGAAACAACGTGATGATATCAAATCAATGTAATGGGACGATGTAACTTGCCGCATATCAGAAACTTAGATTGTTGTGGTAACCAGTTTATTTGAAGACTGCTTTGTTTAAAAAATCTCCAATTACCTACATTCCCGACCTGAGTTCCCTCGATTTTATCTTTGGGTTTTATAGAGGACAATGTTTGCACACCGGACACCAACACTTGACCATCTTCGAAATTTAATCGTTCGAGAAATTGGCCTCAACAGGAAAAACAGGAAACATTGTGCATCTCCACAGGAAAAACATAATTCAGTTTTCATACACTTTTATTCATATAAAAGGCCAAATTTCCGGATGAACATATTCTGAACATAAATTGAAGCAAGATGAACCTCTTACTTCTAATAGGTTCTGAAAAATTTAATAACTGAGTTAATTTCGTTGACATTTTGAATCACTTATATCTATTGCTCGGTGTTTCTTAACCCTCAACAGGTGTTTCCCAAGTGTTCCTTTTAAAATATCCATACTGCATAAAATGTGTGTTCATTATTTTAAAAAATCTTATTATAAGAAGAATGAGTATAATTATTAATTTCTCGATAAATGATAAATATATTGATTTGTTAGAGTACCTCATCATTATATTTAAAAATTATTACATTTAAAAAATATTATTTACAATCAAAACACAACATTCAGTACAATACAATTTGCATTTCGATTCCTACTTTACTACAAAAGTAATCAGGCCACGGAAAACAGAAAAAAAGAAAAGATATGAACCCATTATGAACACAAATAACTTTTCACAACTCTGTAGATGGAGATAATCAGTTACATCAGTGGTAACTAAATCCAGAGACTTACTCAGCCTCAACACAACATAATAGGCGAGCGGCACACCCCCTGAAAATGAGTCTATAGTGACCAAATTATTACAAATCTCTAATTTTAGTTTTACTTTATGTTTTTGAGGTTGCTGAATATGAATCCGAGGTTATTTTTTTCCTAGGAATGGGGGAACACTGCACAAAATGGCAACGAAGTGAATAAATAGAAAAAAATATTTTAACGTTTTTTCCTGTTTAACTTGCTATATCTTCGGCAGTTCTTGATATTTCTTTTTGAAATTTTAACCACTAATTCTTTGAAGTATTAACATTAAAACGCGACATGTTAAAAGTCTGTAAAGCTTGTCTTTGTTGAAAAGTGAATTTTCAAACATTTTCTGCGTGGTTTTGTGGATCATTTCATTCGGCCGCAAAAATTGAGTGACAAAGTTTCGAAGTTCTAAAATCTAAGAACTAAAATACTATTAGGTATTAAAATATCATACCTAAGGAAGTTTTCTGGAAAGTTACAGCTTTTCATCTCGAATAGAAAATAAGATATGCGATTTTGAAGTTCAGTATTGGTTCCGCGGGCGCGCGCTCGCTGCGCGCTCAAGCCTATCATTAACTGAAGTTTTTCTCTCGTTACAATTTTTACACGTGAGCACAAAATTCTCTATATCGCGACTCATATTTTTCCAATAATATCGTTCCTGGATTACCTCTGTAGTTCGGTCAATGCCTTGATGGCCCCCGAAAGGTGTGTCGTGATACGCTTTCATTATTTTTTCTGTGTTGTCTTTTGGTACTACTAACCTCCTACGGTTTCTTTTGTCTACGTAATATATATATCCTTGATCATCCTTCTCATATTTACTCAGAGTTCTGTTGATTTCTTTTTTAATCTCATCTTCCGATTGCTGGTTGGCTAATATTTCTTGTGGCGATATATCTACTTTCGCTATTATTACACGACTAAGTGCGTCAGCATTTTGGTCACTTTTATCTGGTCTGTGTATTATTTCAAAGTCGTATTCACTCAGTTTTATTGTCCATCTGGTTAATCGGCTACCTGGATCCTTCAGAATGCCTAACCGTTTTAGCGGTCGATGATCTGTGATTACGGTGAAGTGCCGGCCCCATAGGTAAGGACGGAACTGTCTTGTTGCCCATACTATTGCCAATAGTTCTTGTTCGATTGTTGAGTAATTTTGTTCTGCTTTATTTAAAGTTCTACTGGCATACGCTATAGGTTTATCGCTTCCTATCGGTCCTTGTGATAGAACGGCCCCTACAGCTTCTTTCGATGCACCTGTTGTTAAGATGAACTCTTTTTAAAAATTAGGGTATTCAAAAAGAGGTTTACTAGTTAGTATAGTTTTTAGAGTTTCGAAAGCTTTGTTTTGCTCTTGTCCCCACTTAAATTCAATATTATCTTTAAACAGATAGTTTAACGGTCTTGCTATTTTAGCGAAGTTCTTTATGAATTTCCTATAGTAACCAGCTAAACCTAAGAAACTTTTCAAATCCTTAACGTTTTTTGGAATCGGAAATTTTGTAACAGCTTCTATTTTTGAAGGGTCTGGAGATACACCCTCTCTACTGTTACGTGCCCTAAGTAAGTTACGCTATCGCGCAGTAGTGAACACTTTTCTGGGTTAACTAACAATTAGTGTTCCCTCAGCCTCTGGAATACAGTCTCTAAATTCTGTATACTTTCTTCGAGGTTTTTTCCGTAACAAACAATGTCGTCTATATATACAAAAGCGATTAATCCGATTAGTTCTCGAAAAACTTAGTTCATGAGACGCTGAAATGTGGCTGGCGCACCCTTTAGGCCAAAAGGCATTCGTTCTTACTCAATATGTCCTTGTGGAGTACTAAAAGTGGTTTCCTCTTTATCGGTTTCTTTTATTTCAATCTGGTGGAAACCTGACGATAAGTCTAGAGTGAAAAAGTATCGCATTTCCCCCAATTGATCTAATATTTCTGTAATGTTCGGCAATGGGTGAGCGTCGCCCTTGGTGACCTCATTTAATCATATAGTCAGTACAGAATCTGGTCTTAGGTGTTCCATCAGTACTTTTCTTAGAAACAATTACGATAGGTGCATTCCACGGCGATACACTTTCTCTTATAATACCGTTAGATTTTAATTCGGCTATATGTTCAGCTACCACCTGTTTCTGTGATTCGGGCAATCGATAAGGTCTCTGGTTAATGGGTGTTTGACCTGGGTCTACCGGAATTTCGTGTTTTACAGTATTTGTATGTGATAAGTACTGACCCGGTTTCCTAAATATATCCTTATATTTAACACACAGTTGCATAAGATTATCTTTTTCTTCTGTACTCAGGTGATTCGTTTTTAGGTTAATTGCATCGTAAGGTTCAGTTTTTACAGAAAACATATCTACTGTTCGTCTCGTACAATCAATAGTCCCCCCTAGCTTATTTAATAGATCTATTCCTATTATACCATCGGCTTGTAATTCAAAGGTCATCGGTACTATGTGAACCGTATGTGTTATAATTGAATTGTTTATTTTGATATGGCAATCCGCTTCCCCATAGGTTGTTATTTTCCCGCATATTCCAGTTACTTCTAGTTTACAGTTAGCGTCGCTGTATATATCTACATTATCGTGTAAACTTTCAATTTTTAAGAAAGTGATATCCGAGCCCGTGTCAATTAACATTCTACAGGTTTTGTTCTCGGCTTCTTCGATTTCTAAACTTACGTATGCTTTGTTATTTTGTAATCCCTCGACTTAGTAGGTTCTGACCCACCGTTGCGAGAGGTATACGGCAGGCGTAAATCGTTTCCCGCTGTCTTATTTTCAAATCTGCGGTTAGTATTTTGATAATTATTATTGACTGATTTGTTTTGCTTTGCACTACGACAATCTCGAGCGATATGACCTATTTTGCCACAATTGTAACAGGTTACGCGTTTGCTATCTACTGCGTTTACTTCTTTACCGCTTCTACAAGCGACGGCTTTGTGTCCTACTCTTCCGCATTTATAACACTTTTAATGGAATCAACTCTTTTACGTCTATCAAGGATCTTATCTTCCTCTAATTCTAGTTCTAAGATTAAGGCGTCTTTAATTGCATCATTGAATGAATTCGTTTTTCCATTCAGTAAAATATTTTTGAACGGTTTTAACACGCCTTTCCTAAAACTTTTGTGCATGCGCCTTTCAGTACTTAATTCGGCCATTTTACTATCTATGCCGGTTTTACTTAATGCTATTATTAAGTTATGTCCTATTTTCTCTATTCTATCCGCGAAGTGCTGAATATTTTCGTATGGTTTTTGTCTAATGCTAATTAACTGATCTTCTAAAAATTACTCGCTCTGTTGTTTGTCGGTTCTATTACGTAAAAATTCTCTTAATACATTCCACGTTTCTATATCTGAGCGGCGTACGCCGGCTCCTATTTTGCCCCTAACTCTGATTTTAGCGATCTGCAAATAATTATTATGTTCTTCCGGTTTTACATTTTGTAAAACAAAACTAACGCCATCGATATATGCTTGCAAGTCTATACTATTTTCATCACCATATATAGGTATCAACTGTAGAGCGGTATCTAGCTTCATGAGAGACATTGTTTTAACTTGTACTTAGTACTTTATGTTAATCTATTTCATCAAGTGTTCCACAAGAGGGAAAATGGGGGTTCTAACGCACAAAGGAATGCCGCCTTTCTTAAAAAACATAAAAAAAACGCTAAAAAACAAGATCAAAGATATGCCGCCGCCACCGCTGGACCCGCAGCATCCCAAAGGACCACAGCATCCGCGAATTTCCGCTAATAAATTTTTTTATTTTTTTTATTTTATTTTTTATTTTTTTAATTAAATTGATTTGCATATCAAGGTGGTGGGTGGGGTGGGGAGGGGTTCAATGGACCACCCGCATCCGTGAATATAATTTTTTATTTTTTTAATAAAGCTGATTTGCATATCAGGGGGTGGGTGGTGGGTGGGGGGTTCCAACTTGATGCATTATAGTGTATATATTAAAATATATGATCAGAGATACCAACCTTTGCACGAGTTCAAATTTGTTGCGTGTTATAATGTATATTAAATCTATATGATCAGGTTTACCAACCTATGCATGGATCAAACTTGATATGTGTGTGTGTGTGTGTGTGTTATATAGTGTATATATTAAAATATATGATCTTGCATTATTGTGTATAGAACAGATCTGCCAACATTTTTCTGTGGTGGGAAATTCAAACTATATGATCATGATTGTTGTCGATATCAATTCTCTCTTTGAATGTAAGTAACTCTCCCTCACTCTCTCTCTGTCTCTAGACATAGTTATCCATCACGATATAAACTCTCTCTCTCTCTCTCTCTCTCTCTCTCTCTCTCTCTCTCTCTCTCTCTCTCTCTCTCTCTCTCTCTCTCTCTCACACACATTTGAATGTAAGTAAAACTATCTCTCTCTCTCTCTCTCTCTCTCTCTCTCTCTCTCTCTCTCTCTCTCTCTCTCTCTCTCTCTCTCTCACTGTGTACATTGAGTAGAGTAGTCGGTGTGATGGTTAAATAATTTTAGCTCACAGCCTCTCTCTCTCTCTCTCTCTCTCACTCGTTGTCAAAACGTCGACTTCATTTTTCAATGTATTAAATAATTAATTAATAGTTTTATAATGCAGGATGTATCAGTCAGTGTGATTGATCCTTGTTAGGGGGGGGGGTCATTGCCCCGTCTGTATATGATTTTAGAAATATATATATTTGACAAATATTAACTGTGTGTGTGTGTGTGTGTTGTTGTCACTGAGTATCGAACTACTTACATGTGTCCTCTCTCTCTCTCTCTCTCTCTCTCTCTCTCTCTCTCTCTCTCTCTCTCTCTCTCTCTCTCTCTCTCTCTCTCTCTCTCTCTCTCTCTCTCTCTCTCTCTCTCTCTCTCTCTCTCGGCGTCCATTGTACAGGTTTAATGTAATTGTATGTATATCGTTACTAATGACGAGTAGAAATCCAATCCTTGAAGTGTTTAATAAGTAAATTGAATGTATATATATCACTGAATAATAATAATAATAATAATATAATCGTTCTAGTGTTAACGTTTGCTGCAACAGTTCCTGCACAGGTAACGCAGTTTACAAAATAATTACACACAGGTTCAGAGGTGTATAGTGAAATAAATTAAAATTATACACGCATGTCGTTACAGATGAAAAAAAAATAGAAATTAATTTCTTCAAGTCGTTGAGAGCTTCACAATAATGCTGGTCTATTGTGTACATGTGTTTAGTAAGTAAATTGTATGTATATATTGCTACAGACGACGGTGGTTGAAATTCATACAAATCTTCTAATGTAACGGTTCCCACAAGTAATACAGTTCACAAAAAAATAAAATTAATTGTACACATGTTCAAAGGTGTATAGTGAAATAAATTAAAATAAAGCCATAATTTGTTTAAATGATTAAATATATTAACAACATTTTAAAATTCACAATATAAAATTGATTTTTGTGAAAAGTTTATAAATTCACAATTCATAAATAAATACATTATAAAATTGATATTTTTCGAAAATTTTATATATAATTGTGTCGTACTTGTAAGAGGAGCAACCTGCACAGATCCTGTAACATACCAATACAACCAGCATAAAAATCATGTTAAATATCAAATTATCACACACACACACACACACACACGCAACGCGCGCACACATTGGGTTGAATCCTGTACACGTTAGGTTCAATGCAAATCCAATTAGGTTTGTTACACGTTGTGTCGCCGCACTGACCTGATATTTATAGATGACCTCCATACAAAAACAGATAACAGATTTAAATAATAATAATTTCATGCTTGCAATATACAACCTATGTACACAAACTTATAAAGCATCAAACTATATATCCTTCGTTGGGTTGTAATTATTACTAAACAGTAATACATGCTTAGAATGAAAATATTTGCTATGGTCATTGTAAGATTTTAATAAAACAATTATCAGTTTTAAATAATAATTTTCGTGATTGCAAGATACAACCTGCGACTTTAAAAAAATATAGTTTACCGTTGTGGTGGGAAATTCAAACTATTAAATTCTCTCTCTCTCTCTCTCTCTCTCTCTCTCTCTCTCTCTCTCTCTCTCTCTCTCTCTCTCTCTCTCTCTCTCTGTCACACACACACACATATTTCTGATTACTATACAAATAATTGCATGCTCACAGCCTCTCACTCTCTCTCTCTCTCGTTGTCAAAACGTCGACTTCATTTTTTTTCAATGTATTAAATAATTAATAGTTTTATAATGTAGGGTGTATCAGTCAGTGTGAAGGATCACTGTTAGTGGTCATTACCACGCATGTATATGATTTTAGAAATTTTATATATTCGACAAATATTAACTGTGTACGTTGCCACAGAGTATTGAACTACTACTACTACTACTTACATGCGTCCTCTCTCTCTCTCTCTCTCTCTCTCTCTCTCTCTCTCTCTCACACACACACACTCGTTGTCAAAACGTCGACTTCATTTTTCAATGTATTAAATAATTAATTAATGGTTTTATAATGCAGGATGTATCAGTCAGTGTGATTGATCCTTGTTAGGGGTCATTGCCCCGTCTGTATATGATTTTAGAAATATATATTTGACAAATATTAACTGTGTGTGTGCATGTGTTGTTGTCACTGAGTATCGAACTACTTACATGTGTCCTCTCTCGTAATTGTATGTATATCGTTACAAATGACGAGTAGAAATCCAATCCTTGAAGTGTTTAATAAGTAAATTGTATGTATATATCACTGAATAATAATAATAATTATTATATAATCGTTCTAGTGTTAACGTTTGCTGCAACAGTTCCTCCACAGGTAACGCAGTTTACAAAATAATTACACATAGGTTCAGAGGCGTATAGTGAAATAAATTAAAATTATACACGCATGTCGTTACAGATGAAAAATAGAAATTAATTTCCTCATAAGTTAATGTCCTTTCAAATATTATTCATCAAAACTTTGTAAATTAGAATCTGCGCTACATTCAAACACACGCACACACACACACACACACACACACACACACACAGTGATAAAATTGTTTATTAAAAGTAGTAATGTAGGTTGTTACCTTAACAAGGTACTATCTCCACCTGCGTTGTTTGGTTCCTCATTCCTCGAAACACGAGATGTAGGTCTTTAGGGTTTATATGACGGAGCTCTTCATTAGTAAAGACGTCGGCATATCTCTTAGGTAGATAGATATACGCGATAGCGGTACTCGCCATTTTCCAGCGTTACAAGCACAGACTTCCCGTATCTCGTGTCCACATTCACCATGTTAACGATTGGATACTGCTTGTTCACTGTTAATTCTGCACAGCGTGTGTACTCAATAGCAGAAACTGCATTGCATTTTGTGATAAATGACATTATTAGAAGTGAAGACGTCTGTATCAAACGAGGTGGAACCAAACAATGACAGAATATTCGCTACAAAGAAGACTAGTAGAATGTAATGGTGGTGGTGGTCACAACGCCATCAGGAAAGTTCACTTTCATCGCCTGAAGCTTTGCTTGTACATACATGCAGAATTAGCGCTGTTACAAAATATATATTAGGAAAGTCCACCGCCTACTTTCATACAGAAATAGTTATCGCCTGCGGCCATGTACAAGTTTCCTAAACGAAATTAGCAATGCTAGTAAATTTTGTTTTTCCTATGAGACACTCACATTAGAAATGTTCGTATAACAAAAAAATCATTAATTATCCACTCTCTAAGTGCGTACACCTTATGGTTTGTACATCGTGTAGAAGAAGAATTGCAATGTGTAAGACATAACGTCCCGGGAAATAGATATGGTATGTTTTTAGGGCAGCCAATGTCATCAAGATTTATTATATGATGATGGATTATTTTCGATTCTAAAAACGTTTTTCTCGTAAAAAAACATATTTATATATGTTCGTATACGTTGTTAACACTGAAACAAGATTGTCGTACGGTGTCTCTCCTTCACTCCATCTGAGACCATGATAATTTGTTGTTAACCAGTAGTTGGTTCTAGTGTATTTCGAATTCGTGACGGCTGTAGCAGGCGGGGCGAAAATCCAATGTCTGCTTACAAAACGCGTTACGTCCATGACTGACAATTCCTTTACTATATAATTGCCGTTGTCATCATAAAAGCAGTGAAAGTCAATTATTACAGCAACGTTTTCCATTATACTATAAAAAAAAAGAAACCATACATTACAAACTAATATGTATAAACACAAATATCGTTACGATAATAATAATAATAATAATACGCAAACTTACGTTTACTGTCGTCGGAACTGAAGC
Organism: Magicicada septendecula; assembly: GCA_034769895.1. Taxonomy (NCBI): domain Eukaryota; kingdom Metazoa; phylum Arthropoda; class Insecta; order Hemiptera; family Cicadidae; genus Magicicada; species Magicicada septendecula. Next base: position 218,545,348 of record CM068370.1, read on the forward strand.
GTGGAGTGACAATAACTAACGGTAGAAACCAAAAGTGTCTGTGGATATCACAGTGGGAATTTGTTGTTTTGTTTTTGTTTTTAACAGGTGGTGTAACGTGGAATTTTAGCAGGCGGGGGGGGAGCGGAGTCGTCGGCAATTAATTTGTCACGTATCCGATAATGACCGTACGCAAGTGTATCACGACCATTGTCTAGTATGTAGCGCTTATCATCATACGGTGCCAACGCTTGCTTCCCGTGAACTTCGCAACAGCGTCTTACTTACCACTCGAATCTATATAACGTTCTGGTTCTGTGTCAGTTTATTACAAGCCGTGAATATGTCGGCTACTCCTGATTTTAGTATTGAAAGTGAAAGAATAAAATCGTTCAAGTATTGAGAAGTGACGTTTATCAGCCCCGACGAGTTAGCGTTTGCAGGGTTCTACTTCTACCCTAGAAATTTCGATGTTTGTGGGCATAGTATGTCATTCGTTGACGATAGAGTTAAATGCTTTTGTTGTGGAATTGAATTAGTTGATTGGAAAGAAGGTGACAAACCTATGAAGGAACATGAAAAATTTTCATCTACATGTCAATTTCTAAACGATGTAAGAGAGAGACTTTTCATACACACCAATAGACATAGTATGACTCAAACGTTAATACGCATCAGCAAGTTTGCTCGCTACATAATTACAAAAATAATTTCTTAACTGTGACAATTGGTATTGAACTTTACCTTGTTCAGTCTGTTCCTGCTGCTCCTGCCCACGTTCCTGCTGAAGGTTGGCCATGATCTTCAAGAGAGAGAGAATGAATACTGAAAAACAAAAGGAACTGTTATACATATATATAGTATTTTTTTTAAACGCATGTATTATGTTAGTGTATCTTAAACCATGAACAACGTACGCAAGAATATTGCGCAAGAGCTACACAGAGCGGTGAGAAGGAATTTCGTTAGACGCGCGGTTGAACTGAAGGGTATGCACGATTTGTACCAAGCGGATCTTGTGGAAATGATACCGTACGCTCGAGTGAAAAAAGGGTACAAGTATATGATGACTGTAATCAACGCGTTTACCAAGTACCCGTACGCTGTACCATTGAAAACGAAGACCGGGAAAGAAGTGGCGAACGCGTTGAAGCCTATACTAGCCGCTAACCGAATGAAGTATTTACAGACAGACAACGGGAAGGAGTATTACAACAGCACAGTACAAGCGTTGCTAAAAAAGTATAATGTGAAACATTACTCAACCTATAGTGAGAAAAAAGCTTCCAAAGTGGAACGTTTTAATCGCACACTGAAGACACATATGTATCGAGCTTTCAGCGAACAAGGACACTACCGCTGGTTGGATCTACTACCTATATTACTGAAATCGTACAACAATACCACACACAGAACCATTGGTATGAAACCTAGTGAAGTGAATGACGCCAACGAACATATAGTGTTGGAACGAATAAGGAAGAACACAGCGCCTAAAATCAGTCCAGCGAAACCACCCAAATTTAAAGTCGGTGACCGTGTTCGTATAAGTAAGCACAAAATGACGTTCGCCAAAGGTTATACGCCAAATTGGACTAACGAAATATTCACTGTGGATAAAGTACAATCCACTACCATCCCCGTCACTTATCTGCTAAAAGATCATCTAAACAAAGTGTTGAAAGGTGGTTTTTACGAGCACGAGATTAGTAAGTCCAAAATCGGCGACGTATACCTAGTGGAAAAGGTGTTACAACGCAAAGGTGACAGAGTGCGTGTTCGTTGGCTCGGTTTCGATGGTAAACACGATGTATGGATACATAAGAAAGATCTAATATAAAAAAGGTGACAGCACGTGCTGAAAACAGTATGCTTTCGGTACTCACAAAGATGAAGATTGTACAGCAAGCAAACAAATTACCAATAAAGGATATGGACTTTTTGGCTGGTGACGAAGGCAGTGCTAAACGTAAACATGGTCCGCTATTACCGAACAGTATTCGCTGTATCGTTACAGGCCCAAGTTCCTGTGGGAAATCCAATGTGCTATTCAACCTACTGTTTGATGCCAACGGTCTACGTTTCCGCAACGTATACGTGTTTTCAAAATCATTATTTCAACCAAAATACAGAATGCTAGAAACAGTGATGAAATCACTCACTGATGAAGGTTTAGGTTATCATGCATACAGCGAGAACGAAGAAGTCCCACTACCGAGTGAAATCGCTGGTCTCGACTCTGTTATCGTATTCGATGACGTATCGTGTGAAAGACAAAACAATATTCGAAAGTATTTTGCTATGGGGAGACATAGCGGTGTGGACACATTCTATCTATGTCAGACATATAGCCAGATATCGAAACAATTGGTGCGTGACAACGCTAACTTGTTGATATTGTTCAAACAAGACGATCTAAATTTACGACATGCATACAATGATCATGTTAACATGGATATGAAATATGATGCTTTCAAAGACGTTTGCACGGAAGCGTGGAAGGATCATTATGGATTTCTAGTCATAGACAAAGACTCGTCAATAAATGAAGGTAGATATAGAATCGGCTTTGATCGATTCATAATTGTTTCCAGCGAAGTATAAAAGTGGTTGCACTGTAGTAATGTAATCAGTCCTCTTGCTAACACGCGATGGCGATGAATAAGGAGGAACGACTTACGTATGATATAGATACGATAAGCAACAACATAAGGAAAAAATATCATGCATTACAACACGGTATCAGAGAAAGCGACGAGAAGTTCAGAAAAAATTACAGTCCGATTCTGGAACCGTTAGAAGCTATTTCACGAAAGTTAAGTGGTGATATAATGGAGGAGGAGGAGGAGGAGGAGGAGGAGGAGGAGGAGGAGGAGGAGGAGGAGGAGAAGAAGCAGCAGATAAAACAAGAAGAGCCTACACAACACGTAATAACTGAAAACGAAAGTGACATGCAGAGTCATAACGCTTCTCATTTCAGTGACGATGACGCATGGAACCCTAACACTTCACATTTCAGTGACGATTCATTAGCAAACAAATATATGCGTTTGTGCGAATCGGCTGACTGTAAACGGATTATAGATCGTATGTATGGTGTTCGATACGAAGGCGGTAAATTTATGATAGGTGATTCAAATGTAAAAATCGATGATAACGACAACTTTCATGTCAAAGGAAAAATTTACGAGGGTACGCCCGGTCTGTATGAACTTTTGTTTATGAAACTACCGAAAAAATACAATAAGGACGATATGAGGAAATACAAGTCCATACTACTAGCAACCAACGGACACAAACAAAAATATAAACACAATACTCGAATAAACAGTAACAGTGGCGTCAAGTACCGACTAGTAATATCTAAATTGTTTGCATCGAGTGCACGAAAACGTACATGGAGTGGCTATATGGAGATGAAGCCGAACACTGCAATCGATTACGTGCATTGGGATGATCCTAACGAGTTGGTTAATTGATTGAGAATGTTAATAGCTTCTCAAAGTAGCGGCCATACTGGTCATAGGAATGAAATCATTTCGATATTGGAGGAATTACGTGAAGCCGGCATTATCATATAAAAGTAGACGCACCGTTCTATAACCACCAGTTCTTCATAAATATGAGTGTAGACAAGTTCGGTAGACACGACAGCACTGTAAGAGTGCGAAAAGAAACTCATCGAAGTCTGCGTGAGGATATTGGTTTAGGAGTGACTAACGACGGTCACTTTGATGTGAAAAACAAAAAGATACGCAACTTGGGTGATCCTGAAGAGCTGCACGATGTTGTTTCTTTACAGTACGTAAAGGACGCATGCTTACAGTACAAGAACGACGCTACCGTAGACGCAAAAGATCATCGAATAATAATGCTAAACGATCCGCTTAAATCAAGAGATGCAGTCACAAAACGATACGTAGACGCAAAGAGTTTGAGAAAAGATCGTGCAGGTAACGTAATCGTTGATGACTGTCGGCTAACACACGTGCAAGCGCCAGTCGCCAGCAAAGACGCTGTGAATTTGGAATTTTTATACGACAACACAATCAGTTTGCAAAGCAATGCTTTCTACGCTGGCGAAAGAAAAATTACGAATATAGCGGACGGAGTAGCTGACACAGACGCAGTCACTGTACGACAAATGCACAAATTAAAATTACATATAAAGACTGAATTGTACAAGGTCACTCAGGTATTTCACGCTCATATAATCAATCTAATAAAGTTTGTCTATAAATATCAAGACAGCGCGACACAGCGTTCAGTCCTGTCTGAATATATTGAAGAGGTGGGGCGTTTAATAGACGTTCTCGATACGGAAACGGAAATCAAGGATTGGAGATCTGTTTACAAGAATGCACGTACTTCGTAAGAAAAGAATGGGGCGTGGTGTAATTGGAAAAATACTTAAAAACACTGTGCCCGCTATCGTTTCGTCAGTACCTACTTTGATTAATCGAGCGGTGGACGCATTACCAGTAGAATTACACCTACCCGGCTACCGATTCTGTGGACCCGGAACAAAACTCAAAGAGAGATTGGCACGCGGCGAGCACGGAATCAACGAGCTGGACGAAGCCTGTCGCGAACACGATATCGCCTACGCAAGGTACAAAGACAACAGTCGAAGACGTATAGCTGATCGCGTTCTTGCCGACAAAGCGTGGACACGAGTGAAAGGTTGGAATTCCGGTGTTAGTGAAAGAGCGTATGCTGCAGCTGTAGCAGCCGCAATGAAAGCAAAATCAGCAGTGGGTGGAGGGGGCTCGTGTAGTGGTTGCAGAAAAAAGAAGAAGGGTTCAGGAATTAAACGTCAATCCGTGGGCAAACGCAAAACGACATGCAAACGCAGAACAGTCTCAAGACATAAACGTAACAATAAAAAAATAGCGTCAGGTCTATACCTACGTCCTTACAGACAAAAAAACTAATTTGCTTACCAGTGCGTGCATTGTCCGACAGTGATTTGTATGTGTACGCAAAACTTTTGAAAATACCTTATTTCAGAGGAGTTTTTATGCGTAACACTTTACCACGCAGACGGCCATGGAAGAATGAGAGTGCGGTTGTTAATCTGGACAGTGCAGAAGGACCTGGTACGCACTGGGTTTGCTACAAGAAGCGAAACAATCGAGTTTACTACTATGATGCGTATGGTAATATGCGGCCACCTCTTGAGCTGACACAGTATTTTGGAACCGACACTGACATTTACTACAATTACGAGCGTGAACAGCCATTACACACAGTCATCTGTGGGCATTTATGTTTGGACTTCTTAACGCGTGAGTGATCAGTAAGCGACAAGATGTCTTCGCTGTCGGTCACCTTAACAGGTACAAATGCTGCTGCTCTTGTATGTGACTTTTCCCGCCTCTCGAACTAACAAACGGCGAATGGTATGTAGGTCTATTGGACTTTACTACATACAACAGTATACCGAACGTGGTTGAGGGAAAAAACAATGTGTTTCCAGTACTACGGGACGGAACAACGTGGGACTTGATAACTTTACCTACAGGTGCTTATGAAATCGGTGACATAGAAGCCTTCCTCAAAAAGCAGTTAGGAGACTCAAAGATTAGTCTACGTCCTAACAACAATACACTGAAATGTGAACTGACTTGTGCACTGGATATTGACTTTCAACAAACAGTGTGCGGTATCGGTGATATGTTGGGTTTCAAGGAAAAGCGTCTGCTTGAAGCGAATAAAACTCACACGTCTGACGCCACAGTTAACATTATAAAAGTGAACAGTATACTGATAAGGTGTAATATAGCGCACGGATCATACAAGAACGGTAAAAACGAGCACACGCTGCACTCATTCTATCCGTCAGTCGAACCAGGATTCAAAATAATTGAATCACCTACAAACGTCATATACCTACCTGTGAATGTGAGTCATTTGGACAACATAACATTATCTTTACACGACCAGGACGGTGACGTAATAGATTTTCGCGGAGAAGTCATCACTGTACGTTTACATCTAAAACGACTATAGACATGGGCTTGTACTTTGTTTCTTCGCCACCGCTGCTACCACAGTCGTCAGCAATAAAAGAAGAAGAAGAAGAAAGATCAGTTAGGAAACGCATCAGTACTCGTTCGAAACTGAAAGGATTAACATCAGTTAACCGTCGTTTCCTGATTTCATTGGGTTTTGTTGTAAACAAGTAACATGGCGAGTGGAATATTATCTGTGGAGCAGCAACCGTTCTTTGAAGACAGTATCACGCACTTTTCATGTCATTCACACGCACCGTACGCAACAACAAGATATGGAAACAATGATGAAATACGTGTGCCAATACAACAACAGGACGTCTTTACACTGCCGTCAGAAAGTTTCCTCTACATCGAAGGCAAGTTGGTTAAAAACCCTAGTGTGGCTGCAGATACTGCATTGAATGTGGAACTGGTGAACAATGCTATAGCATTTCTCTTTGAAGAGATTCGTTACGAGTTGGCCGGTGTGGTAGTGGACCATACCAGAAACGTCGGTGTTACGTCAACTATTAAAACTTTTCTATCACTCAACAACAACACACGTGACGCAATGGAAAACGCGGGTTGGGTGGCGCCGACCACGAACGTATTAAAAGTGAATGATGACGGTGAATTCAACTTTTGTGTTCCACTGAAAATGCTAATGGGATTCGCAGAAGACTATACACGCATCGTGCTGAAAGTGAAACAAGAACTTATACTCCTACGCACATCTACCGACATAAACGCTATGGTTTTAACAAGCGGACAAACGACTGCTAATTGTGTTCTTGAACTAGATAAAGTTTACTGGAAAATGCCTTATGTACATGTAGCTAATGCGTTCAGATTACCACTGTTACGACTCATAGAGAAAGACCACTCGATAACTATGCCTTTTAGGACCTGGGAGTTGCACGAGTATCCTGCCTTACCACAGACTAAAAGGCAGAATTGGATTGTCAAGACCTCGAGTCAGTTAGAAAAACCACGCTTTGTTGTGTTAGCGTTTCAGACAGCAAGAAAGAATGTCCTGACAGCACACGCCGATGAATTTGATCATTGTAACGTGATCAATGCGAGACTGTTTCTAAACGACAAGTATTATCCTTACGATAATTTAAACTTGGATATTGGGAAAGACCGTTTTGCATTATTGTACAATATGTACGTCAGTTTTCAAAGTTCGTATTACCACCGTTTAGACGTCAGCCCAGTACTGACACCAGAATTATTCAAATCAAAAGCCCCGCTGTTTGTATTCGATTGTAGCAAACAAGAAGATGCGCTTAAGTCTTCAGCAGTTGATGTACGTTTAGAATTTGAATCGTCAATGAATTTTCCTACGCAGACGACTGCCTACTGTATGATACTACATGATTCGCTTGTAGAATGTACGCCATTGTCCAACACAGTACATAGACGTGTTTAAGTCTTATTTTATACACATTTTGTAAATACTAGTTTTAAATATATATATTTTCATATTTGTAACATTATAATATTGGAGCTGTGTGTGTGTGTGTGTGTGTGTGTGTGTGTGTGTGTGTGTGTGTGTGTGTGTGTGTGTGTGTGTGTGTGTGTGTGTGTGTGTGTGTGTGTGTGTGTTTTAATTGTAAAACTAGTTTAGATATATTTTAATACTTGTAAAAATATAATATTGGAGCTGTGTATGTATTTTAATTGTAAAACTAGTTTAATATAATCTTGGAGCTGTGTATGTATTTTAATAAATGTATATAGTACACACTTTATTATTATTATTATTTGTATAACCCACCCCCATAATGTATACTTACTGCAACAAACTAGTGAGCGTTGTCCACACACGTACCCTTAAATGCCAGACGTTGTATGCACACTGAAGGCTCGCACGCTTAAAATTCAGCTATATCTAAAATATATCTTCAATTAGAAGTGTAATATAAAAAGTACAGTAAGAATATATTTCAGAAATTGTAATTTGATCACACACATACCCTTATTTGAATGAGGTATGTATTAAATTCAATAAATAATGCACGTGATAATGTTTTAATGTGAATAATTTTTACGTTTAAATAAAATCTGTACATACAATAAAATTATGTAGTGTAATATATAAATTACGTTTAAATAAAATCTGTACATACAATAAAATTATGTAATGTAATATAAAAGCACGACAAGAATAAATTTCAGAATTTTTTTGTAACAGACATAATAATTTGATCACACACCCATACATACTTATTTGAACGAGTCATGTATTAAATCAATAAATAATGCACTTGATAATGTTTTTAATGCGAATAATTTTTTACGTTTAAATAAAATCTGTACATACAATGTATTCAAAATGTTTCATGTACACTTACCAAACTAGCGTACGTTGTCTACACACACTTAAAAAAAAATGACGAACGTTGTGTGTATATTGAAGCTCACACGCTAAATTCAGCTATACCTAAAATATATATCTTCAATTACAAGTGTAATATAAAAGTACGGTAAGAATATATTTCAGAAAATTGTAACAGACATAATAATTTGATCACACACACACACACACACACACACACACACACACACACACACATGTATTAAATTCAAATATATATCTTCAATTAGTAGTGTAATATAAAAGTACGGTAAGAATATATTTCAGAAAATTGTAACAGACATAATAATTTGATCATACACACATGCACACACACACATGTATTAAATTCAATAAATAATGAGCTTGATAATGTTTTAATGCAAATAATTTTTACGTTTAAATAAAATCTGCACATACAATAAAATTATGTTGTACACTTACCAAACTAGCGTACGTTGACTACACACACTTAAAAAAATGACGAATGTTGTGTATATTGAAGCTCACACGCTAAAATTCAGCTATACCTAAAATATATATCTTCAATTAGAAGTGTAATATAAAAGTACGGTAAGAATATATTTCAGAAAATTGTAACAGACATAATAATTTGATCATACACACACGCACACACACACATGTATTAAATTCAAATATATATCTTCAATTAGAAGTGTAATATAAAAATACGGTAAGAATATATTTCAGAAAATTGTAACAGACATAATAATTTGATCATACACACACGCATACACACATATGTATTAAATTCAATAAATAATGCGCTTGATAATGTTTTAATGCAAATAATTTTTACGTTTAAATAAAATCTGTACATACAATAAATTATGTTCACTTACCAAACTAGCATGTGTTGTCTACACACCCTTAATGATGGAAGTTGCGTATACTGAGACGTACAATAATACAAACAGTCTTTCAACTATTAAAAATGCAGTGATAGATTTCACGTTGTATCAGCACACGCAGGCGGTCTAATGAGAAATTGCCGTTGATTTTCTTCGCGTATATATTGTACTCTGGTAGTGAGGAAAGCTTGTGTGTCCGTTTTGGAGTAAATACTTTCTAATCCATAATTACTGTCAGCGCTGCTAATGCGCTTTGAATAAGGGAATTCTTGTCAACGTTTGCAGCGAGAGAGAGACATACACAATGTGTGTGTGTGAGCAGTGCGTACATTGTCCGACAGCGATTTGTATGTGTACACAAAACTTTTGAAAATACCTTATTTCAAGGAGTTTTTATGCGTAACAGTGTGTGTGTGTGTGTGTGTGTGTGTGTGTGTGTGTGTGTGTGTGTGTGTGTGTGTGTGTGTGTGTGTGTGTGTGTGTGTGTGTGTGTGCGCGCGCGAGAGAGAGAGAGAGAGAGAGAGAGAGAGAGGACCTGAATTATAAAACTATTAATTAATTATTTAATACATTGAAAATGAAGTCGACGTTTTGACAACGAGTGAGAGAGAGAGAGAGAGAGAGAGAGAGAGAGAGAGAGAGAGAGAGAGAGAGCGAGAGAGAGGACGCTTGTAAGTAGTTCAATACTCTGTGACAACGTACACAGTTAATATTTGTCGAATATATAAAATTTCTAAAATCATATACATGCGCGGTAATGACCACTAACGAGAGAGAGAGAGGACGCTTGTCAGTAGGAGAGAGAGAGAGAGAGAGAGTGAGAGAGAGGCTGTAAGCTAAAATTATTTAACCATCACACCGACTACTCTACTCAATGTACACAGTGAGAGAGAGAGAGAGAGAGAGAGAGAGAGAGAGAGAGAGAGAGAGAGAGAGAGAGAGAGTTTTACTTACATTCAAATGTGAGAGAGAGAGAGAGAGAGAGAGAGAGAGAGAGAGAGAGAGAGAGAGTTTATATCGTGATGGATAACTATGTCTAGAGACAGAGAGAGAGGGAGGGAGAGTTACTTACATTCAAAGAGAGAATTGATATCGACAGCAATCATGATCATATAGTTTGAATTTCCCACCACAGAAAAATGTTGGCAGATCTGTTCTATACACAATAATGCAAGATTGGTAACCCTGATCATATATTTTAATATATACACTATATAACACACACACACACATATCAAGTTTGATCCATGCATAGGTTGGTAAACCTGATCATATAGATTTAATATACATTATAACACGCAACAAATTTGAACTCATGCAAAGGTTGGTAACTCTGATCATATATTTTAATATATACACTATAATGCATCAAGTTGGAACCCCCCACCCACCACCCACCCCCTGATATGCAAATCAGCTTTATTAAAAAAATAAAAAATTATATTCACGAATGCGGGTGGTCCATTGAACCCCTCCCCACCCCCACCCACCCCCTTGATATGCAAATCAATTTAATTAAAAAAATAAAAAATCAAATTAAAAAAATAAAAAATTTTATTCGCTGAAATTCGCGGTGCTGTGGTCCTTTGGGATGCTGCGGGTCCAGCGGTGGCGGCGGCATCTCTTTGATCTTGTTTTTTAACGTTTTTTTTATGTTTTTTAAGAAAGGCGGCATTCCTTTGTGCGTTAGAACCCCCATTTTCCCTCTACGGGTTACTTACGTATTTTCTCCTTACTTCTTTTTTGAGTCTTCTGTCTGGAATGTCGAGGTCTCGTTTGGCGAACTTCACTCGACACAAGTACACTATCTTCTTTACGGTATCTTTCAGGCGTACCCCACACCTGACGCTACGTTTGTTACCAACTGTACGAAGGTAATGACAGTTTACTATTTCCTCGAGTGGCTAAGCAAATTTTAATAGGAGTACGTTGCCCGATTAATAATTAAGAAATTCAAAAGATACCAAAAGAATGATTTATTCTAACATCAGATAATTACTTGATACAGTGCAATGCTACTAGTTATTCTATTTCACAATAAGTACAATTTATTTCCTTTTACATTAACTCTTCTGAGATTCTATTCTTTGTTACTTTATAGCACTGACTCTTCATTAACACTTTAACAACTTCTTTACGTACAATTATAAATTAATTCTCTACTTTACCTAGTTTACATCTAGTCAACTATTCAACGAGCCTATCACTGACAATCTGTCGTACTGCAACCCTCTGGGATTGATGATCGTTTGGATATTTCATTCCATTTATATACTGTTTAGTTGTTTACTAAATGAGACCTATTTACAATTTTTAAGGGTGACGAGTTTAGCCAAAACGCACTTTCACTAGCGAAAGGGAGCCTCAAGGTGTTTTCTTTTAACTGGAAACTTTTGAAACGTAACAACTATTTCAGTAACTAGCAGCGATACAAAAACAAAACTAAATGATAATACTTAAAATATACAACATACACATGTAAAGTGGGGCACACAGATACGCGCGCGCGCGCGCACACACACAATGCTCTTTCGTTTTAATTGTGGCAAACATAACAGTAAAATTTTCCACTTGATTACGGCACTTTATACTGGACAAATGTAGCCAGGAACGAATTTACTGTAGACACAAAACTTTAAACCACATTACCGAGGTCGGAGTTCAGTGTTGCATAATACACATTATTATATACGATACTTATAAGTAGTGTCTTACATTAACAGTTCCAATAAACGTTTTAACAAATTACAAATTTGTCTTTATTTACTTACGGTAATTTAATGAGATACAGTGCTATGACCACTCTAACATTATTGTAAAACGATTAAAACATATTCCTATGTGATCAAGAACGTGAAAATGAGAGTAATGCAAGCGTGATTAAATTGTCGTCATTAGAAGTTGTAAAGTTATCTTAATCGTAGATGATATAATTTAAAATGACATATCGTTTAGCAAAGCGGTTAAATTTAAAAGTAACAATTAGGCCTACCTTCTTTCATACTTGTTTTGGCACTCTGGCTGTCTTCCTGGAGTGAGTAATGGTTCGTGATTGGTTGTTAGGTGTCCACCACATTCAGTAGTGATTTGCCATTACTGTCGAAAGGCGATCAGTATACTGCTTTAGCGTGGTCAACATCAAGTGACGGTTTTAATTGCAAAATGGTGAATTATTATCCTAAATTATTCCTCAGCTGTCCTAGGATGACCCCAACTAATAGGCAATTCGTAAGTAGCAGATAAAGTTCCATCGTGAGCGATGGGCAGCCGTGAATGAGGCTATTGCCAACTACGCAATCCCAGACTACTTGCTATTGGCAGCAAATCCAAGGGTGTGATGGGGTGGCCGATAGCACAGCCACTCCAGTTAGAAACCACAGAAACACAATGACAGTGCTGTATGACGTAAACTGATATTGAAGTTACGTAAAGAAGTAAATTACTAAATCAAATCACTTAAAAAAAAAATAGAAGTAAATGTAATTTTTCAATTTCTTGAAATAGTCTGCCATTTAATTTTGTTTTATGTCGCCATTTCCTTTTATGAATAAAAACAATCTTCTTAAAATTAATCTGTTGGGTAAGTGATTGTTATCAAACCCTCAGTGTACGTCCTCCGGCACTGTTCCGAGAGTCTCGATGATCTTTCCTTTTTCGTCACTTCTCCATTTTATTCAATCACAGTATTTTAAATTAATTTCCTTACTTTTTTATCTTTTTCTGTTCTGCCACGATCAATCCGCGACCGGATAACATGTCCCTCGAATGTACGAGGGTTGATCGTACTGTCCAGTATAAAAGAGTAATTGTCCACAGTACCAATTAGGCACCAATTTCTAGAGCTAAAGTTGAATGCAAAAGACACAATAAAAATTTTGTATATAAATGTAGAACATTCATATTGTTATATACCTCCTCGAGGATTGTTATTATTAAATTTTCTTATGTGTTTTTGTTTTTGTTTTTTTATTTAGTATTTTATTTATTGTACTTGATTTATTGTAGAATCTTCTGAATGGTTTATTTAATTGAAGTTTATTATTACTGTCGGTTATATGGGGTTCGTAGTTTATAAGTTAATGCACTTCGGTAGTTGGTGTTATGACGAATCGGTTAGGTTGACTTCTCACTGGAAATTAGATTGTTTATGGTTATTGACGTACTTACTTGAAGTGAAGTTCTGCGTGCAAGACTGATTTGAGAGGACAATTTACATTTGAAATTGTTCAAATCGTCTCAATTGCCGCTAAGAGTGTTGCCAACTATTGCGAGCTGTCTCTCTAACCTGAAATTTTCAAGTCTAGTAAAATAACTTTTGTCAACTCCTTTTATCTGTTAATATTATAGTTTATTCCTCGATAAAGTTTATAAAAATACTTTGAATAATTAGTAATTGCTAATGTGTCATTTTTACAATACTGGTTGATTTTATGAGACTCTCTTTTGTATTCGCAGGGTTGCTAATCTGATATTCATAACCATCATTCAACGTGGTTGTTTGATTAACTTATTTCATTTAAGATTGTAGGTTCTTTTAGTCTACAAAATACATAACTGGAAGATGAACTCTACTATTATACCTATAATTAAGTAGCAGGAGAGTGATTACATAACAAAATAAATCTTAATTACTAACATAAATCTGTCAAAGGACGTTTGACGTCAACATTGGAGGTTAGGCCTGGCGGTTCTGAATATTAACCATTTTACTTTAAATTACTAATAACTCTTTAACATTCTTAAAAATCCCGTAAGCTACGGTTATAAATTCATTTATCGTTCATAAAACAATTATCTGATTCATCAGATTGGATAACATGAAATCAGGTAAATGGATGTTTCCAGTTAGCATGATTATACAGTATTAAATATTTTTAACAAACACAAAATAAAACAAAACAAATTAATTAGAATACTAGTGTTCAAAGTTTTCAAAGTTCATCATTAATTAACTGATACCTCATATCTAGTAATGTTTCTCATGTCAATTATGAAAATTATGTTAGACTATCGTTAACCCTTTTCATTTAAAATAGTTTAATTGCTATCGTCCTATTCATTGGATTCTTATTATCCATATGACAATGTCTATTTCATTATAATTACTGTTATTTATTAAAACAGTTAACACTTGATATAAGTAAAGTCATTTGTCTTTTTATCCTTCTTAATAATGATTATTAAAATTATTCATTTTAAATAAGGTCCCAATCCTTGTTGTGATCAATTGACATAATATCAGTAATTGTAATCGATAATATTTTTTATCGAAAAAATGTCATAATTATTCTAATTATTTTAATAATTGCCACTATACTTGCGTTTAGTGTCTTTTTCTTTATTGGCACTATTAACTTTTTATTAATAATGGATACACTTCCTATGCGCACATACTCTGATAAAGTTCACTTTAAAAAATCAACTCGACTTTGTTTACTATCGGTATAACCTCACTTTCAATTTTTTAGGTTACTTCTTCCCGTCAGCTGTTCGGTTCTTCTTCAAATTGCTCGCAGGACCCGTCAAATTGCGTGGCTTCTCCGTCAAAGTACTGTAATCGAATGTTTCCTCTTCGGTTTCCGAAATGGCGTCCAATGTTTAATGATGATTTCTGATTGGTCAATTTTATTAATTTTCGTGACCCTTCGGTATACCTCGGCAAAACAGACGCTTTCAACGCGTCTTTTGACTGGTTTTGAGATTATAAGAAATTGGTTTACAAGGGGACGCCCAAGGGCTGGCAAATTATCAAATCTTTATAATTAATATTATTCCCTTATTTTCCTCTAATTAACAATTCATTATTACCACCGTTCAGGATTCTCTGAGACGAATAATTTGGATCCCCACACTATATGGGTTTAATCCTTATTAACAAAATTAAATTTACCAATATCTCTTATTAGCTTTTTGCATAATATCATGTTCGTTTTAGTTATTTATATTATTAAATTTCAATAAACCTTGAGTATTCCTTGCTTTTAGTCGAGTATGAACTCTTTCCAATTATTTATAAGGTTGCATTTTGATAACAATTGTTTTTTTGCTGTTTAGGCCTAACTCAATATTATTCACTAAGTTTTAATTACATTTTTCCATTATTATTCCTTACTTTTACTGCAACCTTATTTCTCATAATTGTTGTCTACAACTTCTTATCACCCTTACAATATCATTTATGACATAAGAGCATACTTATTTCTAGTTAACTTTACAAATACATTGGCTAGGCATATTGGCCTATGACACTCTCAACTAGTTTTACTTATTGTCTTTTAATAGTTATTTTCTAACAATTGCTATTATGTCACAATTACTCTGAGGGAATCCTCACCACTTCTGGTTACCTCAGTTTTTCTTGGTACATCTTGTTTTTGTTGTTTTTAATCTTTATAATCAACCATAGTTTCTTCACTATTGGTTGTAACATGAACCATCTTCATTATAACTTATATAGTTGTTTTTTAAGTCCTTATCTTTTACAAACATACTTGTTATAGTTATTATTACGTTTTACAATTCTTTGGTTTGCATTAGGATATTCCCCTTTGCTGCCAATTCCTTAATACATCTTACATCTAGTGTCACATGACAAGTGTATTTAAATTACATTATTATGGCTTAACTTTATGGTAATAATTATCGTTTTACATTATGTTAGTCATATTACATCTCTTTGATGATACTGATGTCACCCTCTTTCTCTCTTATTAGTTTTTCTACATCTTTTTTAGAATAGTTAGTTGGTAAATTCCATTCTGTCTACTTTAGTCAGTTTATTTACTCTAATTATAACACAAATCTTCCTTTGGGTAATTAATCTTGTTACTGGTATGACCCTTATAACATCTATCTGAAATACAGTATCAAAGATTATGGTTTAACAACGTTTTTATTTATTAATTCTTGTCATTATATGTGAAAAGTACTTGGAGTTAGGTTATGTGTGTCCCCACTCTTACATACAACAATGGGTTGACTTTGAGTTTATTTTCTACACATTTCACACCATTATTTAAATATCCTAATACTAATAATTACTATTTATAGTTTGGTAATTGTTTTCTCGTTACTTTAATATTATTTTTATAACATTATTGGTGACTATCAGTTTCCTTCTGATATCACTGTTTCTATATCACTTACATCACTAGTAGACAGGATACAATATTGTTGTGATCCTTTATACTTTCTTAAATCATACTAACATAAGTTTTAATCTCACTCTCCTAGCTATTAGTGGTTAGTTTATTCATTTACATTAGATTTGTGGTCATAGTCAGGTCGCCTAATATAGTCTGTCAATGTTTTGGCTTTCTTTAATAGTCTCTCACTCTGTACTTCACTTGCCTTCTTTTATCTATCTCACAGTTGTACTTCTTCTGTGGTAGATTGTGTGAGGTATCTCGTCTCTTCATTTGTTTCTCTGTTTATTGAATGTTATTGTTGATTCATTCACTTCTTTTCATTTTTATTGTCTATGTTTCTCGGTTGCTCACTGACCTAATCTATTGGGTCATTGGGTTAATCACATTTTAATATATTTTCTTTCTTGTTTTTAGTTTTCATTACTACATTTATTCTTTATTTGTAGGTTCATTCTTTAATTATTATTTCTTTAAATGATTTTAATACTTGGTACACCATTCTGAATCCTTGGTAGGAAAGGAGTGTCTGAGACGGCATGGTGGGAGAGACGGCAAAGCAGCGATATTTTCGAAACTATACGTTAGATGGCGCCACCGACCCCATTATCGTGTTCGCTCAAGCTCGGGGAGCCGTGCTAGGTATGTGTCAGTGCGCTTGCCGCCATTTTGGGTTCGATACACGTGATTGTTTCGGAGACGCTATTTTGAAAAAATATTTCGTAACGTTTGGAATTGTCGTGATATTGAAGCAGTGCACGATATGAGGTAAGTCTTAATGCATTTAGTACTTATAGAAAGTGGTGATTCTGATAGACTCTGCTGTTAGGCGTTATTTGAAGCATGGAATTTTAAAAATAATTTTCGGTTAGGTCGGTGTATTTAAGGTGAGACGGCATACTACTATGCCGTCTCACCCATTACAGTATGCCATCTCACCCATAATAAGAATATATTTTTTATATTCTGTTCCAAGGGCGAAATGTAACACTTTTTGCGTAAATCACTTTCTGTCCTGACTGATCTTCTGCCATAGGTCATACTAACTACCTCGTAGTTTACATGGTGACGTTTTTATTAATTTGCCTTTAATTTTTGTTTCAGGTATGGCTCCATACATTCGTAAATCTACAAGGCAGTCTTGGAGCGAGAACCAGATGCAAGAAGCCACCGAGGCTGTTCGGACCAAAAGAATGGGCTGGTTACTGGCTTCAAAAACGTTTGATGTTCCGTTCACTACGTTGAGACGTCACGCAAAATCTGGAGGAAGAATCACCAAGGGTTATTTGGGTGGACACAAGGTGACATTTAATGCCAAACTCGAAAAAGAAATTGTCGAACATTTAAAGACCTTAGAAACTCGTTTTTTTGGAATGACTACGATTGATGTTCGAAAGCTGGCTTATCAAGTCGCTGTTGCGAAAAAAAATCCCCACAGATTTTCTGAGATAACAAAAATGGCCGGTGTAGATTGGCTGAGGGGCTTTAGAAAGCGCAAGCCTTCGATATCGCTTCGCATTCCAGAAGCAACATCTGCTGCCAGGGCCAGCGCATTCAACAAGCCTCGAGTACAAAAATATTTTCGTTGCTTGACTGCAACCATTGACGAATTCAAATTTGAACCTCAGCAAATCTGGAATGTCGACGAGTCTGGATTTACAACAGTTCCATCTCAACACCCGAAGATATCTGCAACAAAAGGACGCAAACAAGTCGGCATTTTGACCAGTGCAGAGAGAGGCCACCACTACACCGCGGTATGCTGTGCAAATGCTTTAGGAAGTTACATTCCGCCAGCATTCATCTTTCCGAGAAACAACATGAAAATAGACTTGATGGACAACGCTCCGACCGGTGCTGTTGGATTCGCACAGGAAAAGGATGGATGTCAGGAGAAGTTTTCCTTAAATTGATGGCACATTTCGTTAAGTTTGCCAAACCGACCAAGGAAAATAAAGCTTTGTTGCTTCTTGACGGCCACAGCAGTCACAAGAACTTTGACGTTCTTACGTACGCAAAAGAAAATGGTATCATTGTGATGTGTTTCCCGCCACATTGCACGCACCGGCTCCAACCTTTAGACGTCAGCTTCTACGGACCGCTCAACATTTTTTACAATCAAGAGCTAAATACCTGACTCAAAAGTCATCCCGGTCGTACTGTTACCCACCAGCAAGTTGCAGGGATATTTAAAGAAGCGTATCTTCGTGCAGCCACAGTAAAAAATATTCAAAGTGGTTTTAAGTCATCTGGCATATTTCCACTAAACGAAAATATTTTCCCGGATCACATGTTTGGTCTGGCAGCTGTAACTGATATGGAAATACAAGAGCCTATCGTCACTGCAGCTGCACCTGAGACTGAAGTGAAAGAGATTATCACCGCCCCAGCTGTGACTGAGTCTGAAGCTGAAGAGCCTATCGCCCCTGCAGCAATCGACAAGACTTTGACCTCCAGAGAAATACACGACCGTCCTGAGGTATTCAATGAGCCAGCAGAACGTTCAAGCATCCCGAAGGCTTCAACGTCCAATAATACCGAGCAAGACCTGACTATAGCTGACATTTCGCCATTACCGGTTGCTACGATAACAAAACGATCTAACCGAAAAAAGGGAAAATTCGGAATTTTGAATTCTACGCCAGATATGGAGGAATTGAAGTCAGTTGAAGCCATGAAGCGCGCCGAAGAGCATAGAAAGTCTGCTCGACGTACTAAGAAACGGGTCTTTTATTCATCTTCCGATAGCGACCAAGATGTTTCCAAAGAAGAGGATGAAGATCCATTTTGTATCTACTGTACGGAGCCATATAGCCGATCGCGAGCCCGTGAATGGTGGCTTCGTTGCCAGATCTGCAAAAGATGGTGCCATGCACAATGTATCGGCCTTCCAAAGTCATCCAAAGTTGTCATCTGTGACGTTTGCAAGTAGTGTACCGGGTATGCCATCTCATCAACCGGGTGTGGGTGAGATGGCATATTTGAAGGGTCTGGCAATTTTGAAATATTTAACACTTTAATTCATTATTTTCTCTCTTTGTATATTGATATTGATTGCTGAATAAACATTGTACAACGTACTAGTGTTCTTGTCTTTTATTTCACAGTACTTTATTTTCTAAAAATCTATTTTCAAAATGTATGCCATCTCAGACACTCCTCCCCTAGGTCTTGTCTCATTTAATTATTATGTCATGTTGTGTTCAATGTTAGGTTCAAAGTATGCTGATTATATGTATCGTTACAATATAGGTATTGAAACAACAAAATCGCAATACTGTACTTGCAGAAGAAATCATATTGAACAATATCACAATATTATATAATTGCTGCAAGAAACTCTGAGTTACGTGTATAGAAAATGATAAATATATAACAATGTAACAGTTTGACAGAAAAGAATGTTCATGCAAGATGTGTTTCACGACCTACAGTCATATAGTACGACATGATACTTTAATTTGTTCGTTTTCAAACAAGGCAGTTGGGAAAACTCAACCTTCAGCTATTGAATTTGTCTCTTATTCGTCTTTATTACCTTTGTTGTGTCTTTATTATCATTCTGCCGTTTCGGTATCTTTTCAGTAACGAGGCTTCCGGTCATCGGGAGATTCGGCGATGTCCAAGCAAATGAAGGGGACTGTATTGTTGTATACTAGAGAACCCCCGACCCAAATTCAAAGTAATACTATGAATATTGAGTAACATTGTGATTGATATTACATCATATTAAATATTAATGTTGCACACATGTATATACATTATGCACAATTTATTTATAACTTAAGTAGCCTATATTGGTAATACTATTTACAGAAATACTGTTTATACTATACACTAGAATATTCTGTATCCATGTCCATTTGTAGATGGACATAGTTTATTTTAACAGGTTCTCAAATATACGCCTGGCAGAAACTAAACTATTTAGTAACTGGTGCATGTTGATGAATGACGTCATTATCAACATTAGAGGAGACGTATATAACGTGGTAGAGAGAGAGAGAGAGAGAAGTTCGGTTAAGTGAGTTACATTAGTGCGTATGTTTGAACCACATTTTGTGGATCAGTATTGTATTTGCTACTTTTTTGTTTGCATAAATTACGATTGTGTTAATAATCGATATCGCAGTTATGAATCGAAATTGTATTTTCTGTTATTTTTTTGTTTGTGAAAAATGATTTGTGATATCGGAAATAAACAAGGTGTCGACAGTGATATGAGTGTTTTATTTCAATCGCTGTCTAGAAGACGACAGTGATTACTAGAGCGACACATATTACAAACTCTTAGTGAATTGAGTGAGTTAAGCGTATAAGGCAACGAAATATTAAGGTAAAAATGAGTGAGAGATTTGCTAAAATAAGCGCTACCATCCGACTGCCCTTCACCACTCCCTGCTCCCGTCCACTCAACAACTCATACTCAACAGGAGTCCACTTATCACTGGTCGTTTAGTGAATCTCGAGGACGTTCGGAAGCTCTCGTTCGTTATCGCAACGCACGTGTTGTGCTGGAGTCTTTACAGATTGTGCATACTATCTTTACTGTTTACGAAACTGTGTGAATATAACTAACGAGTGTTTCAAGTTACGGTCGAACTGAGCTGACCGTCGTTCTGCAACTGAAGGCGAAGACTTTTGATTCATTCAAATTTCAGTTAAAACGGTTAGATATTAAAACCGGACCATTTCGTCCATATTCGAAGAGTCTGACTTCAAACAATTACAGAAAAAAACATTGAATGAAAAGTCTGGTGTTAGCAATTTATGTTCTGTCTGTAAATCGAATCAGACTCATTTGAAAGTTAATTGCGTGCTAATCTGATCAGCAACAAAATGTTTCCGGAATACACTAAACTATCTTTCCATGAGTGTCAGAGGATTATAAAATATAGGCTTGTTCCCAGGGGAAGGGGCCATTTTTTAGCACTTTCGGTAAAACAAGCGATAAGTACAAAAAAAAAGGTCACGCCTCGCCAGATCGACTTTTTGTTATATATTATTATTGTACACCTCAAGATGATTAATAATTACAATAATGAAACCTATTCATAATTAGTGTTTTAAGATAGTGGAAGTCTGGAAGCCTTCCACACTAAAACTTTAACTGTGATAAAGTTGCACGGTGCTGAACAGAATAGGCAATGAGAGGTGTTTGTTGAAAAGCATTATTAGAAGAAGGGTAGAACTTATTGGACATACACTGCGGCATAAAGGACTACTAAAATTGGTAATGGAAGGATCAATAGAAGATAAAAGATATAAGGGAAGACCAAGGCTGTAAAACAAATTATAGAGGATGTAAATTGTGTAACTTTTGAGAAAATGAAGAGGAAAGCACAAGATCGATCACAATGGAAGACTGCTGGAAACCAACCTTAGGATTGAAGACGTAAGGAGGAGGATCGTTGCACATAAGTAATTCATACAGGAACCCCCTTTTACGTTATTCGTTTATACGTTTGTATTATTAAATTTAAATTACGTGAAATGCTAAATGAAGTTTTGTTTTCAGCTAGGACAGTTCTTTGGTATGTGGTGTTCTGCGGCTTTGCTGTCAACTACATGGTCAGAATCAACATCAACATAGCAATGTTGTCCATGGTCAGATCGTCGCAGACGTACAAGAAAACAACACAGTCACTGGATTGCTACGTCGTTAACAGGTCCACCGAAGACGCGTTTACTAATTCTACCAGAGTTGTTCCAGTAAGTGTTTTTCTTTGTTTTTAAGGCCGTAATAAAAATTACTTACAACAAAATTTTAATACTTTCGAAATCTCTCGACAAAAACATGATTTCTTTCAGATTTTATTGTGTGTGTGTGTGTGTGTGTGTGTGCGCGCGCGCGCGCGCGCGGGGGCGAAAGAGAGAGAGTTTATAATTGTGCGCGTGCGGCTGTGTGCATGCGCTTGTTTGAAAGGAGGAGAGACACAGTGAGATAGACAGATTGGCCAGTGGCCCATCTGTAGACG
Organism: Magicicada septendecula; assembly: GCA_034769895.1. Lineage (NCBI taxonomy): Eukaryota > Metazoa > Arthropoda > Insecta > Hemiptera > Cicadidae > Magicicada > Magicicada septendecula. Next base: position 218,567,677 of record CM068370.1, read on the forward strand.
AAATCCCCGTACAAACAAGCTGTGTAAGCAGTACTTAGAATTTAGAGTAGTCAAGAATACTTTTTCTTAATTACTACAGTTATTGAAATTAATTGACGTATTATTATTATTCGAAATAATTTTGTAGTTATTACGTGAAGGCAACAGTGAAAATTCTCTTGACTTTTTTACATAACTGCATAAAATTCTGACATTTACACGAGTGGCTGTCAGATCGCTTGTACAATAACGCACGCTGTTTACAGTCGTCTCCTACGTTAGCTCCTGAATGCAAAAAAAAAAAATAATGTACTGCTGTAAGCGGTTGCTTCGCTCTCGGACGGTGAGCAGAAAACTTCATACATCATCGTGGGTTTGTTGTGAGTGCCGGGTCTGTCTCCTTCAAATGGAAAAGAATGGAACTGTGTTTTCCTGTTTGTGTTTTTTCCGTTTAGTGTTAAGAATTCTACAGGCGAATGTAATGCAGTCCAAAATTGGCGACCAGCCACACTAATCTCTACATTAACATTTAAAAACAGTAACACGCACACAGTAAGGCAAATACAACACGCACACAGAAAAACCACACAATTGTAACGCAATACCCTACCTAATAGACGTAAAACGGACGAAAACTTGTACTGTTGGTTTTGTTTCCTTTTTTAAAATAAAACGTATCGAATAAGTAGGGTACTTCTGATTTAAATAACGTATGTGATTTGCAGAAACGACATGAGCTTTCTCAAAGTCACGGTATTTCGTACGTCATTTTTAAACTGTTTGGGCATATCCAAATCGAATATTTTCTAAAACAAGAAGCAAAACAAACATAGACTTACTTCAATAAAATAGACGTTAATCGCCTGTTAGATGTTACTTAGATGAAATTGAAATTTGTTTTATGGGCCAGGATGAATCTACTGAGACTTCAAATCGCGGGAATATTATAGCACTGATGAATTTATATTTTTGTTGTTGTTATATTATCCTTACCATGCTGACAAATGAATAGAGAAGAGGTTTTAAGATCACTGCTTAAAGTCACTTGTTATACAGAGTATAACCATAATTATTTTTGCAGTCAGACACACACTGACATTTTCCATCATAACTCAGTTGTTTGAGATTGCATTGTAACAAGTAAGATATCATTTTGCTCACGAGATAATGCTTAAGATTTTATCTAATCAAACATTATTCCACAAAATTAATAGTTTGTGAGATATAAATTATTTAAAAATTAAAACAGCCGCCATTTTGAAATTTGTGAATGTATAATTTTCAAAAAATTTTGTTTTGTAGATTATGTTACTGGGGTAACAGATACCAGATTTTATTAGACTATCTCATCCCATTCTTGAGAAATAAAATCTTCCTTAAAAAATACAAAATGGCGGACAGATGGAAACTATACGTTTTTGGACCTATCTTTACAGGAACTTTTTTTCTTGTAAGTATGTAAGGAACATGTTACCGAATAATGGACGACCATTTGTGAACACTGTATATAACAGCTAACAACAAGGGTTAGTTAATAATATACAAAATATAATTACTCTGCCACTCATGTTGGACTTACCTGTTAGTGATGGATACGTTTAATCTACTACTGGAGTTTCTCGACAGACTTCCTTACGATATTAAACATTCCTAAAGGAAAATCTCAGCACCTTAAGGAGAGTTTCACTATCACTTATCGGAAATTGGGGCGAAACAAACAAAACTGATGACCAAAACCGATAACATGGTACAAATCACAATGATGAAAACACGACGGAAATTTTTTAACGAAGAAAGAAAAAAGGAATTAAGATGTTACTTCTGATTTTGAACGATAAATGGTGACCTTAATGAAGAGTAAGAAGGATAAGAGTACAATAAAAATGCAGTAGTTTTGAAGAACGAGATTAGGAAATACAAGAGACTTGATTGGAAACGATTGGTGATCAACATCGTACACGATGTTTATGAAATACAGGTAAACACGTATAAGATTTTAAGTAAAATGAATTCCACTACCAAGGCCACTTTAAAGGTCTATCGTCTTTCACAGATCACGTGGTTTAACTATTTTCAATAATTACAGTCATCTGAAGAAGATAATATGATTGATATCCTCAATGATTTAAACACTGATAAGCTTTATTGGAAAAGTTGAAGGAACAAGAAATACCAGGGCCGGATAATGTTAATATGAAACTCATTAAATATGTTTTCATTATTTTAAAATGAGAGACGGCTCAATTTCTAGAACTGTTGCCGGAAATCAGGATGTGTAGTTGAGAATGGCTAAAATAGTTCCAATCTTTAAGGAAGGAAATCGGCAGGAGCATAAAGTTATAGAGGTATGAGTTTACTGAATAGTCCATTAAAGTTTATACAGAAATTATTGCTAATGGATGTGTACTATTGCAGAAATGCATTTAGGTGCACAAAATGGTTTTCTCAGGGGCTGATCTTCATAATATTGTTTTTTCTTAGATAGCTGAGTAAGAAACATTCGTAACTCCTTTAGCTTCAATGCTCATGTGAAAGCTTTTGACATGGTGTCTAAGTTTATGTTAGGGGAAATTCTACAGACGAAAGAAGTACCAGAACATTTAATTGATGTGTTGGAAATCTTATATTATCATACTGATATTAATAGAAGGTCGAACTAGAGGAAGACAGAACAACTCGAGGACTCGGACAAGGTAGTCCTTAGTCGCTGGCGTTTAACGTTTATATCGATAATGTACCGGTATTCGTAAGCTATCAGTGGCTATGCTCAGAACATAATGTTGTTTGCATATCACCAGGTCGTGCTGCAGTCGACATCAATTCTGAAACAATACAATTTTGAAACCTATAGGCCTACTGGAAAAACAAGAATATGGGAGATTTGTGGTTGAAAAACCTTTACTCTTTTTATGATAAGGAAGAGGAAGACCAAATATTGGGGATGGGAGGAGCAAAGCGGGTGAATGTAAAACTCGATGTACGGAAGGCAGAACGCCCAACGACCGACGAATCGGGCTCAAAAAATACAATTTTCCAAGATAATTAAAATACAAAGCACTAAAATAACACAAACGTAATAATTAACAAAACAAAACAATATAATCGGTCAGAATAAAGTTGTACCGATTAAACATTTTAAATGGATTTCAACATAGATACGAACGTCGATAAACATTGTTGGATTGGCAGCAAGAACGTTTTTTTCTTTGTGTTCAGTTTTTAACCGAATCAAAAATTGTATTAATCTCAACGATAAAATATTTAAAAGACGATCTTTATGCAAAATGGCAATTTTACAAGTGGCAAAAAGTGATACGTGTTGGCCCAGAAAGTGTTCCTTGAGGGAACAATACGCCTGCAAATAAAGTGACCCTCGAGACGTCTTGGGGAACAATTTACAGCGTCCTCTCCTACCTGCAAGTATTGACTCACACTCGTCATTTCGAAAACAGAAGATCCAGTTCCTTAGCCTATACAATGAGCCGATATGTCTGCGTAAAGTCATTGTACAGATCACGTACACGCACACGTGAGCTCTCTCTCTCTCTCTCTCACTCTCTCTTACTCTCTCTCTCACACACACACACACTCTCTCTCTCTCTCTCTCTCACACACACACACACACACACACACTCTCTCTCTTCCCACCAATACTCTAATACACATATAAAGAAAAACATTTATTTCAATTTTGCCCATTTGTTTGTTTGCTGATTTGCGATATACTCTCGACATTTTTTCGTACAATACTCTTTTACATTCATTCATAATTTAGGATGGAATTCTTATAATAAATAGTTTGTCAAGATGCTCTGATTAATTTGTTCGAGTAAGTTTACTAAAGCTTTAACATTAACATATAACTTAATATCTGACAGGGGAATTTGTTCGACATTATGGATGCACACAAATAATTCAGTCTAACAGTAAGAACTATACTAATTATTCTTAATAATTTATTTTTCACTGAATAATGTTTGTCTATTATGTGTGCACGTGTTCCGGTGTGTTTTATGTAGATGAGAGTTTCCGTTCGTCTATACTGTACATTTATTTACAATGAAATGCGGGCGTGTGTATACTGTTCATGTGTACGTATATTGTGTAGCTCAATAGAAGAATATTCGTGCTGCTATCTTTACCTTTTGTTAGATGTGTGTGTGTGTGTGTGCGCGCGCGCGTGCGCGCAAACTGCACGTGTGCATATAGAGCGTGAACTGTGAACTATGACTTGGTTATAACTCAATACTTACAACAATGACTGTGGGCAGATGAGTCAGGTATAGAAGAGGTTGTAAAATAGCCTTCTTGGGTTTATTTTTATTGCACCCTAACTGCTCACTCGAAAAAGTTTTGTTGATCCTATACATACCACTTTTTACCTTACAAATTTTCTAAGCTTCTATACTATGTTAGCGTTTATTGCAGTACGCCTTTTCAATCAACTGAACGTCTTTTAAGTCATTCTACAAACAATAGACACAACAAGAGGCTTAAAACAATGGTATGGACTGTTCCTTATGCTTTCTCACCTAATCACTAGAAAGGTGATATAACAAATGTGAGAAGATAGGGTTACCTATAAAATGAAATACCGGTACCCTACTTTCGATGCTTTTCCTTGATAGTGCTCTTTGCTGAACGTAAAGAGGACGTATGAGAATATGAATTGTATAATGCCACGCTGTTTTTCTTTTTTTTTACATAATCACTCATTAAATATGTAAATTATGCAACTTACGCCATATTGTTTAACATAAAGAGGCATAGAGGAATATGAATTGTATAAAGCCACGCCGTTTTTCTTTTTTTTTACATATACACTCATTAAATATGTAAATTATGCAACTTACGGCATATTGTTGAACATAAAGAGGCGTAGAGGAATATGAATTGCATAAAGCCACGCTGTTTTTTTTTTTTTTTACATATTCACTCATTAAATATGTAAATTATGCAACTTACGGCATATTGTTGAACACTAAGAGGCGTAGAGGAATATGAATTGTATAAATCCACACTGTTTTCTTTTTTTTTACATATTCATTCATTAAATATGTAAAGTATGCAACTTACGGCATATTGTTGAACATAAAGAGGCGTAGAGGAATATGAATTGTATAATGCCACGCTGTTTTTTTTTTTTTTTTACAAATTACTCATTAAATATGTAAATTATGCAACTTACGGCATATTGCTGAACATAAAGAGGCGTAGAGGAATATGAATTGTATAAAGCCACGCTGTTTTTCTTTTTTTTTTACATATTCACTCATTAAATATGTAAATTATGCAACTTACGGCATATTGTTGAACATAAAGAGGCGTAGAGGAATATGAATTGTATAAAGCCACGCTGATTTCTTTTTTTTACATATTCACTCATTAAATATGTAAATTATGCAACTTACGGCATATTGCTGAACATAAAGAGGCGTAGAGGAATGTGAATTTTATAAAGCCACGCTGTTTTTCTTTTTTTTTTAAATATTCACTCATTAAAAATGTAAAGTATGCAACTTACGGCATATTGTTGAACATAAAGAGGCGTAGAGGAATGTGAATTGTATAATGCCATGCTGTTTTTCTTTTTTTTTACATATTCACTCATTAAATATGTAAATTATGCAACTTACGGCATATTGTTGAACACTAAGAGGCGTAGAGGAATATGAATTGTATAAATCCACACTGTTTTCTTTTTTTTTACATATTCATTCATTAAATATGTAAATTATGCAACTTACGGCATATTGCTGAACATGAAGAGGCGTAGAGGAATATGAATTGTATAAAGCCACGCTGTTTTTCTTTTTTTTTTACATATTCACTCATTAAATATGTAAATTATGCAACTTACGGCATATTGCTGAACATAAAGAGGCGTAGAGGAATATGAATTGTATAAAGCCACGCTGTTTTTCTTTTTTTTTTACATATTCACTCATTAAATATGTAAATTATGCAACTTACGGCATATTGTTGAACATAAAGAGGCGTAGAGGAATATGAATTGTATAAAGCCACGCTGATTTCTTTTTTTTACATATTCACTCATTAAATATGTAAATTATGCAACTTACGGCATATTGCTGAACATAAAGAGGCGTAGAGGAATATGAATTTTATAAAGCCACGCTGTTTTTCTTTTTTTTTTAAATATTCACTCATTAAAAATGTAAAGTATGCAACTTACGGCATATTGTTGAACATAAAGAGGCGTAGAGGAATGTGAATTGTATAATGCCATGCTGTTTTTCTTTTTTTTTACATATTCGCTCATTAAATATGTAAATTATGCAACTTACGGCATATTGCTGAACATAAAGAGGCGTAGAGGAATATGGATTGTATAAAGCCACGCTGATTTTCTTTTTTTTTTACATATTCACTCATTAAATATGTAAATTATGCAACTTACGGCATATTGCTGAACATAAAAAGGCGTAGAGGAATATGAATTGTATAAAGCCACGCTGTTTTTCTTTTTTTTTTAAATATTCACTCATTAAATATGTAAAGTATGCAACTTACGGCATATTGTTGAACATAAAGAGGCGTAGAGGAATATGAATTGTATAATGCCACGCTGTTTTTTTTTTTTTTTACAAATTACTCATTAAATATGTAAATTATGCAACTTACGGCATATTGCTGAACATAAAGAGGCGTAGAGGAATATGAATTGTATAAAGCCACGCTGTTTTTCTTTTTTTTTTACATATTCACTCATTAAATATGTAAATTATGCAACTTACGGCATATTGTTGAACATAAAGAGGCGTAGAGGAATATGAATTGTATAAAGCCACGCTGATTTCTTTTTTTTACATATTCACTCATTAAATATGTAAATTATGCAACTTACGGCATATTGCTGAACATAAAGAGGCGTAGAGGAATGTGAATTTTATAAAGCCACGCTGTTTTTCTTTTTTTTTTAAATATTCACTCATTAAAAATGTAAAGTATGCAACTTACGGCATATTGTTGAACATAAAGAGGCGTAGAGGAATGTGAATTGTATAATGCCATGCTGTTTTTCTTTTTTTTTACATATTCGCTCATTAAATATGTAAATTATGCAACTTACGGGATATTGCTGAACATAAAGAGGCGTAGAGGAATATGGATTGTATAAAGCCACGCTGATTTTCTTTTTTTTTTACATATTCACTCATTAAATATGTAAATTATGCAACTTACGGCATATTGCTGAACATAAAAAGGCGTAGAGGAATATGAATTGTATAAAGCCACGCTGTTTTTCTTTTTTTTTTAAATATTCACTCATTAAATATGTAAAGTATGCAACTTACGGCATATTGTTGAACATAAAGAGGCGTAGAGGAATATGAATTGTATAATGCCACGCTGTTTTTTTTTTTTTTTTTACAAATTACTCATTAAATATGTAAATTATGCAACTTACGGCATATTGCTGAACATAAAGAGGCGTAGAGGAATATGAATTGTATAAAGCCACGCTGTTTTTCTTTTTTTTTTACATATTCACTCATTAAATATGTAAAGTATGCAACTTACGGCATATTGTTGAACATAAAGAGGCGTAGACGAATATGAATTGTATAATGCCACGCTGATTTCTTTTTGTTTACACATTCACTCATTAAATATGTAAATTATGCAACTTACGGCATATTGCTGAACATAAAGAGGCGTAGAGGAATATGAATTGTATAAAGTGTAATGTAATATTATAGATGTATATAGATGTTGATGATATAATATGTAAGTGTGTATTGATTATTGTGTTGTAGATACGCTCCGGTATCCACAACAATGTTGTACAATAAAATTTCCAAAAATGTAATTATTATTATTAGCTGTTTGATTGTGATTAATAACTGTGTGGGTATCGCTGTTTAAACCTTTTGATTTAAAAAGTATTTTCGCACTCCGCTGACAACCTCCCCACTTACCATATGTGGATATTGCTGTTCTGTTGGGTGACTGCTCAGCTGTAACATACACTCGACACATACAAAGAGATATTCTATTTGAATATCATACGTGATAAACATGCACAATAATAATAAAATAACAACTGAATAATGCTTTGAATTATCAGGAATATTCAAATTCTTCCGCCACCTTTTGATAGAACTAGCTATGAAAAAATAAACTATTTTAAGTTTGAAATTAAACACTTTTTCCACTGGTAACAAAAAATTGAGGTTTATTAACAGTTTGGAATGCTATTAAATCTTTTAAAATTAACAATCAGTCACTAATAATTTTACAGGAAATAATTATTACGAACAATTTTAAAATGAAACTCTTCTTAACCTCAAGGCTGGTAACACTGTAGGTTATACAATAATTTTTATTTAGAGAGGTTATGTCCTCTTACATAGTTAAATTACCAATTTCGTGTGATCTTTTAAGTGACATGATGCCAGATACAAGATGTGGTGTTTTATAACAATATTTAATAAACAATTAATAAAAAACAAACATACAAATATTAAAATTGAAAATCAGTACCATATAATCGATAATTATGGTATTATCGTACGCGGGATCCAGTATATAGTAGTTACTTTGATAAACGAGTGCGTTGGTTTGCACTGCTAAAAATTACTATTATTATTTAATAGTTAACTATAGAAATTATTTATTAACAAGGGAAAAAGTTTATAATAAAAAAAAAACTCTTGTGATGTCTTTCATTTGGTTTGTATTATTTGAGAACAGACTTATGACAAAAAGGTGACAAGTAGTTGTTATTAGGTTTAGGTTATCTAATAACGTGAATAGTTATTAGGGTTAAATATATTATTCATTGATTTCTTATTGATCTAGACATATATATACAATTCATAATACTTCTGATGCATAACTATCAGTAGAATAGAATATTCTTTCGCAAAAAATTACAAATATTTATTTACACTAAGTCAAGTCAAAAACTGCATGAGTCAATTGAGTGACTATTTGCGGCACTCGTATTTTGTAATATTTTAATTACTTTTGACTCCTTTAATCATGATAAATATTAAAAACATTTACTTATTAAGTTAAAAATTGCGAAATAATTCTTTCGTCAATTCTGATAAATTTCATCAGCATTATTATACTTCGCTATTACTGATTAGCATAGTATCCAAACAATCGTTTTTACAGAAGTTATTATTTCTGCTTTATTTTTAAATAATGAAAAATATTGTACTCCCTGGTTTATTTTCAACACAAAACTCGAAAATACGACCGATATTATACACTGGTCGTATTTAATTCTTATTCACTCCGCACTGTACACACGTTAATTCTGTGTGGTATGTAGATTAGGTGTATGTAGTTTGACTTCTGTTTATGTGTCGCGCACAATTCAAAATAAACTTCTTCATCGATTTCGTCCGTCGAATGATACGTGTTGACTCGTTGATGATTGAAAGATGACTGTCACGCTCCTCCGGAGCGTCTCTGGCTCGGCTGCCGGTTTTCATTCATTTGATTGGTTGAATTCTTTGAACTCTCCGACCCAAAACACTTTGATTTAGTAAAACTTTTAATTTATTACCAATTTTGTAGATGGGTTGGAGATTAAAATGACGTAAGCACTGGTGCACAAAGTAATTAAAAAGTTTATAATCATTATAACTTTCTTATTAGTTGTCTAATCGTTGAATGGTTGGTGTCAATAAATCGCGGACATCCTGAGCTTTAAATAAAGTCCAAACAAGAATATAATCCGTCCATTATTAATCCACTACAACGATTTCACAAATTTTTATGGTGAATCTTATAATTAATAAGTTTATTACACCAAAACTTAACTAATTACACAAAAACACTTCTGATTAAACGATTTGAGTCTATTTCTCAACTGTTTAATACAAAATTTGGGAATAATTATTCTTCAAACAATGTTTGATGATGGCGTCTTTAGCGTCCATATTCGATTATTCATAATCGCCCTTAATACTATTATTCCTTATCTAATAACATTTGTTTTGTATTCTAATAATCATATAAATGTTTATTTACATTGGTTTACTCTTTAGTATATGCACAATGTTGTGTTTCATATACTAGTAGTCTTATCTAACTACCTCCTGATCTCTTTTCTTCAAATTGTCACTTTGTTTATGGTTTTTCTACATAAGGTATATAATATTGAAAATGCAAATAGTGTACAACTATAGTACCTAGTTCATTTAATATATTTGTTAGCTTTTAGCTGTCTGAGAACCCTTCAACTTCTAGTATTGGGTTTGTTTACATCAGGTCATGACATGGCAGTCATTTATTTTTTGATAAATCGATAACTAAATTGTTATTATTATATTTGACATAGGTTCTCAAAGTAGTATCAGATATCTTTCTGATTACTGATAACATTTTTATTTAATTTTGAACAAGTTTGTATGTTGTATTTTGCTTAAATAACTTGCTACATATTGTTTGTTTACACTCTGATTCCACCATCATGGTCATTTAGTTTTTAATAATTTGTCTATAAAATTACTATTCTTATGGTTATGGTCTGTTCTCATAGTAGTATTAGATGTCCTTCTTACTACTGGTAACACTTTCATTAATCTCTGTGTAAGTTTTAATAAGGTATTTTGCTTAACTAGTTGGTTACATTGCCTTTGCTTACATCTGGCTATTCATTCATAGTCAGTTAGTTTACAACATTTTGATCATAAAACTATTATTATTACACTTATAATCTGTTCTCATAGTAGTACCAGATGTTCTTCTAACTACTGGTAATACTTTCATCAATCTTTGTACAAGTTTTAACAATGTATTTTGTTTAACTAATTTGGCATATTAGGTTCCCTTTCATCTAGCTTTGTGCTATCATATTTGGTCTGCTTTATTTGCAGTGTATTTCAATATAAGACACTGTTTATTAGGGTGTATCATTACTTATAATGAATCTTTGATTGACACAATTGTTGATGGTTGTTTGGTTTAACTAACATGTATGATTTTTTGTTTCATAGGTGCATTTCCTATGGGGTTATGTAACAATGTACAACATATTCTTATGCAGCATTTTGCTACTACTATCATGACTTCAGTATGGTATTCTATTACAATAGTTTAATTGTTGATTAATACACATGTTTACACTATTTCTTCTAAACAATAATACAAATATTCTTAAACTGATGATAATACATTTCTTGTCATGGTTTGTACCTAATTTCTGTCACATTTGTTTGATATTTAACAAACTATTTTGTTTGTTATTATTTTTTCTGGCCTTTCTTTGTATTGTATTCTGTTTTGCCGTGGCATTCAGTTACATTTCTTTTGAAATTTACAAAGGTTTTTATTATCAGGTTCTATGAACAATAATATAACTGTTCTATCTTACATTGCTTGGTGGTCTTATGATTATATATTTGGATCACAATCTTCATTAAACTAGTCACACTAACTGTCTGTGTATTATTGACTATTTAATTCTTGATGTTTCCACTATGAAAGTAACACATTTTCTTCCGCTATAACCTTATCACTTGAATTGTTTGTGGGGTTTATTAGGTTAAAATTGGTTAACTGGTCACAGGTTCTCACACTTACATTAAGTATTCACTATTACTGTTTGTGATTTCTTAAATATGTTAAACGCTGTTTCTTCATAGTTGACAATCGCTGTTCTTCTGGTTACTAGTATTGCCTCTAGTATACTTGATGAATGATGATTTCTTGTATGGTCTATCCATTTTCTTCTCTCTTCATGTCATGTTTCCTTGTCCTTCCTCCTCCTTTCTTCTTTTCTTCCTCAATATCTCCATTGTAGTAGTCGTTGTTCCATAATCTTTATATTTGTCAATATATTGGTTTGTCTGCCATCAATGTGGTTGCTCCTGAGTTGTCTCTTCTTTTATTTCACATAGTCATTTTGTTGGTTCCCCTCACTGTTGGAATCCTGTCGTCTTCTTTTATACTTTGTATTGTTTTCTTGGTTCCCCTCACTGTTGGAATCCTGTTGTTTTCTTCTTTATTTTTATTGTGTCCCCTCACTGTTGGAATCCTGTTGTCTTTTTCTCCACTTTTGTTATAATCATTAAATATTTTCATGCTTTCCCGTCACTTGACGTAATAATTGCTTACTTTATGTAACTACCAATATTGGTAACGTTACAAAAGCCACGCTGTTTTTCTTTTTTTTTTAAATATTCACTCATTAAATATGTAAAGTATGCAACTTACGGCATATTGTTGAACATAAAGAGGCGTAGAGGAATATGAATTGTATAATGCCACGCTGTTTTTCTTTTTTTTTTACATAATCACTCATTAAATATGTAAATTATGCAACTTACGGCATATTGTTGAACATAAAGAGGCGTATAGGAATATGAATTGTATAATGCCACGCTGTTTTTCTTTTTTTTTACATAATCACTCATTAAATATGTAAATTATGCAACTTACGGCATATTGCTGAACATAAAGAGGCGTAGAGGAATATGGATTGTATAAAGCCACGCTGTTTTTCTTTTTTTTTACATATTCACTCATTAAATATGTAAATTATGCAACTTACGGCATATTGTTGAACATAAAGAGGCGTAGAGGAATATGAATTGTATAAAGCCAAACTGTTTTTCTTTTTTTTTTTACATATTCGCTCATTAAATATGTAAATTATGCAACTTACGGCATATTGTTCATAATGAACCCGTTTTAAGTAAAGCTCTAACAACATTGTTAATTGTATTGTAAATAATAAAAATGAAATGAGCAAATAATTGTACACCTATATTCCTTCTCTGTGTGTTACTAGTACATTTAATATGATGGATGAGCTTAATATCCCTTGGACAATTGCTGGACAACTGGTCAACTATAGTCGAAGGTTGGTGCGCACGCACTAAGACGATTTCTGTATTTTGTTCTTGTTTTCATTCCAGTGAAAGATGAAAATCCTTTCTCACAAAGATATGTTATAGAAAACTGCTCCACGATTTTCAATCCATCTTTGGACTATTTATTCCATGCTGACAGCTAAATCCAGAACCGAGAAAACCGCGAATTTCTAAATTATATTTTAAGTTCGCTGTCATTTGTAAGGTCACTTAACGTTTTTACTTCCATATTCCTTAAGGAATGGAAGTATGGTGATGGCAAAAAAAATCGTGTTCGAGATTATTGCAGATTCTGATTCTACTACACTCAAAACATGAAAAATAGTCGTTTTCCGAAAAGTGTCTGTGTGTGTGTGTCTGTCTGTGTGTCTGTGTGTCTGTCTGTCTGTCTGTCTGTCTGTCTGTCTGTCTGTCTGTCTGTCTGTCTGTCTGTCTGTAGATTTTTTTTCTATGGCAAACGATAACTGCCGCAAATTCAAACAGAATCAAATAATTTCTTGCATACAGCCCTTATTTGCAGAGTACTCGCGACCTATTGTTTTTGGTGAAGATCGGTTGAGGGAAAGGGGTAGTTTACCTGCAACGGTTTTTTTTTAGCAAGGGTAATTTTGTTTGTTTGGCAAACGATAACAGCCGCACATTCAAACAGAATCAAATAATGTTTCGCAGACAGCCCTGAATTGTAGAGTTCTCAAGGTCTGCTGATTTAGGTGAAGATCGGTTAAGGGAAAGGGGTAGTTTACCTGTAACATTTTATGTTTTAACAAGGGTATTTCCTATGGCAAACGATAACAGCCGCAAATTCAAACAGAATCAAAAGATTATTTGCATACAGCCCTAAATTGTAGAGTTCTCAAGACCTATTGTTTTTGGTGAAGTTCGGTTGAGGGAAAGGGGTAGTTTACCTGCAACGGTTTTTTAACAAGGGTATTTTCTATGGCAAACGATAACAGCCGCAAATTCAAACAGAATGAAATAATGTTTTCCATACAGCCCTGATTTGTAGAGTACTCAAGATCTATTGTTTTTGGTGAAGATCGGTTAAGGGAAAGGGGTAGTTTACCTGTAACGTTTTATGTTTTAACAAGGGTATTTCCTATGGCAAACGATAACAGCCGCAAATTCAAACAGAATCAAAAGATTATTTGCATACAGCCCTAAATTCTAGAGTTCTCAAGACCTATTGTTTTTGGTGAAGATCGGTTGAGGGAAAGGGGTAGTTTACCTGCAACGTTTTTTTAACAAGGGTATTTTCTATGGCAAACGATAACAGCCGCAAATTCAAACAGAATCAAATAATGTTTTGCATACAGCCCTGATTTGTAGAGTACTCAAGACCTATTGTTTTTGGTGAAGATCGGTTAAGGAAAAGGGGTAGTTTACCTGCAACGTTTTTTTATCAAGCGTATTTTCTATGGCAAACGATAACAGCCGCAAATGCAAACAGAATCAAATAATGTTTTGCATACGTCCCTGAATTGTAGAGGTCTCAATGACTTTCGATTTTGGTGAAGATAGGTTAAGGGGAAGGGGTAGTTTACCTGCAACGTTTTATGTTTTAACAAGAGTAAAGTACTTGAAAATTTATTTAAACTTTTTGAAACAATGGTAATTGTTAAAAATAAAATAATTTTGTTGCCAGGCAATAAAATTATAATTTTTTCATTTTAATGTAATATAATATTTTTCATTTAATACAGCAATAAAAAGGCAGGTAAGACACAGCCTGGCTGTTTGGCTGAAAATGATTTTAAATATAAATCTTAGAATATGGAAGTCATGTATGGTTCTCCATACCGATATTTTACTTCCATATTCCTTAAGGAATGGAAGTATGGTGATGGCAAAAAAAATCGTGTTCGAGATTATTGCAGATTCTGATTCTACTACACTCAAAACATGAAAAAAAGTCGTTTTCCGAAAAGTGTCTGTGTCTGTCTGTCTGTGTGTCTGTCTGTCTGTCTGTCTGTCTGTCTGTAGATTTTTTTTCTATGGCAAACGATAACTGCCGCAAATTCAAACAGAATCAAATAATTTTTTGCATACAGTCCTGATTTGCAGAGTACTCGCGACCTATTGTTTTTGGTGAAGATCGGTTGAGGGAAAGGGGTAGTTTACCTGCAACGGTTTTCTTTTAGCAAGGGTAATTTTGTTTGTTTGGCAAACGATAACAGCCGCAAATTCAAACAGAATCAAATAATGTTTCGCATACAGCCCTGAATTGTAGAGTTCTCAAGATCTGCTGATTTTGGTGAAGATCGGTTAAGGGAAAGGGGTAGTTTACCTGTAACGTTTTATGTTTTAACAAGGGTATTTCCTATGGCAAACGATAACAGCCGCAAATTCAAACAGAATCAAAAGATTATTTGCATACAGCCCTAAATTGTAGAGTTCTCAAGACCTTTTGTTTTTTGTGATGTTCGGTTGAGGGAAAGGGGTACTTTACCTGCAACGTTTTTTTAACAAGGGTATTTTCTATGGCAAACGATAACAGCCGCAAATTCAAACAGAATCAAATAATGTTTTGCATACAGCCCTGATTTGTAGAGTACTCAAGACCTATTGTTTTTGGTGAAGATCGGTTAAGGGAAAGGGGTAGTTTACCTGTAACGTTTTATGTTTTAACAAGGGTATTTCCTATGGCAAACGATAACAGCCGCAAATTCAAACAGAATCAAAAGATTATTTGCATACAGCCCTAAATTGAAGAGTTCTCAAGACTTATTGTTTTTGGTGAAGATCGGTTGAGGGAAAGGGGTAGTTTACCTGTAACGTTTTATGTTTTAACAAGGGTATTTCCTATGGCAAACGATAACAGCCGCAAATTCAAACAGAATCAAAAGATTATTTGCATACAGCCTTAAATTGTTGAGTTCTCAAGATCTATTGTTTTTGGTGAAGATCGGTTGAGGGAAAGGGGTAGTTTACCTGCAACGTTTTTTTAACAAGGGTATTTTCTATGGCAAACGATAACAGCCGCAAATTCAAACAGAATCAAATAATGTTTTGCATACAGCCCTGATTTGTAGAGTACTCAAGACCTATTGTTTATGGTGAAGATCGGTTAAGGGGAAGGGGTAGTTTACCTGCAACGTTTTTTTATCAAGCGTATTTTCTATGGCAAACGATAACAGCCGCAAATTCAAACAGAATCAAATAATTTTTTGCATACATTCCTGAATTGTAGAGGTCTCAAGGACTTTCGATTTTGGTGAAGATCGGTTTAGGGGAAGGGGTAGTTTACCTGCAACCTTTTACTTTTTAACAAGAGTAAAGTACTTGCAAATTTATTTAAACTTTTTGAAACAATGGTAATTGTTAAATATCGGTATGGAGAACCATACATGACTTCCATATTCTAAGAATAATATTTAAAATCATTTTTGAAATGAAATATTACCATAGAAACTACTTCTTTCTACTTACTGCTTCAGCCTTAACCACAGTACTGTGGTCACTAACGTATACCACCTCACGTTATCGCACTCGATTTTCACTGATGATGGAAGTCGATGGCATTGCCGAAACGTCTGGTTTTGTAGAAAACATTGGACTACGGCCAAATATCCCGGGAAGGAATTTTAACAAAAACTACTTCTTTGTTGCCGATAACGTTGTACACATATATATAAAAAATATGCATAAAATTAATGGCTTGTATAAGTTAATGATTGATCTCCATTAAGTAGTGCTCAAGTTTCCAAAGTTTTAATATTATGATGTCCCTAATTAAAACATCAGAGCAGGTTTAGTGTGAATGAGGGTACACTGTGGACAAAAATTTTCAACATTTCCTATTGAGCGTTGCTTAGAGTAAAGCTGCGAATCTACAGTGTATGTTTCACAGAACAAACACGCGAAAAAGAAGGAGCGCTCCGAAGTCACTCATGGACCCTCAGCATCTTGCAGAGGGTTCATTCCCTAAAGACGAAAAGTCTGTCTATAAATCGTTCCTCTGTAAACACGTGCAGTTATATTGCCCAGCGATCCACAGGAAGCAAATTGATGTCCATTTTTTCGGCTTGCACGCGTTATGTTGGTGTAGGTTTCGGCACTTTCCATTTAAAAAGCGTGCAAATGTAAGAAAATAAACAAGAATGAGGCCAGAAATAACGTGAATTGTGTGTGTGTGTGTCTTACCTGCCTTTTTATTGCTGTAGGCATAATAATAAAATGGAAACGTAAACATTACATAACTGAGATATGCTTACCTGCCACGAACGATATATTATTTTATACATGGAGGAGTTCAGTGACATACACACGTACAGAAGAATTATATATATAAAGATAATACGTACATAATTACATAAGACTCATACATAATTTACATTAAAATGAAAAAATTATAATTTTATTGCCTGGCAACAAAATTATTTTATTTTTAACAATTACCATTGTTTCAAAACGTTTAAATGAATTTTCAAGTACTTTACTGTTGTTAAAACGTAAAAGGTTGCCGGTAAACTACACCTTCCCCTTAACCGATCTTCACCAAAATCAAAAGTCCTTGAGACCTCTACAATTCAGGGACGTATGCAAAAAATTATTTGATTCTGTTTGAATTTGCGGCTGTTATCGTTTGCCATAGAAAATACGCTTGATAAAAAAACGTTGCTGGTAAACTACCCCTTCCCCTTAACCGATCTTCACCAGAAACAATAGGTCTTGAGAACTCTACAATTTAGGGCTGTATGCAAATAATCTTTTGATTCTGTTTGAATTTGCGGCTGTTATCGTTTGCCATAGAAAATACCATTGTTAAAACATAAAACGTTACAGGTAAACTACCCCTTCCCCTTAACCGATCTTCACCGAAAACAATAGGTCTTGAGAACTCTACAATTCAGGGCTGTATGCGAAACATTATTTAATTCTGTTTGAATTTGCGGCTGTTATAGTTTGCCAAAAAAAAAATTTCCCTTGATAAAAAAAAACCGTTGCTGGTAAACTACCCCTTTACCTCAACCGATCATCACCAAAAACAATACGTCGTGAGTACTCTACAAATCAGAGCTGTATGCAAAAAATTATTTGATTCTCTTTGAATTTGCGGCAGTTATCGTTTGCCATAGAAAAAAATCTACACACAGACAGACAGACAGATAGACACACAGACACTTTTCGGAAAACGACTTTTTTTTATGTTTTGAGTGTAGTACAATCAGAATCTGCAATAATCTCGAACACGATTTTTTTTTGCCATCACCATACTTCCATTTCCTTAAGGAATATGGAAGTAAATATTAAATGAAAAATATTATATTAAATTAAAATGAAAAAATTATAATTTTATTGCCTCGCAACAAAATTATTTTATTTTTAACAATTACCATTGTTTCAAAAAGCTTAAATAAATTTTCAAGTACTTTACTCTTGTTAAAACGTAAAAGGTTGCAGGTAAACTACCCCTTCCCCTTAACCGATCTTCACCAAAATCGAAAGTCATTGAGACCTCTACAATTCAGGGACGTATGCAAAAAATTATTTGATTCTGTTTGAATTTGCGGCTGTTATCGTTTGCCATAGAAAATACGCTTGATAAAAAAACGTTGCAGGTAAACTACCCCTTCCCCTTAACCGATCTTCACCAAAAACAATAGGTCTTGAGTACTCTACAAATCAGGGCTGTATGCAAAACATTATTTGATTCTGTTTGAATTTGCGGCTGTTATCGTTTGCCATAGAAAATACCCTTGTTAAAAAAACGTTGCAGGTAAACTACCCCTTTCCCTCAACCGATCTTCACCAAAAACAAAAGGTCTTGAGAACTCTACAATTTAGGGCTGTATGCAAATAATCTTTTGATTCTGTTTGAATTTGCGGCTGTTATCGTTTGCCATAGGAAATACCCTTGTTAAAACATAAAACGTTACAGGTAAACTACCCCTTTCCCTTAACCGATCTTCACCAAAAACAATAGGTCTTGAGTACTCTACAAATCAGGGCTGTATGCAAAACATTATTTGATTCTGTTTGAATTTGCGGCTGTTATCGTTTGCCATAGAAAATACCCTTGTTAAAAAAACGTTGCCGGTAAACTACCCCTTTCCCTCAACCGAACTTCACCAAAAACAATAGGTCTTGAGAACTCCACAATTTAGGGCTGTATGCAAATAATCTTTTGATTCTGTTTGAATTTGCGGCTGTTATCGTTTGCCATAGGAAATACCCTTGTTAAAACATAAAACGTTACAGGTAAACTACCCCTTTCCCTTAACCGATCTTCACCAAAATCAAAAGATCTTGAGAACTCTACAATTCAGGGCTGTATGCGAAACATTATTTGATTCTGTTTGAATTTGCAGCTGTTATCGTTTGCCAAACAAACAAAATTACCCTTGCTAAAAAAAAACCGTTGCAGGTAAACTACCCCTTTCCCTCAACCGATCTTCACCAAAAACAATAGGTCGCGAGTACTCTGCAAATCGGGGCTGCATGCAAGAAATTATTTGATTCTGTTTGAATTTGCGGCAGTTATCGTTTGCCATAGAAAAAAAACTACAGACAGACAGACAGACACACAGACACACACACAGACAGACAGACAGACACACACACAGACACTTTTCGGAAAACGACTTTTTTTCATGTTTTGAGTGTAGTAGAATCAGAATCTGCAATAATCTCGAACACGATTTTTTTTGCCATCACCATACTTCCATTCCTTAAGGAATATGGAAGTAAATAAAAAACGTTGCTGGTAAACTACCCCTTCCCCTCAACCGATCTTCACCAAAAACAATAGGTCTTGAGTACTCTACAAATCAGGGCTGTATGCAGAAAATTATTTGATTCTGTTTGAATTTGCGGCTGTTATCGTTTGCCATAGAAAATACCCTTGTTAAAAAAACGTTGTAGGTAAACTACCCCTTTCCCTTAACCGATCTTCACCAAAAACAAAAGGTCTTGAGAACTCTACAATTTAGGGCTGTATGCAAATAATCTTTTCATTCTGTTTGAATTTGCGGCTGTTATCGTTTGCCATAAGAAATACCCTTGTTAAAACATAAAACGTTACAGGTAAACTACCCCTTTCCCTTAACCGATCTTCACCAAAAACAATAGGTCTTGAGAACTCTACAATTCAGGGCTGTATGCGAAACATTATTTGATTCTGTTTGAATTTGCGGCTGTTATCGTTTGCCAAACAAACAAAATTACCCTTGCTAAAAAAAAAACCGTTGCAGGTAAACTACCCCTTGCCCTCAACCGATCTTCACCAAAAACAATAGGTCGCGAGAACTCTGCAAAACCGGGCTGTATGCAAAAAATTATTTGATTCTGTTTGAATTTGCGGCAGTTATCGTTTGCCATAGAAAAAAAATCTACAGACAGACACACAGACAGACAGACACACAGACACACAGACAGACAGACAGACACACAGACACTTTTCGGAAAACGACTTTTTTTACTTCCATATTCCTTAAGGAATGGAAGTATGGTGATGGCAAAAAAAATCGTGTTCGAGATTATTGCAGATTCTGATTCTACTACACTCAAAACATGAAAAAAAGTCGTTTTCCGAAAAGTGTCTGTGTCTGTCTGTCTGTGTGTCTGTCTGTCTGTCTGTCTGTCTGTCTGTAGATTTTTTTTCTATGGCAAACGATAACTGCCGCAAATTCAAACAGAATCAAATAATTTTTTGCATACAGCCCGGTTTTGCAGAGTTCTCGCGACCTATTGTTTTTGGTGAAGATCGGTTGAGGGCAAGGGGTAGTTTACCTGCAACGGTTTTTTTTTAGCAAGGGTAATTTTGTTTGTTTGGCAAACGATAACAGCCGCAAATTCAAACAGAATCAAATAATGTTTCGCATACAGCCCTGAATTGTAGAGTTCTCAAGACCTATTGTTTTTGGTGAAGATCGGTTAAGGGAAAGGGGTAGTTTACCTGTAACGTTTTATGTTTTAACAAGGGTATTTCCTATGGCAAACGATAACAGCCGCAAATTCAAACAGAATGAAAAGATTATTTGCATACAGCCCTAAATTGTAGAGTTCTCAAGACCTTTTGTTTTTGGTGAAGATCGGTTAAGGGAAAGGGGTAGTTTACCTACAACGTTTTTTTAACAAGGGTATTTTCTATGGCAAACGATAACAGCCGCAAATTCAAACAGAATCAAATAATTTTCTGCATACAGCCCTGATTTGTAGAGTACTCAAGACCTATTGTTTTTGGTGAAGATCGGTTGAGGGGAAGGGGTAGTTTACCAGCAACGTTTTTTATTTACTTCCATATTCCTTAAGGAATGGAAGTATGGTGATGGCAAAAAAAATCGTGTTCGAGATTATTGCAGATTCTGATTCTACTACACTCAAAACATGAAAAAAAGTCGTTTTCCGAAAAGTGTCTGTGTGTGTGTCTGTCTGTCTGTCTGTGTGTGTGTCTGTGTGTCTGTCTGTCTGTCTGTAGATTTTTTTTCTATGGCAAACGATAACTGCCGCAAATTCAAACAGAATCAAATAATTTCTTGCATGCAGCCCTGATTTGCAGAGTACTCGCGACCTATTGTTTTTGGTGAAGATCGGTTGAGGGAAAGGGGTAGTTTACCTGCAACGGTTTTTTTTTTAGCAAGGGTAATTTTGTTTGTTTGGCAAACGATAACAGCTGCAAATTCAAACAGAATCAAATAATGTTTCGCATACAGCCCTGAATTGTAGAGTTCTCAAGATCTTTTGATTTTGGTGAAGATCGGTTAAGGGAAAGGGGTAGTTTACCTGTAACGTTTTATGTTTTAACAAGGGTATTTCCTATGGCAAACGATAACAGCCGCAAATTCAAACAGAATCAAAAGATTATTTGCATACAGCCCTAAATTGTAGAGTTCTCAAGACCTATTGTTTTTGGTGAAGTTCGGTTGAGGGAAAGGGGTAGTTTACCGGCAACGTTTTTTTAACAAGGGTATTTTCTATGGCAAACGATAACAGCCGCAAATTCAAACAGAATCAAATAATGTTTTGCATACAGCCCTGATTTGTAGAGTACTCAAGACCTATTGTTTTTGGTGAAGATCGGTTACGGGAAAGGGGTAGTTTACCTGTAACGTTTTATGTTTTAACAAGTGTATTTCCTATGGCAAACGATAACAGCCGCAAATTCAAACAGAATCAAAAGATTATTTGCATACAGCCCTAAATTGTAGAGTTCTCAAGACCTATTGTTTTTGGTGAAGATCGGTTGAGGGAAAGGGGTAGTTTACCTGCAACGTTTTTTTAACAAGGGTATTTTCTATGGCAAACGATAACAGCCGCAAATTCAAACAGAATCAAATAATGTTTTGCATACAGCCCTGATTTGTAGAGTACTCAAGACCTATTGTTTTTGGTGAAGATCGGTTAAGGGGAAGGGGTAGTTTACCTGCAACGTTTTTTTATCAAGCGTATTTTCTATGGCAAACGATAACAGCCGCAAATTCAAACAGAATCAAATAATTTTTTGCATACGTCCCTGAATTGTAGAGGTCTCAATGACTTTCGATTTTGGTGAAGATCGGTTAAGGGGAAGGGGTAGTTTACCTGCAACCTTTTACGTTTTAACAAGAGTAAAGTACTTGAAAATTTATTTAAGCTTTTTGAAACAATGGTAATTGTTAAAAATAAAATAATTTTGTTGCGAGGCAATAAAATTATAATTTTTTCATTTTAATTTAATATAATATTTTTCATTTAATATTTACTTCCATATTCCTTAAGGAAATGGAAGTATGGTGATGGCAAAAAAAAATCGTGTTCGAGATTATTGCAGATTCTGATTGTACTACACTCAAAACATAAAAAAAAGTCGTTTTCCGAAAAGTGTCTGTGTGTCTATCTGTCTGTCTGTCTGTGTGTAGATTTTTTTCTATGGCAAACGATAACTGCCGCAAATTCAAAGAGAATCAAATAATTTTTTGCATACAGCTCTGATTTGTAGAGTACTCACGACGTATTGTTTTTGGTGATGATCGGTTGAGGTAAAGGGGTAGTTTACCAGCAACGGTTTTTTTTTATCAAGGGAAATTTTTTTTTTGGCAAACTATAACAGCCGCAAATTCAAACAGAATTAAATAATGTTTCGCATACAGCCCTGAATTGTAGAGTTCTCAAGACCTATTGTTTTCGGTGAAGATCGGTTAAGGGGAAGGGGTAGTTTACCTGTAACGTTTTATGTTTTAACAATGGTATTTTCTATGGCAAACGATAACAGCCGCAAATTCAAACAGAATCAAAAGATTATTTGCATACAGCCCTAAATTGTAGAGTTCTCAAGACCTATTGTTTCTGGTGAAGATCGGTTAAGGGGAAGGGGTAGTTTACCAGCAACGTTTTTTTATCAAGCGTATTTTCTATGGCAAACGATAACAGCCGCAAATTCAAACAGAATCAAATAATTTTTTGCATACGTCCCTGAATTGTAGAGGTCTCAAGGACTTTTGATTTTGGTGAAGATCGGTTAAGGGGAAGGTGTAGTTTACCGGCAACCTTTTACGTTTTAACAACAGTAAAGTACTTGAAAATTCATTTAAACGTTTTGAAACAATGGTAATTGTTAAAAATAAAATAATTTTGTTGCCAGGCAATAAAATTATAATTTTTTCATTTTAATGTAAATTATGTATGAGTCTTATGTAATTATGTACGTATTATCTTTATATATATAATTCTTCTGTACGTGTGTATGTCACTGAACTCCTCCATGTATAAAATAATATATCGTTCGTGGCAGGTAAGCATATCTCAGTTATGTAATGTTTACGTTTCCATTTTATTATTATGCCTACAGCAATAAAAAGGCAGGTAAGACACACACACACACAATTCACGTTATTTCTGGCCTCATTCTTGTTTATTTTCTTACATTTGCACGCTTTTTAAATGGAAAGTGCCGAAACCTACACCAACATAACGCGTGCAAGCCGAAAAAATGGACATCAATTTGCTTCCTGTGGATCGCTGGGCAATATAACTGCACGTGTTTACAGAGGAACGATTTATAGACAGACTTTTCGTCTTTAGGGAATGAACCCTCTGCAAGATGCTGAGGGTCCATGAGTGACTTCGGAGCGCTCCTTCTTTTTCGCGTGTTTGTTCTGTGAAACATACACTGTAGATTCGCAGCTTTACTCTAAGCAACGCTCAATAGGAAATGTTGAAAATTTTTGTCCACAGTGTACCCTCATTCACACTAAACCTGCTCTGATGTTTTAATTAGGGACATCATAATATTAAAACTTTGGAAACTTGAGCACTACTTAATGGAGATCAATCATTAACTTATACAAGCCATTAATTTTATGCATATTTTTTATATATATGTGTACAACGTTATCGGCAACAAAGAAGTAGTTTTTGTTAAAATTCCTTCCCGGGATATTTGGCCGTAGTCCAATGTTTTCTACAAAACCAGACGTTTCGGCAATGCCATCGACTTCCATCATCAGTGAAAATCGAGTGCGATAACGTGAGGTGGTATACGTTAGTGACCACAGTACTGTGGTTAAGGCTGAAGCAGTAAGTAGAAAGAAGTAGTTTCTATGGTAATATTTCATTTCAAAAATGATTTTAAATATTATTCTTAGAATATGGAAGTCATGTATGGTTCTCCATACCGATATTTCATGTTTTGAGTGTAGTAGAATCAGAATCTGCAATAATCTCGAACACGATTTTTTTTGCCATCACCATACTTCCATTCCTTAAGGAATATGGAAGTAAAAATAAAATAATTTTGTTGCCAGGCAATAAAATTAAAATTTTTTAATTTTAATGTGATATAATATTTTTCATTTAATACGGCAATAAAAAGGCAGGTAAGACACAAACACACAATTCACGTTATTTCTGGCCTCACTCATGTTTATTTTCTTACGTTTGCACGCTTTTTAAATGGAAAGTGCCGAAACCCACACCAACATAACGCGTGCAAGCCGAAAAAATGGACATCAATTTGCTTACTGGCGAAGCTAGTAGTTAATGAATGGGTAGGCAAAAATCTTATCTTAAATTTTTTTTAAGGAATCACTAAAAGGACGGTGGGTCAAATCGGACGCTGAGGTAGAGTTTGCTGTAACCGAATGGTTCCACAAACAGCCGTAAGAATTTTACTAGCAGGGAATCTACAGGTTAGCGCAACAGTGGAACTCATGTCTTAATGTTATTGGAGACTTCTTTTAAAATCGTTGAATAAAAAATGCTTTACAGCTCTATACGTGTGTCTATTGAACAATCCTTGTATTAGTCATACACAATAATACAACTGATTGAACTTCAAATTTTTAAACTTGATTAGTTTCTATATATATGTTTAATGTTACAAATAATTCAAATAACAATCTTGATCATCTGTTAGTTCAGCGGAATAACAGTGACACTTTTAATAACCGCATAAAATAAACACTTAGAAACAACACAGGCGCTTTAACTTAACTGTTTGGACCACAGAAGTGAGGCATGCCTCAACGCTCTATGTGTACAGCGCGGGACAATCCCCCCTCCCTACACTTCCCTATCATACCACTACATTGCTTACATACGATGTATACAAAAAACGCTGAGGCAAGTTCAGGTTGCCTCATTCGCTTTAAACGAACTATGCCGAATCTCACCTGTCACCATCTAGCGGTCGCTCAATAAAGCACGTTTCGGTTTAATAAATTTGACAGTCACAGTAACAATGTATAATCTTTACGTTATGTAGTTCATACGTATTTATAATTTTTATTCTACAGAATTTGTTAGGGTAGGCATTGCCTCAATTACCTCCATGTAACTTCGCCACTGATATATATGTGTACAACGTTATCGGCAACAAAGAAGTAGTTTTTGTTAAAATTCCTTCCCGGGATATTTGGCCGTAGTCCAATGTTTTCTACAAAACCAGACATTTCGGCAATGCCATCGACTTCCATCATCAGTGAAAATCGAGTGCGATAACGTGAGGTGGTATACGTTAGTGACCACAGTACTGTGGTTAAGGCTGAAGCAGTAAGTAGAAAGAAGTAGTTTCTATGGTAATATTTCATTTAGAAAATGATTTTAAATATAAATCTTAGAATATGGAAGTCATGTATGGTTCTCCATACCGATATTTACTTCCATATTCCTTAAGGAATGGAAGTATGGTGATGGCAAAAAAAATCTTGTTCGAGATTATTGCAGATTCTGATTCTACTACACTCAAAACATGAAAAAAAGTCGTTTTCCGAAAAGTGTCTCTGTGTGTGTCTGTCTGTCTGTGTGTCTGTGTGTCTATAGATTTTTTTTCTATGGCAAACGATAACTGTCGCAAATTCAAACAGAATCAAATAATTTTTTGCATCCAGCCCTGATTTGCAGGGTACTCGCGACCTATTGTTTTTGGTGAAGATCGGTTGAGGGAAAGGGGTAGTTTACCAGCAACGGTTTTTTTTTAGCAAGGGTAATTTTGTTTGTTTGGCAAACGATAACAGCCGCAAATTCAAACAGAATCAAATAATGTTTCGCATACAGCCCTGAATAGTAGAGTTCTCAAGATCTGTTGATTTTGGTGAAGATCGGTTAAGGGAAAGGAGTAGTTTACCTGTAACGTTTTATGTTTTAACAAGGGTATTTCCTATGGCAAACGATAACAGCCGCAAATTCAAACAGAATCAAAAGATTATTTGCATACAGCCCTGAATTGTAGAGTTCTCAAGACCTATTGTTTTTGGTGAAGATCGGTTGAGGGAAAGGGGTAGTTTACCGGTAACGTTTTATGTTTTAACAAGGGTATTTCCTATGGCAAACGATAACAGCCGCAAATTCAAACAGATCAAAAGATTATTTGCATACAGCCCTAAATTGTAGAGTTCTCATGACCTATTGTTTTTGGTGAAGTTCGGTTGAGGGAAAGGGGTAGTTTACCTGCAACGTTTTTTTAACAAGGGTATTTTCTATGGCAAACGATAACAGCCGCAAATTCAAACAGAATCAAATAATGTTTTGCATACAGCCCTGATTTGTAGAGTACTCAAGACCTATTGTTTTTGGTGAAGATCGGTTAAGGGAAAGGGGTAGTCTACCTGTAACGTTATATGTTTTAACAAGGGTATTTCCTATGGCAAACGATAACAGCCGCAAATTCAAACAGAATCAAAAGATTATTTGCATACAGCCCTAAATTGTAGAGTTCTCAAGAACTATTGTTTTTGGTGAAGATCGGTTGAGGGAAAGGGGTAGTTTACCTGCAACGTTTTTTTAACAAGGGTATTTTCCATGGCAAACGATAATAGCCGCAAATTCAAACAGAATCAAATAATGTTTTGCATACAGCCCTGATTTGTAGAGTACTCAAGACCTATTGTTTTTGGTGAAGATCGGTTAAGGGGAAGGGGTAGTTTACCTGCAACGTTTTTTTATCAAGCGTATTTTCTATGGCAAACGATAACAGCCGCAAATTCAAACAGAATCAAATAATTTTTTGCATACATCCCTGAATTGTAGAGGTCGCAATAATTTTCGATTTTGGTGAAGGTCGGTTAAGGGGAAGGGGTAGTTTACCTGCAACCTTTTACGTTTTAACAAGAGTAAAGTACTTGAAAATTTATTTAAACTTTTTGAAACAATGGTAATTGTTAAAAATAAAATAATTTTGTTGCCAGGCAATAAAATTATAATTTTTTCATTTTAATGTAATATAATACTTGGATTTCGTTGTCCATGACGTGTCCGTTACTTAACTAAATATCACTATAATATTGACGACTCGGAACACAAAGTTTTTTATAAGTAAAAACGTAAAGTTTTACCTTACAGCCTAAACCGGCTTTCACCTATAGAAGGCTTCATCAGAGGCTGTCGTTAGTAGCGCTGCTCGTCTTGTTGTTGGCGACGAGAAAGTGTTTCGAAAGATTGAAGCTGTGTGTGTGTGGTGAGATGTGTTCGAATAATGCGTGCGATTTGAATTGTGTCTGTTCGTTTAGGATGTCGTTTTTATTTGTTTTTGTGTGTTTGTATATTTCTAATTGTTCTAGAGTGTCTAGTTTTCGGCCTTTTGTGTGTACGTGTAGTATGTTCATGTTATTGTCGATGTTTTTATATGTGTGGTTTGCTTCAATGAGGTGGTTTGCAAAGGTAGATTCTGTAGTGGTGTGGAGTGCTTTTGTGTGTTCAATGTATCTCTGTTTGAAGCTACGTCCTGTCTGGCCTATGTAGAATTTACTGCAATTTGAACAATTTAGTTTATATACACCGGGTAGATCGAATTTGTTTTGTGCTTTGGGCATGCGTTTTGATAGTGTGTGTTCTGTTTTGTTAGTAGTTTTGTAAGCGATTCTGTATCCTGCTTTTTTGAATTTGTGGGCAATTTTTTCTGTTTGTTTGTTGATGTATGTTAGTGTTATGAATTTGTTGTTTTCTGTCTTTGTCTGTTGTTTGTTTTGTGTTTTGTGTAGGAGTTTACTGACTATTGTTCTGTCATAACCGTTAGATTCTGCTAGATATTTTATCGTGTTTAGTTCGTCTTTGTAGTCTATTTCATCTAAGGGGATGTTGTTAAGTCTATGTATCATGGTTCTAAAAGCAGCTAGTTTGTGTTGTGTTGGGTGATTGGAAGTGTTGTGTATTAGTGTGTCAGTTGTAGTTGGTTTTCTGTATATACTGAATTTGTGCCTGTGTTCTAGTTTTGTTATGGACAGGTCTAAGAAGTTTATGGTATTGTTGTGTTCGTATTCGGCAGTGAAGGTTATGTTTTTATGTATTTTGTTTATGTGCGTTAGTAACTGTTCACATTGTCTTTTGTTTCCCCTGTATAGTATTAGAATGTCATCAACGTATCTGTGCCAATATAGTATTTTATGTGAGTGTCTGTCATTGTTTGTGAGTATTTTTGTTTTTTCTAAGTGTTGGAGGAAGACTTCTGCTAGAATGCTGGATATGGGGGAGCCCATGGGTAGGCCATCGTTCTGTGTGTAGTATTTATTGTTATAAGTAAAGTAGTTTTGTTTTGTGATAATGTTCAGAGTTTCTGTTATTTCATTGATAAGTTCGTCTGGTGTGTTGTTCTGTTTGAGTTTGTTTTGTAGGATGGTGATTGTTTCAGAGATGGGGATGTTTGTGTACAGGTTTTTAATGTCAAAGGAGGCTAATGTGGCGTTATGGGGGATGTGTATGTCTTTTATTTTTGTTACTAGGTCAGTGTTGTTTTTTACTGCAATGTTGTTGTCTATTTGTTGTTGTCTATAAAAAACAACACTGACCTAGTAACAAAAATAAAAGACATACACATCCCCCATAACGCCACATTAGCCTCCTTTGACATTAAAAACCTGTACACAAACATCCCCATCTCTGAAACAATCACCATCCTACAAAACAAACTCAAACAGAACAACACACCAGACGAACTTATCAATGAAATAACAGAAACTCTGAACATTATCACAAAACAAAACTACTTTACTTATAACAATAAATACTACACACAGAACGATGGCCTACCCATGGGCTCCCCCATATCCAGCATTCTAGCAGAAGTCTTCCTCCAACACTTAGAAAAAACAAAAATACTCACAAACAATGACA
The DNA here is from genome assembly GCA_034769895.1 of Magicicada septendecula. NCBI lineage: Eukaryota > Metazoa > Arthropoda > Insecta > Hemiptera > Cicadidae > Magicicada > Magicicada septendecula. The sequence continues at coordinate 218,597,034 of CM068370.1, forward strand.
GACACTCACATAAAATACTATATTGGCACAGATACGTTGATGACATTCTAATACTATACAGGGGAAACAAAAGACAATGTGAACAGTTACTAACGCACATAAACAAAATACATAAAAACATAACCTTCACTGCCGAATACGAACACAACAATACCATAAACTTCTTAGACCTGTCCATCACAAAACTAGAACACAGGCACAAATTCAGTATATACAGAAAACCAACTACAACTGACACACTAATACACAACACCTCCAATCACCCAACACAACACAAACTAGCTGCTTTTAGAACCATGATACATAGACTTAACAACATCCCCTTAGATGAAATAGACTACAAAGACGAACTAAACACGATAAAATATCTAGCAGAATCTAACGGTTATGACAGAACAATAGTCAGTAAACTCCTACACAAAACACAAAACAAACAACAGACAAAGACAGAAAACAACAAATTCATAACACTAACATACATCAACAAACAAACAGAAAAAATTGCCCACAAATTCAAAAAATCAGGATACAGAATCGCTTACAAAACTACTAACAAAACAGAACACACACTATCAAAACGCATGCCCAAAGCACAAAACAAATTCGATCTACCCGGTGTATATAAACTAAATTGTTCAAATTGCAGTAAATTCTACATAGGCCAGACAGGACGTAGCTTCAAACAGAGATACATTGAACACACAAAAGCACTCCACACCACTACAGAATCTACCTTTGCAAACCACCTCATTGAAGCAAACCACACATATAAAAACATCGACAATAACATGAACATACTACACGTACACACAAAAGGCCGAAAACTAGACACTCTAGAACAATTAGAAATATACAAACACACAAAAACAAATAAAAACGACATCCTAAACGAACAGACACAATTCAAATCGCACGCATTATTCGAACACATCTCACCACCCTCACACAGCTTCAATCTTTCGAAACACTTTCTCGTCGCCAACAACAAGACGAGCAGCGCTACTAACGACAGCCTCTGATGAAGCCTTCTATAGGTGAAAGCCGGTTTAGGCTGTAAGGTAAAACTTTACGTTTTTACTTATAAAAAACTTTGTGTTCCGAGTCGTCAATATTATAGTGATATTTAGTAATATAATATTTTTCATTTAATACAGCAATAAAAAGGCAGGTAAGACATAGCCTGGCTGTTTGGCTGAAAATGATTTTAAATATTAATCTTAGAATATGGAAGTCATATATGGTTCTCCATACCGATATTTACTTCCATGTTCCTTAAGGAAATGGAAGTATGGTGATGGCAAAAAAAATCGTGTTCGAGATTATTGCAGAATATGATTGTACTACACTCAAAACATGAAAAAAAGTCGTTTTTCGAAAAGTGTCTGTGTGTGTGTCTGTCTGTGTGTCTGTCTGTGTGTGTGTGTCTGTCTGTCTGTAGATTTTTTTCTATGGCAAACGATAACTGCCGCAAATTCAAACTGAATCAAATAATTTTTTGCATACAGCCCTGATTTGTAGAGTACTCGCGACCTATTGTTTTTGGTGAAGATCGGTTGAGGAAAAGGGGTAGTTTACCTGCAACGGTTTTTTTTATCAAGGGAAATTTTTTTTTTTTGGCAAACGATAACAGCCGCAAATTCAAACAGATTCAAATAATGTTTCGCATACAGCCCTGAATTATAGAGTTCTCAAAACCTATTGTTTTTGGTGAAGATCGGTTAAGGGAAAGGGGTAGTTTACCTGTAACGTTTTATGTTTTAACAAGGGTATTTCCTATGGCAAACGATAACAGCCGCAAATTCAAACAGAATCAAACGATTATTTCCATACAGCCCTAAATTGTAGAGTTCTCAAGACCTATTCTTTTTGGTGAAGATCGGTTAAGGGAAAGGGGTAGTTTACCTACAACGTTTTTTTAACAAGGGTATTTTCTATGGCAAACGATAACAGCCGCAAGTTCAAACAGAATCAAATAATTTTTTGCATACAGCCCTGATTTGTAGAGTACTCAAGACCTATTGTTTTTGGTGAAGATCGGTTAAGGGGAGGGGTAGTTTACCTGCAACGTTTTTTTATCAAGCGTATTTTCTATGGCAAACGATAACAGCCGCAAGTTCAAACAGAATCAAATAATTTTTTGCATACGTCCCTGAATTGTAGAGGTCTCAAGACCTATCGTTTTTGGTGAAGATCGGTTAAGAGAAAGGGGTAGTTTACCAGCAACGGTTTTTTATCAAGGGTAATTTTACTTCCATATTCCATAAGGAATGGAAGTATGGTGATGGCAAATATCGGTATGGAGAACCATCCATGACTTCCATATTCTAAGATTTATATTTAAAATCATTTTCAGCCAAACAGCCAGGCTGTGTCTTACCTGCCTTTTTATTGCTGTATTAAATGAAAAATATTATATTACATTAAAATGAAAAAATTATAATTTTATTGCCTGGCAACAAAATTATTTTATTTTTAACAATTACCATTGTTTCAAAAAGTTTAAATAAATTTTCAAGTACTTTACTCTTGTTAAAAAGTAAAAGGTTGCAGGTAAACTACCCCTTCCCCTTAACCGATCTTCACCAAAATTGAACGCCATTGAGACCTCAACAATTCAGGGACGTATGCAAAACATTATTTGATTCTGTTTGAATTTGCGGCTGTTATCGTTTGCCATAGAAAATACGCTTGATAAAAAACCTTGCAGGTAAACTACCCCTTCCCCTTAACCGATCTTCACCAAAAACAACTGGTCTTGAGTACTCTACAAATCAGGGCTGTATGCAAAACATTATTTGATTCTCTTTGAATTTGCGGCTGTTATCGTTTGCAATATAAAATACCCTTGTTAAAAAACGTTGCAGGTAAACTACCCCTTTCCCTCAATCGATCTTCACCAAAAACAACAGGTCTTGAGAACTCTATAATTTAGGGCTGTGTGCAAATAATCTTTTGATTCTGTTTGAATTTGCGGCTGTTATCGTTTGCCATAGGAAATACCCTTGTTAAAACATAAAACGTTACAGGTAAACTACCCCTTTCCCTTAACCGATCTTCACCAAAATCAACAGATCTTGAGAACTCTACAATTCAGGGCTGTATGCGAAACATTATTTGATTCTGTTTGAATTTGCGGCTGTTATCGTTTGCCAAACAAACAAAATTACCCTTGCTAAAAAAAAACCGTTGCAGGTAAACTACCCGTTTCCCTCAACCGATCTTCACCAAAAGCAATAGGTCGCGAGTACTCTGCAAATCAGGGCTGTATGCAAAAAATTATTTGATTCTGTTTGAATTTACGGCAGTTATCGTTTGCCATAGAAAAAAAAATCTACAGACAGACAGACACACAGACACACAGACAGACACACACACAGACACTTTTCGGAAAACGACTTTTTTTCATGTTTTGAGTGTATTAGAATCAGAATCTGCAATAATCTCGAACACGATTTTTTTTTCCATCACCATACTTCCATTCCTTAAGGAATATGGAAGTAAAAAAATCGTGTTCGAGACTATTGCAGATTCTGATTCTACTACACTCAAAACATGAAAAAAAGTCGTTTTCCGAAAAGTGTCTGTGTGTGTGTCTGTCTGTCTGTCTGTGTGTCTGTCTGTCTGTGTGTCTGTCTGTCTGTAGATTTTTTTTCTATGGCAAACGATAACTGCCGCAAATTCAAACAGAATCAAATAATTTTTTGCATGCAGCCCTGATTTGCAGAGTACTCGAGACCTATTGTTTTTGGTGAAGATCGGTTGAGGGAAAGGGGTAGTTTACCTGCAACGGTTTTTTTTTAGCAAGGGTAATTTTGTTTGTTTGGCAAACGATAACAGCCGCAAATTCAAACAGAATCAAATAATGTTTCGCATACAGCCCTGAATTGTAGAGTTCTCAAGACCTATTGTTTTTGGTGAAGATCGGTTAGGGGAAAGGGGTAGTTTACCTGTAACGTTTTATGTTTTAACAAGGGTATTTCCTATGGCAAACGATAACAGCCGCAAATTCAAACAGAATCAAAAGATTATTTGCATACAGCCCTAAATTGTGGAGTTCTCAAGGCCTATTGTTTTTGGTGAAGATCGGTTGAGGGAAAGGGGTAGTTTACCTGCAACGTTTTTTTAACAAGGGTATTTTCTATGGCAAACGATAACAGCCGCAAATTCAAACAGAATCAAATAATGTTTTGCATACAGGCCTGATTTGTAGAGTACTCAAGACCTGTTGTTTTTGGTGAAGATCGGTTAAGGGGAAGGGGTAGTTTACCTGTAACGTTTTTTTATCAAGCGTATTTTCTATGGCAAACGATAACAGCCGCAAATTCAAACAGAATCAAATAATTTTTTGCATACGTCCCTGAATTGTAGAGATCTCAATGACTTTCGATTTTGGTGAAGATCGGTTAAGGGGAAGGGGTAGTTTACCTGCAACCTTTTACGTTTTAACAAGAGTAAAGTACTTGAAAATTTATTTAAACTTTTTGAAACAATGGTATTTGTTAAAAATAAAATAATTTTGTTGCCAGGCAATAAAATTATAATTTTTTCATTTTAATGTAATATAATATTTTTCATTTAATACAGCAATAAAAAGGCAGGTAAGACACAGCCTGGCTGTTTGGCTGAAAATGATTTTAAATATAAATCTTAGAATATGGAAGTCATGTATGGTTCTCCATACCGATATTTACTTCCATGTTCCTTAAGGAAATGGAAGTATGGTGATGGCAAAAAAAATTGTGTTCGAGATTATTGCAGAATATGATTGTACTACACTTAAAAAATGAAAAAAAAAGTCATTTTTCGAAAAGTGTCTGTGTGTGTGTCTGTGTGTCTGTCTGTGTGTGTGTCTGTGTGTCTGTAGATTTTTTTCTATGGCAAACGATAACAGCCGCAAATTCAAACAGAATCAAATAATTTTGTACATACAGCCCTGATTTGTAGAGTACTCGCGACATATTGTTTTTGGTGAAGATCGGTTGAGGGAAAGGGGTAGTTTACCAGCAACGGTTTTTTTTTATCAAGGGTAATTTTGTTTGTTTGGCAAACGATAACAGCCGCAAATTCAAACAGAGTCAAATAATGTTTCGCATACAGCCCTGATTTGTAGAGTTCTCAGGATCTATTGATTTTGGTAAAGATCGGTTAAGGGAAAGGGGTAGTTTACCTGCAACGTTTTATGTTTTAACAACGGTATTTTCTATGGCATACGATAACAGCCGCAAATTCAAACATAATCAAATAATATTTTGCATACTACGCTGAATTGTAAAGTTCTCAAGATCTTTTGTTTTTGGTGAAGATTGGTTAAGGAAAAGGGGTAGTTTACCTGCAACGTTTTATGTTTCAAAGGGTATTTTCTATGGCAAACGATAAAAGCCGCAAATTCAAACAGAATCAAATAAGTTTTTGCATACAGCCCTAATTTCTTGAGTATTAAAGACCTATTGTTTTTGGTGAAGATCGGTTAAGGGGAAGGGGTGGTTTACCAGCAACGTTTTATGTTTTGAAAGGGTATTTTGTATGCCAAACGATAACAGCCGCAAATTTCAACAAAATCATATACTATTTTGCATACAGCCCTATATTGTAGAGTTCTCAATACCTATTGGTGTTGGTGAAGATCGGTTAAGGGAAAGGGGTGGTTTACCTGCAACGTTTTATGTTTTGAAAGGGTATTTTTTATGGCAAACGATAAGAGCCGCAAATTCAAACAGAATCAAATACGTTTTTGCATACAGTCCTGTTTTGTTGAGTACTAAAGACCTATTGTTTTTTGGTGAAGATCAGTTAAGGGAAAGGGGTAGTTTACCAGACACGTTTTTTGTTTTATCAAGGGTATTTTATATGGCAAACGATAACAGCCGCAAATTCAAACAGAATCATATAATATTGTGCATACAGCCCTAAAATGTAGAGTTCTCAAGACCTGTTGGTTTTGGTGAAGATCGGTTAAGGGAATAGGGTTGTTTACCAGCAACATTTTATGTTTTATCAAGGGTAATTTTTTTTTTACGAACGATAACTGCCGTACATTAAAACAGAATCAACTACTCTTCTGCATACCTTTTTGAATTATACAGAACTCAAGGTCTGTTGATTTTGTTGAAGATCAGTTAAGGGAAAGGGGTAGTTTACCAGCAACGTTGTATGTTTTAACAAGAGTATTTTTTTTTTGACGAACGATAACTGCCGTACATTAAAACAGAATATACTAATGTTTTGCATACAGGCCTGAATTGTAGAGTTCTCAAGACCTATTGTTTTTGGTGAAGAACGGTTAATGGAATAGGGTAGTTTACTAGCAACGTTTTATGTTTTATCAAGGGTGTTTTCTATGGCAAACGATAACAGCCGCAAATTCAAACAGAATCAAATAATTGTTTGCATACAGGCCTGAATTGTAGCGTACCCAAGACCTGTCGTTTTTGGTGAAGATCGGTTAAGGGAAAGGGGTAGTTTACCTGCAACGGTTTTTTATCAACGGTAATTTTTTTTTATAGTAAACGATAACAGCCGCAAATTCAAACAGAATCAAATGATGTTTTGCATACAGCCCTGTATTGTAGAGTTCTCAATACCTATTGGTGTTGGTGAAGATCGGTTAAGGGAAAGGGGTATTTTACCAGCAACATTTTATGTTTTAACAAGGGTAATTTTTTATATGACGAACGATAACTGACGTAAATTCAAACAGAATCAACTAGGTTTTTGCATACCTTTTTGAACTGAAGAGAACTCAAGGTCTGTTGATTTTGTTGAAGATCGGTTGAGGGAAGGGGTTGTTTATCAGCAACGTTTTATGTTTTATAAAGGGTAATTTTTTTTTGACGAACGATAACTGCTGAAAATTCAACGAGAATCAAATAATTTTTTGCACCCTTTCCTGAGTTGCAGAGAGCTCAAGGTCTATTGATTTTGGTGAAGATCAGTAAAGGGAAAGGGGTAGTTTACCTGCAACATTGTATGTTGTAACAAGAGAAATGTTTCCGTGACGAACGATAACTGCCGCACATTCAAAGAGAATCAAATATTTTTTTGCATGCTTCCCTGAATTGTAGAGGACGGAAGGTCTGTTGATTTTGGAGAAGATCGGTTAAGAGAAAGGTGTAGTTTACCTGAAACATTTTATGATTTAACAAGAGTAAAGTACTTAATTTTTATAAATAAAGTATCCTGATAAGATGCTCATAGTAATCCACTGTAGAAACGTAGATGAAATATCTATAAATGAAGAAGTTAGGTGAACGGGGTGGGGGTAATTTTCTATTATTAAAAATTATAGTTGAAGGTGGAGGGGAGAATTTTTTGTATGTGTACTACGTTATCGGCAACAAAGAAGTAGTTTTTTGTTAAAATTGCTTCCCGGGCTCTTTAGCCGTAGTCCAATGTTTTCTGCAAAACCAGACTTTTCGGCAGTGCCATCGACTGCCATCATCGGTGAAAATCGTGTGCGAAAACGTGAGGTGGTATACGTTAGTGACCACAGTACTGTGGTTAATGCTGAAGCAATAAGTAGAAAGACGTAGTTTTTATGGAAATATTTCATTTCGAATATGATTTTAAATATAAATCTTAGAACGTGGAAGTCATGTATGGTTCTCCATACCGATATTTTTGTGTTTTGTTACTTCCATATTCCTTAAGGAAATGGAAGTATGGTGATGGCAAAAAAAATCGTGTTCGAGATTATTGCAGATTCTGATTGTACTGCACTCAAAACATGAAAAAAAGTTGTTTTCCGGAAAGTGTCTGTGTGTCTATCTGTCTGTGTGTCTGTCTGTAGATTTTTTTTTCTATGGCAAACGATAACTGCCGCAAATTCAAAGAGAATCAAATAATTTTTGCATACAGCTCTGATTTGTAGAGTACTCACGACCTATTGTTTTTGGTGAAGATCGGTTGAGGGAAAAGGGTAGTTTACCTGCAACGGTTTTTTTTATCAAGGGTATTTTTTTTTTTTGACAAACGATAACAGCCGCAAATTCAAACAGAATCAAATAATGTTTCGCATACAGCCCTCAATTATGGAGTTCTCAAGACCTATTGTTTTTGGTGAAGATCGGTTAAGGGAAAGGGGTAGTTTACCAGCAACATTTTATGTTTTAACAAGGGTATTTTCTATGGCAAACGATAACAGCCGCAAATTCAAACAGAATCAAAAGATTATTTGCATACACCCCTAAATTGTAGAGTTCTCAAGACTTATTGTTTTTGGTGAAGATCGGTTAAGGGGAAGGGGTAGTTTACCTGCAACCTTTTACGTTTTAACAACAGTAAAGTACTTGAAAATTCATTTAAACTTTTTGAAACAATGGTAATTGTTAAAAATAAAATAATTTTGTTGCCAGGCAATAAAATTATAATTTTTCATTTTAATGTAAATCATGTATGAGTTAATAGTATAATGGATTAATTTACACTCAAAATGTACAAACAGAAAATTTTGTTACAAACATCAATATCATTCGTGGCAGGCAAGCATATCTCAATTATGTAATGTTTACGTTTCCATTTTATTATTATGACTACCGCAATAAAAAGACAGGGAAGACACACACACACACACACACACACACACACACAAAATTCGCGTTATTTCTGGCCTCACTCATGTTTATTTTCTTACATTTGCACGCTTTTTAAATGGTAAGTGCCGAAACCCATACCAACATAACGCGTGCAAGCCGAAAAAGTGTCCAGCGTGGATAGCGATTTGCTTCCTGTGGATCGCTGGGCAGTGTAACTGCACGGGTTTACAGAGGAACGATTCATAGACAGACTTTTCGTCTTTAGGGAATGAACCCTCTGCAAGATGCTGAGGGTCCATGAGTGACTTCGGAGCGCTCCTTCTTTTTCGCGTGTTTGTTCTGTGAAACGTACACTGTAGATTCGCAGCTTTACTCTAAGCAACGCTCAATAGGAAATGTTGAAAATTTTTGTCCACGGTGTACCCTCATACACACTATACCTGCTCTGATGTTTTAATTACGGACATCATAATATTAAAACTTTGGAAACTTGAGCACTACTTAATGGAGATCAATCATTAACTTATACAAGCCATTAATTTTATGCACATTTTTTATATATATCAGTGGCGAAGCTAGTAGTTACTGAATGGGTGGGCAAAAATCTTATCTTAAATTTTTTTTAAGGAATCACTAAAAGGACGGTGGTTCAAATCGGACGCTGAGGTAGAGTTTGCTGTAACCGAATGGCTGTTTGCAAACAGCCGTAAGAATTTTACTAGCAGGGAATCTACAGGTTAGCGCAACAGTCGAACTCATGTCTTAATGTTATTGGAGACTTCTTTTAAAATCGTTGAATAAAAAATGCTTAACAGCCCTATACGTGTTTCTATTGAACAATCCTTGTATTAGTCATACACAATAATACAACTGATTGAACTTCAAATTTTTAAACTTGATTAGTTTCTATATATATATTTAATGTTACAAATAATTCAAATAACAATCTTGATCATCTGTTAGTTCAGCGGAATAACAGTGACACTTTTAATAACCGCATAAAATAAACACACTTAGAAACAACACAGGCGCTTTAACTTAAATGTTTGGACCACAGAAGTGAGGCATGCCTCAACGCTCTATGTGTACAGCGCGGGACAATCCCCCCTCCCTTCACTTCCCTATCACACCACTACATTGCTTACATACGATGTATACAAAAAACGCTGAGGCAAGTTCAGGTTGCCTCATTCGCTTTAAACGAGCTATGCCGAATCTCACCTGTCACCATCTAGCGGTCGCTCAATAAAGCACGTTTCGGTTTAATAAATTTGACAGTCGCAGTAACAATGTATAATCTTTACGTTATGTAGTTCATACGTATTTATAATTTTTATTCTACAGAATTGTTTAAGGTAGGCATTGCCTCAATTGCCTCCATGTAACTTCGCCACTGATATACAGGGTGTCCCGGGAGGAGAGGGAAATAATTTGAGAAATGGTTCTATAGTGTAAAAGAAGAAAAAAAGTTCATATAAACATATGTCCGGAAACGCTTTGTAAGCGAGTTACGGCTAGCGAAAGATTTCGCCCGGGTTTCGGTTCCACCGGGTAAATGATGACTTTCTGAAATTCTGGGAAGGGGCGAATTCTGTTGTTTCTTATGGTTTTTGACCTGAACAATCGAATAAAATAGGTCGCAGAACTGTATCTCCCATAGGTTTCATGATATCCGACGTAAAACAGAAAAATCTTTGCCTAAAAAAACGTGTTTTTAGGTTAGAAGTACAATAACTTTGTTAAATGACTAATAAATGCATAAAAGTTAAAAACAAAGCTTGTAAAGAATTTAATTCTGAGAAAAATGGTGTAAATAAAGTCAATAAAAATCAACAAAAAATTCCAATTGTTTCCAATTTTCCAAAATTTGTTTTTAGGCAAAGATTTTTCTGTTTTACGTCGGATATCATGAAACTTATGGGAGATACAGTTCTGCGACCTGTTTTATTCGATTTTTCAGATCAAAAGCCATAAGAAACAACAGAATTCGCCCCTTCCCAGAATTTCAGAAAGTCTTCATTTACCCGGGAGAACCGAAACCCGGGCGAAATCTTTCGCTAGCCGTAACTCGCTTACAAAGCGTTTCCGGACATATGTTTATATGAACTTTTTTTCTTCTTTTACACTATAGAACCATTTCTCAAATTACTTCCCTCTCCTCCCGGGACACCCTGTATATGTGTACAACATTATCGGCAACAAAGAAGTAGTTTTTGTTAAAATTCCTTCCCGGGATATTTGGCCGTAGTCCAATGTTTTCTACAAAACCAGACGTTTCGGCAATGCCATCGACTTCCATCATCAGTGAAAATCGAGTGCGATAACGTGAGGTGGTATACGTTAGTGACCACAGTACTGTGGTTAAGGCTGAAGCAGTAAGTAGAAAGAAGTAGTTTCTATGGTAATATTTCATTTCGAAAATGATTTTAAATATAAATCTTAGAATATGGAAGTCATGTATGGTTCTCCATACCGATATTTTTATAATGAAAGCTTGTTCTCGTAAATGCCAGCATGAATTGAATCCCGAACCCAAAGAAATTTGTCATAAACGTTTTGAGAAAAAGTTTGAAATTTCCCTTCCAGAGTTTGAAGGTGATCACAAACGCCTTTCAAAACGGCAAAATCAACAACAATTTTATTAAAAATAATTTCGGTGTAGGAAAAGATGCAGATAATGAATTCATAATTTCAGTTTTTCTGTAGGCATAATTTCACTTTGTCGTAGGCATAAGAACAGCTAGAGGACTTTCAGATGGGAGAGGTCCCGCTACTTTACCCCATTAATTGTGAAAAAACGTCTGAAAGTTAAGGCAGTATTTTTAACCAAACTTCGTCAATAAGTAGTGATGTAAAATCACAATTGCGTTCGTTTGAAAACAAACACTTCGTATTCAAATAGCCTTGTCAGGACTCTTCCCGTTGAAAACCAGAAAACTTCGACCCTGTTTTTTCCTTGCCTCCTGGATTCATGTTCGTTTTATCATTTTCGAGCGGTCCAAATCAACGCAGAACGTATGCCTAGTATTTTCTTCGTATTTACAAAGAATTCTAACAAATATTTTTACCAGTTTTCTCGCATACCGGTACTTAAAATCTCAGGTAGGCTACAACGGTTACAAAAATTTGTAAAGCTTGTTAAACTTCAAGGAAACAAAAAATAATTACTTACACGAGTGAAGAAAGTTAATTTTTTAATCACGTCCTGTAATTAATTTAATAAAATAAATTAAATTCATTGAATAAAAAAGTAGGTAGGAAAGGCAATAGCCTTATAATGGAAATAATGTTTTATTTGTATGTTTTTCTTCATTACTTAGGGGAAGTGCAGGTAACACGGAATACCATTTACATTTTCAATAATATTAAAGTATATTTATTTAGACAAACTAGAAATATTGGAAGACGAATTATTAGGACAATATTAGGCCCACGAAAAACTTCAGAAGGTTGTAAATTATGAAGTAATGATGAAATATATCAGAGTATAGAAAATATAACAGAAACAATAAGAAAAAGAAGACTATTATTTTTTGGACATTTATATAGAATGGACGAAAATAGGTTAACAAACAGATCTTCAAATATCTGTTTGGGAAGAACTCAACATCAAGTTCGATTAAAGAAGTCCAAAAGGATTAAAAAAATAATATAAACGCAGAAGAAGCAATTGAAAGAGAAGCTTTTCGGGCAAAATTTTAAAAATGGAAGGAGTCCAGGGTAGGAGAGAGAAAAACCTAGGTTCAAAGTGGACTGAAGACAGGAAGAAGAGACACAGTAAAAAGATGAAAGATTAATGGAGAAAAAGAAAAGAACAAAGAATAAAGAATTGAAATTGGCATGTGGTCCTTAGACGGCCGATACAAAAAAGTAAATAAACTATATTTATGTCAGCTTCCTATGATTTGCAAATTAATTTAACAATAGGTTGTTTTAACTATTTCGGACATTTTTGTTGAAATGGATCTCTTTAATGACATGTTGGGAAAAAGACAGTAAAATGGAATAGGGAGAGGAATATGGAATACTACATACTTCACACAGAAACTTGAGGTTACTAACAAAAATATCGGTATGGAGAACCGTACATGACTTCCATGTTCTAAGATTTATATTTAAAATCATATTCGAAATGAAATATTTCCATAGAAACTACTTCTTTCTACTTATTGCTTCAGCCTTAACCACAGTACTGTGGTCATTAACGTATACCACCTCACGTTTTCGCACTCGATTTTCACTGATGATAGCAGTCGATGGCACTGCCGAAACGTCTAGTTTTGCAGAAAACATTGGACTACGGCTAAACAGCCCGGGAAGGAATTTTAACAAAAAACTACTTCTTTGTTGCCGATAACGTAGTACACATATAACAAATTCTTCCCTCCCCCTTCAACTATAATTTTCATTAATAGAAAATTACCCCCACCCCGTTCATCTAACCTCTTAATTTATAAATATTTCATCTACGTTTCTACAGTGGATTATTATGAGCTTCTTATCAGGATACTTTTTTTATAAAAATCAAGTACTTCACTCTTGTTAAAACATAAAACGTTACAGGTAAACTACCCCTTTCTCTTAACCGATCTTCACCAAAATCAATAGGCTTACAGTCCTCTACAATTCAGGGACGCATGCAAAAAAATATTTGAATCTGTTTGAATGTGCGGCAGTAATCGTTCGTCATGTATACATTTCTCTTGGTACAACATAAAAAGTTGCAGGTAAACTACCCCTTTTCATTAACCGGTCTTCACCAAAATCAACAGGCCTTGAGTTCTCTACAATTGAGGCAAGCATGCAAAACATTATTTGATTCTGTTTGAATGTGAGGCAGTTATCGTTCGTCATAGAAACAATGACTCTCGTTAAAACATGAAAAGTGGCAGGTAAACCACCCCTTTTCCTTAACCGATCTTCACCAAAATCAGCAAGCCTTCAGATCTTTATAATTCAGGAAGGTACGCGGAAAATTATTTGATTCACTTTGAATTTACGGCTGTTATCGTTCGTCATAGAAAACATTACCCTTGTTAAAACATAACATGTTGCAGGTAAACTACCCCTTTCCTTTAACCGATCTTCACCAACACCAACAGGTCTTGAGAATTCTACAATTCAGGGCGGTACGCAAAACATTATATGATTCTGTTTGAATTTGCGGCTGTTATCGTTTGCCATAGAAAAAAAATACCCTTCATTAAAAAAAAAACGTTGTCAGTAAACTACCCCTTTCCCTTAACCGATCTTCACCAAACACAACAAGTCATGAGTACTCTACAATTCAGGGCTATATGCAAAACATTATTTGATTCTCTTTGAATTTACGGCAGTTACCGTTCGTCATAGAAAATATCGGTATGGAGAACCATACATGACTTCCATGTTCTAAGATTTATATTTAAAATCATATTCGAAATGAAATATTTCCATAGAAACTACGTCTTTCTACTTATTGCTTCAGCATTAACCACAGTAGGCCTACTGTGGTCACTAACGTATACCACCTCACGTTTTCGCACTCGATTTTCACTGATGATGGCAGTCGATGGCACTGCCGAAAAGTCTGGTTTTGCAGAAAACATTGGACTACGGCTAAACAGCCCTGGAAGAAATTTTAACAAAAAACTACTTCTTTGTTGCCGATAACGTAGTACACATATAACAAATTCTCCCCTCCACCTTCAACTCTAATTTTTAATAATAGAAAACTACCCCCACCCCGTTCACCTAACCTCTTCATTTATAGATATTTCATCTACGTTTCTACAATGGATTATTATGAGCTTCTTATCAGGATACTTTATTTATAAAAATTATGTACTTTACTCTTGTCTATAATATATTTGCCAAAGCCCACTCACTGACTCATCACTGTATCTCAACAATGACAAGGCCTAGAAGGATGAAACTTTACATAGATATTCACTAGATAATGTAGATGTGCAATAAGACGGGGTTTGACAAAATTCAAAATTTAAGGGGGGTTTTGGAGGGGTTAAATTGACCGAATATCTATAATATATTTGCCAAAGCCCACTCACTGACTCATCACTGTATCTCAACAATGACAAGGCCTAAAAAGATGAAACTTTATATAGACATTCACTAGATACTGTAGATGTGCAATAAGACGGGGTTTGATAAAATTCAAAATTTAAGGGGGGTTTTGGAGGGGTCAAAGTGACCGAATATTCTCATACTCACTCACTCACTGATCACTGTATCTCAACAATGACAAGGCCTAGAAAGATGAAACTTTACATAAATATTCACTAGATACTGTAGATGTGCAATAAGACGGGGTTTGACAAAATTAAAAAATTTTAGGGGGGTTTTGGAGGGGTCAAAGTGACCGAATATTCTCATAAGAAATACACGACAGTTAAAATGTGACAGCTGTTAGGCAGCTTCTAGATGAGATAGAAACATGAAATTTGTTCTACAAGTTAACTTAACCCTCTTTTAAAGAACACAAAGGTCAATCTTAAATAATTTTAATTAAAACTACCTTAAAGAAATCTATAATATATTTGCCAAAGCCCACTTACTCACTTAGTCATCACTGTATCTCAAGAACAACAGGGCCTACAAAGAAAATATTTCCGAATAAATTGATTCAAAGTTATAAAAGGAGCGTAATAAATATATAGAAAACATTTGTCGGTAGAAAACAATATTATACGATATATTAACTATTGACTTAAATAAATATTAATTAATTATGAACACATGAATTTTATGCATTCCTGCGATAAGAACGTGTTCCCAGAAGTACTATCACACAATTTACGTAACATATTTGTTTACGTTGCAATGTAGTCCATAAAGAGTTGTTATGTTTAGTCTGGTCTGGACACAACTCAGACACACTTGCGTCATGGGGTTCAGTCTAAAGGCCACTGATAACACGCCAGAATGCTGCTTTGTTCAGTTCAGTTCAGTCGCTACACTGCCACTGCACACTCCTGCTACTTTGTTTAAGACGATTATTTTGTTAGTTTTAGTTTGAGCATTGGATATTCTTGATTTTTTATTAGTTTGTATCTTATTTTTTAGTTTATTTGTCAAGTTTGCAAGTTTGACTATTTTTCTTATTTTTGCAGTGTAGATTCCACTTTATTAAATAGGTTTTTGTTCTACCGCCGTTGTTGCTCTTACAGTTTTTGTTAAGAAGAGAATAATTTTGTTTTAGTTTGTTTTAAATAAGCTTTCTTTTCTACTTTTTCTATTTGTTTTATTAGTTTGTATCTTATTTTTTAGTTTATTTGTCAAGTTTGACTATTTTTCTTATTTTTGCAGTGTAGATTCCACTTTATTAAATAGGTTTTTGTTCTACCGCCACGGCAAACAAAGGCGCGCCGTTGTTGCTCTTACAGTTTTTGTTAAGAAGAGAATAATTTTGTTTTAGTTTGTTTTAAATAGGCTTTATTTTCTACTTTTTATATTTGTTTTATTAGTTTGTATCTTAATTTTTAGTTTATTTGTCAAGTTTGAATATTTTTCTTATTTTTGCAGTGTAGGTTCCACGTTATTCAATAGGTTTTTGTTCTACCGCCGTTGTTGCTCTTACAGTTTTTGTTAAGAAGAGAATAATTTTGTTTTAGTTTGTTTTAAATAGGCTTTCTTTTCTGCTTTTTATATAAATTCTATATCCCTAATACATGATGGTACAAATTGAAGTTGATGGGATCATGGTACCTCACCGTATTGTGCCTGTGGGTGCAGATGGGTCGTGCTTCTTTTACTCCCTGTCTTAACCTCATGTACGGTACTGTCTCCCATCCGTCTCAAGTGCGAACAAGCGTTGTACAGTACATTTGTAACAACTGGCAACGGTTTGAGGAGCATACAATGATGGCGTGTGGTAACATTTATAGAAGTTTGGCTGAATACCGTGCTCACATGTCTCTGTACACCACATATGCCACCCACTGTGAAATTCAGGCTGCTGCCGAAATATACCCTTAAAATCTGGTGGTGTATCGTGATGGTGAGGTGATTTTACATCCTGATGAGTATGAGGAGGGAAAGCCCATATTGCGATTCAAGTGTTCTGGACCCATGATGAATGCCCACTTTGAACCTATTAGTCCTCAATACATTCCTCCTCATACATCAACTGTTGTTAACCGTCCCATCTGCACCTCGCTTGGTACTGAGAGCCTAGAAAAAATCGTTGTCGAGCAAACTGCCCAAGACCAATCCGACGATGATATACCACTTACTGTTGTTAACCGTCCCATCTGCACCTCGCTTGGTACTGAGAGCCTAGAAAAATTCGTTGTCGAGCAAACTGCCCAAGACCAATCCGAGGATGATATACCACTTATTTATTTGCTAAACTCTGCTAAACGTGATATCCAGAACCGTTGTGTGACGCCCCCTACTGACCTAATTTCGTCTTCCTCAGAGATCAGTGCTACAGTTGATTCGAGTGTTGGGAAGAAAAGAAGAAAAAATCGACGTTCAAGAGTTAATGACAGAATCAAAAGACACAAAAATAGGGAGTCCGTAAGAAAATACAATAGCAAAAAAGTTCATAGAGAGGCTGTCCGTCCCATCTGCACCTCGCTTGGTACTGAGAGCCTAGAAAAAATCGTTGTCGAGCAAACTGCCCAAGACCAATCCGACGATGATATACCACTTACTGTTGTTAACCGTCCCATCTGCACCTCGCTTGGTACTGAGAGCCTAGAAAAATTCGTTGTCGAGCAAACTGCCCAAGACCAATCCGAGGATGATATACCACTTATTTATTTGCTAAACTCTGCTAAACGTGATATCCAGAACCGTTGTGTGACGCCCCCTACTGACCTAATTTCATCTTCCTCAGAGATCAGTGCTACAGTTGATTCGAGTGTTGGGAAGAAAAGAAGAAAAAATCGACGTTCAAGAGTTAATGACAGAATCAAAAGACACAAAAATAAGGAGTCCGTAAGAAAATACAATAGCAAAAAAGTTCATAGAGAGGCTGTCCGTCCCATCTGCACCTCGCTTGGTACTGAGAGCCTAGAAAAAATCGTTGTCGAGCAAACTGCCCAAGACCAATCCGACGATGATATACCACTTACTGTTGTTAACCGTCCCATCTGCACCTCGCTTGGCACTGAGAGCCTAGAAAAATTCGTTGTCGAGCAAACTGCCCAAGACCAATCCGAGGATGATATACCACTTATTTATTAGCTAAACTCTGCTAAACGTGATATCCAGAACCGTTGTGTGACGCCCCCTACTGACCTAATTTCGTCTTCCTCAGAGATCAGTGCTACAGTTGATTCGAGTGTTGGGAAGAAAAGAAGAAAAAAATCGACGTTCAAGAGTTAATGACAGAATCAAAAGACACAAAAATAGGGAGTCCGTAAGAAAATACAATAGCAAAAAAGTTCATAGAGAGGCTGTTAAAAGACACAACAAGGCAAACCCTGACGTTAACAGGGGTTCAGTTTCTAGATACTCAAAGAAACATCCGGAAGTTAATCAGGAAGCTGTTCGAAGGTACACTGAGAAGAGGCAACTGATCCCACGGAAAACAAAGTCTTTATCAGGATTTAAATATGACCGTAGTACAGACTACAATAATGACAAGGTTGTTTCTCTTGGTCACCACATTGAATGCAAGTGGTGCCATGCGAAAAAGTGGAAAGAAGAGAGCCCTGGCTTATGCTGCAACAATGGCAAGGTTCGTCTTCCTTCTACTCAACAGCTTCCTGAGCCGCTCCATAGTCTTCTTACTTACAGTCACCGTCAGTCTCAGCATTTTTTATCAAATACCAGAAAGTATAACGGATGTTTTCAAATGACTTCATTTGGAGCTAAAGAGGTGCACGAAGGAAATTTCATGCCAACTTTTAAGGTCCAAGGGCAGGTTTACCATAGAATAGGAAGTTTGTTACCTTCTCCCCAGCAAGACCCCTCTTTTCTACAAATTTATTTTGTTGGAAACGATGAAAAAGAAACAGAAATCAGATCCAACCTCTTTACTGTGGTTAAGCCTTGGTTAGTTGGCCAACTTCAAAAATGTCTGCACGATAACAATCCCTACATACGAGATTTTAAAACCGCAATGGAAAATGTTCCGGAGGGGCAGGAGTTCAAAGTTGTTATTCATGCAGACAGGAAGCCTGCAGTTGAACATAGGGGTCGTTACAACGCGCCAGCAACAAGCGAGGTAGCTTTGGTTATTGTGGGACAGGAGTTTGAAAAGAGAGACATAATTCTTCACAGCATAGACACAAAGTTGGTACGGATCAGCGAAACTCATCGTGCATACGACGCTCTCCAGTACCCTCTTATGTTCTGCCGTGGAGAAGACGGCTACTCTATCAATATTCCACAATATGATCCAATATCTAAAGCATCTCTCAAGAAAACAGTTTCCGCTTCAGACTTCTACGCTTACAGAATAATGGAAAGACAAGGTGAAGAAAGTTACCTATTGCTGTATCGTAGTCTTTTCAACCAGTTTTTGGTTGATATGTATGCCAAGATAGAGACAGAAAGGCTTAACTTGATAAGATTCAACCAGAGTAAGCTGCGAGCGGAAAACTATGTTCATCTTAAAGACGCCATGTGTAAGGGGGATGCTAACGTTTCAGATATGGGAAAGAGGGTCGTGTTACCATCCAGTTTTACTGGTGAGCACCGCTATATGCACGAGAGAACTCAGGACGCCATGACATATGTTCGTCACTATGGTCGTCCTGATTTGATTATCACATTTACATGTAACCCGAAATGGTCTGAAATTGGAGCTGCCTTAAGAGACAGACAAAAGCCTCAAGACAGACATGACACCATAGCTCGAGTGTTTCATTTGAAAGTTAAAAAACTTATTCATCTTTTAACTAAAGGTTCCATTTTCGGTCAAAGTAGGTGTTACATGTATACTGTGGAGTGGCAGAAGCGTGGCTTGCCTCACGCACACATCTTGCTATGGCTGCAGGACAGGATCATGGCCGACCAAACTGACAGTATCATAAGCGCAGAGGTACCTGACCCTGAAACGGACCCTGAACTTCATGAAATTATTAAGTCGACAATGATTCATGGCCCTTGCGGAAGCTTAAACAGGAACTCGCCCTGCATGGTTAACGGCTCATGCTCCAAAAGATATCCACGTCCCTTATCTAAAGAAACCCAAACTGCTGACGATGGCTACCCCCAGTACCGTCGAAGGTCTCCTGCTGATGGTCGTTTTACAGTCAACATCAATGGAGTAGACCTAGACAGTCGGTGGGTGGTACCGTACAATCCTGTTCTGTCACGTACCTTTTTGGCACATATCAATGTCGAGTTGTGTAACTCTGTCAAATCGATAAAGTATATTTGCAAATACGTAAACAAGGGCAGTGATCAAGCAGCTTTTATGTTGGAAAATGAGTGGGACGAAGTGTCCAAATATGAAGCAGGCCGTTACATAAGTAGTTCCGAAGCGGCATGGCGTATATTTTGCTTCCCAATCCATGAAAGATATCCTCTCGTAATGCATTTGGCTGTACACCTTGAAAATGGCCAGAGAATTTATTTTAATCCCGGAAACGTTCAAGACAAAGTTCAAAATCCACCCAAAACCACTCTTCTGGCATTCTTTGAACTATGCAAATCAGACAATTTTGCCAGAACCATAATCTACAGTGAAGTCCCTGCTTACTACACCTGGAAAAACAATAAGTTTAGTCGGCGGAAACAAGGCAAAGCCGTTCCCGGACATCCAGGAGTGAAAAAAGATCAAGTGCTCGGTCGGGTTTATACTGTACACCCTAACAATGCAGAATGTTACTACCTACGTCTTCTCCTTCATGAAGTTAAAGGGCCTACGAGTTTTAATGATCTTAAGAGGGTATCTGGCATAGTTCACTCCACTTATCAGTCTGCCTGCAGAGCGTTGGGTTTACTTCAAGATGACAATCATTGGGACATCACCTTGGAGGAAGCTGCTCTGTCGGAGTCACCACAGAAAATCAGACAACTGTTCGCTGTCATTTTGGTGTTTTGTCAAGCAGCGGATCCCTTAGTGCTGTGGGAGAAACACAGAGACAGTATGTCAGAGGACTTCAAGAGACAGATGGAGTATGAATGTCCGGGCTTAGAGCTTGAACTACGGAACAACATCATTTACAACAAATGCCTACATTCATTAGAAAACTTAGTCTCTTCAATGTCCAATCAATCCCTCCAACAACTCGGTCTTCCTTCTCCAAGTCAAGAGCCCAACAGTTCTGCAGTCAACCGCGAGTACCTGAAAGAACTCTCTTACAACACGGTTCATCTATCTGAATTGGTTGCTGAAAACGTGCCTAAACTGAACGACGAGCAGAAAAATGTCTACAATGAAGTAATTGCGAGCATTGAATCAGAGGCTGGACGACTATTTTTCCTTGACGCACCAGGTGGTACAGGGAAAACCTTTTTGATTAATTTAATATTAGCCACGGTAAGACAAGATAGGAAAACTGCTATATCTGTGGCTTCGTCAGGTATAGCAGCAACGTTGTTGGATGGAGGGAGGACAGCTCATTCTGCCTTCAAACTGCCTCTCAACTTAAACCACTCTGAGACCCCATTTTGCAACATATCAAAACAAAGCGACACAGCGAAGGTACTTAAGGATTGTAAGTTGATAATTTGGGACGAGTGCACCATGGCTCACAAGGGAGGAATTGAAGCTTAGGATAGAACTCTGCAGGACATTAGAAGCAATAAAAACCTGATGGGTGGAGTCACACTTCTAATGGCCGGAGACTTCAGACAGACTTTACCTGTTGTACCTAGGGGAACTCGAGCAGATGAAGTTAAAGCCTGTCTAAAGAGTTCTGTCCTGTGGCTTAAAGTCCAAGTTCGTTCCTTAAGAGTCAACATGCGGGTGCATCTTAAAGGCAGTTTAAAGGCAGACGAGTTTTCAAGTTTACTGTTACAGATCGGTAATGGAAATCTACCTGAAGAAAATGGCAAAGTCAATATTACAAAAGACTTATGTGAAGTTGTATGCGACTTGACAACGTTGGCTGAAAAAATTTACCCAGATTTAACTAATTTTTACTTGAAAGATGTGTCTTGGCTGAAAGAAAGAGCTATCCTTACTCCAAAGAATGACACTGCTGCAAATATCAATAACACATTATTGGAAAAACTGCCAACTGAGATTGTCCAGTACCAATCCGTGAACTCTGTGGTGGAAGTAGAAGATGCGGTCCATTACCCAGTAGAGTTCTTGCACACGCTTAATCCTCCAGGCATTCCACCGCACAATCTTTGCCTTAAAGTTGGAGCTCCAATAATGCTGCTACGAAACCTGGTACCGCTTAAGCTTTGTAACGGTACTAGGTTGCAGATAAAATCGTTGCACAACAACGTCATAGAAGCAACAATATTCACTGGATGTGGTCAGGGGGAAGCAGTCTTCATTCCACGCATTCCCTTAATTCCATCGGATTACCATTTTCAGTTTAAAAGACTCCAGTTCCTTGTCAAGCTCTGCTTTGCTATGACAATAAATAAATCACAAGGGCAGTCTTTGAAAATGGCCGGTGTTGATCTGAGGGAAGACTGCTTCTCCCATGGCCAGTTGTATGTTGCTTGCTCACGAGTTAGCTCTTCTGAGAGTTTAACTATCCTTCAGCCACAGGGTCAAACAAAGAACGTTGTCTACAAGGAAGTTTTATAAGTGCCGTATTTCGTTTCACAAAACGATTTCAGTAGACTTAGTATTAGCACCCATTTATGCTTTAAAAAAATTTGTAAATATTACATTTATACAATGTGCTTGGTTACCCAAGGTTAAAAAAAAAGCCACTGAACCAATGTGTTTATTCAGTAAAAACCGTAGCGAAGCACGGGTATACAGCTAGTTAAATCATAAAATGTTTCAGGTAAACTACCCCTTTCTCTTAACCGATCTTATCCAAAATCAATAGACCTTCAGTCCTCTAAAACATAGGTAAGTGTGCAAAAAATTATTTGATTCTCTTTGAATTTTCGGCAGTTATAGTTCGTCATAAAAAAAATTACCTTTGTTAAAACATAATATGTTGCAGGTAAACTAACCCTTTCCCTTAACCGATCTTCAACAAAATCAACAGACCTTGAGTTCTCTTTAGTTCAAAAAGGTATGCAAAAACATTGTTGATTCTGTTTGATTTACGGCAGTTATCGTTCGTCATATAAAAAATTACCCTTCTTAAAACATAAAATGTTGCAGGTAAACTACCCCTTTCCCTTAACCGATCTTCACCAACACCAGTAGCTAGTGAGAACTCTACAATACAGGGTGTATGCAAAACATCATTTGATTCTGTTTGAATTTGCGGCTGTTATCGTTTGCCATGAAACAAATTACCCTTGATAAAAAAACGTTGCAGGTAAACTACCTCTTTCCCTTAACCGATCTTCACCAAAAAAAATAATAAGTCTTGAGAACTCACTATTTAGGGCTGTATGCAAATAATCATTTGATTCTGTTCGAATTTACGGCTGTTATCGTTTGCCATAGAAAATACCCTTGTTAAAACATAAAACATTGCAGGTAAACTACCCTTCCCCTTAACCGATCTTCAACAAAATCAACAGACCTTGAGTTCTGTATAACTCAAAAAGGTGTGCAAAAGAGTAGTTGATTCGGTTTGAATTTACGGCAGTTATCGTTCGTCATAGGAAAAAATACCCTTGTTAAAACATAAAATGTTGCAGGTAAACTACCCTCTTTCCTTAACCGATCTACACCAAAACCAGCAGGTCTTGAGAACTCTACAATTCAGGGCTGTATGCAAAACATTATTTGATTATGTTTGAATTTGCGGCTGTTATCGTTTGCCATAGAAAAAATTACCCTTGATAAGAAAAACGTTGCAAGTAAACTACCCCTTACCGTTGACCGATCTTCACCAAAAACAATGTGTCTTGAGCACTCTACAAATCAGAGATGTGTGCAAAAAATTATTTGATTTTGTTTGAATTTGCAACTCTTATCGTTTGCCATAGAAAATACCATTTTAAAACATAAAACGTTGCAGGTAAACTACCCCTTTCACTTAACCGATCTTCACCAAAAACAATAGGTCTTGAGTATTCTACAAATCAGGACTGTATGCAAAACCTATTTGATTCTGTCTGAATTTGCGACTCTTATCGTTTGCCATAGAAAATACCCTTGTTAAAACAAAAAACGTTGCCGGTAAACTACCCCTTTCCCTTAACCGATCTTCAACAAAACCAACAGACCTTGAGTTCTGTATAATTCAAAAAGGTATGCAAAAACGTAGTTGATTCTGTTAGAATGTGCGGCAGTTATCGTTCGTCATAGAAAACATTACCCTTGTTAAAACATAACATGTTGCAGGTAAACTACCCCTTTCCTTTAACCGATCTTCACCTACACCAACAGGTCTTGAGAACTCTACAATTCAGGGCTTTACGCAAAACATTATATGATTCTGTTTGAATTTGCGGCTGTTATCGTTTGCCATAGAAAAAAATACCCTTGATTAAAAAAAAACGTTATCGGTAAACTACCCCTTTCCCTTAACCGATCTTCACCAAACACAACAGGTCATGAGTACTCTACAATTCAGGGCTATATGCAAAACATTCTTTGATTCTCTTTGAATTTACGGCAGTTACCGTTCGTCAAAGAAAATATCGGTATGGAGAACTATACATGACTTCCATGTTCTAAGATTTATATTTAAAATCATATTCGAAATGAAATATTTCCATAGAAACTACGTCTTTCTACTTATTGCTTCAGCATTAACCACAGTAGGCCTACTGTGGTCACTAACGTATACCACCTCACGTTTTCGCACTCGATTTTCACTGATGATGGCAGTCGATGGCACTGCCGAAAAGTCTGGTTTTGCAGAAAACATTGGACTACGGCTAAACAGCCCGGGAAGCAATTTTAATAAAAAACTACATCTTTGTTGCCGATAACGTAGTACACATATAAAAAATTCTCCCCTCCACCGTCAACTAAACTTTTTAATAATAGAAAACTACGCCCACCCCGTTCACCTAACCTCTTCATTTATAGATATTTCATCTACGTTTCTACAGTGGATTATTATGAGCTTCTTATCAGGATATTTTATTTATAAAAATTATGTACTTTACTCTTGTTAAATCATAAAATGTTTCAGGTAAACTACCCCTTCCTCTTAAACGATCTTCTCCAAAATCAAAAGACCTTCAGTCCTCTACAATTTAGGAAAGTGTGCAAAAAATTATTTGCTTCTCTTTGAATTTCCGGCAGTTATCGTTCGTCATAAAAAAATTACCCTTGTTAAAATATTGATCTTCACCAACACCAATAGGTATTGAGAACTCTACAATACAGGGCTGTATGCAAAACATCATTTGATTCTGTTTGAATTTGCGGCTGTTATCGTTTGCCATGAAACAAATTACCCTTGATAAAAAAACGTTGCAGGTAAACTACCTCTTTCCCTTAACCGATCTTCACCAAAAAAAAAAAGTCTTGAGAACTCTACTATTTAGGGCTGTATGCAAATAATCATTTGATTCTGTTCGAATTTACGGCTGTTATCGTTTGCCATAGAAAATACCCTTGTTAAAACATAAAACATTGCAGGTAAACTACCCTTCCCCTTAGCCGATCTTCAACGAAATCAAGAGACCTTGAGTTCTGTATAACTCAAAAAGGTGTGCAAAAGTGTAGTTGATTCGGTTTGAATTTACGGCAGTTATTTACGTCATAGAAAAAAATACCCTTGTTAAAACATAAAATGTTGCAGGTAAACTACCCTATTCCCTTAACCGATCTACACCAAAACCAGCAGGTCTTGAGAACTCTACAATTCAGGGCTGTATGCAAAACATTATTTGATTATGTTTGAATTTGCGGCTGTTATCGTTTGCCATAGAAAAAATTACCCTTGATAAGAAAAACGTTGCAACTAAACTACCCCTTACCGTTAACCGATCTTCACCAAAAACAATGTGTCTTGAGCACTCTACAAATCAGAGATGTGTGCAAAAAATTATTTGATTTTGTTTGAATTTGCAACTCTTATCGTTTGCCATAGAAAATACCCTTTTAAAACATAAAACGTTGCAGGTAAACTACCCCTTTCACTTAACCGATCTTCACCAAATACAATAGGTCTTGAGTATTCTACAAATCAGGACTGTATGCAAAACCTATTTGATTCTGTCTGAATTTGCGGCTCTTATCGTTTGCCATAGAAAATACCCTTGTTAAAACAAAAAACGTTGCCGGTAAACTACCCCTTTCCCTTAACCGATCTTCAACAAAACCAACAGACCTTGAGTTCTGTATAATTCAAAAAGGTATGCAAAAACGTAGTTGATTCTGTTAGAATGTGCGGCAGTTATCGTTCGTCATAGAAAACATTACCCTTGTTAAAACATAACATGTTGCAGGTAAACTACCCCTTTCCTTTAACCGATCTTCACCTACACCAACAGGTCTTGAGAACTCTACAATTCAGGGCTTTACGCAAAACATTATATGATTCTGTTTGAATTTGCGGCTGTTATCGTTTGCCATAGAAAAAAATACCCTTGATTAAAAAAAAACGTTATCGGTAAACTACCCCTTTCCCTTAACCGATCTTCACCAAACACAACAGGTCATGAGTACTCTACAATTCAGGGCTATATGCAAAACATTCTTTGATTCTCTTTGAATTTACGGCAGTTACCGTTCGTCAAATAAAACATCGGTATGGAGAACTATACATGACTTCCATATTCTAAGATTTATATTTAAAATCATATTCGAAATGAAATATTTCCATAGAAACTACGTCTTTCTACTTATTGCTTCAGCATTAACCACAGTAGGCCTACTGTGGTCACTAACGTATACCACCTCACGTTTTCGCACTCGATTTTCACTGATGATGGCAGTCGATGGCACTGCCGAAAAGTCTGGTTTTGCAGAAAACATTGGACTACGGCTAAACAGCCCGGGAAGCAATTTTAATAAAAAACTACATCTTTGTTGCCGATAACGTAGTACACATATAAAAAATTCTCCCCTCCACCTTCAACTAAACTTTTTAATAATAGAAAACTACGCCCACCCCGTTCACCTAACCTCTTCATTTATAGATATTTCATCTACGTTTCTACAGTGGATTATTATGAGCTTCTTATCAGGATACTTTATTTATAAAAATTATGTACTTTACTCTTGTTAAATCATAAAATGTTTCCGGTAAACTACCCCTTTCTCTTAACCGATCTTCTCCAAAATCAATAGACCTTCAGTCCTCTACAATTTAGGAAAGTGTGCAAAAACTTATTTGATTCTCTTTGAATTTCCGGCAGTTATCGTTCGTCATAAAAAAATTACCCTTGTTAAAATATTGATCTTCACCAACACCAATAGGTATTGAGAACTCTACAATACAGGGCTGTATGTAAAACATCATTTGATTCTGTTTGAATTTGCGGCTGTTATCGTTTGCCATGAAACAAATTACCCTTGATAACAAAACGTTGCAGGTAAACTACCTCTTTCCCTTAACCGATCTTCAACAAAATCAACAGACCTTGAGTTCTGTATAACTCAAAAAGGTGTGCAAAAGAGTAGTTGATTCGGTTTGAATTTACGGCAGTTATTTACGTCATAGAAAAAAATACCCTCGTTAATACATAAAATGTTGCAGGTAAACTACCCTATTCCCTTAACCGATCTACACCAAAACCAGCAGGTCTTGAGAACTCTACAATTCAGAGCGGTATGCAAAACATCATTTGATTATGTTTGAATTTGCGGCTGTTATCGTTTGCCATAGAAAAATTACCCTTGATAAGAAAAACGTTGCAAGTAAACTACCCCTTACCGTTAACCGATCTTCACCAAAAACAATACGTCTTGAGCACTCTACAAATCAGAGATGTGTGCAAAAAATTATTTGATTTTGTTTGAATTTGCAACTCTTATGGTTTGCCATAGAAAATACCCTTTTAAAACATAAAACGTTGCAGGTAAACTACCCCTTTCCCTTAACCGATCTTCACCAAAAAAAATAGGTCTTGAGTATTCTACAAATCAGGACTGTATGCAAAACCTATTTGATTCTGTCTGAATTTGCGGCTCTTATCGTTTGCCATAGAAAATATCCTTGTTAAAACAAAAAACGTTGCTGGTAAACTACCCCTTCCCCTTAACCGATCTTCACCAAAAAACAACAGGTCTTGAGAACTCTACAATTCAGGGCGGTATGCAAAACATTATATGATTATCTTTGAATTTGCGGCTGTTATCGTTTGCCATAGAAAATAATTACCCTTGATTAAAAAAAAAACGTTGCTGGTAAACTACCCCTTTCCCTTAACCGATCTTCAACAAAACCAACAGACCATAAGTTCTGTATAACTCAAAAAGGTATGCATAAGTGTAGTTGATTCGGTTTGAATTTACGGCAGTTTTCGTTCGTCATAGAAAAATATACCCTTGTTAAAATATAAAATGTTGCCGGTAAACTACCCTATTCCCTTAACAGATCTACACCTAAACCAGCAGGTCTTGAGAACTCTACAATGCAGGGCTGTATGCAAAACATTATTTGATTATGTTTGAATTTGCGGCTGTTATCGTTTGCCATAGAAAAAAATTACCCTTGATAAGAAAACCGTTGCCGGTAAACTACCCCTTCCCGTTATCCGATCTTCACCAAAAACAATATGTCTTGAGTACTCTACAAATCAGAGGTGTATGCAAAACATTATTTGATTTTGTTTGAATTTGCAACTCTTATCGTTTGCCATAGAAAATACCATTTTAAAACATAAAACGTTGCAGGTAAACTACCCCTTTCCCTTAACCGATCTTCACCAAAAACAATAGGTCTTGAGTATTCTACAAATCAGGACTGTATGCAAAAGCTATTTGATTCTGTCTGAATTTGCGGCTCTTATCGTTTGCCATAGAAAATACCCTTGTTAAACAAAAAACGTTGCTGGTAAACTACCCCTTTCCCCTAACCGATCTTCACCAAAAACAACATGTCTTGAGAACTCTACAATTCAGGGCGGTATGCAAAACAGTATATGATTATCTTTGAATTTGCGGCTGTTATCGTTTGCCATAGGAAATAATTACCCTTGATTAAAAAAAAACGTTGCCGGTAAACTACCCCTTTCCGTCAACCGATCTTCACCAAAAACAACAGATCTTGCGTACTCTAAAATTCAGAGCTGTATGCAAAACAGTATATGATTATGTTTGAATTTGCGGCTGTTATCGTTTGCCGTAGAAAATAATTACCCTTGTTAAAACATAAAATGTTGCTGGTAAACTACCCCTTTCCCTTAACCGATCTTCAACAAAATCAACAGACCTTTAGTTCTGTATAATTCAAAAAGGTGTGCACAAAAGTAGTTGATTCTGTTTGAATTTACGGCTGTTATCGTTCGTCATAGAAAAATATTACCCTTGTTAAAAAAAAACGTTGCCGGTAAACTACCCCTTTCCCTTAACCGAACTTCACCAAAAACAATAGGTCTAGAGTACTCTACAAGTCAGTGCTGTATGCAAATAATTAATTGATTCTGTTTGAATTTGCGGCTGTTATCATTTGCCAAATAATACCCTTTCAAAACATAAAACGTTGCAGGTAAACTACCCCTTTCCCCTAACCGATCTTCACCAAAAACAGCTGTGAAGCTTGAAAGCGCTAATCGGAATAATTACTTCCATGTTCCTTAAGGAAATGGAAGTATGGTGATGGCAAAAAAATCGTGTTCGAGATTATTGCAGATTCTGATTGTACTACACTCAAAACATGAAAAAGTCATTTTTCGAAAAGTGGCAGTGTGTCTATAGATTTTTTTCTATGGCAAACGATAACAGCCGCAAATCCAAACAGAATCAAATAATTTTTTGCATACAGTCCTGATTTGTAGAGTACTCAATACTTATTGTTTTTGGTGACGATCGGTTGTGGGAAAGAGGTAGTTTACCTGCAACGTTTTTTTTTAATCAAGGGTAATTTTTTTCAATGGAAAACGATAACAACCGCAAATTCAAAAGAATAGAATAATGTTTTGTATACAGCCCTGAATTGCAGAGTTCTCAGGACCTATTGTTTTTGGTGAAGATCGGTTAAGGGAAAGGGGTAGTTTACCTGCAACGTTTTATGTTTTAAAAGGGTATTTCCTATGGCAAACGATAACAGCCGCAAATTCAAACAGAATCAAATAATGTTTTGGATACAGCCCTGAATTGTAGAGTTCGCAAGATCTGTTGGTTTTGGTGAATATCGGTTAAGGGAAAGGGGTAGTTTACTGGCAACATTTTGTTTTAACAAGGGTAATTTTTTCTATGACGAACGATAACAGCCGTAAATTCAAACAGAATCAACTACTTTTTTGTATACCTTTTTGAATTATACACAGCTCAACGTTTGTTGATTTTGTTGAAGATCGGTTAAGGGAACGGGGTAGTTTACCTGCAACGTTTTATGTTTTAACAAGGGTAATTGTTTCTATGACAAACGATAACTGCCGTAAATTCAAACAAAACAAACACTTTTTTGCATACAGCTCTGAAGTGTAGAGTACTCAAAACCTGTTGTGTTTGGTGAAGATCGGTTAAGGGAAAGGGGTAGTTTTCATGTACCAGGTACCTGGTACCTGCCACTTTTCATGTTTTAACCAGAGTAATTGTTTCTATAACGAACCATAACTGCCGCACATTCAAACAGAGTCAACTAATGTTTTGCATGCTTGCCTCAATTGTAGAGAACTCAAGGCCTGTTGATCTTGGTGAAGACCGGTTAATGGAAAGGGGTAGTTTACCTGCAACATTTTATGTTGTAACAAGAGAAATGTATTCATGACGAACTATAACTGCCGCACATTCAAACAGAATCAAATATTTTTTTGCATGCATCCCTGAATTGTAGAGGACTGAAGGCCTATTGATTTTGGTGAAGATCGGTTAAGAGAAGGGGGTAGTTTACCTGCAACGTTTTATGTTTCAACAAGAGTGAAGTACTTAATTTTGATAAATAAAGTATCCTGATAAGAAGCTCATAATAATCCACTGTAGAAACGGAGATGAAATATCTATAAATGAAGAGGTTAGGTGAACGGGGTGGGGGTACTTTTCTATTAATGAAAATTATAGTTGAAGAGGGAGGGGAGAATTTGTTATATGTGTACTACGTTATCGGCAACAAAGAAGTAGTTTTTTTTTTAAATTCCTTCCCGGGCTGTTTAGCCGTAGTCCAATGTTTTCTGCAAAACCAGACGTTTCGGCAGTGCCATCGACTGCCATCATCAGTGAAAATCGAGTGCGAAAACGTGAGGTGGTATACGATTAGTGACCACTGTACTGTGGTTAAGGCTGAAGCAATAAGTAGAAAGAAGTAGTTTCTATGGAAATATTTCAGTTCAAATATGATTTTAAATATAAATCTTAGAACATGGAAGTCATGTATAGTTCTCCATACCGATATTTATATAGTGGTGTGCAACAGTGGTAATTCTGCTTGGAATATAATGTTAAATCAGTAATCAGGATTCCTGATTTATTTAGTCAGAAATTATATTTTACGTTGAAATTTACACGTTAACAAGGAAAGTGAAAAGATAATTTAGTATATTAACGAATGTAATATCTTTGTATATGTATATTTTTAGTATATTAACATCTTTGGTGCAATGAGAATCCGACGACACAACAAGAAGAAGCTTCCGAAACAAAAGGGTTAGATCCCATATATGTAGAAGAGCTGGAAGAAGCGTTATGTAAAACAAAAAATAGAGGATTAATTATCTTGAGCGCAGGGAAAAAAATATATGCTAGGAGAATTATCGCTAGATTGCAACCCATAGCAGAGGCCAAATTAGCTGAAATTTAAAATTGTTTTTGTAAAGGAAGATCCTGCTCAGATAATATTTACATTATAAACAGAATATTGGAGAAGCGGAGAGAATTCAACCGTGCGACATATATTGCGTTCGCGGATTTTGAAAAAACTTTCGACAAGGTAGACGGGGAGATGTTATGAGAAATATTACAAAGAAATGGGTACCATAAGCACCTAATTTTAGCAGTAAAGAGTCTCTATTTGGACACACAGATACTTCTGCAAAGAAGAGAGCAGAAGGTTATAAGTATAAATCAATGTGTAAGACAGGGTTGTAGTCTCTCTCCAATGCTGTTAAATATATATTTGGACGATGTCACTTCTAGGTGGTAGAGCACTTACCCATCAGCAGGTATTTTTCTAGGAAAAAATGAATTTGTTAATACATTTGTTTGCTGACGACCTGATGCTTATAGATACCACCGAAAACGGTTTGCAAAGAGCGCTACATAATTTACAACGGTGTTTGATTTAGTATAACTTTAGAATTTCCACAAGCGAAACGAAGGTGATGCCTTTCCTGGTAAGCAATCCTGTAAGAGCCAAAATAATGATTAACAACCAACTAATTGAACAAGTTTCTTCACTTTAGCTACCTAGGGTATGATATATCATATGAGAACAATATAGACACAGACAATAAACTGCATAAGTTTCAAATGATGTGCGGCATCATAAGTAGAACACTAAAAAACAAGACGCAGAATGATACTCAGCTCAAGTTTTACAAGGCAATGGCTGTCCCTGTCTGTTTTTATGGAAGCGAGTCATGGTTAATGAGAACGGGAGATAAAAGCCGCATACAAGCAACGGAGATGACATTTCTAAGATCAGAGAATTTCTAAGGTTGGTATAAATGAGATCGATTTAGAAATGAAGAGATCAGTGAAGAGCTGGAAATATACAACTTAAATGAAAAAATAGAGATGCATAGAAGAAATTGGAAGGACCACCTAGAGCGTATGGATAATCGAAGATTACCAAAACCGGCAAGTAGATACAAACCAGCTAGAAGAAAAAGAGTATGGTGACTAAGGAAAATATGGGAATAAATCCTATGAAGCCGGAACAGGTTACCAAGGCCTAATCCTTCTTGGGGAATAAGAAGAACGAATGTAACAAAAGTGTCTTTAACAATTGTGGAAAAAAATTATATGTAGAACAGCAGTTATAAAAAATGTTAATATTTACATCAGGATTATTAATATTATTAATAACGTAGAACATAGATCTATGTGTTGTAATTATCATTTTACTTCCATGTTCCATAAGGAAATGGAAGTATGATCATGGCGAAAAAAATCGTGTTCTAGATAACGGCAGATTCTGATTGTACTACCCTCAAAACATGAAAAAGTCATTTTTCGAAAAGTGTCTGTATGTGCGTCTGTGTGTCTGTGTGTAGAAGTTTTTCTATGGCAAACGATAACAGCCGCAAATTCAAACAGAATTAAATAATTTTTTGCGTACAGCCTGAATTGTAGAGGACTCGAGGCCTATTATTTTTGGTGAAGATCGGTTAAGGGAAAGGGGTAGTTTACCTGCAACGTTTTACGTTTTAACAAGAATAAAGTGCTTAATTTTGATAAATAAAGTATCCTGGAAATAAGGTCATAATAATCAAATGTAGAAAGGTAGATGAAATATCTATAAATGAAAAGGGTAGTTGAATGGGGGAGGGGGTAATTTTTTTATAAATTAAAATTGTTGTTGATGATGGAGGAAGTAAATTTTTATAAGTTTTATATGTGTACTACGTTATTGACAACAAAGAAGTAGATTCTATGGAAACATTTCATTTCACTTTAACAAAATTCTATATGTTTCGTTTTAATTTAAATCATCTATGAGAGAAAATATATCGTTCGTGGCAGACAAGCATATCTCAATTATGTAATGTTTACGTTTCCATTTTATTTTCTTACGTTTCCACTCTTTTTAAATTGAAAGTACCAAAACCCACGCCAACACAATGCGTGCAAGCCGAAAAGGTCTCCAGCGTAGACAGTAATTTGCTTCCTGTGGATCGCTCGCCAGTGTAACTGCACATGTTTACAGAGGAACGGTACATAGACAGACTTTTCGTCTTTAGGGAATGAACCCTCTGCAAGATGCTCAGGGTCCATGAGAGACTTGGGAGCGCTCCTTCTTTTCCGCGTGTTTGTTCTGTCAAACGTACACTGCAGATTCGCAGCTTTACTCTGAGCAACGCTCCGTAGGGAATGTTGAAAATTTTTGTCCACGGTGTACCCCCATACAGACTAAAACCTTCTCTGATGTTTTGATTACGGACATCATAATTTTAAAACTTTGGAAATGAGCACTACTTAATGGAGATCAAACATTAACTTTTACAAGCCATTAATTTTATGCATGTTTTGAAGCAATAAATATTTTAATAAATTAATACAATCTTTGTATTTATTTCTATTATAATATAAGAATTACAAACTAATATGTGCATGTGTGTATGTATGAAGAATATATAAATATTTTTCTCCTCTGGAAAATTGTTTGCCCCTCCTGGAATATATTATGACCTCTCTGATGGCTAGTTATTTACTAGCCTGTGTGGAATATAGGGTTATGACATGGATCAGAATGGTGGATGTTAAACAGAAGACGCAAACGTATTAAGGAAGAAATGTTTTGCTAAGAAATTTATAATTATACGGGTGAACAGAATCGTCGTTCAGGAAATCAGAAGACGAACGGAAAGAAAGAAACAAAGACTCGATTTTAAAAAAGAAAAATGACCAGTATAGTATTGACAGAAAAGACGTTGATAACACTATAGACATCATTCACCCTCGGCCGATAACTCGCAGCGAGAGCCCAATTTCATTACAGGAATCAGATCGCAGTTCCCTTTGGCCAGCTCTTCGTTCGACCTACAAACATTTTATCCAAAAGTACAGTCCTTCCTCACGAAGGTTGAGGATAGTCTTCACCCACCTGACATGAGGGTACCATTTTAGCTGATACGTCATTTCTTCAGAATTCAAGCATCCACTTATTTAATTAATATTTAAATGATTTTAAATATATATTATAGTACATGGAAGTTATGTATGGTTCTCCATACCGATTTTTTAACATAGAAAATGACGTATTTGACATGAAAAATTTTAATGTTTGTAGAGACCAATGTTTGCTAAAAAGTGTAAAACTAACAAATTTTACCACACAAAATAAAAAATAATAAGAGTAATATCAGAAAATTTTTGAGTCTTAATTGTAAAAAAAATTTGTATGTAAAAGTCAGATATGTGAGGATTTACATTTTTGACACCTGCACAATCACTATGCACCCATAAAGAGCACATAAAGCATTGTTAGCATTACCGTTAGCATTATCGGAGAACTTACCGTCACAAAACAGACATTCAGAATTGTGGTCAACAGGAGTCTTTTCATCACCTGTGTTTCCAGGTTCCAGTCTGACTATTCATCAGAATGGAATGTCAGGTTCTCTGAGTTACTGCTACTGTTATCATCTTGTGGAATTGAGAACAACATTTTCCATAATTGTTTCCTTACAGGCGAGGTTATGTAATTTTCTTTTTATCAGTTTTTGGAAGACGTTTACTATTGGATTCGTTAAGAGAAATCTCCAGACTCATCTTCTATGGTGAAGCAGTGGTTATTGTAGCCGCACCAGAGCCAAGTGTCATCCATTTTTAACGACCCTGATCCTTGAAGAAACGATCTTACTAACTGCTGTGGTGTGTTGAGTGGCGCTCGAAGATTCTCTATCTTCATGAATTGAAGCGTCTTCATCTCTTTCCTCAGCGTCTATATCATTTGGTAAAAGTGCAGCATACGAGCAGAAACGAAATCAAGATTTGTCTGTTTGCATGACAAATACCAGTAGCTCTAAAACCATTGACTGCAATTTCACCATTCTGTACTTTCAGACTTTCGTCCTGGCAGTTAGACTATATCATACTTGCTAAGAACTCTAATGTTATGTCTC
Source organism: Magicicada septendecula (assembly GCA_034769895.1). Lineage (NCBI taxonomy): Eukaryota > Metazoa > Arthropoda > Insecta > Hemiptera > Cicadidae > Magicicada > Magicicada septendecula. The sequence goes on from CM068370.1 coordinate 218,632,409, forward strand.
AAACACACTGGGATCTCATCACTGGAAAGCAGTGACGCATGAAAGTAGGGCATGAAGTAGTAACTGTTCTACATGAAATACTTATCTAATTCTTGGAGTTTGTGTGTGGTGTGAGGTGGTAAGCAAAGTATCTTAACGTGGTTAGCTCTTGGCATATTTATGATAAATTTTGTCTGTGGCTAGTATGCCCGTCTAATACCAAAAAGAAAGGTGAATCTTGTGTAGATTTAGTAGTATTAGTAATGTTCATACCACTGAGTGAACAAATTTGTTTGCACCCAGTCTGATGGATGGTATACACCATTTGAAACGGGAGGTGATACTTTCGTAAGTAAATCACTCATATTTTTTCTGGGAAAAATACTAACAAAGCTAAGTGAATTGATGGAAGCCGTCGTCGTCTGTCTCTGGAATCCACGGCTTTAATGATGTAGACAGTAAGACACGATACAGTCTAAACTGTATTCGTATGTTAATGGGCGCACATGTGTCGACCTGTAATCTATTAATTATAGCTTATATTATAAAAAATAAACAATTACATTTCATCTTACGTATTTTTATTTGGGTTAAATATGTACAGTACGTAAATAATACAATAAGTTTATTATAGCCCTACAATAACAAAATGGTATCTACTCAATCATCTTTTACAAATTCTTCTATCATAGGCTGTTGCATCGTCCAGACTCCTTTCTCTCATGGCCGTCATTTATTCCCGGATTCTGTCATTACATGATTTGCGTTGCGGTTCCTTTCTGATGGTATCAGTGCAATTGATTTTTTTCCCAATAATTATTAAAACCGGCATTCAACAAAGCCACTACAATGTTAGCATCCGTTTACAGTGAAACTTGTTTTTATTAAAATATCTATTAAGTGTGACGTATCGCACTAAGAATTATTTTGTGTTATGTCAATTGCAAACATTAAAATATTTTGATGTTCTGTGTCTCTCCAGTAAATTCGTCCCTGGCTGTATTTCCCCACTGTGAACATACTCCAGATTGAAAAACTTTGCTACTTTGATTGCCACGATTAAAACAACAAGGCATGTGTGTGCACCGCGAGCGCACATCCGTGCGCGTACCAGAGTGCGTGCTAGAGTCAATGCAAGCCGCGCGTGCTCACGCTGATTCCCAACACGCAGACTGCAACGCAGGACATGTGTCGGCTCAAGCAGTGCGGTGTGAGTCTGTACGCGTGGGCGACACATGCATGAGCGCGCCAGAATGCGTGCTGGAGTCAATGCAAGGCGCGCGCTTGCATTAGCCCCAACACGCATACTGCGGGCCAGCATGTGTCCCCCAAACGGGTGTGTGTGAGTGTGATGCCCGTGTCCTAATCGTAACAGTCAAAACAGTAAACCTCCCATGTACCTAGAGTATTTCGCAATGGTTAACAGGCCACGAGATGAATTTATCTGCAGAGACATCGACAGGACACATCCATGATCGTTGCCGCTTCGAATTAAACTAAATAAATTCCTTAAATTTTGTTCAATTACCTAGAAACAGAAGAAGTATTGTTTAAAAATTACAACAATACACTAAAATACAACTTACTGCTGTGCAAGGAATTAATTCTTCACATTACTCATCGGTCAAAATACGTCTGCTTCTAACCATATTTGACGAGACAAAGACAAAGTATTTCTATGGAAACATTTCATTTCACTTTAACAAAATTCTATATTTTTCATTTTAATTTAAATCATGTATGAGAGAAAATATATCGTTCGTGGCAGGCAAGCATATCTCAATTATGTAATGTTTGTTTACGTTTCCATTTTATTTTAATACGTTTGCACGCTTTTTAAATGGAAAGTACCAAAACCCACACCAAAAAGGCTAACCAAGTCCCGCGATGGCCTTTCATTTTGGGTCCTCAGATACGGTTTTATTATTGTGCACGCTTGCATTTCATAGATTTTAGTTGTAGCCTTCATGTCTAAATAGTAAGCTCACTATTTGTAGGTTTTAACGAATAAGAAACAAGAAGACATACAAAAAAGATAAAAGTCAAAGTTTCATATAAATTAAGTCACATAAAAATTAAATTATGATTAATGTTTTCAAGCCTTTATTTTACCGAATTTATCTGTTACATAATTCAAAGAAGTTGTAGTGTTTCTTTTTGTAAACAAAATCGCCAAGTTTCTCATGCATCGTTGATCTACGGTGGTTTTTACTTCCATGTTCCATAAGGAAATGGAAGTATGGTGATGGCAAAAAAAATCGCGTTCGATGTAATTGCAGATTCTGATTGTCCTACCCTCAAGACATGAAAAAAAGTCATTTTTCGAAAAGTGTCTGTGTGTGTGTCTGCTGTAGATTTTTTTTATGGCAAACGATAACAGCCGCAAATTCAAACAGAATCAAATAATTTTTTACATATGTGCCTGAGTTGTAGAAGACTCAAGGCCTATTGATTTTGGTGAAGATCAGTTACGGGGAAAGGGCAGTTTACCTGAAACATTTTTTGTTGTAACAAGAGTAAAGTACCGTACTTAATTTTGATAAATAAAGTATCCTGATAAGAAGATCATAATAATCCACTGTAGAAACTGTGCCGTTGCAAAGGTATTGCCCCGGCGAGTTTATATTATCGCGCCGTGACGTCGTAGCAGAAGACAGCCAAGGTCGTAATTATCTACGTAAAATGCCGCGCTGGCGAACGGAAACGAAATTCAGGGCGCCGCTACTGTCTCGCGGCGATGTTATAGAGTGGGCGGTTAATCAGCTGATTGACCGATTGCTACAGGCTAGTTTTCCGTGGCCACGTGTTCTAAAGAAACCGTGTCTTTCTCTTAGTTTCTTCTCGATCATTCCACGGAGCACTTCGAGGTCTGGCGGCGTGTCAAGCAAGGGTTTCTTCTACTAATATGGAGTAGTAATTTATAGAGTGTCTTAGGGTTCTCGCACAGGCCAAGAGAGGGGTGAGTGACCTGATGATGACAACTAAAACCGTCACATCGTCAGAGCTGGACACTAGAACACTCCCCCATCGCCGTCAGGCTTAGAGATGCTCCTCAAAATCAAAAGACTGCTGGATAGAAGGAAACGAGCCAGAATGATGAACCAACCATCAACCTCACCCACCTTTCTTCACAGGATCTAACGGGTATTGCCAAGTCTACAAATGTGCAGGTGGGCCGATTCCGTTTATAAAATCTCGTCCGCAACACCACACCAGTTTTCATTTCACAAAGAAAGTGTACACCAAAACAGTATTTGTATATTCTGATGAATCAAAATTAGAACAAGTCCTGTGGATAGATATATATATTTGTCATTATTATTGACTGTGTTAAAGGACCTACCTTCTATATTGCTCGATTAATTACTATTGTTATTAGCATTGTCAATGCATTAACAGAAATGGGATATATATAGTAAGTGTTATGGATGTAAAGACTTACACATAACCCGTATTTTCTCTTTGTTATAATGATCGAAACTTTGCTACAACTACAAGTCAAATTTATAGTCTTAACTGTGTCAAAACGTATCCACTTTGTATATTACTTGATAATTTTGGTTGTTACTGCTATTGGCAATTCTCATTGAGACAGATAGTATACATACATATAATGATTGATATAAAGGCCAAGACATAAACAGTATTTTCATGTTCAGAAAGATTAAGATTTTGTTAGAACTAGTCAGGTGGATATATATTTTTTTAAATGGTGATAAAAGGATCCACCTGTTATGCTTGAATTATTTTATTGTTATCAGCATTGGCGATTATTATTGATATGTACTAAATGTATATATGCCTACATCTTTGTTCGTAAAATGTAAATTAAGAACGGATATGAGATACACTAGAAGTCAATTGTTAAACACTGTATTGAACACTGAATAATTAATTATTGCCGGTAACATGAAAATTTTACTTATTGATTATATTGACTGTATAAGATGAGTGAGCACCAATAAAAAGAAGGGTTGTTAACTGATTGTTTTATTTGCAAGTCCTGTCAAGATGGTTCCAACCATTGTATGCTTCCGTCTAGTCCTAGTGGCTAGTTATTAAATTTTAAGTAACCCCCTAAAAAAAAAAGGGGGTCAATAGTAGCAGAGCGTGGTTCTTTTTTATAAAGTCTATGGTTGCCCATGGGTTTACAGATGGTAGCCGGGCCATTTGTGCTGGACAGGACTTGCAATATGAAAATTCTTTTGGTCAGCAAGGTGGGTGTGGTGATGTTACATATACTCACATGTGATAATGTCGAGATGGAATGTGTCTAAAAATTTTTTTATTGGTGTTGTATTTTGTTTGTATTAATGTGCATAATTGTAGAACGTGTTACTATTGTAATGAAAAGTGTGATGGTTATTGTTAAGGTTATAATTGCCCCTTTTATTTCGAGGGTTGTTACTCTGAAGTTGTAAACCGGAAGTATCCAATATAATTCTGTGGGGTCACACACAGTTTTTATTTCATGCCGAAGCTCCGTCAGACCTTGTTGGTGTTGGTAGTAACCTGCTTAACCCTGTTGGGTATGGTCTTATATCATTGATGTATACCGGGTCATTGATTGACTTTCCTGATTGTACGTGATTGTGATTAGTTTTTTTAATTGATAGTGGATCCGTGGTATTTTGATATGATTGCTCTGGAACATTTAGACATTATTTAATTATTTGCAGAATGCGGGGTATGGCCGGACCGGGCATCTTAGTTAGTGATTGGAGTCATGAATTTTGGAATAATTTTGATTTTGTGAGATTTTCAGAGATTTTGTAAGGAGTTGTAATTTATAATATTCTTTGAATATTGGTTATTCCTTGATGGATGAGTTAACCGATAATACTTGTTTGTTGGGTGTTAGCTGTTGAAATTATTTGAGTATTATATGATATTGTGTGTTCTAGATTTGTGGTATTTATGTCTGCGTTATATTGTTTTGTGTCTTGTAAATTTTGGTATTAATAGTGTTAGTGTTTTCTCTTTCTGTGTCTTCGAGGAGTTTGCTCTGCTGTTGGTCTTTAACCCCTCTCTTGCATTCGTTAGAGAACCCTAAGGCCACTTGAAGAAATCAAGTTTTTCCTTTGTGTTGTTGAGTGAGCACCAATAAAAAGAAGGGTTGTTAACTGATTGTTTTATTTGCAAGTCTTGTCAAGATGGTTCCAGCCATTTTATGCTTCCGTCTAGTCCTAGTGGCTAGTTATTAAATTTTAAGTAACCCCCCTCAAAAAAAAAAAAAAAAAAATTGTACAAAATTGGGGGGGGGGTTCAAACGTAGATGAAATATCTATAAATGAAGAGGCTAGTTCAACGGGGTGGGGGTAATTTTCTATAAATGAAAATTATAGTTAAGAGGGAGGGGATAATTTTTATATGTGTACTACGTTACTACACAAAGTAGTAGTTTGTTGTTAAAATTCCTTCCTGAGCTGTTTGGCCGTAGTCCAATGTTTTGTGCAAGCCAGACGTTTCGGCAGTGCCGTCGACTGCCATCATCAGTGAAAATCGAGTGCGATAACGTGTGGTGGTATACGTTAGTGACCACAGTACTGTGGTTAAGGCTGAAGCAATAAGTGGAAAGAAGTAGTTTCTATGGAAACATTTCATTTCGTAAATGATTTTAAATATAAATCTTAAAACATGGAAGTCATGTATGGTTCTCCATACCGATATTTTTTTTTTAATTTCAGTTTTGAGAAACTTCTTTCACATGAGGCCACAGACAAACAAATTGTTAAGAAAATACTGTAGGATGAGACATAGGTTGGGAAAGGATTCATTGAAGTGCAATTTGATAATAAACTGAATAACTTCCTTGGCTGTCCATATAGGTCTAACTTCTCCTTCTACTGTGACATTAGTAACACGTATATGTCGTCGAATTCTTTTTATATACCACGTTGTCTTTATACACATACACATAGTCACATATACAGAGCTGGGCTTTTCATGGTGGCACAGAATCACCAGCTGCACTCATGCATGCAACGAAAGTGATCAGAAATCTCTTTCTGCGGCAGTAAAGACTCCTACCTGTCGTTTGGCTCTTTGAACTACAGAAAACCCCGTTTCATCCACACTAAACAAGGGATTGACACTAAATAATTTAAATTATTTAAACTTCTGAACTTTCTTCCTTTTGTTTATGGATATTTGTTAAGACTAGGTTGAAATGGACCATCTTTGAAAAATTGTAACGCTGCTTGCTTACCATGAAGCGGATCTCTAGGTTGAAGCTGATTATGAATACTTACAGACGACACGCTGGACACGCAGGCAGATGCAACTCCTGCTTCAGTATTTAATGAAATAGACTCCTCTGCAATAGTCGTGGAAACAGTATCTGCAATGGCGGCGGAGTCGAATTGTTCTGAGTCGCTTGTTCCAACCAAGTTCTGTCTTTTGGCAAAAAAGTCAAACAATGTTTTTCCAGTAGAAGGCTTCATTCTCCTCTAATCACAATGTTTGCACGTAAGAATATGTTAATGATAAACAACACAACAACAGCACTTATGAAAACATAGCAAAACGTTTGAAAAAACAAATAAAACCACTTGTGACTCGTGTCTGCATGAGTTGAGTTTTAGGTTAAGACTTGGCTTTGGCAAAACACAAACAATGACAACAAACAGCGCATGCGACAAGCGGAGAAGCTTCAAGCAGTGATGCAACCTTCTCTTTGTAAAATAGAATTTTCCACGGCGTGATTATACAATAAAAAAGTCATTTAGTATTTGACTACACACTGACAGAGTAACAGACACCAGATAGACTACATAGACACACTGACTGAGTGAGACTGCCAGACTGACGAATGCGCGCGGCAAGCGGGTGAATCATACCTCAGTGTCAATGACCTTGGCAAAAATATACCCCTGCTACCCTCCTCACAGCACATGCTACACGCTGCTGCGCGAGTCTCCACTACTTGCTGTGGCGCTGTACGAATCGGTTAGCCGCGACAAATGACATTTTGTGCGTATTTCCGCTAAGTAAATTTTTTAATAATTAAAGAAATTAAAGGAAAGATAATTAGGTGATAAGACTACAGGGTTTATATAAATTGTTTTTTTATAATTCCTAGTTTTAGGCGGCTAAAATGGAATAAAAATTAAAGCTCTTAAAAAATGGAACGCCCCCCCTCGCCACCCCTAATCACCGCCACTGGCAGGCAATATAGAGTAGTGGTATTCCATATTGCCCGACTCGCCATCTTGGTAAAAACTTCTTGTCAAGTTATAATACATTAGAATAACTGTTATAACTCAAAGGTAAACAAGAATACACCTTAAACTAAGAGATTAAGTTGACTAGAGTCGATAGCAACTGTACAAGATATGCAGACTGCAATGTTAACACTGACATGCATAGGTTTTTTAAACATCAAAATAAACAAGCGTCTTTCTCAACAACACCAGTCGATCTGTTGGCGTCACAGTGACATTAGCTCTTCCACTAAACCTTAGCCCCTGACGCGTACCGACAGCTTCCTTTATGTTCGCGTCTTTCCGTAAATATTCGTACAGGTTGACTGCGTTGTCAGCTGGCAACCTGACACATACTGATAACGAACATTTATTGAGCAACACGATTTTTACGGAACTTCCTTCGCGCCAAACTATGACGCATACAACTGAAATTATATTTTATTTATGTTTGTATTGTTTAAAAATGCTTACCTCGTTTGACAGTTACACTCGCAGCTGATATCCTCCGGTTACGTAAGACTTTACACTTCGTAAGCAGCTGATCCAGGATGAATCGTAATTGTTCCCATACGCGCGACAATCATTGGAACGAAAACACCCGATAATTATTTACAAAAACTACACTATTAAATACATAGTCCTATATGCACATCAAATACACACGCGCTGAATATTTAATAATTTCATGAATAACGTATAAATGACTCAACTATCAAACTTAAAAATTATTAAAAATCTCTAACTTTATAGGCCTAACAATCACTTTTTTGGAACAGCGAGAGAGAAGTGTTCTGTACGTCGGTTTCATTGGGCTTTACCATAACAGTACCGTGTATTAATTTCCTTTTTTTTGGTGGAATGAAGTCTCCTCTGTGGCACGATATTTCTTTTCTGAGAAGTCGAACAGCTGGGGATATCTTGAACTGCAACGCGAGAGCGAATTGCACGTAATGTAGCTTTTAAAGTAGCAGTTTGTTGTTTAATAACTTCCAGTTCTTCTAATGTGGTTACACTGTTAACTAATTCAATTAAATCGCCTTTGAGTGCTTCTTTTTGAGTGTCCATAGATGTCAAAAAACTTTCTCTTCTGCTGACTTGCGATAAAATTGCTTGTTTTTCCGTCGTATCAATTTCGTTCTCCGTATGCACAAACAATTGATCGTCACTATCGTCTTCATTACTATTAACATTCGACTCCAAACTACGCCCTGCTTTGTTAATCCTGCAGACAGCATGAATATGTTTACACATATTCCACTTAATACATGAATCTACACACGTGCATGAATATTTATGTATACACACATCACAGTCTACACATATCAAATTGCATTTGCACTGCACATCATTTTCATGTACTAAGTACACCTCTTTCACGCCAGAAGACGATGGTACTTTCCACCCGCTCCTTGTTTCTTCTCTGTTAATTAGATTAGTGTCGATTTCTGTGACGAACTTATGTCTTTTTCTAATGCCTTTCAACTTTGTAGTTAATTTGTCTTTGCTTAAGACAATAAGTCTATCAAACAACTTATCGCGGACGAAAGACATTAGAGCAATTATCGCTTTGTCCAAACGTTTTACATTTTTGCCGTGTAAATATACATATTTAATTGTATGGTGCATTCTTTCGATATGCTTGTTGGTGTTCAGACCTCCTTGAAGTCGATGACAGTAGGCCCAAGACTGAATATTTTTTGAATACGTTTGAGCAAAATACGTGCCGAATTCAGAAGTGTTCTCGATCATCAAGTAGTCGCCTAATTGCTTCAGGCAGAATTCTTTCGAATGCAGAAGTGTCTCTCTCCTGCATTAATGTCCTGACTATTCTATAAACGTCACCCTGCTTCTCTTTGCCTTTTACTTTGGAACTAATATTCCTTCTCCAAGCCCTGTCAACGTGCCAAATGCAGTACAGTCTCATTGCTGGAGCTTGCATTGTTGATATCCACACATTATAGAAGGATTCAGCCAAATCGGACATAAACTTTTTCGGTAAAACGTCGCCTACTTCTGCCTTGATATACTGAAAAAAACAAAGAAAGGACTTTTTCGTCAGTTCGATTTGATATGAGAAAAGCACAAGGAAATCCCTGTCTCATGTCGTCCAAAACAAGTAGGGTTATTAGTTCAAAACCGTAACTGTTCAAACCGTGCGTGCCATCAATGCATAGACTATACAATCACTGCCATATTTCTCCAGTATTTCACTCTGTGCACTGTTCATTATAATTAATACAAAATCGTCTTTTTTTTAAAGTTGGGTGAGTTTCTGTGACGACTCCTTGAGGCTTATAAAATAATACACAAGGCTGATCACTGGAATTGACCTCGTTGACCCACGCTTCAATACTTGTACCATCTTCTTGATGTCTCACCGACTTCGAGCATAAATTATATGCGTGCTCGATGTTGCACAGGTCTTGCTTCGTTAATAAATGAATTCTTTCTAATTTACAGCCTGTCACGGAATCGCGTATTTTATTAAGTATTGCTTGAAGTGGTATTTGATTTGCAATATCCACAGCTAGACTATTTCTTTCGCAGTCTGTGAGACCTAAATGGCTTAAGTCATTTAGATGGCCTACATGAGTTGACACATATGTAATCTTGCAGGTACCATCTTCAGTTTCAGTGACGCGAATGCTTGCGGGACAAACAGCATTGATTTTGTTACTTCCCTGTAATTTTAAGTGCCGACTACCTTTACTTTCAGACACAAATTGCCCGGGCCTATGGCATATATAATAATGTCTCTTTGTGCTCTCGGTAGCAGAATGAGAGCCACGCTGTTTAACGTATCTTGAAAACGTTTCTTTTTCAGTCTCTTGTTTCCACTCAAAGAAACTTTCTAACGAATTAACTTCTTTACTTTCACACTTCACTGATATGTTGTGCTGTAATTCGAAGTGTTCAAGTAAAGCTTGTTCCTTCGCTGCTGCAAAAACACATAAGGGGCACTTAACTTTATTCGGTGCTGATACCCCTGCACTGTGGGATTCACGTTCATGACGCTTCAATGTGGATCCATGCTTAAAGTGTTTATCACAGATGTTACATTGATGTGTACGTGACTTCAAGCTGCTCAAAACCGGCACTTCACTGTTTACTTTTTCGGGATGTAATTTCGAATGCTGGCTAAGATTCTCTACATTTTCACAATCATTACCGCACTCCGAACATAAGTATTGTTTAAGCTCACTCATTTTAATAAACCAAAAATTAAAAAGGTATAAGAACTATATTATAAACACACACAAAATTAACAAATGAATATCACTCAACAAACTCGATGAACAGACGCACGGATAATTTAAATGAAATAAAAATGTATATTATAAAACGAACTATGGAGACAGTTTTATTTGATAGTCACGTTAGCGATAGCGTTAGCGAACTACTGTCACGTTTTATTTACAAACACGCTGGAGCTACTATACTATAATTACCGACACAGTATTACTTAACACGCGCACAGTGTCATTAAACAGCACGTTGTGTGTTCTACTGTACACTTCCCGCCTAATTCAACATTGCTCGTAGCATTGGGTAAAAATTTGATATTCGCGCCTTACTCAGCTCTACGAAGAGTTACGGAAATAAACGAAGCAGTCGGTACGCGTCAGGGGCTTTTTAAGGTCTAGTGCTCTTCCTAGTTGCTTCCTGTAGTACTTCCAGAATATTTCAAGAGGAAAAATTCTCAAAAGACCTGAAACAACGGTATTCCATATTGCCCGCATATTATATATTACCCTCATTTCCTCTATACTGTATGTGCTTCCTAGAATTTCGAATTTAGAGATTATATTGAATGACTGTTGTAAGGTGTTTTTAGTTTTAGACACATTAAAAGTATTTGCACGTACATAATGGCGTAATGCCAAGTAAAAGTATTACAAATCACATTACAAATATATTAAAATTAATAGATTTTTTTTTAATAGTCACTTTAATATTTTAGAAAGTTCTGAAGTGTTTGGTTTAGAACAGTTTGGTTGAAACGTAAAAAATGTTTTTAAGTAAATTATTCGTTTGCGTTCTATAAATGTTTATTTAAAATATCATTTAGATAGCTATTTATTTTGAGTTTAGATAGATTTTAGAATTTTATGTGTTTTTTGTTTCAGATGTTATTCTAAAATATCGTCTTAAAAATACCCCGTTAGCTTTTAAGTTACTTTGCACTTAAGTTCAAAATCAGTTAGTAGAAAATAATATGACAGATGTGTAACTAAAAATATAACACTATCACTGTAAGGGATAATGCCATGCCCTAGAATAAATTTTGCCTGACCTAACGCCCTTTTTAAAAATTCTTCGCCAATTTCTGTTCACGATTTTTATTTTTAAAATATACGTGAAATCCGGAAAATGATGAAGAACTACGAATTAACAGTCCTGTTGATTTAAGCAGCAAAATAAATGAAGTTCCCCTGCTTGAACTTGTGTAGACAATACAAGCTCGTTGTAGAATGACCAATGTCACGTTAGATCGCGCAGCACATTTAGCCATTATTTTAAATGTCCATTTAACTGTTGTTTGTGGAATATAATTGTGGATAGGAATAGTGTTAGTTTTGTTAAAAGTTGTGCAATTTTTGTGATTAGTATAATGAGTAAATGTGACGTCGGCCAATTGCGAAGTTGAAATGACTTTTACCGGTATGGATATACGTTTGTTTGTATATCTTGAGTAGTAATGAAGCAGGCCAGGAATTCATGAATGTCGAAGGGCTAAAATTACAGACATGAAGAGGCTACGGTACTTCCCCGCCTATGAAAGGCCGCGAATATCGTTATAATCCCGAAACCTAAGAAGTCGTAACCTGAAACCTAAGAAAGCCGGAAGTTGCCTTCCGCTCTGTTCCATTATAGCTGACTGTCCCTGCTGTGCCGGGGTTTGAATTTCCCGGCGCGGTCAGATGTGTTCAGTGCTACCAGCACAGTTGGCAGCAGTGCTGCCAATGCCTTCTGTCAACGTTCCGCCTCCGGCGACGCGATCGAGTGAGCTGCCGCTAGATCAGCTGTTCGCTGTCCGTTGCTCATAATCAGGTTAACCGAAAGCTTATTTTTGCAAATTGGGACAGGTCGTTTTATGCAGGATGTGAGACCAACTAATTCAGGCCTAGTCCTCATTTCTCTGCCAACGTTCAAGGAGAACATTCCACTGGTCTGACGGCCCAGGATTTGCGTGTAGATCTTTTTACAATGGGTCAGTAATCTTGTAGAGACCTACAGGTCAGTAGACACTTAATTATATTATTCTGTGTTTATTTAAATATGGATTATGTGTTATGATTGTGTAAGTGTGTGTGTGGCCCAGACTCATGTAAAACTTATTTCATGTAAAACTCTTGTTTTGTAAAATGTAATCTACGCGTTACTTCCGGTCTGGAAACAATTGTTGATATTGTATTCAATTGTATTTCGATAAAGTTGATTGAAAGTAATTACTATAATTGAATAAAATAAGCAATGCTTAATTAAGCAGAGTAAATAAGGGGTTGATAAAAGATTGTGAAAGTGTGTGCGATGTTTGTGTTCCGAGGCGAGAGAGTGTTATGTGTAGGTGTATTAATTGACGGCTAATCTCCAAATAAAAAATGTTATAGGGTCCCTGCACCAGCCAGGAGAAAGGGCTAAGAGCGGTAGTCACTTTAACACCTGTGACTACCCGCAGAGTTGTATATTTTGCAACAATATAAATCAATGTCTTTATGTAAAAGGATAACATACTGGAGTGTTGTGTCACCAACTTAACTTAATAAATTTGTTACACGTTAAAAGAGTGTTGATTGCAAATCCTGTCACTCTGTTTGGGCTCCAGCACAATTTTCGCTTCCTCTAGGTTAATTAGCCTAGTCTTAAATTTTGCGTAGCGGCCTAGTGCCGTTACACTGCAGCAGGCGAATTAATTATATATAACGCCAGCTGGACATTCTTCCAATTGATTCCTCAAGTGGCGCGTAGCGATAAAAACGGACAAATTCTGAAGCGATCTGTCTTACTTGCAAATCCACTTCGGCATGCCAATCGTTCTGCTTGGCGGAGAAACCAATCCAGTGGATCAAGTTGATGAAATACTTGGGCTTCGGTTAGACCAGCGTTTCAACTTAACGATCACGTAGCTGGACCAACGTCACGTGAAATGTTTTCGTGGAGTAGCCTCCGGGCAGTCCGCATCAAAGTATCATTGTATACGCTGTTTTTACAGCCAGCAGTCACATGTGAAAGTGTTTCTTTACGGGAGCCACCCCCCTGGTCGTGGCGGCGCATCGATCCTACTGACCTCTTATAGCGGCCGGCTCTACGAACCTGAGGATGAATCCTTAACCTCAGGCGTGGAGCCAGGCCGGAGCAGTCCAAACACACAAGTCCACGCATCCTAACGCCCATGCTCATCGAGCTGCGGCCCGGACAACGCACAAAACAGGGTGCTAACACACCCTGCACAACCGCTGCCTGTCTGTCAACATGAAGATACAACATTAACGTCACCAAATAGCCTATGGATTCCACAGACTGAAACAATAAAGATTTTAATTTGCATACAAAAGTTGCGCCAATTAAACAAGTCATTTATTCATGACTTCCCAGAAACTAAAAACACCTGCTGTTTTTGCACTGCTTGGTAAAACTGATTAAATGGCTGGAGGCAAAACATGCGGCAACGTAAGTAGTGGAGCTTTCTGTTTACAAGAGTAAACATGCGGCATTCCGCTACAATGTATGTAGTGGAGCTTTCTGTTTACAAGAGTAAACATGCGGCATTCCGCTACAATTTATGTAGTGGAGCTTTCTGTTTACAAGAGTAAACATGCGGCAATGTATATAGTGGAGCTATCTGTTTACAAGAGTAAACATGGGACAATATATGTAGTAGAGCTTTCTGTTTACAAGAGTAAACATGCGGCAATGTATATAGTGGAGCTATCTGTTTACAAGAGTAAACATGCGGCAATGTATCTTGTGGAGCTTTCTGTTTACAAGAGTAAACATGCGGCATTCCGCTACAATGTATGTAGTGGAGCTTTCTGTTTACAAGAGTAAACATGCGGCATTCCGCTACAATGTATGTAGTCGAACTTCCCGTTTACAAGAGTAAACTTGCGGCATTCCGCTACAATGTATGTGGTGGAGCTTTCTGTTTACAAGAGTGAACATCCGGCGTTCTCCTACAATGTATGTAGTGGAGCTTTCTGTTTACAAGAGTAAACATGCGACATTCCGCTACAATGTATGTAGTGGAGCTTTCTGTTTACAAGAGTAAACATGCGGCATTCCACTACAATGTATGTAGTGAGCTTTCAGCGTTCTGTTTACAAGAGTAAACATGCGCCAATGTATCTAGTGGAGCTTTCTGTTTACAAGAGTAAACATGCGGCATTCCACTACAATGTATGTAGTGGAGCTTTCTGTTTACAAGAGTAAACATGCGCCAATGTATCTAGTGGAGCTATATGTTTACAAGAGTAAACATGCGGCATTCCGCTACAATCTACGTAGTGGAGCTTTCTGTCTACAAGTGTAAACTTGCAGCATTCCGCTGCAATGTATGTAGTGGGGCTTTCTGTTTACAAGAGTATACTTGCGGCATTCCGCTACAATGTATGTAGTGGAGCTTTCTGTTTACAAGAGTATACTTGCGGCATTCCGCTAAAATGTGTGTAGTGGGGCTTCCTGTTTACAAGAGTATACTTGCGGCATTCCGCTACAATGTATGTAGTGGAACTTTCTGTTTACAAGAGTATACTTGCGGCATTCCGCTACAATGTATGTAGTGGAGATTTCTGTTTACAAGAATAAACATCTGGCATTCTCCTACAATGTATGTAGTGGAGCTTTCTGTTTACAAGAGTAAACATTCAGCATTTCCCTACAATGTATGTAATGGAGCTTTCTGTTTACAAGAGTAAACTTGCAGCATTCCGCTACAATGTATGTAGTGGAGCTTTCTGTTTACAAGAGTAAACTTCCGGTATTCCAGTACAATGTATGTAGTTGAGCTTTCTGTTTACAAGAGTAAACTTGCGGCATTCCGCTACAATGTATGTAGTGGAGCTTTCTGTTTACAAGAGTAAACTTGCAGCATTCCGCTACAATTTATTTAGTGGAGCTTTCTGTTTACAAGAGTAAACTTGCAGCATTCCGCTACAACGTATGTAGTGGAGCTTTCTGTTTACAAGAATAAACTTGCAGCATTCCGCTACAATGTATGTAGTAGAGCTTTCTGTTTACAAGAGTAAACATCCGGCATTCTCCTACAATGTATGTAGTGGAGCTTCCTGTTTACAAGAGTAAACATGCGGCATTCCCCTACAATGTATGTAGTGGAGCTTTCTGTTTACAAGAGTAAACTTGCAGCATTCCGCTACAATGTATGTAGTGGAGCTTTCTGTTTACAAGAGTAAACTTGCAGCATTCCGCTACAATTTATTTAGTGGAGCTTTCTGTTTACAAGAGTAAACTTGCAGCATTCCGCTACAACGTATGTAGTGGAGCTTTCTGTTTACAAGAATAAACTTGCAGCATTCCGCTACAATGTATGTAGTAGAGCTTTCTGTTTACAAGAGTAAACATCCGGCATTCTCCTACAATGTATGTAGTGGAGCTTCCTGTTTACAAGAGTAAACATGCGGCATTCCCCTACAATGTATGTAGTGGAGCTTTCTGTTTACAAGAGTAAACTTGCAGCATTCCGCTACAACGTATGTAGTGGAGCTTTCTGTTTACAAGAATAAACTTGCAGCATTCCGCTACAATGTATGTAGTAGAGCTTTCTGTTTACAAGAGTAAACATCCGGCATTCTCCTACAATGTATGTAGTAGAGCTTTCTGTTTACAAGAGTAAACATGCGGCATTCCCCTACAATGTATGTAGTGGAGCTTTCTGTTTACAAGAGTAAACTTGCAGCATTCCGCTACAATGTATGTAGTGGAGCTTTCTGTTTACAAGAGTAAACTTGCTATCAATTGAAGAACTCGCGGTATCAAAGTTTTTGTAAACCTTATAAACAAGTAAAAATCCAAACCATACTATAACGTCTTACCTACGTTATAACATCGGGAACCTGTGCATAATTGCCTCGGATCAATTGCACGGGCTGCCATAGTCGTAACCAACTTCTAATTATTAATTTTACAAGCTGTAGTTAGAATTAAAGGAAATTTTACAGGGGTGTCTGATGATTTATTCACTCAGTAATATGTGTTATGTAATGACATCTCTTTATTAAACGATTTCTTTAACAGCTCTACATGAGGTTTTCACCATAAGGGTTTTCTTAATATATAGGTTACAGTTTACAAAATATTTTCTGAAAGGGGCCCTCAACATAAGGAATGTTATATGCTAGCATTTTCCACGGATCCGGGATATTAAACTGGTTTGTAAGTTAAGCTCACTTACTCATATACTATCATACTATTTGGGGGCCATTTGAAGAATGGACTTAATTTAACTTTTAGTATCAGTGAAACTTTATAATATAAGCTCTACTTGCTACTACAAATATTTTTAATCGTATGACATACTAAATGTTACAAAGTGACTGTTATTAAAGTCTCTGATATTGTTATTTAAAGTGTATTTTACAAATCATTTGTTTGAATGACAATTAACCACGGAAGACAAGTCTCCGTGTCACCTGTGATATTCTGAAGTTTACTCCGTGTCCTGGTCCTTGGTCTTTGGGGTGTCCACAGATGGTTGATCTTTATTGTAGTTTTCTTTCCTGCTGAAGTTCCTGAAGTGATTCGGTCATTATGAAGCTGGTATGCTGTTCTCAGAAGTCTGGTAGCTAAGCCTCTTTAGTAGTATGACTCAAGTTAATGTTTTTTTTTGGCACAGAAATGCACGTCACATCATTATTTATAAACGGTTCTCACTTTAGGTACCTCGTACCTTCTTATTTTAAACAAACATTGATATCTTACACACTAGTCAGTAGAGATGTCATCCGTCACACTTATTTATTCCTTTTTTTTTATAGATTACATGTTTACTTTATAACACACTAATTTACCGCTACATTCCTCTGCACATTGTTAAATCTGCACTCTAAAATATCAAATATTGTCGTACTTTGGGGTATGGTTCCGGTGTGTAGTGTTTACTACGAGAACGCTCCATCTCGACTGATTTACTATGTTAGGACAGGTAAGTTAACTGCGCGGAGTTTACGCATCACCATAAAATAGTTCCACCTTTATTTCATATTTACGGTATTAATGTTTGACCTTTTAATTATCCAAAGATATGCTTTACTTCAGACTTAATTATCGTATACTACTGTGTTATTGTTTATTTATTTATTTAATTTCAATTTACAAGTATTATTAGTTTAGTTTATGGGTCTGTATGCAAGTTGATTCCGGTGACCGCATGTCAATGCATGGTAGATTATTAAAGGGTTTCCTTACCTTTACACTCGCATTCCTTTTTTACCTTTTAAATCTCTTTATTAAATATTATTTTGAGTTATTTAAGGGATTTAAAATTAGTTTAAATGTGCGATTCATTAAAATTTAAATTTCTTTCCTTTTTACATTTTCTATTTTAAAATCGTCACATACTCCCCCGCTTAAAGAAGACACCGGGTGGGGAAACAGATGTGTTTTCTAGGGGTTATTTAGGTCAGTAATGTACTGGGAGTATGCTTGGCATTACTGTGTTAAATTTCTCTCACTCTTTTCTTTTTTCAAATTTATGAGGTGCATGAGTCACTCTCGACTTACTTCTTCCTATTATCAACTTATACAACGCCTTACAAACTAATTCTTAGACTACATAAAATTTACACTTTATAAAATTTATCGAAAACATACTAAATTCTTCTTAAAACTACTACTTACGACTACTATCGGCTTTTTCTTTAGTTGTGAGTAACTCTTGTTGTAGAATTACTCTTTAAGTAATTTATTACTTAATTATTATTTATATTCGATTTCAGCTGACTTCTCACTTTTCTCTACTTTCGCTGAATAGGATCCAAGGTTGATCAGGCCTCATTCCTATTTATACGATTAGGTAATCAAGTCGTTACTCAGGTACTCTTTAGCAGGTATACCTTTTTACTACATTTAGTTTGCTTGCACTCTACCATTTCCTTTTTCGTGATAATACTTTATCTGTGAAATATGCGTTCTTCGTACATATTTTTGAGTAGAGGGTTCGTACAGGGCTACTGTTACTGGAGTTAAGTATTTGTAAATTTGGTAAGGACCACACCATCGGTATGATAGCTTGGAGGTGGTCTTATCGATTGCACTACTCGTCGGGTGTGTTCTATACATTACTAAGTCACCGATTTGGTACTTTACTACATTGTTATTATTAATCCGCTCGTGATATTTTCGCGATTTCTTTAAGTTTGCTCTTAAATTAGCGCGAGCTTCATTCCAGATTTTCTTTATATTCTTATCCCTAATTTCGTGGGGTAGTAACTCATGTATTTTCCACTTAGTGGATAATGGGTGGTTAGGTTTGTATTTATACAATAATTCAAATGGCGTAGACTTATGTCCTTCATGATAGGCTGAATTGAAGGCGAATTGTATCCAGGATAGGTTCTGGTCCCAAGACGTATGGTCGTTTCATGGTAGGCTATTAAAGCAGATTTTATGTTTCGCAAATACCTTTCAGCTATATTACCTTGCGGACGATACTCTGTAGTGGTATGTGGTCTATCCCTAGTTTAAAACACATGTTCTTGAATTCCTTTGACTTAAACTGGGGTCCGTTATCTGACACTAGATGTACGGGTGTACCGAAATCTTTAAATAATCTATCCTGCAATATCTTTACGGTGATCGAAGCTAACGCTCGCCGCATGGGATACATCCAGCCCAAATTTGGTGAATGAATCTACACAAATGAGTAGCATGGTATTTCCTGATTTAGAACGAGGGTAGGGTCCTGAAAAGTCTAAATAAATTTTAGAGAACGGGGTAGTAGGAATTTCTGAGATTAATTGACTTATTTGGCTGTTTCTCGCTGGCTTGCTGAGTGCACACAACTTACACCTTTTTACGAAACTAGCTATCTCACTGTTCATATTTTCCCAGTGATATTCTTTACGAATTCGATGTATTGTTTTATTTATTCCCAGATGTGCTCCAATGGTGGAAGAATGGTAGTATTCCATCAGCATGGGTTTAATAATATCAGGGGCAATTATTCGTAAATATTTTCCGTTTGCTATTCTATAACATAATACTCTCTTACTCAATATGTATTTTTCTGACTTATTTCCTTTATCGAGTTGTTCTATAATTGGTCTTAAAAGGGGGTCTTGTTGTTGATACTGAGCTATGTCCGTAAATGCAAGGGGAAATTCGGTAATTAAAGTATTGATAATTGGCGTTTCTTTACTCTCCTTGCTTTCAGATGTTTTACTAGGAGGCTGGAACATACGTGACAGTGTATCGGCAACTACATTTTGGGTACCTCTAATATGTTGTACTTTAAATTTGTAACAATTTAACCTTAATACCCATCTTCCAATACGACCTAACTGTTTAGGGTGATTTAATAACCAAGATAATGCTTGATTATCCGTTTCCAACAGGAACTCTTTATGTTCTAAAAAAGGTTTGATCTTCTCAAATGCGAAAACAATAGCCAAACATTCTAATTCGTATGCGGAGTATTTCTTTTCTTGGTCAGTCAGAGTACGTGAAGCGTAACTAATAGGTAGTCTAGAGTTATCTACTTCCTGATATATTACTGCACCTAGGGCTACACTTGAACTGTCTGTCTACACTACGAACGGTTTTGTAAAATCGGCTAGTATACTGGGGGTGATATTATGCTTTCTTTTAGTTTTTCGAATGCAGCGTGGTGTTGCAGACTCCACTCAAATTTAGCTCCCTTCTTTCTTAAAGCATTCAGCGGTGCTGCAATTTCGGCTAGATGAAGGATATACTTGTGGAAATAATTTATCATTCCCAAAAATCGGGCTATTCCTTTCGCATCCCGCGGTGGTAAAAATTCTCTGATCGCACGGGTTCGTTCGGGGTCCATGCTTACCTTTCCGTTGGCCTTTACGATGTGACCTAAAAATGAAAATTGTGTGACAGCAAAATTTACTTTACTGGGATTTACTGTTAATCCGGCTTTCTCTAATCGGGATAGTACTTCACGTAGATGTTTAAGATGTTGGTCCATTGATTCGCTGTAGATAACGATGTCATCTAGGTAGTGATACACATATTTAAATTTTATATCATGGAATAATTTCTCTAATAAGCGACTACGTACAGAACTATCTTGGGATATTCCAAAGGGTACTCTCGTAAATTGGTACAGGTTGAAAGGGACGGCAAATGCGGTTAGACGTTTGGATTCTTCCGAAAGGGGTATTTGATGAAATGCTTGATTTAGATACATGATGGTAAAAACTTTCGCTTTCGTAAAATAATGAAAAGCACTGTGGATGTCGGGAAGTGGTATAGACTCGAATTCTATCCGTTTATTTAATTGCCTGTAGTCCACAACTAGTCTATGTTTGTCGTGACCTTTTGGTACTAAAAACGCGGGTGATGAGTAAGGTGAAGTAGAGGGTTCGATGACTCCTTGTTCTAATAATTTGTTGATTTGATTCCTTATTACTTCTATTTTCGGCGGCGATAACTTGTATGGGGGTAGACGTATTACTTTATTGTCGCTCAAATTGATCTTGTACTCTATCAGGTTCGTTAGTCCTAACTTCTGAGTGAGGACAGTGGAAATCTCTTTTATTAGTGTCTGCATTTTCAGTCTGTCTTTACTTTCCAGATGAGCTAATTCAGACTCGTGGTGTTCTAGATGTGTAGAAGCTGTTCCAGTACTTTGTTTGTTATTTGTTTCACCATCAAAACTATATTTTTGTGAACGATCGAATCCAAAATAATACTTCTTATCGTGAATGTTAAGAATTATTCCTGTTTTACTGATAAAGTCAGCTCCCAATATTAAGGAGTGACTCTGGAGCGCTCCTTTTTTCCACGTGTTTGTTTGTGACACGTACACTGTAGATTCGCAGCTTTACACTGTAGATTCACTCTAAACAATGCTCAATAGTGAATATTGAAATTGTTTCCCCACGTTGGACCCTCATACACACAATAACCAGCTCTGATGTTTTGATTACGGCGATCATAATATCAGAGTTTCTGAGACTTAAGCACTATTTAATTGAGATGAAAAGTTCTTTGACCAGCCTTTATATAATTTATGCGAATTATGAAAGACAACGAATAATTTCATGCAATAAGATCTTAATAAATGTATACAGTATGTTTATTTATTCCTATTATGATAGAAGAGTTACAAACTAATTTGCGTATTGTGTGTTTGTGTGTGTGCGCGCGCGCGCGTGATGAAAATAACAATTGGTCAAAACGTAATCTTTGATGACGCTCAAGACTACTGTTATAAGTTATACGCCAACTTAGTGTATACAGATTATAGTTTTACTAAGAAAAGACTTAGTCGGAGATTAAGAGCATATCGTCGCAAGCCTAAAAAAATGAACGTAGTAAAATATTATCTGTTTCGGATGAAATGACGTGCATTGTCACGTACGGATTGAAAACAAAATGTCTCTGCAATTGAAGGAAATTCCTAAAATCATAATTATCTGAAACTATTAAGAGACTGGCATGTTAAGCAATTATGCTTAACAAATACATGAACACGCCATTGTACACTTGCATGGTCTATAAAGGTAATTGGAAAAGAATAACGATTTTCAATATAAAGTGGATCACATTTGAGGGCATGAAAAAATTGCGCCTAAAACTGTTGTATTTTTTTTTTTTAAATTGTACGTAATTAACTACACGAACTTCTACACTATTCTCAGTATGACTGACTTTAAAGTCAACTAAAAATATATACAGATATAAAATTTTTGGGGGTAAATTGAGGCTACCTAATTTCCATTGGTACGAACCTACTCATGAAGTGGCAAATTATGAACCTTGTTACAGACAACTTTACAAAGATATAAGAAAGTAGCACATCACGACCACCTATTTACAAATTCGATCGCTTATGCGTGTTGTAATACCGTCATATT
Organism: Magicicada septendecula; assembly: GCA_034769895.1. Lineage (NCBI taxonomy): Eukaryota > Metazoa > Arthropoda > Insecta > Hemiptera > Cicadidae > Magicicada > Magicicada septendecula. Next base: position 218,654,655 of record CM068370.1, read on the forward strand.
TTACTGAAGTCTAAATATGACTAAATACTGCACACTAAGAAAACATTTGGATTTCTTTGTGTGGAAATTAAATATTTGATTGCTTTGAGAAGAATTAGAACTTCTGTTTCCTTGGTACGCAGTCTTCTTCTGCTGATATAGCCTATAGGAAACAAATTGATATATCGGTCTCATTTAGCCTCAGTATTTATTTAAATACCAACTTGCGAAGGAGACGTAGAAAATCGTACAAGTCAAAGGTTAAGAAGCATACAGTAAGTTGGTGGAATGATGGAGTAAGAAAGGACTTCAAGAAAAAAAACTGTATCAAACGATAATACGAAGGATAGTGAAGTAAGAAGACAACCCGAAGATCATGGGATCTGGGAGTTAAAGAGGCAATGAAAGGTAACCAAGCAAAGCGAATACAAGACACGGAGAGTACCACATGCACATTGAAAAGTGGTATTTTTGTCATGAAGACTTATTGACATCTAACGCCCACGTCAAAATACTACAATCTTGTGGATAAATCTTAACCCTTTTTATCGTAATTTACCAAATTTTGAAAAAAGTGACAATCTCTAAAATTAGCCCAGCGTCTTCCATCTCGAAATTAAATCATATAATATTGAAAGTGAAATATTTCATTTTGAAGGGAGCCGCAGGTAAGTAAGCTGTCTTCACAAATAAACACATCTATCCGAAAATTCCGATTTGTCATACGGAAAGTTTAAATTTGTTACTATCCTGCTTATCGGATCTGAGAAAGTTATGACGCTTTACGTAACCACACGATCGCCATTTTTTTTTTGCTCAAATCGTAGGTGTTTATTATCCACGACTAACTGGTACACCTGAAGCTACACCTGGTTCGGAATAACCATGAGCTCTACTCGTTATACAAGTAACCCAAACTCTCGGATCACATAAAACTGAAGCGTCTCCAATGGGGAGAGCATGTGCTGAGAATGCCGGAAACAGAGTCACAAAAAAGTGTATACCAGTGTACTGTAAAAGGGGTCAACCAGGAGGAAAACGGCCAATAGTAAAACCAAGAATGCGGTGGAGGATTAGCGTAGCAATGGTTGCTAGGAAAATTATAAATGCTTAGAGTTTGGGGGAGAGAGACATTGAACCCCGATGCCAGGAGAAGAACAAGGGCAGAGATGTGGGCTGTGAGGTCATCCGAAGAAGACGGACCGACAAATTCTGAACCTCGCTACACGGAAATTTAATCATATCTGAGAAAATTATAAGGTTTTAAAGTTAGAAACCACCGCCTACCGCTTAATTCATTTATAATTTATTAAACCACACCGTTTCATACCGAGAATGTCCTGATGCTTCGTCAAGTTTAGAAGCATTCAGTAAGTTGGTGGAATGATGGAGTAAGAAAGGGCTTCAAGAAAAAAACTGTATCAAACGATAATACAAAGGATAGTGAAGTAAGAAGACGACCCGAAGATCATGGGATCTGGGAGTTAAAGAGGCAATGAAAGGTAACCAAGCAAAGCGAATACGAGACACGGAGAGTACTGTAACACAGCTGGAAAAAGCTATATTGCGTAGGAAAACGCTATATTGCGTAGAAAGTTGTATATTGCTTGTCACCGGCTATTAAAAAAAACCCCTACATGCACATTGAAAAGTGGTATTTTTGTCATGAAGACTTATTGACATCTAACGCCCACGTCATCCACCTTATTGCGGACCATCCCTAGGTCTTACACGTTCTGCTTTAACTTGTACAAGGGTTTTCATCTCGCCCTACTTTCTAGATTTATGTCCAGATTACCTTCGATAAACTTCATTAACTTGCTTTACTGACCTGCCTTCTTTTTTATCAGCGTTCATGTAACATAGAAGTAATGTTTTATACACGACACTCTGATAAGTAGTTTATGAAGATTCCAAACACAAAATATAGTTTTGGGGACTAACGAATTGTTTTCTTGCAGGCATTAATTTTACTACGTCAAAATAATTTTTTTTTTTTTATTTTGCCTTCTTTATATTTTCTTACTATACTTCCCTTGGTTACAAACCAATGAATCTAAATAAACAGATCGGACCGCCACTCCATAATTTTGTCATTTCATTGATGCTCACAGAATTATTACTGCGACAAACGACTAATACAACACCATAAATATAACTAACACAACTACAACTAACATAACTAAATATAAATAACGCATCGTGTACTCTGCACAAAGACTTTGTTTACTCTCCATTAATAATACTTAAGTTTCCAAAGTTGCATTATTATGATCGCTACAGTTAAAACATCAAAGTAGTGTGTGTGTGTGTGTGTGTGTGTGTGTGTGTGTGTGTGTGTGTGTGTGTGTGTGTGTGTGTGTGTGTGTGTGTGTGTGTGTGTGTGTGTGTGTGTGTGTGTGTGTGTGTGTGTGTGTGTGTGTGTGTGTGTGTGTGTGCTGAGATACGATGGCGGGATGCGGGAGATGCAAACGAATTCTTGACGAACGCGGAGCGGCGTCGAACCACAATCGATGGCGCTATGCGAGAATGGGTCAAAGGAAACCCCAATTCGTACCGAGAGTCAGAAGCGCCAGGACATTGTTGTCGATCCTTCAAATCTTCATTAACAGGAGTGCTTCAGAGGCAGTCAATTCCGGAAGCAGAAACGTTAGGTGCCGATATCTTCTTGACAACTTCATAGGCAGGATAAACTGCGGCGAAAACCAGAATCGCCAGGAGATCAGCGTCTTTTCTTGAAATCTTCATCCTGATATGACCATTCCAGGCCCAATACTACGAAGAAGTGTGTGTGTGTGTGTGTGTGTGTGTGTGTGTGTGTGTGTGTGTGTGTGTGTGTGTGTGTGTGTGTGTGTGTGTGTGTGTGTGTGTGTGTGTGTGTGTGTGTGTGTGTGTGTGTGTGTGTGTGTGTGTGTGTGTGTGTGTGTGTGTGTGTGTGTGTGTGTGTGTGTGTGCTGAGATACGATGGCGGGATGCGGGAGATGCAAACGAATTCTTGACGAACGCGGAGCGGCGTCGAACCACAATCGATGGCGCTATGCGAGAATGGGTCAAAGGAAACCCCAATTCGTACCGAGAGTCAGAAGCGCCAGGACATTGTTGTCGATCCTTCAAATCTTCATTAACAGGAGTGCTTCAGAGGCAGTCAATTCCGGAAGCAGAAACGTTAGGTGCCGATATCTTCTTGACAACTTCATAGGCAGGATAAACTGCGGCGAAAACCAGAATCGCCAGGAGATCAGCGTCTTTTCTTGAAATCTTCATCCTGATATGACCATTCCAGGCCCAATACTACGAAGAAGTGTGTGTGTGTGTGTGTGTGTGTGTGTGTGTGTGTGTGTGTGTGTGTGTGTGTGTGTGTGTGTGTGTGTGTGTGTGTGTGTGTGTGTGTGTGTGTGTGTGTGTGTGTGTGTGTGTGTGTGTGTGTGTGTGTGTGTGTGTGTGTGTGTGTGTGTGTGTGTGTGTGTGTGTGTGTGTGTGTGTGTGTGTGTGTGTGTGTGTGTGTGTGTGTGTGTGTGTGTGTGTGTGTGTGTGTGTGTGTGTGTGTGTTACCTGTGTCTTAACTGAAACAATCATAACGAACGGAACTTTGAAAACTCGAATAGTAAATAATGGAGAGAATATATTACGAATGGCTCGAGACAGCGTCTGTTCAATTCGACGATTTAATTTGAGATAAATATTTGTTTTTAACGTTGTTGCCGAGTGACTGACTTGTAACAATTGTAATTGTTGTGAATAAATGCATATACAATGTTCATACACAGATGGAAACGTATAGCGTAATGACTAACATCAATAAATACCGGTATCGTAACAGACGTAGTTGTATGCCAGTAAGAATATACTACAGCGTTAAATACTTAACTATTTGTAGTTGCCTGATAGATTAACTATTAGCCTTTATGCTTTATTTATACCCGTTGCAAATGAAGGTCTTGGGCATCAATTGTTCACAAAGACACAGATCGGCAAATTCTGAATCTCGTTATATGGAAATCAAGTTATGTTTGAGAAAATTAAATTGTAGTGAACACTTCAGTTTACTCTGAATGCTTTGAAAGTACCATCAGTTACGTAGAGCTCTCTTTAGCAAAACGTCTAAGTCTTAAACGTAATTAGATTCTTGTAAATCCTTATCTCTGGTGGTCCACTACTTCATCTGAAAATGCACCGTCCTTTCTTCGCCATCTTCATACATTCATAACATCTGGCAACTCGTAACCGCCAATATTCATTCGCGTTAACAAAATCGTCGTAACTACGCCCGTACCGTGTCGATCATCTCCCAATATCTTACTCTCCTCTTCACCTTCAATGTAGCAGCGATCGGTTTTTGTGTAACTTGGTCCCAAGCACTATTGCACATGAGGGCAGCTTGAAAGATGTTAATCTGATCTTTTCGTGCTCATCTAAATAAGCACCTGATTAGATTAGATTCAGAGATAACTTAAAGACAGTAGCAAACCTTAAAGTTAGTACACCATAGCCTAGTTAAGCCTAGTTATAAGTTCATGGGCACTGATCAAACTCAAAGTCGCAATTTTTCGTCGCATATAGTGGGTATTTTCCACGACTAAATACTTTACATGTCAGTCTCGACACATAGTAATTAACATGTGTGTGTGTGTGTGTGTGTGTGTGTGTGTGTGTGTGTGTGTGTGCCTAAGTGTGTGGAACAATCATATACATAAACAAACACTGAGAAAGAAGTAAGAGTCTATAGTTAACCCCACTATCGTTAATATGCGATAATTTTTAATTCCCTTATATATTTGTTATTTCCCCCCGCATATGTATCGTTCGAAGTTTTCGGTTTTTCTTTTATTTTGTCTACGCAAGTTGTGAAACGTATTATTGTACATGACCAGTGGTGTAGCTAGGGGGGGGCAAGGGGGCAGCCGCCCCGGGCGGCATAGCCAGGAGGGCGGCAAAATGACCACAGACTTCAAAAAATTGTTTTTAGTTTATAAAACTACAGACAGCTTGTTTCTTTGATATAACTATTTGTTTCATAATAGAATCATAACCAGCCAGCTTGTTTGTTGTCATAAACCTTGCGTGATAAACAGTATTAGTCAATTTATGCTCAAGCATTATGATAACAACTTTGTAGTGACTTTGTAGTGAGTTGTGCTGGAAAGGAAAATTGATAATCATACAGTATTAGATAATCTTAACTGCTATTCGTATACAGACGAATATATTATTTACAAACGTGGGCTACGTGTGTGCAATTCTTACCGGTTCGGCGCAGCGAACGTGTTGATGAGTATCTTGAGTGTGCGGTTTGTCTTTGGTTTGTGCGTCTTCTGGGTATATCTATAATACTTGGCGTGTATGTCATCATACTAATACTATTATTGAAAATAACTTTTTTTATTTTATTTTATTTGAAGCTGATATGAAATGAACTAAACTCAGCGCCGCCCAGTTTCGGAAGAGGAGGGAAGAAAGATTAAGAACTACAGCAAGTTCCAAAGAGTTTATGAAGTCTTTTATTCAAGGAAAATCAAACCCTGAGTGTCAAAATATTACAATTAACAAGGAATCAACTTGCGATCATAAAATGGATGTTGTTAGCGACGAGGCTGTTAATAAATATAGTAAAGTTATCGACGTGAATACATCAAACTGTGAAAGTGTCTAAGTACAGTTACAAGATTCAGTTGGTTCTAGTACCATGGATGATGTTACATCGTGCAGTCTTGAAATTACAGGCGACGAACGACAAAACATTACTAGCAGCAATGTAGACCGTGTTCCCGGTGCTTCTCTACAGGATATGGGAGCTCATGTAAATCTTCAGGCTTGACATTTTTTGGGACAGTAAAACGTCTATTCACCTTCTTTTCCTGTTCCACCTATCGTTGCAGTGTTCTTAAAGACTTCGTAAATATTACTCTAAAAGAACATTGTGATACCAGGTGGAGTTCAAAAGCAGATGCGGTGTATCCACTCAGCTGGATGAAATGATTTCTGCACTGAAGAAACGGAGGGTTACACCGACTGAAACAATTGATACGAGGGAAGATGCAGCATATAGAAAACACTGTCCTGCCTGTATCGAGGGAATGCGATAGAAAACTTTAATTTTGTGACGTTACTCTTTTTCTGGGCAGATATTCTTTTTTCTATGGGCAAAATCAAGAAACTCTTGCAGACTAAAGGGATAAGCTTTTTCAAGCATTGACACTTCTGGAGAAGCTAACGGACAAATTAAACGTTTGGAGGTATGAGCTGTGTGACAATTTAATTCCTAAGGCAGAGGAGGTATGTAATGAATGGGGTGTCAGTATCACAAAAAAAGATAACAGGAAGCCAGGGGAGTAGGCAGGAGCAGAGTTAACTCTTTCTCTAACATAAAAGAGTTAGAAAAACACTTTGGGCTCCTCTGTAAATTTTAGACGTTCATGAATGATGGGGATATACATTTGAAGGAACAGCTTTCCCAAATCAATATTAAGTGCACAGTGCTTGCAAAACTGTATCCACATGACCTAAACAGTGAATAATTGTTCAGTGACTTGAAAGACGTCATACTTTTATTAAAAAGAGCAAAAGTTAACGAAGAACAAATGGACTTTACACCTCAGGGACTGCTACAATACATTTCTTCAGTGGTATTAGAAGACTACAAAACACTAACAACTGTTTTAAAACTGTTTCTTACTCTATCGGTGTCTGTGTCTTCTTGTGGAAGATCGTTTAGTAAACTTAAATTGATTAAATCATTCCTATGATCAAAAATATCCCACTGTACCATACGACGACCAGTGAGACCGTCGTAACAGTGGTGTCAGAAGTGGGCTCAACGTATACCACTATTCCTCATGGCGTATAGGTCATCAGTATACGACACAACCGGCATGACTCCAGCAAAATTGGTGTTTGGTCGGCAGATTCGTCTTCCTGGGGACTTGATGTTCGGATCACGTGAGACTCAGTCCCAAGAGCCACGGAACTATTCCTCGCAATTAGAAATCCAACTGCGAGAAATGAATCGCTTGATAAGAGGACGGCTAAAGATAGCCAGTAATAAAATGAAAACTCGGTATGACATTCGCAGCAGTAGTGTGGATTTCCAAGAAGGAGATCAGGTTTGGTTATTCAACCCAAAGTGCCGTCATGGTCGGTCACTATACTTCAGACTAACTGGGAAGGACCTTACACTGTGAAAAGAGAATCAACGACGTTGTCTATCGGATTCAACAGGAAGGACAGTGAAAATTCAAGGTCGTCCACCTACATCGCCTGGCCAAGTATTACTTTAGAGACAGGTTTCCGGTTCGGATCGAACAGGCTTAAGGAGGGAGCAGTGAAACGATGGAACTGTCTCGAACAGCCGAGAGCGTCCTCCACCCGTCCCTCCGCTAGTCGAGCAAGTGTAGCCTCAGTCAAAGTACATTCCAGAGTGCTCTGGAGAACACTTGAGATACATATTAAGTGGCGTGCAGTAAGGATGGAAAGTTTATTCTACAACACGTGCGCTATCTATAAAAATCCACAGAAGCCGGCTTTGTCAGTCAGTTATGTGAGCAACTTTCCTTAGGCAGATCGAGTGGTGGTTGAAGTAGAAACTGTTTAACTTTTGCTAAACTTGTGTTGCTACCACTAATACTCACTTACACTTCCATTAGCGCTTTCAAGCCTCTCGGCTCATCTTCAGATGGAAACAACAACCTGATTAAAAACCTTCCCCGTTTTATATATCTTTCCTACACCCGGAAGCGTCAACTTAACATAGCAGGTAAACACCCTTGTTACGCCTCAGCGAACACAACGAAACAAACAGCCGGGTTACCACCCCTTGTCTCAGTACTTTTCCATTCCTGACTGGTAACTTTCCAATAGCCTTGTACTTTTTCAGCAAGTATCATACTGCTACCAACCTTTTTATACTATATTTCTATCTTACTTAATATATGGTAAAATATATCTTAATTTTCAAATTGCACCTTTGAATTAATTAAACTGTTTAAATTCTTTTTTCTTTCCTTTAGTGTTTCTAACTCCTCTCTCAACTTCCTTTCTACCGGATTTTGTTGGACCTTTACAATTTCATATTCTTCTAATGGATTGTAGCTTCCCGTTCATTTCCTGATGAAATTTTCTGCATCACGAACTCGCTTCTCGTTAAAATGTTCCATCACTCGAACAGTCCTTTTCTCAGGTTGAATACCCACAGAATTTAACATGTCTTACTTTAGGCTGTTTCCATCATTGAAGGAAGCTACTGCTTCAAACACACCAAATATTCAAATATATTTGTATATTTTATACAAATATATTTTGAGGGATGCATGTCCAAATCAAGTTATTTACATTTTCATTGGCATTTTGAATGTTCCCGTTGAGACACCTTTTCAGTAATTCTGGATTACTAAGCTCCCTGAAACTTAGTTTGATTTCAGTCATTATGCCTTCTGGAATATAGTTTTTGTGGCTGTAATTTTCTTCTATGGCAACTGCTTTATTGAACCGACACCAAGAATCGTTAAAGGTCGGATACAAGCCATGAGTTGCTCTTTCATCTGTTGACAGTCTATTTATAAACCAAAACTAAAAATTAAAAAAATGAATGCTCCTTTTCAAATGTGTGGATATATTATAGCATATATTATAATCATATTAATAACTTACGCTTATAATCATAAACCTCGTATTGATATACTGTAAAAATAAAAATTATTTTATTTGTATGCTGACAGACATTAAGATATCATTGACAATTAAAATTAGCAATTTAACTAACAATTTAAAATAAATGTTTTCTAAAAAACATTCTAATAGCACCTAAAGAGATGAAATGCTTAATGTGCTCAATTAAATCTCCATATCAAATTTCTTACTTTGTATTCTTGAATACTGAATGTATGATTACATTTTAAGTATGTAGAGTTTACTAGGCTTCATCAACCATGCAGTTATTCTCAACGCATCCTGTAGAAAGTGGTGGGTTCATCTCGCAACTGCGGAGGGTTAAAAATACAAGTGGCCACCGTCAGCCAGTAGTCATGTACTGTGAAGCTAAGTGATAAAGATGTGTTATTGGCCAGTTTAAGACAGCGATTCAGTGTATGTGGGAGGGTTGTGCGTGCGTTTGTGCACCTGCCTGCAAACTTGAATTTGCTGCCCTCTATCTTCCTCCTACCTCACCTCCTATCTCCTGTCTCTAAGCCTCGGTCAATCTTAAATAACATTTTATTATTTTTAATTTCAAGGATGATCTTTCACCAGTAACAATTGATACTATCAATACAATTAATATTCTTAACGCTATTATTTTATTTGGTAATACTGAGAACAAGTTATTTTGAAAAAGGTACTAAAAATTGCTCTACAGCTCATCCAGTGTATTTGAAAAAAAATTAGGGTTCAAAGCATTATATTCATTAAACAAATCAGTTCCATCGCTATCTGGTTTATCTTGAGAATCATTTTAAGTTTATATTTCTACAATGTACAATTAATTTGTTTTTCGAGTAACAACAAATTACTACTGAAAAATCCAAATACATAATCAAATATTTTAATTTTTTGAATCTACTCATTAGAGAGGATAAGATCGTATATTCGACTTTATAAAACAAAACTCCACTTTGAGTTATTTTTCAGATCCATTGAATCTTCTGGGGCTTTGGGGTATGTTTCTGACACATTCGATGAAGTTCATAAAAGTTTATCTATTATACGAGAAATACATAATATGGATGCAATTGGAGACTTTGAAATACATTAAAAAGTTGAGTTTGGATGGGTAAACATATCAGTTATCCACGTCGATGATGACTTGATTTGCCGCCCGTGAGCAGTGCACGCCTTGTTGCCCGTAAGGCGGCCTGTGTGTGTGTGTGGGGGGGGGCATAAATTAGATAGCTACCGTGACAAATTTACGGCTAATTAGCAGAATTATGGCATATTGCACTTTTTGAACCTTTGTGCACTAAGTTCATTTGTATCACATAAAAGTCTCTAGTGTCGTTATAAAATGTTTCTGAACTTCAGGTTTTCATTATTAGTGGCATTAACAAGAAATCCAAAATAAGTAATCTACACTAATTTTTACAAAATAAACATTTTAACAAGCTATTTAATCTTGATATTTTATTTATTAAGTCTTATCTGTGTTCAACTACCCATAATTATGAGCATTTTTACACAATAATTTAGGTAGTAACAAATGTGTGACTATACGACTTCACAGATGTAATGTAGGCCTTTGTAATGTAGGCCTGTCATGTCTAACATCTCCCAGCATAGGCCTACTCCTTACGTTTTCGGAAGGCACCTAAGAGATTAGGAGACCCTCGCCCACCAACGAGCACTCACACACACGCGCGACCAGTTTGACCTGCCTCTAATGGCGCTTCGATGAGTCACCTACTAGGCATTGAACGACAAAACTATGACAATTTTTATTCTAGATTTTACATAAGTCATGATACATTTTTTGGATTCTATATTCAATTTTCAAAATGGGTCCAAACACGAAATAATTACGACATTTATGAGCTTTAAAAAGACGCCAAACACTATTCTACGTGTTAGCTTTAACATGCCACAATTATCGTGGGTTTGGACGCATTCTCTAGATTTTTTATAGAGATTACATTTTAATAAGGATATTTGAATAAAATAAGAAATAAGAAAACTGGCATTATATTGACTAATTATTTAAATTAAACCATACATTTTGTAATATCCGTGGTATTGTGTGAAAAAGAAGCCTAAACAACAAATCATTGCGATAAAAAATATGGGTATTTTAGGTTTTTTAAAGCAAACACATAATAAATCACTCTAAAATAAATTTATTAACGTACATTGATTTTGTTGTGGAGGCATGATGCAACTTTTTAAAATATCGGGAAAGTCATTCCATTTACATATTTTCACCCATAATAAAAAAAATAATACTGAGATCCCATAGTTTAAAATAAGTACTGTACATTATAATTTAGGATTATTTCAAGTATCAGTGTGCATACTATGCATGTACAATACACAATAAGAACATTTTATTTTACGTTAAGCCTGGATTTAAAAAATTATAAACTTTACTTTTCCATGCCTGATATATACAAAGAACTTTTGAATATTTTTCTTAATGTTTAAATGTAAAAAGTCAAAATAATATCTACATTTCATACAACATATAAATAACAAAAATAAATAAGTAAACAAATAAAAAATGCACTCTCTTTTTAAAATTTTCTCTCTCAAATAGAAATTACAACAAATAAAAAATTCTACGATAACACATACGATCATATCATTTGAAACATACAACAACAAAAAACTTAATTCGGCGTTTTTACTTATTTAAACCCGTCTTAGGGCGAATTATTATTATCTATTTGAACCAATTTCAAAATTAAAAATACCAACTATATTTCAATATACATTTAAAACAATCTGTCATTAAATATGCATAAAATATCGAGAAACGATTAGTTCACATACATAACAATTCATACCTTTATAAAACTTTATCCAAGCGGGTAGTATCCAATGTCTTGGTCTGAGTCACCTTCAAAATCACTGTCACTGACACTTTCAGAGTCACCGGGGCACAAGTTTATTATAAACAACTGGAGTCACCGGGGCACAAGTTTATTATAAACAACTCGATACTTCTGTCATTGAGCAGGGGCGGATCCAGAAAGCTTCTATGGGGGGGGGGGCAGAAACCTTCTATGGGGGGCAAAAGTATTTGTGGTGTGTGTGTGTGCGCACGCGCGCGCGCGCATAATTGATACCATGGGAATCAGAATGAGATAAATTTTTGTACAATAAAGGATATGTGGTTCTGCTATGGATTAGAATGACTGAAAAACAATTGTTACAAAAGTAAAATGTATTACTCTACATTCTACATTGAGTTTATTATTAAAGTATATATGTATATATTTACAAGTAATATACAAGTAAACTTCAAAAACGAAGATTTATTTAAATTTTAAAATTAATCAAATAGTTACATTATATATTTACTATACTTTATATTTCTTTGTACACTCTATCAGCTGTTTTCTATAATTAAAATGTTTTCTTTATATTTACATTTACGGTACTTTCATATTTTTTACTGATATTAGGAGAACACATACTATTATCAATATCATATACATAGAAATAAGGTATCTAATCTAGGACAAACTCGCCACGATGTTTCCTAATTTGGCGTATCGGTTAACAATATTTTCTGGACTTACATTTATATCGCGATGGATATTGAGTAAAGCCAGCCCAGTGAGCCTCTCTTGTGCCATCGTTGACCTCAACCAACTCTTGAGTCTCCGCAAGCTAGAAAACGTTCGTTCTGCAGTTGCGTTAGAGACTGGCAGTGTGATTAGAATGTTTAGTAAAAAATGTATGTAAGGATAAATATCCTTATCGCAGTTTTCTAGCATATCAATTGCAGTTTGTGGACATCCATGGTTCGCTCGTTTCCATTTTAACTTCCATGATTTCAATTCTGATTCAAACATTCTATGTAGTACCTCGATTGGTTTATTGAAGAAGTGTCCATATTTTACGGTCAATTGCTGCATAATCTCTTTTTCGCTGTCATCTGTTTGATTAGGGAAATTAGGGAAAAGGATATGCAAATTGTAAAGTTGAAGTGTTTCACGACTGAATGTGTCTTTAGATCACCCAAAATATGGTCAAGAGCCGGGATGTACATTGATTGCCTGAAGTAACTACAATTATCATTAACAATAACAGGGTGATTCTCTCTCTTTGAGTTTGTTTGCCAACTATTCGAGGTCTAGTGATCGATACACCTAATTCTTCGGCAATAACACAAGCCTCTTCAAAAAGAGTAGCAAAAACCAATTCAGCATTCTTGCGCCTGGATTCTAGTCGAATTATTGTGTCATTTAGTTCCTCTTGCGCCGATTTCAAGTCCAAACAGATCCGTTGAAAAAACACGCTTAATTGATGGGTACACGTGAGTAAATCTGAGAGACATAGGATTGCAATGATTGTTTGACTATTACAAAGAGAGGATTTCAATCCTCTAGCCTTCACGGATGACTTTGGATCATTCCATTTTCCGACTGACTCAAGAGCAGAAATTATTTTTGGGAGCGCAGATCTAAATTGAAGGACACCATCGTGGCGTTCTATCCATCGAGTTTCACAGAGACCCGAAAGTTGGTGTCCTAATGCTTTTTTTAACACTTGCATCCTTTTTGGCGAAGCTCTGAAAAAATATATAGTCTCCTGCATTGTGTTTACTGCGTTTTTCATTTGACGGATTTTAGACGTTTGCGAGATAGATAAATTTAGAGCATGGTTATGACATGGCGAGTATACTGCATGAGTTGCTTCCTTCTTTATAGTTGCAACAGCACCACGAGCCTCTGACACCATCACACTGCATCCGTCAGTGGATATCCCAACACAGTTTTTCAAATCCAGATTGAGATCTCGCAATTTCTGGATGACAACTTTGCCTATGTCAATACCAGTTACTTTTGGTTCAGTATCGGTTACCTCATCAGTATTCCCGCCAAAAACGTTACTACGAATATCTATGAATCCGACAAATGATTCGTACACAGCATTCTCATGTAGATACCTCAATATGAGTGTCAATTGTGTAATTTCAGAGCAATCTGCACTCTCATCAAACATAATACTGAATATTCCCGCAGATTGGATTCTTTTCAGAATTGTAGTTAAAATTTCATCACCACAAGCGCCAATGATTTCATTTTGAGTGGTTTTACTTATATATGTAGCACGCGCAGATGCATTTTTCAAATGATCTCTCAATATGGTATCGCCACTTTGAACTCGCAGTCTCAATAAAGCACGAAAATTCCCTTCATTAATAACACTAGAGTTTTCTAGGTTCAATGGACCATCGTCTCGATGACCCCGAAATGCTATGTTTTGCTGCCCCATTAAAATGATAGTTTCTACTACAGGTTTCAATCGGTCACGGTTTTCCTTTACCTGCCTGTCCCTTTCTGCGTTCACCCTATTTAAAATACATAGCTCTGAATGTTCATTTGTATTTAAAAAATCCTTTGCTGCTTGTACGGCATTTTTATGGTATTTATTATTATTGTGAGTGTCTAAATATCCATCCTTTCCATATAGTTTAGCGTAGGTATTTAGTGGTTCTGTTACTAACCGCTTCAAAGGAGTACTATTTTGTGGTCCTCCAAGACCAGCATTTACAAAAAGTGGACAGTATTTACAGAAGAATCCCTGTTCTGCATTCGAGTAAACTAACCACTCATAGGAATTCAAATGCTTATGACTTGCAAAACGCTTGGTTTTGTTATTATTATGCAGGGAGAAAGAAAACTTGTAGTCTTTATCTGGCATCCACGGGTGTAAAAGAATATTACGTCTCGTCAAATCATCAATCGGTTTGCCCACGTAATTGCCGATATCGTACGTAGATCCTGTTTGATCATTACATGTTTTTAGCAGTTCCCGCTCACGTCCTTGCTGTTCAGGTTTTGCCTCATTTGGAGAATTATTATCACGAGGTTCAGAGACAATGATTGTACGCGGTAGATTTGAATCAAGCTCCTGTAAATCAGGGGATGACATAATAACTTCAGGCATTACATTTGCAAGAGACTCGTCAGAACTAGGCGATGCAAGTTCAGCAGATAGAGAATGAGTTTATGTTGGACAGGTAAAATACTTCTCAATGGTATTATCAGCCTTTCGTTTAGTTGTCGTCTTCTTTAATGAGGTTGACTGAAATAAAACAATATTCCGATCAGGAGATATAAAAATAAATATAAAAATGAAATTGTCATGAAAATTGTATTCGTTAGGAATCACTCAACTTGTGCTATAAGGTGATGCTCAATAAATCAATTAAATTTTGAACAATTTGTAGGTAAAGTTTTTATTTATTTTTACTGCGACCTTGCGAAGGTTCGATTGTATGTTGAAGGATGAAGGAGGCATATTAATATTGAAAGCGTGGCACTGAAATGTGAGCTTGAATTCCCAGAAAAGGGCATACTGTAATTATGAACTTGCAGTTAAATATTTACAGATAGGTTTCGTTAATATAATAAAAGCGAATGATGAATTATAAATTAACGAGATGAGCATCAACACACATATGGAGTGACTAATTGAAGCAACATTAAATGTGCATTATGTTTGAATTATTAATTTGTAAGTCGCTTTAGCATGAGCGCCACATGCTTTCATTTTCAGTGAAAATTGTAATAACATGTTTATTAAAATGCTATGTTAACCAAGCTATTTTGAAGAAAAACTATTTTCACACAATTTCTATAACGTGTATTGGTTTAACAATAATAAAACCAAATACTTAAACCACCATTTAATTTAAATCTATAAAATAAAATATTGAAATAAAATATATGTATAGCAAATAGTCAGACATATTACGGCGTCAATTTTTTGTCAAACGATTTCACAATGAAACAGAAGTTGTTTCAAGTAGCCTACTTACCGACATGTTGAACATCGATAAATTCAGACGAATGTGGGAAAATCTTTGCAGTTCTGTTAAGTCTTGATTCTGGCTCTAATGCAGATTTGAGGTTAGTGATCCTTCTTTCCTTTGTTACACTTTGTAGCTGAGTAAACTGACTAACTCGTTAGGTAAACGCTGTACTGCCGTATGGTACGGCCAATTTCTTTTCAGCATATGGCTTGCCGATACCCAGAAAAAGGGATTAAGTTTATTTCTGTAGTCCGTGCAAACCTTAGAAAATAACCATTGTGTTGTCGCAGCGCTTTTGCCTGCCTCTTAGCTTTCACACCCATACAATACAAACACATGTTACCGTTACTGCCATGAAATACTAATAGGGTAGAGAGTACGGTTATCGCCACCTTTAAGGATTTATAGCTGTTTTTACCTTTATTTCTTTAATACTGTAAGGAAAGTTATAAATCAAATTGCTTTAATACATTATTTGGAATATTTTAATGGTGAAAACATTTTTTTTTTACAGAAAACGATAAAAAAAATTTTAAAATAGATGTTAAAGTTAAAAACTCGATTTGGCACAGTTATCGCCACCATACCATATAAGAACATCATTTACAAAAATTTTGCGAAACGCGAGTTAATAGATAACAGAACAAATTTTTGAACATTTTGAGACTCTAAAACTATTCGATATTTTTTTAATTAACGAAATGCCCACAGGTGGCGGAAACCGTACTCTCTCTCTACCCTACATTGTTTGTGGCAGGTACAGGACCCTACGGTGTGAATTGTGAAAGTTTCATAAGTAGCCTACTATACCGCCGACCTAACGACTATGAAATACTGCAACCTGCTACGTTCGTATTTGACTACATCGTAGGAAAACACGTATAATGAAGCAAGAGGGAGAGCAGTAATTCGTTAATATAATTCGGAATTATAATTTTTTGGGCTTATGGGGGGGCAGTTGCACCTAGTGCCCCCCCCTGGATCCGCCTATGATTGAGTCCTTCACTAGCCCAGTCTTCATCCATGGCTTTTTTGGCGTGCTTCACATATTTCGACCATAATTCTGGTGTTACCCTATCTATTGATTCGTAAAAAAGTTGTTTCACGTCTTTAAGCTTGAACGTTTTGTTTCGTTCTCTTAAAAACGACTTCAGATACGACCAAACCATCTCAATCGGATTATATTGCCAGTGATAAGGTGGAAGTCGAATCACTTTGAACCCTAATTCAGTTGCTTTAGAGTCAATTTCGTATGTTGGCATCGGAGGTTTGTGCAACTTCACAAGTCGATACAGTTCTGACTTACGTAAGTCTGTAGGAATCGGGATGTTTTTATCCTGCAGCCACTTTATCATTGTTGCTTTCGTCGAACTTGATGTTGGAGCCTTGTCCTTCTTCCTCGAGTGATATGGAGCGTTATCCATCACAATTGTACAGGCAGGAGGTATCGATGGAATCAAAGTGTTGAAAAACCAGTTTTCAAAAACTTGATGGTCCATTTCCTCATGATAGTCACCAGTCTTTTTTGATTGAAAAACAAGCGGAGGTGCCTCAATCCAACCTCTCTGACTTCCAGCATGGCAGATTATCAGCCTTTTCCCCGTACCTAAGGGGGCTTTCAAGGTCCCCTTTATTGAGTCGTCTGTCCACCCTTTATCTTTGTGTTCATTTTCATTGAGCCATGTTTCATCTAGAAACACGTTTTCAATATTTATATTCCGGATTTTCCTTAAAAACTGGCACCTCAATAAGGCTACTGGAGGCTTCTCCATCAAAACTCTCCTGTGGTTGAACTTCTTGTACACAAATCCCAACTCCTTTATAATATGATTTAATGACGTTGTTCCGCCATCAAACAGTCCTGCATTCTTCAATGAAATTTTAAGTTTCAAAAGTGTAGGTATTTCTTGCTTATCGTAATATGCCAGTATGTGTCGTCGTATCGCCGACTTTGTGAAGTCATCCAGGCCTGTAACTTTTCCGATTCGTCTTGGTCCATCTGGGGTCTTCCTTGGCGTCGATATCTTTATTTTCTTCGTGGTAGATATTGCACTTTCATTTTCGAGGTTAATATTATGTTCATCGTCTTCTTCTTCGACGTGATTGGTTCCTCCCCCTTCTTCAGTTTGCGCCGATTTCAGTTGCGAGTTTATCCGTAAAAAAGTTCGTTTTGAGACATTGCAAGCTGCTGAAACTCTCTCAAGCACTTTCCTTACGTCTAACAAAGGTCCCATATGATTTCTCTCTAAATAGAAATATTTAATAACCGAAGCTACGACAGATCTAGCTTGAGAATGTAAAATTTCACGGCGCTTTGTAGAGGACATCGCTGTTAAACTGTGAAACTTACGAGCACAACACTAACCACATCACCATCGTATATCACCGACACCACTGTAACACTGTATTCCCACTATTTCAGATGTCAAAAGAGGAGTTATTTGTAGTCTATTTGTCTGAGGTAATCATTCGAATAATTCAACAAAAGACAGAAAACCATCCTTTTTCACCCGGACGTTGAAAACAAAGAGACAAAGTAGACCTATAACGGTACAATGTGGGAAAACCAGACCATTGTCTGCCAAAGGAGTAGGAATACTTAGAACAAACTTTCTCCAAGATTGACGTCAACAACTATTTTGGCTACTGTACAACTTGAGAAGCAAAAAAAAAATCGGTATGGAGAACCATACAGACTTCCATGTCCTAAAATTTATATTTAAAATCATTTAAATATTAACTAAGTGGATCCTTGAGTTCTGAAGAAATGACGTATCAGCTAAAATGGTACCCCCATGTCAGGTGGATGAAGACTATCCTCAACCTTCGTGAGGAAGGACTGTACTTTTGAATAAAATGTTTGTAGGTCGAACGAAGAGCTGGCCAAAGGGAGCTGCGATCTGATTTCTGTAATGAACTTAGGCTCTCGCTGCGAGTTATCGGCCGAGGATGAATGAGGTGTAGGCTATAATAGTGTTATCAAGTCTTTCCTATTAATACAAACTACTCATTTTTCTTTTTTAAAATCGAGTCTTTTTTCTTTCTTTCCATTTGTCTTCTGAATTCCAGAACAACGATTCTGTTTACCCGTATAATTATAAATTTCTATTATTAATTAAATTAATTTATTATTAATTTAATTTAGTATTATTTAATTTAAATAATTAGTGTTTATAAGGAATAATTCCAAATATTTAGTACCAAGCCACGTGTTGTTCAATCAAATATATTGCAACTTACCGTCTGCGGCTTCCAGAAACAACGTCTTCACAAAGTTGACATGTTTCGGGACAATTGTCCCATCATCAGAACTTAAAATAATCGTGTATCATTTAAGTTGATACATTTGTCAATTAACTAAAATATTAAAATTCAACATGAAATAAATAATTTAAAACAATATAAATACGTAAATGTCTAAAAGCGAGCGCGAACGTTTAACGATGTACATCGTACGGAGATCGACCGCGCACTGAATTACGTTTTGCTCCCACCACGACAATATCGCAAAGCAGTGTCGTACAATACATTTGATTTGAAAAGCAGTTTATCATTTAAAACACGCGGCTTGGTATCAGTATGGTTATATGCTTTATAAATTTCATACTCTTCAAGAGCGTTCAAATATCGCCCTTTCTTACATATGTGAAGGGGTATTAAATTAGTTTTAAAATTTGTGTAATTATGATTCTCGGAAATGAGGTGTTCTGCAAATTTTGACTTGATATTGTCCAAACTGTGAAGGTGTGTAGGCGGCCTATGTTCTGTAAATCTTTTTAAAAAACTACGTCCTGTCTGTCCCACATAAAAGGCGTCACAATCGTCACATATCAATTTGTAAACACCAGTTTTGTGTTCAAGGCTGGTAGATCTGCGGACACGAAGATTATTCATAATATTATTAGTGGTTTTGTAAGTGACCTTTATATTGCTGGTTTTATTAAAAATTGAACCAAAAATCTTAGGCATAAGGTATGTGTACGGTGTTGCAATGTATTTGCGTGTTGTATTCTCGCGTGTTTTATGTCCGTTAATGTTTCTATGTTTTTTCTTATGTTTTTGAAGGATGTTGTTCACCATATCGACATCATAACCATTAGCAACTGCAATGTGTTTAATGGTGTCTAATTCCTCACGGTATTCTTTATCACCGAGAGGCAAAGATAAAAGTCTATAAATCATACTATGGAAGGCAGCCAATTTCTGGGATAAAGGATGAAAGGACTTTGCATGTATTACAGTATCAGTCGTTGTGGGTTTTCTATAGATGTTAAATTGTAATTTTTTATTATTGTCCTTGGCAACAGTTAAATCTAGAAAATTCAGTTTACCATTGTTTTCACTTTCAAGTGTGAACCGCATTTTGTCATTGATATTATTCAAATAACTATGTAAATTATCAATTTGCCTTTGTGTACCTTTGTATATTAAAAAGGTATCATCAACATACCTGCCGTAAAATATTATGTTTTTCTTGTGTTTGTTATTCGTGAGAATGAATGAATTTTCGAAATAATTCAGTTATATATCTGCAAGAAGACCTGAAAGTGGAGAACCCATTGCTAACCCATTTTTTTGGCTGAAATATTGATTATTTTGGGTAAAGTAATTTTGATCAAGAACTAACTCCAAAATGTGCATCAATTCATTTATACTATCATTATCCAATTTATTAGTATCAATAAGGTTAATCTTAAGTATACGTAGGGTCTCAGCTACCGGTATATTCGTATATAAGTCTACAATATCAAAGGAAACAAGTTTGTAAGCCGGTTCAACTATTAAGTTTTTAACCTTATTCACAAAGTCAACACTATTAATTAGACTATGATCATTAATTATTTGTATATTGTGCTTTATTATGTTAACTAATTTTTTAGCCGTTTTATACCCCGGAGCAGTGGTGAAATTTACTAATGGTCTCAAGGGGATAGCATCCTTGTGGAGTTTGGGTAATCCCGTCAAAACGGGTGCTTTTGAATTTATAGGTTTCAAAGATCTTCTTGTTTGTTCATCAAACAAATGAGTGCATCTGTTTATACACTGATTTAATCGTTTTACATAATTTTCAGTTGGGTCAGAATTTAGTAAACCAATGTTGTTGTTAATAATGAAATTTTGTATTTTATTGTTATAATCTTCTCTGTCCATAATAACCACAGTGTTACCTTTGTCAGCTTTAGTGACGAGAGCTTTATTGTCAGATAATTTTTGTTTTAATCCTATTAAAATTTTCCGTTCTTTATTATAATTAGTATTTGTTAAAGGAATAGAGGAATGAACATTATTATACCGATTTTTAATGATTTTATTGAATTTTTCGTTTCTTAAGATACAAAGGTACACAAAGGCAAATTGATAATTTACATAGTTATTTGAATAATATCAATGACAAAATGCGGTTCACACTTGAAAGTGAAAACAATGGTAAACTGAATTTTCTAGATTTAACTGTTGCCAAGGACAATAATAAAAAATTACAATTTAACATCTATAGAAAACCCACAACGACTGATACTGTAATACATGCAAAGTCCTTTCATCCTTTATCCCAGAAATTGGCTGCCTTCCATAGTATGATTTATAGACTTTTATCTTTGCCTCTCGGTGATAAAGAATACCGTGAGGAATTAGACACCATTAAACACATTGCAGTTGCTAATGGTTATGATGTCGATATGGTGAACAACATCCTTCAAAAACATAAGAAAAAACATAGAAACATTAACGGACATAAAACACGCGAGAATACAACACGCAAATACATTGCAACACCGTACACATACCTTATGCCTAAGATTTTTGGTTCAATTTTTAATAAAACCAGCAATATAAAGGTCACTTACAAAACCACTAATAATATTATGAATAATCTTCGTGTCCGCAGATCTACCAGCCTTGAACACAAAACTGGTGTTTACAAATTGATATGTGACGATTGTGACGCCTTTTATGTGGGACAGACAGGACGTAGTTTTTTAAAAAGATTTACAGAACATAGGCCGCCTACACACCTTCACAGTTTGGACAATATCAAGTCAAAATTTGCAGAACACCTCATTTCCGAGAATCATAATTACACAAATTTTAAAACTAATTTAATACCCCTTCACATATGTAAGAAAGGGCGATATTTGAACGCTCTTGAAGAGTATGAAATTTATAAAGCATATAACCATACTGATACCAAGCCGCGTGTTTTAAATGATAAACTGCTTTTCAAATCAAATGTATTGTACGACACTGCTTTGCGATATTGTCGTGGTGGGAGCAAAACGTAATTCAGTGCGCGGTCGATCTCCGTACGATGTACATCGTTAAACGTTCGCGCTCGCTTTTAGACATTTACGTATTTATATTGTTTTAAATTATTTATTTCATGTTGAATTTTAATATTTTAATTAATTGACAAATGTATCAACTTAAATGATACACGATTATTTTAAGTTCTGATGATGGGACAAGTGTCCCGAAACATGTCAACTTTGTGAAGACGTTGATTCTGGAAGCCGCAGACGGTAAGTTGCAATATATTTGAAATAATTAGTCAATATAATGCCTGTTTTCTTATTTCTTATTTTATTCAAATAACCTTATTAAAATTTAATCTCTATAAAAAATCTAGAGAATGCGTCCAAACCCACAATAATTGTGGCATGTTAAAGCTAACACGTAGAATAGTGTTTGGCGTCTTTTTAAAGCTCATAAATGTCGTAATTATTTCGTGTTTGGACCCATTTTGAAAATTGAATATAGAATCCAAAACATGTATCATGACTTGTGTAAAATCTAGAATACAAATTTTCATAGTTTTGTCATTCAATGCCTAGTAGGTGACTTATCGAATCGCCATTAGAGGCAGGTCAAACTGGTCGCGCGTGTGTGTGAGTGCGAGTTGGTGGGCGAGGGTCTCCTAATCTCTTAGGTGCCTTCCGAAAACGTAAGGAGTATAGCAATGGTTTTTTGATGATCGATTTGTGAAACTAAAGATCGTACAATTTACTTTTCATTACACAAAATTTTTAATGACCAGAAGTTTTATTTTTATTTTTTTAAATAAAATCAAGTAGTTTTAAATAGCAGCAATAGATGATGCAATGCAAATTCATTTCTTATCTTCACAGATTTCGATACATTTTTTTAAAATTATACAGCCTAAAGTAAAGTTTTAAGGGTGTTTACATATTGTGGACATTCAGTTTTGTATATATGACTGTGTAACGCTGGAAATGTGTTACTAATTCTAAATGTAATTCTGTGTTGTAGGTGCATGGAGGATTCGAATGGGATGAGAAGACACAGAACCTAATATTGGGTGCATTTTTCTGGTTTCACTGGTTAATGCAGATACCAGGGGGAGTCATCACACGGCGTTACGGCACCAAAGCCGTGTTTGGCTTGAGTAACCTAGTTGTCGTTCTACTGACATTTGCTGTTCCGATTTCAGCTCACATTGACTACAGGCTGTTAGTGTTACTTAGAGTTATTCAAGGACTAGTAGTGGTCAGTTACTAACTGGAAAATAGAGTACATTCTTATCGCTTCTTACTACTTCTATAGATGATACGCTTTAAGTAAAGAATAAACAAAATGCAGAAAAAGGACCTATCTTCTATTAAAATCCAAATTTGTGTTGTCTGTACCAAATATATGTATCAGATTATAGTGTAGACCAGCGTTTCCCAACTGTATGCCATGCCACACTAATCTGCCACAAAGCCCGGCTGGATGGGCCGCAAAAGTTTGGAAAAATAATAAATATATAAAATAAAATGTCTAACTTGGTAAAAAAAATAAATCAAAAATTAGTTTCCTGGGTAAGGAATCCTTTTATTGATAATGCTTATGACGATGCCCAGTTAACACCTGTAGAAGAAAACGACTTGAATGATATTGGGAATGACGGTGGCCTAAACCTGGAATAGAAAAAACTAGTGGAGGAGACTAAGGACTAAAAAAAAGGACTAAGTGGTAAAAAAAGACTAAAAAGCATAAAACCCTGATATTGTGGCCTTTTGGCTGTCACAGATGAATGAATACTCAGTGACAGGTCGAAAAAGGCTATGAAGGAGCTGCTTCCCTTTTCTACATCTTATCTTTGTCAGTCAGTGTTTTCCACAATGAACCAAATAAAATAAAAAAATCAATCTCAACTTCAAACACTGGAATATGACGTAAGAGTGTGTTTGTCCACTGTTCGACTGTGGAACAAGGACCTAATGAAAAAAACACCAATCGCATGTATCGCATTAAAATTTGGAAGTAGAAAGACTATAAAACTTACTTAATATAGAACAAACTTTAATTTTATAATACTTTGTGTTTTTCATTATTTTTTAAATTAAGAAAGTGCAAATAAAAGTTAAGTGGGACAATGTGTATCAATGGCTTTTTGTAATTTTATAAGCCACAAAAATGTGTTTGCTGATAAATTTGCGTTACAGCTGGAAAAGTTCACTGACATAACTGAGAAACCACAAGTAGGACTGGGGTAAGTTACGTTCATTATTATGGTATATTATGCTGTGTGATTTAAAGACATCGCGGAAAGGTGCTGATGGTTAATGGGGGTCGGTATGTAGTTTGCCATGGGCTAAAAAAGTTTGGGAAATGCTGGTGTAGACTATAGTGGAGAGGCGTGATTTTTTTTCTGTACTCATCCCATGTTTTTATATTTTATAATTAATATTATATATAGTATGGAAATATTAAAAATTTACTAATTAATTAATGCTTATTTTTTGTCACATACTCTACACACATACTGCCAAATTGAGGAATCTTAATTATATAATGAGGAGATCAAGAGGTCAGTTTTATGTAGAAAGGGCAAAGCAAATAGACTAAATGAGGTTTCAAAAGTAAGTCACTGAGGTTCCCCCTAAGCAATCAATTGAGGGTGACAATATATATAACAAATCTTTCATATTATTTTTTAAATGTATGACAGAAGATAAGAATGAGAGTGAGAAATTCAGTGGGAGACAGTCAGGATGGTAATCAAGGAACTATTTTTTCTTCAAAAATCAGTTTAATCTGATTAATTGCATTTGGCAGATACCCAGACTATTAGATGGAGAAGTAGAATTAAGGATTTTATCTGAAGAGAGAAACTTGATCTTTTCCTTCTTTTTCAGCTTACATCTGCCATGTTTGTAACAGAAGTGTTTAAAGTGATTTTATGTGTGTGTTTGTGTGTTGTGTATTTTGGACACAGACTAAAAAACGTATATCTAAACTAGAATTTATTATTGTAGTGAATATTGGGGTGATAATGTTATTTTAGTGATCAAGTGTTTTGGTGATAAAGTCTGATTCTTAACAGTATGCCCATATGGTTAAACACTCTATGTTGAAATATTTTATAAAAGTAAGTAGTCAATATACCAAAATAATGTAATACTCAATCTTCTATTGTGGTTTATTCATTGTTCATAACCTAAAGATACCATACATATGATTTGTATGATACCATATCTTTAGGTTATGAACAATGAATACACCACAATAGGAGATTATAGGTACTATTAGTAAGCAATAAGTGTGTGTATACTATAAATACATCACATTATCGTTAATATAATACTAAAATAATTGTATAAATAGCTAACATGAGAAACTCATCAAATATGAGCGTGGCTCAGTAATAACAATACCTTAAGACAACAGCAATAACTATATAGACTACATCATCATCATCAGCAGCAGCAGCAGCAGCAGCACTTCGCTGCTCCTTGCTTTCTCAGTCATTCCCCATTGACTGGTTTCTTTCCTGGACAATTTTTCCCCAGTTCACTCTACCACAGCACCTAACCATTTCATTGCCTTATGTTAAAAAGAACCATTTTGTGACTTGTTTATGTCTGTTGGCCTCCAATCTAACAAACTTCATGACCACAACCTTGTCATGTTAATCCCAGTGTTACCCTTTCTATGCTTCTATAAACAACCTGTGTCTGTACCTTTCTTATTGCGTTGTCCAAATTTTTGAACTATAAGGCAAACTTATTAAAACTTTCCTTTTTAAACTTAATGGCAGTTTGTTGTTATTCATAATATTGCATGCTTTTTAGAAGCATTCCACCTTGATCTTATTCACCTGACAATTTTTAGTATTGCATCTCCAATGTTTATTATTATTTTATTTAAATACTTCACTTCATTTGTGTATGTCAGAATCTTACCATCAGTTTTCATATTATCAGTTGGTGCAGCCTTATTAGGCATTATATTTTTCTTTTGAATATTCTTGAGTCATTTTTTTTTTTACTTTTCCTCATTAAGCTATATCAACTGGATTTTTGCTAAACACTATAAACTGAAGATCACAAGTCTGGGAGCTACATGATATATTCCATCTACTTTATTCCATTCATATATGTATAAATTATATAAATATGTGGTGTGTGTGTGTGTGTGTGTGTGTGTGTGAGAGAGAGAGAGAGAGAGAGAGAGAGAGAGAGAGAGAGAGTTTTAATATGTACAGTACTGATTCTGCAGTAAACCAAGGAAAACATTGTCTCAAAATAAAATATCCCAAACATGTATCAGTTTGTTGAAACTGATGTAATTTTTATAAGAAAGTGTTGTTATGTATAGGAACTGACACTCCTTTAACAAGAATAATTTATTAGATACCTACTTATGTGTAAACAGAATAAATTAAAATCTGCTTTTATAAACAACTTTTTATTACAGGGCATGGCATGGCCATCTATGCAGCACTTAACAGCTCACTGGATACCACCTAATGAAAGAAGCAGATTTGTTTCAGCGTATTTGGGTAATTAGTCTTTAAGATTTGTGTAAAATACTCAAGAGTTTTGTTGATTTACAAACACAGGATTTTATATACAATTTTGAACAATTTTTCAATTTAATTTTTCAGACTGATGCAAATTTTATGATATTGTAATATTTTGTTTTGTCCTTGTACGTAAAAATTATAAATTTTCTGAACTTATAACACAGACAGTTAATATTAACAGTTACAACCAGTCTCACCATAAGTCACTTAAATTTACTAGTTAATTCTTATAAAGTCTTCAATCTACACTTTCCAGAAACTTGTAAAATTCATTTACTTTATAACCACACACACACACACACACACACACACACACACACACACCTCTTTCTCAAGTATAGAACCTTTATTTAAAAATAGAAAGCAAAGACTGTGGTGGTTGGTGGTTTACAAAAATACTGTATGCTACTGAGAGTATTGATGTTATTCATGCTGCCCTCTACCCATAGTAAAACTGTAACTTTGTTTGGAAAAATTCCAAAATCTTTAGTTGTATTATTACCAAAAATTTTGCATGACTAAAAGATACGATCTTTCTTGACTGTGTTCTGGGTATGACTATGACATGTAATCAAACTGAGTTCAATATGTCACAAGCGAAAGTAGTGGTGCGGCATGAGTTTTGCTAATATGTAAGCAAGTTACTTTACCACACAGCCAATATATTTCCTTATAATTCCATACTTTTAAACGTGTGTACATGTTTCTGTTTTAAATGTTATTGTAGGGATTACTGGTGTTGGTCACCTATTAGATAGTACACAACATGTTTCTTTAATTTCTTATCACTACATTGTTTTGCAAACAAATCATCAGTATAACAATTACATTCATTTTCACTTGATAATGGTGACAAAATATGTAACATACACATGAAAAGATATAAAATCCCT
The DNA here is from genome assembly GCA_034769895.1 of Magicicada septendecula. Classification (NCBI taxonomy): domain Eukaryota; kingdom Metazoa; phylum Arthropoda; class Insecta; order Hemiptera; family Cicadidae; genus Magicicada; species Magicicada septendecula. The sequence goes on from CM068370.1 coordinate 218,681,797, forward strand.
GGCACCCAAAAGCAAAGACCAGAATCTTTGAAGGACCTAGCCAAATGCTTAGATCCCTCCTAATCATTGCATTCCAGAGTCGGAGTGGGGTTGGTTGTAAACAATGTATGTTGTGAAGAGACTGATATTTAGTTACAGCTGATGTCTATGAGTTATACAGAGATCACTGTTCTCTTCATGTAATCAATACAAAATTAATTCTACATTATATTTTAATAATCTACATCATTATATTTCAATAACTGTAGTAATACAACAATTATTTTTGTTTACTTTAAATTATAAGCAGTGTTTAGACTGCTTATATAGACACTGCCACTGAAAGGCAATTTGAACACAAATCCAACTGTTTGGAATTTTTAATGTTTATTGTATGATTACTCTACAATTGTTACTTTATCAAACAAAAAATAGTATGTATTAAAGATTTTTGTAATTTTTCTGAAAATTGAAAAATTATCTAACATAAAAATTTATCCAATAATAAATGTACTTCATTCAAAAAAAGCAAGTTCTGCAGCTTAGGGAGCATAGTAGTTATTATTAATTTATTTTTATTATTTTGTTTTTGCCAATAAATGAAACCAACCACACCAACTTTTATTCAAATAGTAATATAATATTATCAATTTGACTGAAGAGTTAGTAGATCCAATTATTTTTTTTATAAATATGACATGTTTCGACTAACATCATTAATCTACTACAGTGTTCAGTTGCCACTACAATTAGAGGAGCATATTTTAGTTAATGTGAAAATTTTATATGAAGGTTGTAAGGCATGCATCTTATTTTTCAAAAATTTACTTGTATTGCTGAAAATTCTTTAAATAAATCTGAAATTAAGGTTTTCTATACAGGAAGTTCCATTGGTGTTGCTATAACGTATCCGTTGTGTGGATTAATCCTGGACCTGTTTAACTGGGAAAGTGTTTTCTATGTGACTGGTTTTATTGGCCTAGTTTGGTTTGTTGCATGGTGGTTGATCGTTTTTGACACACCAGAGGAGCATCCACGAATTTCAGAAAAGGAGAGGCAATATATACAGAAAAGCCTGGGAACAACAGTGACCAATAATAATGTAAGTATATTGCACACAACCACACACACACACACACACACATGCATACATAAATGTGATGTGAGCACAGGTAGGGACAAATTTATTATGTAAACTGCCATGCTGGTAGAATGCAATTGTGATCATCCTGATCCTGCATCATTGCAACCTTTAGACTCATGTAATGTAGATGGCAATGATTGTCTTTTTTGTCCATTTATGTTGAAATTACTAGTCAGTTTATAAAATGCCTCTGACTAAAAAAAACCTATCCAGAGTAGAAGTGTGACCATTTATTTGATTTCAGAATGCAAAACCTAATAATCCAATCAAAAGGCAAAGAAATTGTCAAGGTCTATGGTAAAAATGTAATTTCATGTAAATAAGTATCAGTCTGAAGTAGTCACTTTAAAGAAGGCACAGGAAAATTACAGACTACAAGCAATGATGAAAATGAACATTGTTAATGAACTTTTGGTAACAAATCAACACATTAAACTAAAGGACATTGCATACACATTTAACCTAATAAACATTTTTTGTCATCAGATTGGTCACAATGTCTAGGCTATCAGAAAGGTCAGCCTGCTGATGGATGCCCAAAGAGCATCACAGACTGATCGACACAGAGCATCACAAAAATGTCCTTGAACAACCTGATATTTTATTGAGAAGAACTGGATTTCCTCAACAGTATCAATATTGTATTTAGAAATTGGTATTGGAGGAGGGTTACAGTCTTGTCACCTTCATACAAAAGAAAAAACATGTTAAGACTATCAATATTACAATCTTTCAAAGTCACTGAAAACTTTCGAAAATGTTTTAGAGTTCAAGATCTATTCACCATAATTTTTTGGCCATTTCACTAACTTCTTCAACAACTTCTTCCAGGGTCACTGAATTGATTTTCCTATATTTGATATTTCAAACACAAATGCTGTGTAATAAACCTGTTTGTATATTTAAAAAAGAGTAATACTCCTACTACATTAGCAACACAGAAGAAAAAAATTATAAAACAGCCTAAAAATTGAGAGACTAACAAAATTCCCAGTCAACTTTTTTGACCATCTTGGGGAGGGGGTCTGGTCCCCCCTTAAATACACCCCTGAACAGTACTGTCACCAGGGATGAACGCAGACAGATCCACTACAAGCCCCAGGAAGAAAAAAGAACTTTATAACATGGAAATATCCAGGATCTCACTTTTGCAATTAAAATTCAAGGCAAAATCTGCTCTTAAAGTTATGGCAACAGTATTATCGGACAGAAATGGACTGTTGTTGGTTGATTTTGTTGACAGAGGAGAAACGATTAATACTGATAATTATATTTTAACAAACTATAGGAAACTATTTGTCAAAAAGTATTGGAATGCTGACCTGAAATGAAAAACTTTACATGACAATCAGCTTTCCATACTGCTGAGAAAATGCTGAAAGAAATCAGGAGGATGGGATGGGAAATTACAGCCCCAACATAGTATCTTTATTTCCACAGTGCAGAAAACTGAAGGAATATTTTTCAGGAAGACTGTTTTCATCTGATGAAGAAATGAAAAATATGGCAATTGGCTGGTTAACAAATATGGACATTAGTATGGAACAAAAAAATGAGTTTTTTAATTTGACAATGTAATAGTGCACAAAAGATTCCTTTTATCACCATAATGATATTAAATATTAAGACATTTTTGAGGTCTATATATTTAGATGTTTTGAGGTCCCGGTTTTGAGCTTATAAATAGGTGAAAAATATACTTAACGTCTTGGTTAATGAATATCTTATTAATTATCTGAACATAGTATAATGATTTTTTATTCACCATAACAACAAAAAAGAATTCACAACCTTAACAGTCTTATACAAAATTCTTATTTCACATGGTCACCGTTTTATCAATTATAATTCCATGGAAAAAACCTTAGGATTTGATGTTCACCAGCACAATTATTCAAGTTGAGACTTGTTTCATTGCTACAGGGAACAACTTGTCAACTGAGCACTGTGAGTGGTGAGCAGAAATAGAGGGGGGGGAGTCGTATTTAAAAGGAGATCCCAAAGTTAGAGCAGGAATTCTTAAATGATCAGAGAACTACTAGAAAAATGGACATAAATACAGTCGATAAAGTTACTACTAACTCTTTTTGCTAAAAGAAAAAGCAAAGTTTTACACAGACAAAAGAACTTCTTTAGCGACAATAACAAGATCAAAAGAATATTGTAAAATGTACTGATCGTGATGATGACGAAGAAGGCAATTGTACTAAAAATGACAGAAATATGTCTAAAACTTTAATTTCAAAAGTGATGTGGCAAGATGGCAAACTCATATCAAATTACCGTTTGTAGCTTCAGCATTGATTGATAGCCACAGCAAAGCTTATTTATTGGTAGAATGAAAATCAGAAGAGAACGATCAAAGAATCGCAACAAAATCACAGAAAAAAATCAATGTGATATAATTGAAAACAAAAAATGGTTTGTTGATAGACAAAAAAATAAAACAATTGTACAAGAGAAAAAAGGAGCTAAATACTAAAAAAAAAAAACATAATAGAAGAACACATTTCACTACTGGAGGACCCCAAATCAAATTTTTTAGGCCATATAACTCCTGCTACTGGAACCAGAAAAGATACTGCGGACAGTATAATCACCTTTATTCAAAGTAATCCAAATAACAGACACCTGCTTAATATTGTAACGGGCCTATTTTGGAGTAATAAGGCAATTTGTATTTTTTTTATAAACAAATAACATTTTTTGATGATAGGGACAAAATTTATAAAGAGAGGTAAATTTAGTGGTAGGCGACGGTAGCGAAGGTGGTACGACTGATTGACAATATTGTATGTGAATTTCTCAAGCGAACAGATTCAACAACAGACAAATTGTGCCAAGGTCAAAAAATGACACACCAAATTTGTAAACAAGTTATATAACCACGTCAGACCATCTGACGTCAGTATATACGTCAGAACCTATCCTTGTTGTGGAATTCAGTTATGTAACGAAAGCAGTCTGCTGGCGCAATGATACAAACTGTAAAACAAAGGAAATTGATCATCCAATCACGGCCGCTTCACAAATTAGCGCCGGTAGCCTGTTCCCAGTCTGAAATAACAACTCGCGCGAGTTACATGTAACAGTTCCAGAACGTAAGTGCGGGCCCGCATACAACATATAAAATGTGACGAAAATGTAAAAATGTAAAAATAATTAACAGTTTTCTCTTCATTAAAAGAACAGTTTTTTTTTTCTTTCGGAAATTATTCTTTAAACTGAACAATGTGCGCGTAAAAGTGTGACGCCACCAACTCAACTGAACAGCTAAGTAGAAGCGTATCCATAAATTTTAACCAGGGTTTTGTTTTTTTTTTCGAAATTACTTGCTACTTGCATAATGGGGAAATAAATGCTAATAAAGTATAAAATATAAAATGAGAGCTCTCAGGTCATAAAATAAGTGTGTGTGTGTGTGCGTGAGTATGTGAGTGAAATCATATAAATTAAGAAGGCTGGTTTGTGGGTATAAAAATTATTCCTATTTTAATATCTTGATTCTTTTTTGGTAATTCAAAAGTGTAGACTATGTTTCAATTTTATTTTGTGTGAGTTTTTTAATAATGAGAATTGAATAATAGATGAGGGAGGTAAAGACGTAGTGTGTTAATGATCTTTTAAAAGTTAAATGATGTGAATATCCAATTGTTAATAAAAACGTAATTATGGGAAACAATATAAAGTTTTCTTAATTTTGAACAACCAATTCTGATCTCCTGTTCGCCGAAAAGAACCCCACTTCTTAGGTACAAATTTTGTGTTTTGTTTGCTTGTTAATCATAAAACAAGATGGCGCCCGGCAGTAAACAGTGAACAGTATCTTTAGAATAAATTAACTTAATTATCAATAGAACAAAATATATCAATGGCTTCCGAACGTAGGGACAATTTATATAAATAAATTTATATAAATATAGGCCACGTGGAGAACATAATGGTTGTTGGAAGGGAAAATAAAATTTTTGTATGTACGTAAAATAGACGTATAAAATAAGGTTATGTCATGAGTGTGTGTAGTATGGGTGAGTAGAATATTTTTTTTTAATAATGATTATGTGTTACATATAAGACTATTTTGCAAAGAATTATATGTCTAAAAGATTTAAGAAAAATGGCAGATAATAATGACGTCAGCTTATCTGGCAATCAGATAGACAGTCAGTTAAGTAGCGACTCCGGCATTCAAACCACTGACAGTAGTCTTGAGGAGTCAAAGATAATACAAACAGTTGAGATTCATTCAACACCTATTTTAGGAAATCAAAATAAGAAATCGGATAATGATACTATGTTAGCAAGATTGTATGATATGATGTACAATAGTTTAGAAAAACAAGACAGCATGTATAACGCTTTAGAAAAACAAGACAGTAATTTTAGAGAATTGAATGACAAATTTGACGAGTTGAAAAATGAGATACAAGAAATTAATAAACATTGTGAAAATACCAAAGTAGAATTTACCAATAAAATTAACCAAGTAGAGACCAAGTTAGATAATTCAATACAGCAGATAGATGTTAAATTTAATGAAATCGATAGTCAGATAAGTAGAGTTGAGAAGCAAATCAATGAGAATAATGAAAAATTAATTAATTCAATGAATGAGTATAACGATGACATAGAATCAAAACTTGATAAATGTAATATTGAAACGGAATATAAGTTGAGTAGCATAGTAATGACAGTTGACAAAATTAGTCAGAATATTGATGAACACCAAAATAAGATAGACTCTAAAATAAATGAAATTGAAAGTAATTATAAGACAGAAATACAAGCAGTAAATGAATCTATTGAAGTAATATCAAAAAATAATGTACAGTCTGAATATAGTAATGACAAAAAATTATATTCACTTGAACAAAACATTAGTAGTATGAGAGACGAATTAAGTTTAGTAAAAAATCAAAATGTAAACAATGTTACTGAACGCATATTTATGACACGAGACACAAATAATGAAATAGAATTAGAAACTTTTAATTGTGACAATCGTAGAGTACACCCAATGCAATTTTTAAATAGGGTTAGGGAGTTTAATCGGTTTAATAGTAGTAGTTGGGAGGTTAAATTGCTGAAGATTATCAAATGTTTTAAAGGTAGTGCCGAGATATGGTCGGAAGTACACCATACCGAATGGGGTAGTTACGAGGATTTTGAGGTAGCTTTTCGAAACAAATATTGGTCAGAAGAAGACCAAGAAATCTTAAGAAGTAAAATAATGGGTACTGGGAATTTTGGTAGGATTAATAACCACCTAACCATATATGTGATGATGATATATAACGAAGCTAAGTATCTAGAACCACCGTTACCATTCCGGTCATTTGTAAGACATATTAGCAAACACCTGCCCAGAGAGGTGCAAATCACGTTAATGACTAGAGAGATTACAAATATTAATGAGTTAGAGAGCATGTTAGACGTGCTACAGAATATAGGGGAACGCGACATAGGGCGACGTCCAAACATACCAGTAGTACCACACCATAATAATAATAATAATTACCATCAGAACAGGGGTACACAGAGTTTTCATAGAGGAGCGCGGGGAGGAAGTTTTGATAATAGGGGCGAGAGTTGGAGGTGTAGAGCCTGTGAAACCGACAATTATGCTAATAGAACAAATTGTTTCAGATGTCATCGAAACAGGGAGTGCGCCAGGAACGAGCGAGCGAACCCACCACCCAATCAACAGACGAGAGGAGGAGAATTTCGTAGAGGAGCACCCACAGGAGGAAGACATTATAATAGAGGTAGAGGAGGAAATCCTCCAGGTGTGGCCGGTCCATCCACGGAAAACTAGGGAGGACAATGGAGAAGCGGGCCCAACCATTGTCTACGGAAAACAGGAGGGTCCAAATAACCGATACATACCATAACAACGTTATCAAGATGGTCATGGCGAAGGAACTGTTAGAAGAAGAGGAGAACCAGGTGATGGAACGCAGAGCAGGATTGACTGAGGTGACAATTAACATTGAAGGTAAGAATTATAAAACTTTAATTGATACCGGTAGCGAGATCTCAGTAATTTCTGAAAATGTCATGGGTGAATTAAAAGAGTTAAACAAGAATATACCGTCCTTACCAGTTGCCGGGGTTACAGTAGTGGGGGTAACTGGAGTGAGAAGTAAGAGAATAACCAGACAAGTACAATTAAATATTTTAATAAATGAAGTTGAATTTGAAAACACTTTCCTAGTAGTTAAAGGGTTGAGTCTAGATGTAATATTGGGAAATGATTTTTTGGAAAGAAACGGAGCAGTAATAGATTTCAACAAACAAATAGTAAAATTTGAAAAGGGGAATAAACCAGTTAGAATAGAGTTTAAGAAAGTAGTAAATGAAGCTAAAGTCATGGGAATAAAAATGTTACATAAACAGATAAGTGATAGAGAGATAGAAACTAAAATAAATATATGTCTAGAGAGTGATAGTCTAGAGAGTGAGGAGGGAGAAATGCATGAGCGTAATGAGAGGGTGTGGGCAGATAGAGCCGACAAATTTTTCACTGAAAATACAGTTGTAGGAAATACTCAGCGAGAGGAGCTGTGGGCAGTTGTGGAGCGGTACAGAGAGGTGTTTGATGAATCACCAGGGAAAGCGAAGTACTACATCTGCGAGCTGAAAGTTCGGGACCACGCACCATACATGCAGAGGAGCTACCCGGTGCCATTTTCAAAAAGGAGGGCTGTACAGGAGGAACTGGACCGGATGATGCAAGGAGGCATAATTGAACGCTCAGTATCACCTTATTCAAACCCTTTGGTAGTAGTGATCAAAAAGGATGGCAAGGTAAGGTTATGTTTAGATGCTCGGAAAATTAATCAAATTATTATACCTGACAGGGAATCTCCGGAACCCATAAATGAGATTTTACAGAAGTTTAGCGGAGTCAAATACATGACGTCCTTAGACCTGACCGCTGGATACTGCCAGGTGCCATTAGCAATAGAGAGCAGGAAATATACAGCTTTTCTTTTTAACGGTAAAAATTACCAGTTCAAATGCTTACCTTTTGGATTAAACACCAGTGTTGCCAGCTTCATTAAATGTTTAGATAATATTTTGCACCTAAGGATTTAGACTTTTTAACTGTATATGTCGATGATATCTTGATAGCTTCTAGAACCTTCACTGAACATTTAGAACACATAGAATATGTATTAGATAAGCTATAAAAGAGGGGGTTTAACAGTGAATTGGGAGAAGTCTAAGTTTCTGCAGACAGAAATACATTTTTTAGGATTTATTATTACACAGGAGGGGATATTAGCCAACCCTGACAAAGCAGAAGCCATAATGCGATTCCCCGAACCTAAAAACATTAAGCAATTACAGAGCTTTTTAGGCTTATGCAATTTTTACAGGAAATTTCAGGAGAACTACGCCTACACAACATCCAAACTGAGTGCTGTACTGCAGAAGAATAAACAGTGGAGATGGGGCGATACGGAACGAGCTGCGTTTAATGAAATTAAGAGAAAGTTTAGTTACATGATCATGATGAATCATCCCGATTTTAATAAGACTTTTTATTTGCAGACCAACGCCAGCAATGTAGCGCTAGGTGCGGAGCTCTACCAGGAGGATGGCGACAAGGAACATCTGACGGTCGCCTTCACCAGTAGATCGCTGCTGTCGGCTGAGAAGAATTATACTACAACTGAAAAAGAACTTCTAAGTATTGTGTTCGCCGTGGGTAAATTCCGGACCTACATCCTCGGTAATACCACGATCATCCGGACGGATCACAAGGCATTGTCATTCCTTAATTCATGTAAGCTAACACATAGCAGATTAACCAGGTGGGTATTAGCCTTACATGAGTATAACTTTTCATGGGAGTACATAAAGGGGTCAGATAATAAGGTACCAGATACACTTTCTAGAGTGGATGTTATAGACAATAAAACTGGTAGGGACCTTAAACAAATAGAAATCTTTAGACTAACTAGAGAAGATAGAATTTTTGGTGAGGAATTAAGTGATATTAAAAACATGCAAAGATCTGATAGTAAATTGGGTAAAGTAATTGTTAGTTTAGAAACAGATGTAGCGGGATCTGAATATAATGAGCGATTTCAAGTATATCAAGGTATTTTGTTTAAAAAAGTAGATGGTGGGGAGCGTGATTGGAGGTTAGTTATACCTGAGGGGTTAATAGATAAAATTGTTTGGGATTGTCATATAAGGTATGGTCATTTTGGTGCGAGAAAGTGTGCTAATGTTTTGAAAGAGTCATGTATATTTAAGAATATGGAGAAGAGAGTTAGGAGAGTGTTGAGAGTGTGTGATTTATGTCAGAAATCGAAAGTAGTGAATTATAAAGTGGAAGGAGAGATGAATTACATAAAAGTAGATAAACCTTTTGATCTAGTTGCGGTTGATTTATATGGACCATTACCCAGAGGTAGAGGGGGGGTGTTATATGTATTTGTAGTTCTAGACACCTTTTCAAAATTTGTGAAGTTATATAGCATTAAGAGAGCGACTAGTAAAGTACTCAGTGAGAAAATAGTAAAAGACTACATGCTTAATGTTGGAAAACCGAAAATTATATTATCTGACCATGGTCCACAGTTTATAAGCGGCAAGTGGCGGCAGACGCTTGGATGGGAAGGCATCATACCCAAGCATACGGCAGTGTACCATCCTCAGTCGAACCAAGCAGAACGGGTGATGAGAGAGATTGGCAGGATATTTCGGGCGTACTGTCACGCCAAACACACAGAATGGCCATCCTACGTAAAGAAAGTAGAGGAGTGGCTGAATTGTACCACCCATGAGTCCACGGGATTTACGCCGCATGAGTTGGTTAGGGGAACAAGGCCGCCCAGGATATTGGAACAAATTTTCGAATACCCACCAGAAGGTCAGATTTTGGACAGGAATATGAAAATTAGATTGGCCAACGAGAACTTACTCACGAGAGGAGAGCGAAGAAAACAGAAACATGATGCCAAGGGTAAATGGACCAAGTATGAGGTAGGTCAGTTAGTGTTAGTAAAAATACATGATTTGTCCAGTGCTCAAGATAGAGAAATAAAGAAGTTTTTCTTGTTGTATGAAGGACCTTATGAAATCGTAGAAATAAAAATGCAGAATGAGTATGTGCTGAGGAACCCAGCGATGCAGGAAATAGTAGGTACTCAAAATGCGACGAATTTAAAATTGTATCGGTCACTTTAATTATGTTTATAAATAAGTTGTCTAATATTGTTGTATGTTTACAGAAGGGATCCTCCCCCATTTTCGGGCGGTCACGATCTTACCAGTCCTGGCCGTGGAATTCGGAACTCGGAGGCGGGCCATGGTTGGCAGATCTCCCTTCGGTCGGTGAAAACAACGATGGTCCGGCTCCACCAAAATTGGTATAAAGTAGAAAACTTAACTACATATTTGAACGGGGAGGGGGACCCCAACAGGTACGTGACACAAATTATTTTTTTAATACACTCCAGGTGCAACAAGATCGGTGTACCTGTCACGTGCCTGCACTGCCTTAGAGTGTTGTATATAATGAAGGCTGTACCTAAATATAGGGCAGTGCGTACAAATTTAAATATTTTAGAACCAATGGAAAAATTAAAACTAGCCATTGGTTATAGTTACGTGTTGAAGGTCAAGATAGAGTCAGCTTTCAATGTAAAGCTGGATGTTTTGGATGTTTAGAATTTTAAATTTGATTAAATGTTAGAATTAAGTGACCAAATATAATTGTCAAATTTTAGTATCAGTGAGTATAGGAACGTTTTGAAGAAATGTGTAGTAAAATAAAAACTTGTTATCAATACAAGATGTGGGGATAATTTTGGGGGGTAGTTTGGTGCTCAATGAAGTGATAGAACAGTGGAGTGTGGAACTGCAACGGTAGAAAGTTTAGTTTCAATTGTAATTAATTAGTTAGTAAGTTGCTGTTGCTGGGGTGGCATGTGCCCCAGTAGATAGCGGAAAGTGTTGGGGGTAACAGTGAGTGTTACCTCCATCGGAGGCCAACATGGCGAAAATGCACGGCACACCTTTTGTATAATTTTATATTGTACCTTGATAAATTGCAGTGTCGTGCATATTAATGATGAAGTGTACATGCCTGAAGGAAGAGATGATTTTCCCGACTTTTCGGGTGATTACTGCCTTACCAGCACTAATTGTGGTTTTGGCTAGCGGTTAGCTATGGTCATATCAAGTCCCTTGACCATAGCTGGCTTGAAATTGGTCTATATTAGAAATTAATGGGGGGTGAAACTAGGGGAAATCCCGGAAACTATGGAACAGCGGCTGCCACTCTGCCCGCTTGGGGGTAGCAAAGAAAGGTGGTAGACCCGCATTAAGGGCGCATAACTATAGACAAAGATATGTTGATATCTGTAACTTTTAAAATGTAACGCAGAAGCAAGGACACGGAGATGTAACATTCCTCCAAAACCTCAGTCCTTGTGGACGCAATTGGACGCCACAGTCCAGGGGGGGGTCATAGTGTGTGTGGCTGGGCAGTTATCCCGGGGGATAACGTATTAGAAATTTGTTATATTTTAATAATGATGATTTGCTACTCAATAATTTTGTTTTGATTTGAAAAATAGATGCACTAAATACTTCCTATATTGTGTTTATTATGTCTTATTATGTTAATTGCATTTAGTATGTTAGGAATGAGGATTATAAAAATATAATAATATGTATTCAATGTGTTTATAGATTTTAAAATAAAATGAAGTAAAGTTGTGATAGATTAAAATTTTCAATGGGTTGCAAAAGATAGAAATGGGGGATAGTAATTGTTTGAATAAAATATTTGAATCAGTTCAAGTTGAATTTTTGTGGGACATATAGATCTGTCCAAATTGAAGTCAAAGTTAAAGAAATAGTGGAGATGAAAATAATGCAATGTTGTTTTGAGTTAATGTGTGTTATAGAATTTTGAGAAGTATAAGTGGAGACACAGTAGAATTGGAGAATTTATGTAGAGTTTTGAGTGATATATTGTTGTTTATTTTGATGTTGTTATTTTGTTGTAGTTGTAGTGAGGTAATGAGATTGAGATTTTTTGGGGATGGTAATTTTGTAGTAGGGGGTAGTGTAATGTGGGAGTCCGCAACATAAGGGTTGGGACGGGATTTGGTATAGATTTAGTGGAGACGGGGTTGCCTTAGGTAGAATCCAGGAACCAGAGAACGGGAATTGAGCTTTTTTGGGGGGGGAAACACTTATCCTATGTACAAAGGGTTAGAGAGTATTTTTTTTTATATAAGAGTAGAAGGTGGCGAATTGAGTTAAAGTAGTAAGTAGTTAGAGGTAGAGAAGGGTTAGTAGAATTTTTGATAGTGGGGTGTCATACTAGTTAAAGATTTTGTAAGGGAGCGTTAGAGTAATAAAAGGGGTAAGATTATGAGTAAATGCCAAGTTGATAAAGTGAATTATAATGAATAACGTAGAATCACCCAAATGAATGAAATGGAATAATAATTGCAATGTTATGAAGAAAAAAAAAAAAAAATTTTGAGGAACGAATTAATAAAAGTTAAATTGAGATTAAAAGGTAATTTTCTGATTTTATATGCAAACTTAATGATGTAAAATGTGTAAATTTTAAATACAAATTGTTTATTTTAAGATAAGGATAACAATGTGAATTATGAGTGTACTATGTTTTCTTATGTTGTATTGTGTTTGTTAGGGTAAGAGAATTTTAGGAATTTAAATATTTTAAATGCATTTTAACTTGGGGATGAGAGAAATGTAATATGGTAATGGGAAATGTTTATTTAAATTCTGATGGGAATCAGGGCAATAATTTTGAATTTTGGGATAAAAGTTAACAAGAGAAAGTAGATAGAATGAGATTATGGAATTTTAAAATGGGTATCATGTTGTTATTAGATATTTTGATATATATGTTAGAAATAGGTAAAAAACAAAACCAGTGCTTCTTAGCGCAAACCAGCACCGCTAGGGGGAAACAGATCAGTTGGGGATATGGTGTTGTATAAGGCCACTATTTGATATTTGATTTGTTGTTTCAGTGTTTGGTGATGCTGTGGCGGCGGTCCTGAGCTGGCCAGCGCGTCAGAACAGGGGCGTTAAGTATCTGTCTGACTCTACGGTGTTGGGATCTCGAGAGAGAAGTCCAGTATTGTCATTCAGATGCGGTCACAGTCACCGGACCAAGGGTGAGTTGATATTTTTTTTTGTAAACCGTAAAGGGGGTTGTGGCGACATATCCTGGCTGATCCCTTTAGCAAGTATGAATGTGTCAATGAGATTTTTTATGCTTCAGCATAAAATATCTCATTGAGGGGGGTATTGTAACGGGCCTATTTTGGGGTAATAAGGCAATTTGTATTTTTTTTTATAAACAAATAACATTTTTTGATGATAGGGACAAAATTTATAAAGAGAGGTAAATTTAGTGGTAGGCAACGGTAGCGAAGGTGGTACGACTGATTGACAATATTGTATGTGAATTTCTCAAGCGAACAGATTCAACAACCGACAAATTGTGCCAAGGTCAAAAAATGACACACCAAATTTGTAAACAAGTTATATAACCACGTCAGACCATCTGACGTCAGTATATACGTCAGAGCCTATCCTTGTTGTGGAATTCAGTTATGTAACGAAAGCAGTCTGCTGGCGCAATGATACAAACTGTAAAACAAAGGAAATTGATCATCCAATCACGGCTGCTTCACAAATTAGCGCCGGTAGCCTGTCCCCAGTCTGAAATAACAACTCGCGAGAGTTACATGTAACAGTTCCAGAACGTAAGTGCGGGCCCGCATACAACATATAAAATGTGACGAAAATGTAAAAATGTAAAAATAATTAACAGTTTTCTCGTCATTAAAAGAACAGTTTTTTTTTCTTTCGGAAATTATTCTTTAAAACTGAACAATGTGCGCGTAAAAGTGTGACGCCACCAACTCAACTGAACAGCTAAGTAGAAGCGTATCCATAAATTTTAACCAGGGTTTTGTTTTTTTTTCGAAATTACTTGCTACTTGCATAATGGGGAAATAAATGCTAATAAAGTATAAAATATAAAATGAGAGCTCTCAGGTCATAAAATAAGTGTGTGTGTGTGTGTGCGTGAGTATGTGAGTGAAATCATATAAATTAAGAAGGCTGGTTTGTGGGTATAAAAATTATTCCTATTTTAATATCTTGATTCTTTTTTGGTAATTCAAAAGTGTAGACTATGTTTCAATTTTATTTTGTGTGAGTTTTTTAATAATGAGAATTGAATAATAGATGAGGGAGGTAAAGACGTAGTGTGTTAATGATCTTTTAAAAGTTAAATGATGTGAATATCCAATTGTTAATAAAAACGTAATTATGGGAAACAATATAAAGTTTTCTTTATTTTGAACAACCAATTCTGATCTCCTGTTCGCCAAAAAGAACCCCACTTCTTAGGTACAAATTTTGTGTTTTGTTTGCTTGTTAATCATAAAACAAGATGGCGCCCGGCAGTAAACAGTGAACAGTATCTTTAGAATAAATTAACTTAATTATCAATAGAACGAAATATATCAATATTACTGCAATAGGGTGTGATGGGACTGTAGTAAACGCATGAGTCAACAATGGATTGATTGCACTATTACGAAAAAAGTTGGAAGGGCAAATCAATGGTTGATTTGCTTGTTTCATGCAAATGAACTTACCAAGTTTTTGTTTTTCAGATGGCCAGACAAAAGGCCCAAATGAATTTAAGGGAGTCATAGAAAACAATTGGAGACATGCTATAACTTCAGGTAGTTGAATTCACATGCATAGAAAACAATCTACCTCCTAGTCTAGAAACCAAACAAAATCTAAGCTCAGATCAAAAGTATTTGTTGGAAATGTGTAAAAGAGTGTCTAGTGGAAACTGCTCCTCAGATTTAGCAAATAAACCCCCAAGAAAACTAGCCAATTCACAATGGATTACATTAGACGATCATATTACTTAGACTGTATATAGCAACAGAAAACCCCAAAGAAAATGTTTGTATTATGGCAGAATACATCATCAAGGTCTATGCACCTGTTTGGTTTCACATTAAGTTAATGTTTTCTTGCAAATATGGCTCCAAACATTTGTGGTGTATGATCAAGTACGTCTGTTACCTTAATAAAGATCTTATAAATGTAATTTATCCAATCATTCAATGAAATTGATATTTTGTGGCACTGGGAAATTTGGTACTTGGAATGATCTCCGATGAGCAAAGACATGTGAGAGAACTTGGTTTGTGTCGACTTCTCAAAGCAAGAACAGAAAGTGTAGGAGGTGTAAGAAAGTTCATAATTCCCAGTATAAACTTTGTAACACTAATTTAAAATAATATGTTGTGTGAACGTAACTTATTTCGCCTCACACTGGAGTTGTCAATTTGTAATTATTAATACGTTATGTTGAACGGCGAATGATTTTGTAATCTGCCACTCGCTCCCACTATACGTACCATTTCAATGACGTCATCCACCATTGCCAACCATTGTGGTGTCCGCTGAGCTCTGTGAACTTATTTTTTAAATGGAACAGCAATAATAACGACGCAAATATAACAACAAACATATATCTTTATAGAAACCATTTATTCAGTAAAGCATTGGTTAATTGTTTCTTGTTCTTTTTATGATAATCACAATTGTGGCAAAAATTATGTGTCTTCTTTACCAGTTGGTACAGTAGTTGCAATTCTTATTGTATTCAGACCAAAATAAAGCGTTGGTTATTATTTCTATTAAAATAGATCATCTCAGGGCGTATCTGGTTTGGGGATTACATTTAAACAAAATATTATTCTATAAATCAAAGTACAAATTTTACAGTTCAAGGATATTACAGAGTTTAGAGTGTAATGTGCATGCATGCAGTCGAATAGTGATTGCTAGTTATTATAGGTTATGTCCAGTTTATGTGTTTAATAGTTATTATTAAAATCAAAGGTTCTTGTGGTGTTTAAAAAGGTGTCAATCTCAATTCGTGTTATTAGTGAGTGTTCTTAGTGTTGGTGTAATCTGATGTCTGTAGTTTTAGTTGGTTAATTCTTAAAAAGTCGTGTATACAAAAGTTGGTGTTGATACATAATATAATAAAATGTTCGAATTCACCAAATCCTCTTCTTAAAATGGTTCTTGGTCGAAGAAAGGGCCCACGTCTGCTTCGGTCCTCCTCCCTGGTTCTTGATTCTTCTATTCAAATGCTGGGTGTTCCTCACTCGGTTGTAATAATTCGTATCATGTATATCTATCTGCATTAAGATGTCTGGAATGTGTTTCACAGTTTATAGTTATTTTTGTAAGACGTTTTACAAACGCGTCTGTACGCTATGACCATTGTTAAAGAAGTCCCTTTTTATTTATCCGAAATTTCTGGTTGCCAAGGGTAAACTTGGAATCTGGTTGGTTGATTCGGATATACATTGTCATGTAAATTCATTATTTCAATGTCTGAATTTGTTCAAAACCTTTAAATTAGTATAACTTTTCTGTACTGATTGGGAATTTAAAACTATTAGCAACATTATTTTGGTCTTTACATTTGTGACACATAGACACTAAACATGCCTACCTTTACTTAAGAAATACAGCTGTTACAATTTTGTTATTTGAATTTTTCTTAAATAGCTTAAAACGAATTATTTTGCTTCTAGATTTGTAGTGTATACTATTAACTATAAATCTATTCATCCTTCAACATTTGTTTCACAAAATTCCTAACAGTATTATCTAAAATTTACAAAAGTTGGTTTTACATGCCTTCCTACAGTTTGCCATCCACAAAACATTTGCTACTGCATTTATTTGTTCAAAAATGATCATCCTTATATAACTACTGTCTGCTTTGTTATTTTTCTATTTCTCATTAATTTAGAATGGTTGGTTGCTTTCCTGGCTATCCTGATAACATCATTACATGAACAATAACAAAACAATATATAATCAAATCAATTTAGTGTCATGCCCACATGGCTATGACTTTTATGGACATTGAATAAATAAGTTAAAATTTCATTAAACATAAACAACTGTTTACCACTAGTAATAACACCTCCTTTCACTCCATCTTGCCTTGATAACTAATTAATTAATCCTTATTATTAATACATAACAAATATATTTGAAAACAAAAGAGTTGTACTCTAACTCAGACCTTCCAGCCTTGAGTTCAATGAACCATTAATATAAAAAAAACACATATGTTTTTTCATTACTTACATTATTCCTTAAAATTAAGTTTCATGCAGTCTTTGCTGTTTTTGTTTTATTTCAGGGATGTACCCTTGATCACTGCACTACTTATTATATTATCTCATCACATTTATAGTCATATTACCTAATATTGTGAGGTAAAAATAGCACTCACTTGGGATCATTTTCAGTATATTTTCATAATAAAATTACTTGCACTAGTCCACTGTTATTCTTTGATCTTATCTCTATTTGTTTTAATTAGTCTTATAAGATTAATAATCTTATTTATACAAGATTATTAAGATTTGTTTGTTCCATTATATAAATAATTTCCACTGGTTCACTTTTAATTCTACCTTTAGACACTTCTGTTACTGATTGTTTTGGTTTCACTGACACATAATATTCAGCTACTTCCTTATCCATTAAAATATATTTAATACTACAATATATCGTATTGTGTTTCTATTTGTCACATTCATTGTTTTTGTATTTGGGTTTACATTTTTATTGTCATTAAAAGAACTTCACTCTTGTTATAAAATATTACTGTGAATAAGTTATTATTTGTTGTTTTCTGGACAACCTTATGCCCATTATTTATTACAATTAGTTGTATGGTTCATGTATCTATAATAAGGTTTGTTATATTTTCATTACATCATTCAAATTAATCACTTACTAATATTTCTTTTTACATAGTATTGTATGTTTGGGCCTATTGTCCCTCAATTTGTATTTTGATTATCTTGATATTATGATACATTGAATGAAACCATTTGTTTCCTTATAGCATTGATACATAATCTGTCTGTCTTTATAATACTTATTTTGTCATTATTTAAAGTTCATGTCTTAATCGGGGTTGAATGTATTTTGCATCACTTTGCCTGAACCATTAATCTGGGTATGGTCAGTTGTATTACTAGTCAGTCTGAAATAGTTATTTGTTCCTCTTCACTATCATCTTGAAAGATATTTTTCTACTTGTTTAGCTTCTTATCCATTGTCTTCATTAAATCGGGTACGATATTAAGTGGTTCCAAATGTAATGTTACATACTACCCTGCCACCAAATTTGATTATTTTAATAAAATATTGTTTTTGTTGAAATTATCAATTATCTTATCCTTCACATTATCATTTGTTATTCTTTTTATGATCTGGTATACTTGTCTTTAATTATAAGTGTTCTATCCCTGGAACATGTTACTTCTCTAACAAATTAATCACCATATATTTTGGAATCAGTCGGGGGGGCTCTCTTGACCTAATACCCCGCTGTCCTTATAATACATAATACATAAATAATATCGATTGCTGGAGCTATCTCATCAGTCAATCACATTTAATAATCACTAGTCTATTCACGACTAAATCAAATAAAAATAATATAATACAGGGGCGGATCCAGGAAGCTTCTATCGGGGGAGGCAGAAACCTTCTATGGGGGGGGCAAAAGTATTTTTGGTGTGTGTGTGTGTGTGCGCGCGCGCGCGCGCGCATAATTGATACCATGGGAATCAGAATGAGATAAATTTTTGTACAATAAAGGATATGTGGTTCTCCTATGGATTAGAATGACTGAAAAACAATTGTTACAAAAGTAAAATATATTACTCTACATTCTACATTGAGTTTATTATTAAAGTATATATGTATATATTTACAAGTAATATACAAGTAAACTTCAAAAACGAAGATTTATTTAAATTTTAAAATTAATCAAATAGTTACATTATATATTTACTATACTTTATATTTCTTTGTACACTCTATCAGCTGTTTTCTATAATTAAAATGTTTTCTTTATATTTACATTTGCAGTACTTTCATATTTTTTACTGATATTGGGAGAACACATACTATTATCAATATCATATACATAGAAATAAGGTATCTAATCTAGGACAAACTCGCCACGATGTTTCCTAATTTGGCGTATCGGTTAACAATATTTTCTGGACTTACATTTATATCGCGATGGATATTGAGTAAAGCCAGCCCAGTGAGCCTCTCTTGTGCCATCGTTGACCTCAACCAACTCTTGAGTCTCCGCAAGCTAGAAAACGTTCGTTCTGCAGTTGCGTTAGAGACTGGCAGTGTGATTAGAATGTTTAGTAAAAAATGTACGTAAGGATAAACATCCTTATCGCAGTTTTCTAGCATATCAATTGCAGTTTGTGGACATCCATGGTTCGCTCGTTTCCATTTTAACTTCCATGATTCCAATTCTGATTCAAACATTCTATGTAGTACCTCGATTGGTTTATTGAAGAAGTGTCCATATTTTACGGTCAATTGCTGCATAATCTCTTTTTCGCTGTCATCTGTTTGATTAGGGAAATTAGGGAAAAGGATATGCAAATTGTAAAGTTGAAGTGTTTCATGACTGAACGTGTCTTTAGATCACCCAAAATATGGTCAAGAGCCGGGATGTACATTGATTGCCTGAAGTAACTACAATTATCATTAACAATAACAGGGTGATTCTCTCTTTGAGTTTGTTTGCCAACTATTCGAGGTCTAGTGATCGATACACCTAATTCTTCGGCAATAACACAAGCCTCTTCAAAAAGAGTAGCAAAAACCAATTCAGCATTCTTGCGCCTGGATTCTAGTCGAATTATTGTGTCATTTAGTTCCTCTTGCGCCGATTTCAAGTCCAAACAGATCCGTTGAAAAAACATGCTTAATTGATGGGTACACGTGAGTAAATCTGAGAGACATAGGATTGCAATGATTGTTTGACTATTACAAAGAGAGGATTTCAATCCTCTAGCCTTCACGGATGACTTTGGATCATTCCATTTTCCGACTGACTCAAGAGCAGAAATTATTTTTGGGAACGCAGATCTAAATTGAAGGACACCATCGTGGCGTTCTATCCATCGAGTTTCACAGAGACCCGAAAGTTGGTGTCCTAATGCTTTTTTTAACACTTGCATCCTTTTTGGCGAAGCTCTGAAAAAATATATAGTCTCCTGCATTGTGTCTACTGCGTTTTTAATTTGACGGATTTTAGACGTTTGCGAGATAGATAAATTTAGAGCATGGTTATGACATGGCGAGTATACTGCATTAGTTGCTTCCTTCTTTATAGTTGCAACAGCACCACGAGCCTCTGACACCATCACACTGCATCCGTCAGTGGATATCCCAACACAGTTTTTCAAATCCAGATTGAGATCTCGCAATTTCTGGATGACAACTTTGCCTATGTCAATATCAGTTACTTTTGGTTCAGTATCGGTTACCTCATCAGTATTCCCGCCAAAAACGTTACTATGAATATCTATGAATCCGACAAATGATTCGTACACAGCATTCTCATGTAGATACCTCAATATGAGTGTCAATTGTGTAATTTCAGAGCAATCTGCACTCTCATCAAACATAATACTGAATATTCCCGCAGATTGGATTCTTTTCAGAATTGTAGTTAAAATTTCATCACCACAAGCGCCAATGATTTCATTTTGAGTGGTTTTACTTATATATGTAGCACGCGCAGATGCATTTTTTAAATGATCTCTCAATATGCTATCACCACTTTGAACTCGCAGTCTCAATAAAGCACGAAAATTCCCTTCATTAATAACACTAGAGTTTTCTAGGTTCAATGGACCATCGTCTCGATGACCCCGAAATGCTATGTTTTGCTGCCCCATTAAAATGATAGTTTCTACTACAGGTTTCAATCGGTCACGGTTTTCCTTTACCTGCCTGTCCCTTTCTGCGTTCACCCTATTTAAAATACATAGCTCTGAATGTTCATTTGTATTTAAAAAATCCTTTGCTGCTTGTACGGCATTTTTATGGTATTTATTATTATTGTGAGTGTCTAAATATCCATCCTTTCCATATAGTTTAGCGTAGGTATTTAGTGGTTCTGTTACTAACCGCTTCAAAGGAGTACTATTTTGTGGTCCTCCAAGACCAGCATTTACAAAAAGTGGACAGTATTTACAGAAGAATCCCTGTTCTGCATTCGAGTAAACTAACCACTCATAGGAATTCAAATGCTTATGACTTGCAAAACGCTTGGTTTTGTTATTATTATGCAGGGAGAAAGAAAACTTGTAGTCTTTATCTGGCATCCACGGGTGTAAAAGAATATTACGTCTCGTCAAATCATCAATCGGTTTGCCCACGTAATTGCCGATATCGTACGTAGCTCCTGTTTGATCATTACATGATTTTAGCAGTTCCTGCTCACGTGCTTGCTGTTCAGGTTTTGCCTCATTTGGAGAATTATTATCACGAGGTTCAGAGACAATGATTGTACGCGGTAGATTTGAATCAAGCTCCTGTAAATCAGGGGATGACATAATAACTTCAGGCATTACATTTGCAAGAGACTCGTCAGAACTAGGCGATGCAAGTTCAGCAGATAGAGAATGAGTTTTTGTTGGACAGGTAAAATACTTCTCAATGGTATTATCAGCCTTTCATTTAGTTGTCGTCTTCTTTAATGAGGTTGACTGAAATAAAACAATATTCCGATCAGGAGATATAAAAATAAATATAAAAATGAAATTGTCATGAAAATTGTATTCGTTAGGAATCACTCAACTTGTGCTATAAGGTGATGCTCAATAAATCAATTAAATTTTGAACAATTTGTAGGTAAAGTTTTTATTTATTTTTACTGCGACCTTGCGAAGGTTCGATTGTATGTTGAAGGATGAAGGAGGCATATTAATATTGAAAGCGTGGCACTGAAATGTGAGCTTGAATTCCCAGAAAAGGGCATACTGTAATTATGAACTTGCAGTTAAATATTTACAGATAGGTTTCATTAATATAATAAAAGCGAATGATGAATTATAAATTAACGAGATGAGCATCAACACACATATGGAGTGACTAATTGAAGCAACATTAAATGTGCATTATGTTTGAATTATTAATTTGTAAGTCGCTTTAGCATGAGCGCCACATGCTTTCATTTTCAGTGAAAATTGTAATAACATGTTTATTAAAATGCTATGTTAACCAAGCTATTTTGGAGAAAAACTATTTTCACACAATTTCTATAACGTGTATTGGTTTAACAATAATAAAACCAAATACTTAAACCACCATTTAATTTAAATCTATAAAATAAAATATTGAAATAAAATATATGTATAGCAAATAGTCAGACATATTACGGCGTCAATTTTTTGTCAAACGATTTCACAATGAAACAGAAGTTGTTTCAAGTAGCCTACTTACCGACATGTTGAACATCAATTAATTCAGACGAATGTGGGAAAATCTTTGCAGTTCTGTTAAGTCTTGATTCTGGCTCTAATGCAGATTTGAGGTTAGTGATCCTTCTTTCCTTTGTTACACTTTGTAGCTGAGTAAACTGACTAACTCGTTAGGTAAACGCTGTACTGCCGTATGGTACGGCCAATTTGTTTTCAGCATATGGCTTGCCGATACCCAGAAAAAGGGATTAAGTTTATTTCTGTAGTCCGTGCAAACCTTAGAAAATAACCATTGTGTTGTGGCAGCGCTTTTGCCTGCCTCTTAGCTTTCACACCCATACAATACAAACACATGTTACCGTTACTGCCATGAAATACTAATAGGGTAGAGAGTACGGTTATCGCCACCTTTAAGGATTTATAGCAGTTTTTACCTTTATTTCTTTAATACTGTAAGGAAAGTTATAAATCAAATTGCTTTAATACATTATTTGGAATATTTTAATGGTGAAAACTTTTTTTTTTACAGAAAGCGATAAAAAAAATTTTAAAATAGATGTTAAAGTTAAAAACTCGATTTGGCACAGTTATCGCCACCATACCATATAAGAACATCATTTACAAAAATTTTGCGAAACGCGAGTTAATAGATAACAGAACAAATTTTTGAACATTTTGAGACTCTAAAACTATTCGATATTTTTTTAATTAACGAAATGCCCACAGGTGGCGGAAACCGTGCTCTCTCTCTACCCTACATTGTTTGTGGCAGGTACAGGACCCTACGGTGTGAATTGTGAAAGTTTCATAAGTAGCCTACTATACCGCCGACCTAACGACTATGAAATACTGCAACCTGCTACGTTCGTATTTGACTACATCGTAGGAAAACACGTATAATGAAGCAAGAGGGAGAGCAGTAATTCGTTATTATAATTCCGAATTATAATTTTTTGGGCTTATGGGGGGGGGCAGTTGCACCTAGTGCCCCCCCTGGATCCGCCTATGTAATAATATATTCTTGGGATGGTTCACTCAGTTTAACTTCTCAGATCTAAATATTTCTTTCCATTGATTCTTTCAGATGTTTATTTTCGTGTGGCGATATTAATAACATTTCTTATTTTCAATTGGTACTATCTTCTTTCCTTCTTTATCAGTACTCCTTAATCTTCATTTTTCATTCACTATCTTCATCAAATTAAAACATAACAAGTATCTGTATCTATAGTTGTTGTTGATTCTCTCACAATCATGATAGGATATTTGTAGTAAATTCGTTTCTAGTCTTGTCTTATTTCCATCGTCGATTGTCTACATTTGTCTTTTCTTATTCATTTTATAGCATTATGGTTTCTTCTGATTCATGGATGTTGCATCTTTCTTTTATATTCCAATAATAAGTTCATAATTATATTTAATAAGAGGTGCTTATTTTGTTTAGGATTTGGAAATTTATTCACATTTGTTTATTCACTTGATTCATAATAACATCATCAAAATGTACTGTAAGTTATCCTTACTATTTATTTGAAATTTTTTTTTAATATTCCAATTTGTTTGTTTTGGCTTCATTTAAAATTATATTCTGGATTAGTAAAGTTGGTAAGATGAGCTTACTATATTTTTGAATTTTGATGTATTAGAATAATAAATTCTTCAATTCCAAATTAATTCTCATAAATAAATAGTTGTAAGTTGATCTTACTATTTTTTAGAATTTTGTGGTTTATTCAACTTTGTTTATTGGGTTCATAATACATTTTTAAGGAAACTTGGTTGTATGTTCCCTTAATCTTTTTTGTTTCCACATCACTAATGACATAAGTATTATTGTTATTGTTTTTTACAACAACATATGGTCCATTATACAGTAATAATAGCTTTTTTGCTATTCCTTCCTTAGAACTTGGCAATTCGCGGTTTTTTAACAATACTTTGTCTCCAATCTTGTACTGGATCATTTTCTGCTGACTGATTTTGTACTTTTTCCTTCTTCTCTCCACCTGTTCATTCAGTTTGCTGTGGAATCTCACATTGTCGAACTGGTAAGCTGGGTTGTTTGGGAAGTTGATTATTTCACTAATTTCTCGGGGTGGTAGTCTTTCGTGCATTATGGTATATGGAGTATCTTGTATTGATTCATGGTAAGCTAAGTTGATAAAGCTTTCTGTTTGTGTAATGTATTCACTCCACTTCTGGTGTTTATCAAAACAATATGTCCTGAGGATACGGCCAACCTCCCTCAGTACTCTTTCCGCCGGGTTGCTATTTGGGTGATAGACAGATGTTTTATATGTCTTGACACCTAGGTCTAACAAAGTCTCCTTCCATACCCTTCCTCGAAACTGAGTTCCATGATCAGTAATAATTGACCTTGGAGCTCCTAACTCTGGTATGTATTGTTGGATCACTATTTGCAGAATCTTTTTTGTAGTCGCCCGATTAATGGGGTATATTCTTCGTATTGTTTAAATTAGCAGCCATCCTTACAATTTCTTTTATGAATTTGCTAACTGCTATAATTTTTTATTGTTCGACTAAGCTTTTCGTCATTACTGACAAATTCATAAAAGAAATTAATGGGGTATAGTTTTGTAAATTTGGAGTAATGGTCGAACATGATTATAATAAATTTATACTGTTTTCTCCCTCCACTACGAGGTAATGGTCCACACACATCTAAAAATACTCTCTCTAATTTACCAGTTGATGTAATTGGTTGCATTATTCCTTCTGTTTTTTCGTTATTCCATTTTGCCAATTGACAGATGTGACACTGCCGAATACATTCTCTAACTCTCCGGTTGATATTCTTAATGTAAGTGTGTTCCTCAAGTGCTTTCATTACTTTTAATGCATAAGCAACGGGATATGATTTCTTATTAAAATTTACAGGCTCCTTGAATTGTAGTGTAAATTGATAATTTTTTACTTTGCCAGGTATATCAGAGAAAACATAGCGGTATTTATTATATATGGATATCAACTTTTCTATTTGTTGTGTGGTTAAATTACATTCATTTTGTTCTGACTGAAATTGTCGGATCTCTTCTAATTTTTCCAACCATAAACTGTCTTCACTCCCAAAGTATTCCCTTCATATATTCCATGAATCATCTTGCTTATTATTGAATTTTCTTATACTATTGCATAAAGGTACATTTTTATTTCCTACTAATTTTGCTGTCCATTCTATATTATCCATTTTTAACGACACTATGGCCTGTCTCATGTCAATTATTGCTGAGTATTTTCTCAAAATATCACAGCCTATTAGTAGATTAAATGGTAGATTACTAGCTATTAGAAAAATCATAGGTATAGCTACATTTCCGCTGGTTACTGTTAATGATACCTGTTTTCTTATTGACTTGTTTGGCTTCCGGTGGCTCCGATTAAAATTATATTCTGAATTGGTAAAGTTGGTAAGATGACCTTACTATATTTTTGAATTTTGATGTATTCATTATTATCGATTAACGACACATTTGCGCCCGTATCTATCATGAATCTTGTGTCTACTCCATTCACTTGGGCGATAATATAGGCGATCTCATTATTCGAACTATTGTGTGTTATCGTGTCTTCGTTCAGTAGTTCTTCTCTCACATTTTTTAAGAAGTGATTGTGCACTATCGTCATTGTATCGTCAGTCATTTTGTCTCGTCCTAGTAAGTACCCAAATTGTCGGTTCAGTGATGGGACCTGATGGTTTTTCACTGCCGCGGTCCGTTTAAATCAGGGCTGATCTCCTCAGTCCTGTTGTCTGGTTGACCGGGTCTGTCTCTATTTTGCAACTCTACCTCAATGGCGTTATTATCGAACGTCACTGAGTTTCTGTTATTCCTGTTGTCATCACAGCTCCTACTTCGTCTATGTTCATCACGGTAGTGCTGGTTATTCTCCTCCTGAAAACTTCTCCCACGGTTCCCATTATAATTCGTTCGTCCCTGGTACGAACGCCTTCCCACATCTCTATCGTCAATGCTTACATAATTCACATGTCTTCGATATGTTTGGTTTTGATTGTTATTATTGCTGTTATTATTCTGGCTGTATCGGTTATCGTAGTTGTTGTTGTAACCTCGGTTGTTCTGGTAATGGTGGTCTCTGTCATTGGCACGCTGGTATCCATTATTGTTATTATTTGTAGGAGAGCTACGGTAATAGTGGTTGTTGTTATTGTTGTTATTATTTGCCGCATTATTTCGTGGATACTTGTTATTGTTATTGTTGTTTTGGTAACCGCGTTGATAGTGGTTACCGTTGTTGTTGTAACTATTGTTCGGTCTTTGCCCGTTGTTTTCATATTGGGCGTCGCGGCGACCATTGTTTCTATTTATTTCATCGTTCCTTCATCTGTATTGGAGGAAGTTCTTCTCCTGTTCCATCTCCGCTAATAATGTCGACATCTCCTCGATGGTTTGTATACGTCCGTTTATTCGGCCTCTCGTAATTTCCCCACCATAGTGGTAAGCTAATAGCCTCACTAAACATTCGGTTGGAATAGCAGGCTCTAAATGTCTGGCTATGTTTATTTTTCCAAGAAAACATGCGGCCGGAGTTTGCTTGCTGTGTAGGTCATATCGGCCCAATCCTATGTCACTTCTTATCATATGTTGCGTGGCATCGGACCAATACTTAGATTTGAATTGTTTTTTAAATTCTTGGAAGTTTTGTATACTCGGCCGCATCGCTGTCCACCAATTGTCATAGACTTTTCTGAACATTTCGTCCAGCATACTCCTAATCACAAACCATCTGTCTTCTCCGGTTTTGGCTATTTTCTCTTCTACCTGTTCTAAGAATAGATGGGATTTCTTCTATAATTTTGGAAATCGATAACTTCTCGATTTTCCTCACATGTGGTATGGGCACCGGTACATTGCCTGTTTTTTAGAGAATTAATTTCATCTCTATGGGCAGTTGTTTGGTCTTGTACTCGATTGAGACTAGTACTCATACCTTCTAATCTTTCCCCCATCACTGCTTGGCTGGTTCTTATATTTTCAACTCGTCCATTCGTTTCTTCCCGGACGCTCAGTATCTCTTGGTTCATCCACTCACACTTTTCCTTGGTCTCGGATTCTACCCTTTTAATTTTGGTTACCGGTTCTTCTAGCTTCTTGCCCCATTCTTCCTGCAATTGCCGGTTATTAATTTCCATCTTGTTATTCCACTCTTCTTTTAATGACTCTTTGTGTTCATCCAATTTTTTCATGGTTTCCTGGTAATTTCCCTTCAATTCTTCCCTCAGTGCTCGATTATTTTCGTCTATTTTCTCCTCCATTTTACTGCTATTCTCTTTCAATTCTCAGCTCAATTCCTCCTTTGTTTGTTTATTATCACTCTTTATTTCCTCCATCTTCTTACTCAAGTCTTCCTTCAATATTACTAAGTTCTTATTACTGTTCTCACTTAATTCTTCCTTCAATTTTTCTAAGTTCTTATTACTGTTATCACTTAATTCTATCACAGACTGTTTATTGTCCCTTTTTAATTCTTCCATTTTCTTATTATTCTCCTCCGTCTTCTTAATACTCTCCTCCGTTTTTTGGCTTATTTCCTCCATTTTTTCTTCCGTTCTCTTACTAGTTTCCTGCATTCATTCCATCATGCATTTGAACATTTCTTGCGTCTTCTCGCCTTCCGTTTGTGTGGTTTCTTCTGGTTGTTTCTCCGGATCCTCCCTTGTTATAATTTCTACTTCCTCAACCGGTGTCGCTTCCTTGTCTTCCATGTTTAATTCGTCTACTTTCTCTGTCTTAAACAAAATATTATTCTATAAATCAAAGTACAAATTTTACAGTTCAAGGATATTACAAAGTTTAGAGTGTAATGTGCACGCATGCAGTCGAATAGTGATTGCTAGTTATTATAGGTTATCTCCAGTTTATGTGTTTAATAGTTATTATTAAAATCAAAGGTTCTTGTGGCGTTTAAAAAGGTGTCAATCTCAATTCGTGTTATTAGTGAGTGTTCTTAGTGTTGGTGTGATATGATGTCTGTAGTTTTAGTTGGTTAATTCTTAAAAAGTCGTGTATACAAAAGTTGGTGTTGATACATAATATAATAAAATGTTCGAATTCACCAAATCCTCTTCTTAAAATGGTTCTTGGTCGAAGAAAGGGCCCACGTCTGCTTCGGTCCTCCTCCCTGGTTCTTGATTCTTCTATTCAAATGCTGGGTGTTCCTCACTCGGTTGTAATAATTCGTATCATGTATATCTATCTGCATTAAGATGTCTGGAATGTGTTTTCACAGTTTATAGTTAATTTTGTAAGACGTTTTACAAACGCGTCTGTACGCTATGACCATTGTTAAAGAAGTCCCTTTTTATTTATCCGAAATTTCTGGTTGCTAAGGGTAAACTTGGAATCTGGTTGGTTGATTCAGATATACATTGTCATGTAAATTCATTATTTCAATGTCTGAATTTGTTCAAAACCTTTAAATTAGTATAACTTTTCTGCACTGATTGGGAATTTAAAACTATTAGCAACATTTTTTTTGTCTTTACATTTGTGACACATAGACACTAAACATGCCTACCTTTACTTAAGAAATACAGCTATTACAATTTTGTTATTTGAATTTTTCTTAAATAGCTTAAAACGAATTATTTTGCTTCTAGATTTGTAGTGTATACTATTAACTATAAATCTATTCATCCTTCAACATTTGTTTCACAAAATTCCTAACAGTATTATCTAAAATTTACAAAAGTTGGTTTTACATGGCGTCCTACAGTTTGCCATCCACAAAACATTTGCTACTGCATTTATTTGTTCAAAAATGATCATCCTTATATAACTACTGTCTGCTTTGTTATTTTTCTATTTCTCATTAATTTAGAATGGTTGGTTGCTTTCCTGGCTATCCTGATAACATCATTGCATGAACAATAACAAAACAATATATAATCAAATCAATTTAGTGTCATGCCCACATGGCTATGACTTTTATGGACATTGAATAAATAAGTTAAAATTTCATTAAACATAAATAACTGTTTACCACTAGTAATAACACCTCCTTTCACTCCATCTTGCCTTGATAACTAATTAATTAATCCTTATTATTAATACATAACAAATATATTTGAGAACAACTAATCCTTATTATTAATACATAACAAATATATTTGAAAACAAAAGAGTTGTACTCTAACTCAGACCTTCCAGCCTTGAGTTCAATGAACCATTAATATAAACAAAACACATATGTTTTTTCATTACTTACATTATTCCTTAAAATTAAGTTTCATGCAGCCTTTGCTGTTTTTGTTTTATTTCAGGGATGTACCCTTGATCACTGCACTACTTATTATATTATCTCATCACATTTATAGTCATATTACCTAATATTGTGAGATAAAAATAGCACTCACTTGGGATCATTTTCAGTATATTTTCATAATAAAATTACTTGCACTAGTCCACTGTTATTCTTTGATCTTATCTCTATTTGTTTTAATTAGTCTTATAAGATTAATAATCTTATTTATACAAGATTATTAAGATTTGTTTGTTCCATTATATAAATAATTTCCACTGGTTCACTTTTAATTCTACCTTTAGACACTTCTGTTACTGATTGTTTTGGTTTCACTGACACATAATATTCAGCTACTTCCTTATCCATTAAAATATATTTAATACTACAATATATCATATTGTGTTTCTATTTGTCAGATTCATTGTTTTTGTATTTGGGTTTACATTTTTATTGTCATTAAAAGAACTTCACTCTTGTTATAAAATATTACTGTGAATAAGTTATTATTTGTTGTTTTCTGGACAACCTTATGCCCATTATTTATTACAATTAGTTGTATGGTTCATGTATCTATAATAAGGTTTGTTATATTTTCATTACATCATTCAAATTAATCACTTACTAATATTTCTTTTTACATAGTATTGTATGTTTGGGCCTATTATCCCTCAATTTGTATTTTGATTATCTTGATATTATGATACATTGAATGAAACCATTTGTTTCCTTATAGCATTGATACATAATCTGTCTGTCTTTATAATACTTATTTTGTCATTATTTAAAGTTCATGTCTTAATCGGGGTTGAATCTATTTTGCATCACTTTGCCTGAATCATTAATTTGGGTATGGTCAGTTGTATTACTAGTCAGTCTGAAATAGTTATTTGTTCCTCTTCACTATCATCTTGAAAGATATTTTTCTTCTTGTTTAGCTTCTTATCCATTGTCTTCATTAAATCGGGTACGATATTAAGTGGTTCCAAATGTAATGTTACAACTTTGATGTTGAGGACTACATAGGTATGACAAAATGAAGCAAAGTTGCAGAAAGTGAGCCTCCTATGACACAGCGTGTATCAGAATTTGATTTGATGAAGTTTATAAAGGAAACAGCAAAAGCTGAAAACCATCTTCCAGCTGTTGGCTCTCTCCATTTTCCGTGCCACACCCAAGCTGTCAAAAGAGTTGTAAAACTAGAAATAGAATCTTCTTTGTCTGTGAGTGGCCAATCCACAAGAGATGGGTTCATAAGAGCTAAAATAGAGTCCCACAAATGTATGCCAAAATTTGAAACGAAAAAACATGTAACGAAACATGCAATGTAACATGTAAACGAAAAAGTGAATGTAAGACTTCATAATGACAATGAACATTTTGGTGCAATCTTATATCTTATACTTTCAAAAACTTAATAATCATGTATTTCATCCTGTATTAAATAAAATGTAATGTTTCTGCAATAAAAAATGTGTGTTCACTGTAGTAAACAGCTTTTATTTCAAATCAGGATAAATGTTATGAGGATGAATAAAATCTTGAGAAATGTGATTTTAAACATAAAATATGAATATTAAAATTCTTGTAGTGCCTATAAAAATTGTTTTAGAGGAAAAATCATTTGCAGTGCATATTATGATACCAAAAGGTAGTTATATGAAGGCAAAAAGTAGGCAGCTATGAAAACCAAACCTAAAACAAATATATTTTTAATCATTTTATTATTTTCACAACTTTTTAGACAAAGTACGAATTTCCAACCTTTTGCGGCACCTCTAAACATTATCGTAGGTAAATTAACTTTGCAGTACATTTTAAAATACCAAAAGGCAACTTTTGGTGGCTATTAACAAGTTCTAATTGAAAAAAAATAAATAAATTTGACCCATTTTTTCATTCCACCCTAATGGACATGAATGTTCATGAAGAAGGTATAGTGAAACTATCTTCAAATTGGGCCAAACATTTAAAACAGTTTGCACATTGCAGTATATTGAAAAATAAGTAACAAGTAACCTTTATCCGAGTATACAATTTAAAGTAATTGTAATACAATTTCAATTTGTTTTTTTAAATGTACTATACTTTCAGAACTATGTTTTTTATAACTGACCATCTGCTAGATAGCTCTTATCATCCAAAATGCATTAAAAAAATGTATAGAATCATACACTTAATGAATGCCCTGGTAAGACATTCTCAAAAATATATATATGCTACTACAAGACTATATATATTTGTTTAACTTAATGTTTGTAAACAACTGGCTTCCTAACATCAGTTACAGCTAGATCACTACTAACTGTTTGTGTATTTCAGTTCTGTATATTCTTAGAATCAACTGAAATCATGATTTATCATTGTCCACATTCACACAGCAACACATAATCACAAGGACAGCTGTCCACATACACACACAGCCACAACTTACACATCAAACATAAACTTTAAACACAAATCAGCATTTGCATACAACAGCCATGCTCATACATACAATAAAATATAAACACAAAGACAACATGTCCAAAATAAAACTGTACATTCACTTTCCATAATTAGAGTTCTTGGAAATATGTTAACCAGGCATACTTTATCAGGAAAGAGTTGATTTTTACTTCTTGCACCCACAGCACAGAGCAACAGCTCATAACTGATGGCAACTGATGTGTGGTAAACATTATACCAGTGCTCCACAAGACAAGCAAATTCTGATTATGGCAACTAGGATTCAAGTTTATGGCCCCAGTCCCACTAAATCACACCTCACAACACTCAGAGATATTTTGCGCTCTACACCAAGAAACTTAACTATGCTATAATGCACCTTAAACTTGTTCCCAATACAGCAAGTTGCAGTTGACATATCCATATTCACTTGGGAGATTTGTGGACAGTAATTTTTTTCTGTTTTCAGTTAAGCGTTCCATGGAAAGCAATGCTAACATCAATTCCTGTACTTATTGTGAACGTCGCACAGTGTGGTTCTGGTTATGGTTTGTTCACATTGATGACACAGGCTCCAACATACTTTGATGTTATTCTTGGATGGAATATAAAAATGGTTTGTTTGTATGGTTAACATTATTACGTGTTCATTAATATTATAATATTGATTAAAATTTACCAGTATTTTGTACTCTGTCCAACATTTATCTTATATCTACATTACTGTATTATAAATCATTTTGTTTTTTTTAGATGATTCGTACACTCACTGAATATGCTAGTACACTCACTAATCACTATGATTTGATTAATAGTAGAACTTAATGATGTAGTAGTTGTGTTCCAATTATATAAGAAACATATGTTTTTTTTAGAAAACAATAATAATGAAGTAATTTATATAACATCCACAATGTTGTAAAGGTAAGAATGTAAATCCCCAGAATCTAGTGCACAAAGCCCATGTGCAAATAAAACATCCCATTACAATATTTAACAAGGTATTAGCTTACAACAAAGCAAAGCAAAAATATTTTTGCAATTTCTTTCTCATTTTTATATATTTACAAAAACATTTCTTACAAAAAATTGCTCATTCTTATATTGCAATTAAAATAATTCTTCAGTTATTCATTTGTTCATGTTATTTTTAGACTTTTAGTTACACAATACTTTCATACGTTTTACAAGTATCCGAACTGTTTATGTTTATTTGAGCACAAATGAAGATTTTTACCTAGTGATTTTTTTTTATCTGTTATAAATACACTACATAAAATTACAAAGTACTTGAGTGTTTTTTTTTTAACTCTATTGCATTTATGTACCCAACCAAGTTGACTTTCAGTTACATCCAAGCACTAAATCACATTAAAACATGTTGCGTAGAGTAGAGAGTATACTGAAATGAAAGAATTACTTTAAAAGAATAAAATTCTCCTTTACTTAAAACATAAACTGTGCCCCTTCTTATAAATGTGTACATACAAAATCAGTCTATTAAAAATGTATATTTGCAAACTAAAAACATAAAAATTAACATAAAATATTAACATATTAACATAAAATTTTAAAAAATCCTTTACACTGGGTGACTGACAAAAAATAATAAATCACATAATTTAAAATAATCAAAATAGAATAATTTGCATATTAAAACTTTTCTAAAGGAAACAATGTAAGCCTATACAAATATTTAAAAAAAACTAGTGATTTTACATTTACAGTACTTTAAGACCTCATGTTCCATTACTCAACTTCCATTCTTTTAGTAAAATATTGTACATTAGGTCTTTACAAATTTACATTTTAAAAATTATTTATTTTGAAATTATTGTCTCTGTTGTCTTTTCTTTTCTTTTTATCATTATATATAACAAATCAGTTCTTGGTCACTGATGTTATCTCTGTGTGTGTGTGTGTGTGTGTGTGTGTGTGTGTGTGTGTGTGTGTGTGTGTGTGTGTGTGTGTGTGTGTGTGTGTGTGTGTGTGTGTGTGTGTGTGTGTGTGTGTGTGTGTGTGTGTGTGTGTGTGTGTGTGTGTGTGTGTGTGTGTGTGTGTGTGTGTGTGTGTGTGTGTGTGTGTGTGTGTGTTACAACCTCATAAGATGTTAGACGCAACACTCTGATGACGTGTTACCAAGCTGGTACATACAACACTGACATTCGGACATAGACGAGAGGAAACTGTATGCCAAGGTTTTGATGTATACAGTCTGGCATTCAGCTCCTGTCAAAGATTGATTAAAAAGTCCTGGTCCTGTCAAAGAATGCCAGAACAAGCTTTGTATCACTTTCAGTAATCTGGAAGGCATTCATATATATCTGCGGTTTGCACAGTTATTAATACACATGTGTATAAGCTAATAGTTGTAACAATCTAACATTTTTCACTACAACATAGAGTTTTTTTAATTACTTCTCAATTATTTTAATAATGTAATATTTAATGAATAATTATACAGTTATTTTAGTTGTACATAAATTCACACAACTACGAGTCTACAGGTGGAAAAATGTACCCAGTACCCCTGGTAGATATTGTTTGTTTATTAAACTACATAGTTTTGCATATGTCACATAAAACATAGTTTTTGCAGGCATCAAATCTTCTGTCAGTGCATGTATATCACACACACATAAATTTTTCCTTTTCCCACCTCTCATGATGTCACATCACACAAATGCCCAAGACAGCTGTTAAAATTATAGCGTGTATATTAAACTTTTTATACTTTTTAGTTTACATAAATTTATATATTTTATATAAAGTCTACATGCAATTTTTTTATTGTTGCAGTGTATACAATCATCTGAAATAGTAAGAGATTCCAGTTGGAGTATTTGCATATGTAATATTTTTTATCAAAAGAAAAATTAGTGGTGGTCATATTTTTGTACTAAGGTAAACAATGTGAACAAATAAGGTTAGCAATAATTTTTGCATATGTGTTTTTATTTCCAGGTAGGAATTTGGTCAGGACTGCCACACCTTTGTCGATGTTTTTTCTCTATTGGATTTGGAATGTTCGCAGACTATTTGATTACACGAAAAATTATGAATAGAACAAATGTTCGAAAATTTGCAGTATTTGTATGTAAGTTGTAACAATTTATCAACTTCATCCAAAATTACCACAATTTTTTAAATATAAAGTTTAGTTATGAATAACAGTAAAGACTTTATATGTAAATATTAAAACAAGTTCTACTACGAAGGTTAGCACAACAGAATGTAAGGAAGTAAGGTGTGTGTGTGTGTGTGTGTGTGTGTGTGTGTGTGTGTGTGTGTGTGTGTGTGTGTGTGTGTGTGTCTAGTCAGTACTTGTAAAATAACCAGCATTATTGCTGTACAGTTCTTCATATTTTTCACACTATCTCAGTGGTAGTTTTTTCTGAGTGTAGCAGCTTTCTTGTTGTGTTTCACAGTTACTGTTTTACACATTCAAGTACACAATCCCTACTTGTTTTTTTGTGTATTATACGTGTGTTTAATTTACTTTTTAATCAGAATGTCTTCAACAGTGTCAGACTACATGGGGAGCCAAATATCAAATCCGGTTAACAAAGACAATAAGAAATGCTGTTATGCAGTAGTGAGAAGCAAATAATTTTAAACACCTATAGAGTAGGATTACAATCAAATCAAACATGAACAATTTCTGAAATTCTTAAAACAATTGCTTTTACAATGAGACCAAGTGAAAGTCTATTTTCCAAGTTATTGATACGAGACCCTTACTTATCTTCTAATAATGTCCTCTTGCCCCCAGGTGTTGGTGCCAATTTGTAATACTTGTATCTTTTATGTTACTTTCGATATAGTTCGGTTGTAGTACTTACTAAGTTGTTACGTCTTTGTTTTGTCGAATCTTGTAATGTTTATTCAGTTAATTAATTAAATTGTAATTTATGTGAATCACCACTATCGAAATTGATTTAAGAGTGGATTTAAATTAAATTGGGCCTCATATGGAACTTTAGATTAGCATTCCATAAATTTATAGTTATTAAAGAAATCAATATTTTATTTGGTGTTTTGAAATCATTAATTTAATCTAATTATTCTTGTTCACTCTGATGTTAATTCATTTGTTTTGGTTGGAGAATTTAAATAATACGTGGCGCCTCCAGATTCGGCACTGCCAACGTAACCGTTAAGGTTGCTTGAAAATTCCAACTTTCGTAAATAAAAATATCAATTATGAACATAACAAGTCGTATGAAAGTAATCTGATTAACAATTCATTTATTTTTTCCTTCAATTATGTTTAATTGTTTCTAATTTCACTTAAATAACATCTGATTCGACAATAAATTGACAGGCTTATGATTCTGATTCGACTGGCTTATGATAATTCTGGCTCAGTAGGTTGGCAATTCTATTCCAATTAAAGTTTACTATAAATTGTTTGATAATATTCTCAGGCATAAATTCTTTTGATCTACAACAATACTAACGAAATTAACTGCCACTAGTTATTCAACTTTACATTAATTACTGGATTATGGTATACACCAAAGATATCTTACGTCTAACAATGATAAAATGCTCATATATGCTGGACAGTGGCTAAGTTGAGGTTATCCTCCTGTGAATGTATTAAATAGTTTCCAACATGAAACTCATTGAATAATAATTCAAAAATTAAAAATTTACTAGTGTGTTATTGTTATGGTGTAGTGAAATTTCGTTCATAAGTGTAAATACAGTAGTGAAGTTATTTCAATATTATGATTTATAGTTTTTTAAAATATTTTCGAAGTATTTTACACTATACTTCCCTTTTGTTATTCACTGTTTATTATTCACAATTCACTTGATTGTCCATATTATTTCACCACTCACTCACAACACTTTATCCTTTTTCGGGGTTATGTTCTTTTTGACATGGAACACCTAACCTCGTTTAAGCTGATTCGGACTACCGGTATTATATATAATTTACCATAATTTCCGTCCAGTGACGTCAAGCGTAATTTGTTTTGGTTACGCGTTTCAGGCCATGTGGCCCATCCTCAGACCATCACTCCAAGAGGAGCTCGTTAAAAATAAAAAATCCACAATAAAACAAACACATAATAAATAAATACAAAAATATATTAAAGCATATAAAGGTGTTCTATTACACGAACACGGTGCACCGCGTTTAGCATGCCTGAACTGCGTCAATGGAACCTGTTATCTATTATTATCTGTAATCGATCGCAGCGCGGTATCATACAGTGGGTTGGACCTGAAGTTAAGTTTATCATTAAGTATGTCGTCACACACATCTGGGTTATTATGACCTCTATATATCTCGAATTCTTCAAGCGCATCCATATAACGGCCTTTGGCACAATAATGTAGGGGTATGAAATTATTGTTGAAATTTGTATAAGAATGATTACATGAAATCAGATGCCTTGTAAAGTTGGATTTAATATTATCTATGGAAAAATTACCCCTGTTAAAATGGCTTTGTGGTTTGTGTTCGCGGAATCTTTTGATGAACGGTCTACCCGTTTGGCCGATATAAAATCGGTCACAATCGTCACATA
The DNA here is from genome assembly GCA_034769895.1 of Magicicada septendecula. NCBI lineage: Eukaryota > Metazoa > Arthropoda > Insecta > Hemiptera > Cicadidae > Magicicada > Magicicada septendecula. The sequence goes on from CM068370.1 coordinate 218,719,587, forward strand.
TAAGTTTGTAAATACCAGTTTTGGATTCAATTGTTGTTTGAATGACTGGGCGAACTAAGTTCCGTAGACGGTTATTTGTTTTAAAAATGACAGTATAACCTAATTTATTTAAAGTGGATGTAAGGATCTTGGGCATCAACTCAGTGTATGTTGTTGTGATGTATTTGTTGTTAGGTGTAATATCATGTGTCTGTTTGGAACGACGGGATTTGTGTTTTCTAAGAATATTGTCGATCATTTGGGATTCATATCCGTTGGCCAGAGCTATGTGTTTAATTATGTTGAGTTCACACTCGAAATCATCATTATTTAGGGGGATCATCAAAAGTCTGTGAATAAAACTGTTGTAGGCCGCTAATTTTTGAGAGAAGGAGTGGTGTGAGTCTGCATGTATGGTCACGTTTGTGGTGGTAGGTTTTCTGTAAATTTTAAAGTTTAAGCTGTTAAGTTGCCTGGTGACAGTGAGATCAAGAAAGTTGAGTTCATTATTGGTTTCAGTTTCCATAGTAAATTGAATATTGTGGGTAACGGTATTCATATGATTTTTAAGATTACTGATTTGGCGTAAAGTACCGTTATAAATTAGAAAAGTATCATCAACATATCGGCCATAAAAGATAATATTATTGGCGAAGATATTATTGTTAAGGATATAATTGTTCTCATAAAAGTCAAGATATATATCAGCCAACAGGCCGGATAACGGTGAACCCATGGCCAGACCGTCTGTTTGAATATAATAATTACCGTTGAAAGTAAAATAGTTTTGCTGAAGGATGAGGCTTAGTATGATAATTAGTTCTTTAATGAGTTGTGTGTCCAATTTGTTAGTATCATGAAGATTGTCATTCAAAATATCTAAAGTTTGGTTCACGGGTATATTTGTGTATAAATTGATGATGTCAAAGGAGGCTAGTTTGTAACTGGCTTGTAATTTTATGTCGTTGACTTTATTTATGAAATCAATATTGTTGACGATAATATGGTTGTTTTTGAGAAAGATGTTATCTTTAATTAGTGTGACGAGTTTTTTGGCCGTTTTGAAACCTGGGGCCGTAGTAAAATTGACTAATGGCCTGATAGGAATGTCATCCTTGTGGATCTTGGGTAAGCCGGTAAGTTTTGGGGCGCGCGCGTTGATAGGTTTTAAGGAACGTCGAGTACGATCGTTAATAAATTGGTACAATTGTTGATAGTACTATTTAATGATTTTATATATGAGTCAGTGGGATCGTAATTTATTATCTCGATATTGTTATCAGAAATGAACTTGTGTACTTTCTGTGTGTATGTGTCGTTATGGATTATTACCAAAGTATGACCTTTGTCTGCCTTAGTAATAAGTGCGTTGTTATCATGCAACTTAGTTTTTATCTTTTTAAGTGTCTTGCGTTCAGCCTGTGCTCTTAACTGTTTCTGTGTCTTACGACCATTAGTATTAGGGTTATTTAAAATTTTATTAAATTTATAGTTGATTATGTGGCGTGACTGGCTTTGGAGATTCGAGTCATCAATGGCCTTGACTGCAGTCTCGGCATTAATAACTTCATCAACAATATTATGTTTGTTATCAGGTGGCAAGTTATAGTCTAAACCCTTATTAAGTAAGTTCATTTCATCGTTATCAAATGCTATATCGGTGAGATTGACCGTGCGCGGGTAAAACGTATGTTTACATTCGGGAATATGATGCGAACATTGTGCTGAAATTAAACGTTTAAGTTTCATAGTTTGTTTTTGTTGTAATGTACGCATTGTACCTGAAATGTATGTGTTTACTTTGTCTAATATATTATACCAATAATGTCAACAATTGTACCAATTTATTTAACGATCGTACTCGACGTTCCTTAAAACCTATCTACGCGCGCGCCCCAAAACTTACCGGCTTACCCAAGATCCACAAGGATGACATTCCTATCAGGCCATTAGTCAATTTTACTACGGCCCCGGGTTTCAAAACGGCCAAAAAACTCATCACACTAATTAAAGATAACATCTTTCTCAAAAACAACCATATTATCGTCAACAATATTGATTTCATAAATAAAGTCAACGATATAAAATTACAAGCCAGTTACAAACTAGCCTCCTTTGACATCATCAATTTATACACAAATATACCCGTGAACCAAACTTTAGATATTTTGAATGACAATCTTCATGATACTAACAAATTGGACACACAACTCATTAAAGAACTAATTATCATACTAAGCCACATCCTTCAGCAAAACTATTTTACTTTCAACGGTAATTATTATATTCAAACAGACGGTCTGGCCATGGGTTCACCGTTATCCGGCCTGTTGGCTGATATATATCTTGACTTTTATGAGAACAATTATATCCTTAACAATAATATCTTCGCCAATAATATTATCTTTTATGGCCGATATGTTGGTGATACTTTTCTAATTTATAACGGTACTTTACGCCAAATCAGTAATCTTAAAAATCATATGAATACCGTTACCCACAATATTCAATTTACTATGGAAACTGAAACCAATAATGAACTCAACTTTCTTGATCTCACTGTCACCAGGCAACTTAACAGCTTAAACTTTAAAATTTACAGAAAACCTACCACCACAAACGTGACCATACATGCAGACTCACACCACCCCTTCTCTCAAAAATTAGCGGCCTACAACAGTTTTATTCACAGACTTTTGATGATCCCCCTAAATAATGATGATTTCGAGTGTGAACTCAACATAATTAAACACATAGCTCTGGCCAACGGATATGAATCCCAAATGATCGACAATATTCTTAGAAAACACAAATCCCGTCGTTCCAAACAGACACATGATATTACACCTAACAACAAATACATCACAACAACATACACTGAGTTGATGCCCAAGATCCTTACATCCACTTTAAATAAATTAGGTTATACTGTCATTTTTAAAACAAATAACCGTCTACGGAACTTAGTTCGCCCAGTCATTCAAACAACAATTGAATCCAAAACTGGTATTTACAAACTTATATGTGACGATTGTGACCGATTTTATATCGGCCAAACGGGTAGACCGTTCATCAAAAGATTCCGCGAACACAAACCACAAAGCCATTTTAACAGGGGTAATTTTTCCATAGATAATATTAAATCCAACTTTACAAGGCATCTGATTTCATGTAATCATTCTTATACAAATTTCAACAATAATTTCATACCCCTACATTATTGTGCCAAAGGCCGTTATATGGATGCGCTTGAAGAATTCGAGATATATAGAGGTCATAATAACCCAGATGTGTGTGACGACATACTTAATGATAAACTTAACTTCAGGTCCAACCCACTGTATGATACCGCGCTGCGATCGATTACAGATAATAATAGATAACAGGTTCCATTGACACAGTTCAGGCATGCTACACGCGGTGCACCGTGTTCGAGTAATAGAACACCTTTATATGTTTTAATATATTTTTGTATTTATTTATTATGTGTTTGTTTTATTGTGGATTTTTTATTTTTTAACGAGCTCCTCTTGGAGTGATGGTCTGAGGATGGGCCACATGGCCTGAAACGCGTAACCAAAACAAATTACGCTTGACGTCACTGGACGGAAATTAAGGTAAATTATATATAATTATCATACAGTGACCTGGACCGCTTTAAATATGTTTAAAATACCGGTATTAATTTAGGTTAATTTTGATGCAAAGAACCGTAGTTACTCCTTTGGATGATGATACACGAATTCCCTCCGATGCGCTGAGATTTTTTATTTATAGTCGATCATTCTCGTCTCGTTTTGATATTGAAACTTCTGGCTGTGGGGTTCACTCCCTCCAAACATAACATTCTAATTGGTTAATAATTACGTCATGGTCAATGATCATTTTAATACATCATTTTAATTAGACAGTTGAACTTAGCATCCTTTTCATTGTTGTTAGTATTCAGCTTCCATATCTTAATTCACAAAATTCTTAAAACTAACATAGGGTTGTGATGATAATTACAATTATTAAAATATTATTAGTATTGCATTGCTTGCTTAACATTTGAAATTTTACATGAAATTTTTCTATACATTAATAAGAAAATAAACAATTTTTTATGACTCACCTATACTAATACATTAGTTTAAAATTGAGGTTTTTTGTTAAAATTTTTGTTTCCTCTCCTGTAAATATGGTTTTATGTTGTTAACAAAATGTTTTTAATAGTATTAAACATGATAATAAATCTTAACTTGCTATAAACTCTTAAATTTCTATAATAGGCCTAACATTGAGTTGAGTCACTTTGACTATTTTTACATCTCTATATATAAGCGGCTTTGTCCTGACTGATAGAGAATCAACGTAGAGCAAAAACAACTAAAGATAATGATCTCAAAATTTGAAGGTATATTCTTATGGGGTCGTAGATGCTCACTAAGAAGCGGTTTTAAAAACTTTCACTCCTAAGGGGCTTCTTTGGGGGGTTCTTTGGGGTCTTCCACATCTCCTCCTAAACCACTGGACCGATTTCAACCAAACTTGGCACAAATATTTTACGCGACGGGAGAACCAACATAGGATAGGTGTTTTTTTTCGATGGGGTCCTTTGGGGGGTTATTGGGGTCTTCCACATCTCCTCCTAAACCACTGGACCGATTTCAACCAAACTTGGCACAAATATTTTACGCAACGGGAGAACCAACATAGGATAGGTGTTTTCTTCGATGGGGTCCTTTGGGGTCTTCCATATCTTTTCCTAAACCACTGGACCGATTTCAACCAAACTTGGCACAAATATTTTACGCAATGGGAGAACCAACATAGGATAGGTGTTTTTTTGATACGATCCTTTGGGGGGTCCTTTGGGGTCTTCCACATCTCCTCCTAAACCACTGGACCGACCGATTTCAACCATACTTGGCACAAATATTTTACGCAACGGGAGAACCAACATAGGACAAGTGTTTTTTCGATACGATCCCTTGGGGGGTCCTTTGGGTTTTAAAAACTATTAGATCTGGTTACTATGGCAACCCAATAGAATAGATTCTGGTTACCATAGCATCGGTGGAAGTCTCCCACGTAGGAAATAGCGCGGGAGTCGTCCAACGGGCCTTCCCCGGAGTTCATCCATGGAACCCGGGGAGTCTTAGGTCGGATCCCGCGAAAGACTGTGCTGTAACTATGGAATTTCGTTACGGCAACTTACTAATATGGATACTCGTAACGCCATCTAGTAGCGATGCGTCGCGACTTGAGCTTCACTGCTCCGCTGTGAGGGGCCGGGCTGGTAGTCGCCTTATACACGTGTTGTGCTTTCTCTCTGACTTGTTCCTTCAAACGGGTGAGACGTTTTCTCGCTCGGCTTCTGAAGAAAGTTTGAATTCTTTTTTAAATACCAGGCGATTTAAATTTATTATGGCCGGCTGAGTAAAAAGGTGTGCCCTGGGGCGTATGCGGCCCGTTCATCCGTTTCCCGAGTGTCAGACCAGGATAAAATGTGAGAATATCAAGGAACTTATTAGTGGCTAGTGTGCTGTGGCCAATCTAGACAGGTATGTTTGGAGAACAATGTTTCTCAGGTGCTGTGGAAGTGTATTTTTTGCAAAGAAAATTATTAACTTATTCCTATGTGTGCACGTGGCACTAATTGAGTTTCTCGTCAAGTGAGTTATCTTAACATACACAAAAAAAAATTTTGCTTTAATTCTTGACTTTTTTTTTACTTTGCTTAATATCTGGTATACCCCGGCTATTTTAATGATTGCTAATTCATTTCTGTACTCAAGCTTTCTTTTAAAATTCTGTGAACTGGACTGGCATCTTATTTTTCTTTTAATCGTGAGGACAGCTTCTTGTGCTGTTAGTGAAGTGACAGTAATACCTTCTCTGCAAAGCTTTTTAAGATATAATGAAGTAACAAAAAGGAAAAAAAAAAACGAAATGTGTTAAGATACTGCTGGGGAATTGGTGTCTATTTAAACCTTGCAGTGGGAAGGCACTTCCCAGCGCTACTAGAGTAGAAGAATGCCTGGTTCCTTTATTTTCTCAGAGATAGTCTCTCAATATTTTTCTGTGTTCTCCATGTAACTATGTAACTGTTTGTGTGAAAATTGTTTAGTGAATGTAAGTCAAAGAAAATGATCAAATCATATGTATTGTGTGCACTCCTTGGCATAACAGGTTGTGAATGGTCCATCACATTGGGTCAGACTAGGTTATATCCCTACACGTGTTGGGATTTAGAATTTATTTTAATTCTCTGTGAGTTTCAAATTAATGTTAAAAATATTTGTTGTATATTTATACCTTCATAAATCTAATTGAACTTAATAATGTTGGCTCAGTTTAAAACATGTTGAATTAATTAAATATTAATTAGTTGTTGAGTGATGAGGATATATAAATAGTGTCAGGGATCTAGTCATTTGTATACCCACATGTGTATGTATAAAACATTTTACATTTTGAGAGACCTGTTTATTTAATATTTTTTTTTATAATGGTGTACACTAGGAAATCAATAAACCATTGAGGGATACAAGTTTAGAAAAAAAAAAATGAGCACACATGGTGAATTTCTTACTCAAGAACATGATTACCAAATTACATTTTAACATTATACCTTTACTAATTATATTGTTGTTGTTCTTAATTTTTCTTAATTTTTGTTTATTGAGATGTTAGATGGTGCATGTCGTTTGTGTTAATGTGTTAATTAATTAAAATAGTACAACCAGAGGTGTCCTGTAAAAAAAAAAAAAAAGAAAGCTTATTGTTATTAGATGTATTAAATTTTTAAAAAACCTCTCGATTTTTTTATTTATTAATGTTAATAATAAATCAAACAGTATTAAATTATTAATAAATTATTGTTATTAGACGTATTAAATTTTGAGAACCTCTGGATTTATTTCTTTTTATTTATTAATGTTAATAATAATTTATTGCCAAAATATATCGAAATTATATTTTTGTAAAGGTTTTAAAATTTACCGGAGAGGTTTTATTGCTTGATTATTGTTATTTCAAGTGAATACTTCTATATTCTGGGTACTATGACGTACAAGCATTGTATATAAAATTGTAATGCTTTTGAAAAGGAATTAGAGCACCAATAAATTTGTTGTTGTTGTTGAGTTTGGAAATTGAGGTCACCTCATTAATTCGATTGCCTAACGGTTCCCCAGCATGAGGCCTTTCTTCCACTAGGAGGCCTCCTCCTGGTTTTGAACAAGTGAGCCGGTCATCCAGGTAAGCTGTATAATTTACTTACATTTTTTTTTGAAAGTTAAATTCTGAGGTAGGGTTAATGTGTTGGGTTGACAATGATGAGTGGCTCACAAATGGTAGCAGAGCATGGTTGGACGTAGGCCTGGCCACCTCTGAACCAAAAATTGGAAATTGATGCGGTGGCTTCAATACGTTAATTGGACATGCACTGTCAGTTTTGTTGTGTGTTCTCATTTCTTAAAGAATGTAATGAGATAATATTTACTGTAATTATATGTTCACCATTGTTATAAAAATTTGGTCTTTGGGAGCGGTTGCTGGGCCTCGACGTTCCTTAAAACCTATCTACGCGCGCGCCCCAAAACTTACCGGCTTACCCAAGATCCACAAGGATGACATTCCTATCAGGCCATTAGTCAATTTTACTACGGCCCCGGGTTTCAAAACGGCCAAAAAACTCGTCACACTAATTAAAGATAACATCTTTCTCAAAAACAACCATATTATCGTCAACAATATTGATTTCATAAATAAAGTCAACGACATAAAATTACAAGCCAGTTACAAACTAGCCTCCTTTGACATCATCAATTTATACACAAATATACCCGTGAACCAAACTTTAGATATTTTGAATGACAATCTTCATGATACTAACAAATTGGACACACAACTCATTAAAGAACTAATTATCATACTAAGCCTCATCCTTCAGCAAAACTATTTTACTTTCAACGGTAATTATTATATTCAAATAGACGGTCTGGCCATGGGTTCACCGTTATCCGGCCTGTTGGCTGATATATATCTTGACTTTTATGAGAACAATTATATCCTTAACAATAATATCTTCGCCAATAATATTATCTTTTATGGCCGATATGTTGGTGATACTTTTCTAATTTATAACGGTACTTTACGCCAAATCAGTAATCTTAAAAATCATATGAATACCGTTACCCACAATATTCAATTTACTATGGAAACTGAAACCAATAATGAACTCAACTTTCTTGATCTCACTGTCACCAGGCAACTTAACAGCTTAAACTTTAAAATTTACAGAAAACCTACCACCACAAACGTGACCATACATGCAGACTCACACCACCCCTTCTCTCAAAAATTAGCGGCCTACAACAGTTTTATTCACAGACTTTTGATGATCCCCCTAAATAATGATGATTTCGAGTGTGAACTCAACATAATTAAACACATAGCTCTGGCCAACGGACATGAATCCCAAATGATCGACAATATTCTTAGAAAACACAAATCCCGTCGTTCCAAACAGACACATGATATTACACCTAACAACAAATACATCACAACAACATACACTGAGTTGATGCCCAAGATCCTTACATCCACTTTAAATAAATTAGGTTATACTGTCATTTTTAAAACAAATAACCGTCTACGGAACTTAGTTCGCCCAGTCATTCAAACAACAATTGAATCCAAAACTGGTATTTACAAACTTATATGTGACGATTGTGACCGATTTTATATCGGCCAAACGGGTAGACCGTTCATCAAAAGATTCCGCGAACACAAACCACAAAGCCATTTTAACAGGGGTAATTTTTCCATAGATAATATTAAATCCAACTTTACAAGGCATCTGATTTCATGTAATCATTCTTATACAAATTTCAACAATAATTTCATACCCCTACATTATTGTGCCAAAGGCCGTTATATGGATGCGCTTGAAGAATTCGAGATATATAGAGGTCATAATAACCCAGATGTGTGTGACGACATACTTAATGATAAACTTAACTTCAGGTCCAACCCACTGTATGATACCGCGCTGCGATCGATTACAGATAATAATAGATAACAGGTTCCATTGACACAGTTCAGGCATGCTACACGCGGTGCACCGTGTTCGTGTAATAGAACACCTTTATATGTTTTAATATATTTTTGTATTTATTTATTATGTGTTTGTTTTATTGTGGATTTTTTATTTTTTAACGAGCTCCTCTTGGAGTGATGGTCTGAGGATGGGCCACATGGCCTGAAACGCGTAACCAAAACAAATTACGCTTGACGTCACTGGACGGAAATTAAGGTAAATTATATATAATTATCATACAGTGACCTGGACCGCTTTAAATATGTTTAAAATACCGGTATTAATTTAGGTTAATTTTGATGCAAAGAACCGTAGTTACTCCTTTGGATGATGATACATGAATTCCCTCCGATGCGCTGAGATTTTTTATTTATAGTCGATCATTCTCGTCTCGTTTTGATATTGAAACTTCTGGCTGTGGGGTTCACTCCCTCCAAACATAACATTCTAATTGGTTAATAATTACGTCATGGTCAATGATCATTTTAATACATCATTTTAATTAGACAGTTGAACTTAGCATCCTTTTCATTGTTGTTAGTATTCAGCTTCCATATCTTAATTCACAAAATTCTTAAAACTAACATAGGGTTGTGATGATAATTACAATTATTAAAATATTATTAGTATTGCATTGCTTGCTTAACATTTGAAATTTTACATGAAATTTTTCTATACATTAATAAGAAAATAAACAATTTTTTATGACTCACCTATACTAATACATTAGTTTAAAATTGAGGTTTTTTGTTAAAATTTTTGTTTCCTCTCCTGTAAATATGGTTTTATGTTGTTAACAAAATGTTTTTAATAGTATTAAACATGATAATAAATCTTAACTTGCTATAAAACTCTTAAATTTCTATAATAGGCCTAACATTGAGTTGAGTCACTTTGACTATTTTTACATCTCTATATATAAGCGGCTTTGTCCTGACTGATAGAGAATCAACGTAGAGCAAAAACTACTGAAGATAATGATCTCAAAATTTGAAGGTATATTCTTATGGGGTCGTAGATGCTCACTAAGAAGCGGTTTTAAAAACTTTCACTCCTAAGGGGCTTCTTTGGGGGGTTCTTTGGGGTCTTCCACATCTCCTCCTAAACCACTGGACCGATTTCAACCAAACTTGGCACAAATATTTTACGCGACGGGAGAACCAACATAGGATAGGTGTTTTTTTTCGATGGGGTCCTTTGGGGGGTTATTGGGGTCTTCCACATCTCCTCCTAAACCACTGGACCGATTTCAACCAAACTTGGCACAAATATTTTACGCAACGGGAGAACCAACATAGGATAGGTGTTTTCTTCGATGGGGTCCTTTGGGGTCTTCCATATCTTTTCCTAAACCACTGGACCGATTTCAACCAAACTTGGCACAAATATTTTACGCAATGGGAGAACCAACATAGGATAGGTGTTTTTTTGATACGATCCTTTGGGGGGTCCTTTGGGGTCTTCCACATCTCCTCCTAAACCACTGGACCGACCGATTTCAACCATACTTGGCACAAATATTTTACGCAACGGGAGAACCAACATAGGACAAGTGTTTTTTCGGTACGATCCCTTCGGGGGTCCTTTGGGTTTTAAAAACTATTAGATCTGGTTACTATGGCAACCCAATAGAATAGATTCTGGTTACCATAGCATCGGTGGAAGTCTCCCACGTAGGAAATAGCGCGGGAGTCGTCCGACGGGCCTTCCCCGGAGTTCATCCATGGAACCCGGGGAGTCTTAGGTCGGATCCCGCGAAAGACTGTGCTGTAACTATGGAATTTCGTTACGGCAACTTACTAATATGGATACTCGTAACGCCATCTAGTAGCGATGCGTCGCGACTTGAGCTTCACTGCTCCGCTGTGAGGGGCCGGGCTGGTAGTCACCTTATACTCGTGTTGTGCTTTCTCTCTGACTTGTTCCTTCAAACGGGTGAGACGTTTTCTCGCTCGGCTTCTGAAGAAAGTTTGAATTCTTTTTTAAATACCAGGCGATTTAAATTTATTATGGCCGGCTGAGTAAAAAGGTGTGCCCTGGGGCGTATGCGGCCCGTTCATCCGTTTCCCGAGTGTCAGACCAGGATAAAATGTGAGAATATCAAGGAACTTATTAGTGGCTAGTGTGCTGTGGCCAATCTAGACAGGTATGTTTGGAGAACAATGTTTCTCAGGTGCTGTGGAAGTGTATTTTTTGCAAAGAAAATTATTAACTTATTCCTATGTGTGCACGTGGCACTAATTGAGTTTCTCGTCAAGTGAGTTATCTTAACATACACAAAAAAAAATTTTGCTTTAATTCTTGACTTTTTTTTTACTTTGCTTAATATCTGGTATACCCCGGCTATTTTAATGATTGCTAATTCATTTCTGTACTCAAGTTTTCTTTTAAAATTCTGTGAACTGGACTGGCATCTTATTTTTCTTTTAATCGTGAGGACAGCTTCTTGTGCTGTTAGTGAAGTGACAGTAATACCTTCTCTGCAAAGCTTTTTAAGATATAATGAAGTAACAAAAAGGAAAAAAAAAAACGAAATGTGTTAAGATACTGCTGGGGAATTGGTGTCTATTTAAACCTTGCAGTGGGAAGGCACTTCCCAGCGCTACTAGAGTAGAAGAATGCCTGGTTCCTTTATTTTCTCAGAGATAGTCTCTCAATATTTTTCTGTGTTCTCCATGTAACTATGTAACTGTTTGTGTGAAAATTGTTTAGTGAATCTAAGTCAAAGAAAATGATCAAATCATATGTATTGTGTGCACTCCTTGGCATAACAGGTTGTGAATGGTCCATCACATTGGGTCAGACTAGGTTATATCCCTACACGTGTTGGGATTTAGAATTTATTTTAATTCTCTGTGAGTTTCAAATTAATGTTAAAAATATTTGTTGTATATTTATACCTTCATAAATCTAATTGAACTTAATAATGTTGGCTCAGTTTAAAACATGTTGAATTAATTAAATATTAATTAGTTGTTGAGTGATGAGGATATATAAATAGTGTCAGGGATCTAGTCATTTGTATACCCACATGTGTATGTATAAAACATTTTACATTTTGAGAGACCTGTTTATTTAATATTTTTTTTTATAATGGTGTACACTAGGAAATCAATAAACCATTGAGGGATACAAGTTTAGAAAAAAAAAAATGAGCACACATGGTGAATTTCTTACTCAAGAACATGATTACCAAATTACATTTTAACATTATACCTTTACTAATTATATTGTTGTTGTTCTTAATTTTTCTTAATTTTTGTTTATTGAGATGTTAGATGGTGCATGTCGTTTGTGTTAATGTGTTAATTAATTAAAATAGTACAACCAGAGGTGTCCTGTAAAAAAAAAAAAAAGAAAGCTTATTGTTATTAGATGTATTAAATTTTTAAAAAACCTCTCGATTTTTTTATTTATTAATGTTAATAATAAATCAAACAGTATTAAATTATTAATAAATTATTGTTATTAGACGTATTAAATTTTGAGAACCTCTGGATTTATTTCTTTTTATTTATTAATGTTAATAATAATTTATTGCCAAAATATATCGAAATTATATTTTTGTAAAGGTTTTAAAATTTACCGGAGAGGTTTTATTGCTTGATTATTGTTATTTCAAGTGAATACTTCTATATTCTGGGTACTATGACGTACAAGCATTGTATATAAAATTGTAATGCTTTTGAAAAGGAATTAGAGCACCAATAAATTTGTTGTTGTTGTTGAGTTTGGAAATTGAGGTCACCTCATTAATTCGATTGCCTAACGGTTCCCCAGCATGAGGCCTTTCTTCCACTAGGAGGCCTCCTCCTGGTTTTGAACAAGTGAGCCGGTCATCCAGGTAAGCTGTATAATTTACTTACATTTTTTTTTGAAAGTTAAATTCTGAGGTAGGGTTAATGTGTTGGGTTGACAATGATGAGTGGCTCACAAATGGTAGCAGAGCATGGTTGGACGTAGGCCTGGCCACCTCTGAACCAAAAATTGGAAATTGATGCGGTGGCTTCAATACGTTAATTGGACATGCACTGTCAGTTTTGTTGTGTGTTCTCATTTCTCAAAGAATGTAATGAGATAATATTTACTGTAATTATATGTTCACCATTGTTATAAAAATTTGGTCTTTGGGAGCGGTTGCTGGGCCGTGACACCTAGGGGTGAGCACAGGTTAGTGATTCCGGATTGTACCTTTGCGGTGTTCGCCGTTAAGTGTCTATTTGTTTGTTTGTGTTCGTGTTCTTGTCTTTGTCTTTGTTGGTCCTACAGCATATGGTCTTGGTCTTGGTCATTGGTCCAGTGTCGGGTCGGGAACCCTGGGGTGCATTGTTTGTTATTGCTTTTTTGTATTCAAGTGCTTGTATTGTGAAACGATGTCAGAGGCGGAGCAGAGTAGTGGTCGGCGTGAGGGTCGCGGTCTGGTGCCCGAGTATTTTAATAAAGATGAGCTCCAGTTTGAGATACACTTGCGGGGTGGGATTCCCCAGAGGGATGTAGCGTCCTTGCGAAGACAACTGCGGGAGCTGCTGGACAACTGCGGGAGCTACTGGTGGGGGATGTCCCCCTCCAGAGAGTCGAAATTGAGGATCTGGGGGAGGAGTTAGCCGTGTGTTCGGACAAGTGGACGGAGTTCTCCACCCTGATGGAGGACTCTGAATATATAGGGAGTTCCACCCGAGTTTGGCAGCGGGTGACCCAAAGAATGCTCCACTTGTCCGCTCGTCTCCATAATTTGTTGTTCCAGGACGATCTGGAGGAGGAGGTTAGGCGGGCTGCGACGGACCTGCAGTCAAAAATTTCCCTACCTGGGGAGGCTCCAGAGAGTCCTGGTAAGCCGAAAGAGATGCTCACGCGCCAGACCATGGCCACTGAGCGGGTGGATATCCTGGGAGAAGCATGTAGTGCTCTGGTCGAGGAACGTCCTCTTATTTCGTTGGGCAGTCGCCCCCAGGGATTTCAGGGCGATCAGGTGGAAGTCCCTCACGGGTTTGGTACCACCCTTGGCAGCGTCAAATATGAGTCATTGCCGAACCCTATCTATGACCTCCTCTGTCGGCTTCCCGTGGTCGACGGTCTGGATCTGGACCAGCTGGTAAAATTTTTTGAAGGGATTTTCGGCATTTATGACTTCCCTGGGGTGACTGGTTCCTCTCTTTTAAATATGATATATCCTTATTGTTGGGCGCCTCTACTGGATCGCGTGGTCTGGCATCTCGGCGTGGGCGGGGATTTTCATGCCTTCCACAGGGATGTTCTGGAGCTGTTTATGCCCGGGAGGCTGCGTGACCAGATGCGGCAAAGATTGTTTTATAGAGTTCAGGGGCACGGGGAAAAGCTAAACGTATTCATAAATTCTATCAAGAGTGCTGCCCGTGTGTTGCGTGTGGACGTGTCGGAGGCTGAGGTGGTGCGTGTCATCTTGGAGGGCCTCAATCCCCAGGAGAGGTCACGGTTGGTGTTCTTGGAGAGACCGCGAAGCTTCGCGGATCTCAGCAGAGCTTGTGTCTTTGCCCGCACCATCCAGATGAATGATGAGACTCACTCCGGCACTTCCAAATTCTCTGTCCCCTGTTCCACATCTGGTCAACAGCGGCCACCTACCCGGGAGCAACGAGGCAACAACTTTGAAAGAAGAAACTATACTTCTTATACTTGTGGTAAGATGGGGCACTTGGCCCGGAATTGCCAAGTCAAACGGTCGGAGGTCCCGCGTGAGAACCGCCCTTCAAAAAACGGCCCGCGTGGGGGGGATTGAGGGGGCGCCAGTCCCTCCCCATGCGTGGTGGCGTTAGCGCATCTCATGTCCCATTATGTGCGGTTGAAACTGGGCACTCATCCGGGAAGCCCTATCCTAAGTCGATTCGTCCCGGCCACTCCGTGTGTCCCTATCTCGAGTTGGAGGTTGGAAAGGGCCGTATTACGGCCTTGGTGGACTCGGGATCGGCGCGGTGTTTGATCTCCTCCCGGGTTTACCAGCAGTTGGTTAGGGAGTCTTTAATTAAGGCGAGTGCTCTTTCGTCGGTGGTGTGTTGGACGGCCTCGAGGGAGGTTTTGCCTGCCTCAAAAGTGGTGTCCTTTAAAATTAAAATAAATTATTTTTCGTGGGTGTGGGAGTTTCTTGTCGCTCCGAATCTGAGCGTCGATTGTATTTTGGGTGCGGACTTTATTATGAAAAGTGGTCTCGTTCTCGATATCCAGCGGCACGTTTGTTTTTTCAAGTTTAACCATGCTGTGTGCATTCCCTTTTTTGGATATCGGGATGAGTCGGGGGAGGGTCTTGAAGAACTTCAACCCCCGGCGGCTATTAATAATTTAAGCCAGTCCCAACAGACCACTTTCCGTCAATTGTGTGAGGAGTTCCCCGAGGTGCTGACGGCCGATCTCGGCCTCACACATAATCTGGAGTATCGTGTCCGCCTGTGTGACTCCTTGGTTGTCCGTTCGCACCCTTATAAATTCGCCCCTCCCAAAATGACCATTTTGCGTGAGAAGGTTAAGGAACTGTTAGACCAGGGGGTCATTGAACCTTCCACGTCGGCCTATGCCAGTCCAGCATTCTTGGTGCCTAAACCAGGAGGGAAGCATCGGCTGGTTATTGATTACCGCAAATTGAATCAAAATATAGAGGTTGAGTCGGTGCCCCTCCCGGACCTGGATTCGGCCTTTGACTGGTTTTCGCAGGCCCGCTATTTCACAATTGTTGACCTTAATTCTGCCTACCACCAGATTCCCTTACACAAGGATTCTCGGCCGTACACGGCCTTTTGCATACCGTGGAACCTGTACCAATATAACAGAGTCCCCATGGGGCTGGCCGTTGGTGCTCAGACGTTAACACGTCTACTGGATACAGTGTTCCACGATGTTAAATTTCAGTACGTATTTAATTATCTTGATGATCTTCTTATTTATAGTATTACCTTAGAGGAACACATGGATCATCTCCGAGAGGTGTTGTGTCGCCTGAGGCGCGCGGGGCTCACGGTAAACCCCGGCAAGGTGAAATTTGCCCAGGAGGAAATTTCTTTCCTCGGTCACCTTGTGTCTCATAAAGGGGTCACGGTAGACCCAGAGAGGACTCAGGCAATTCAGGATTTTCCTCCTCCTCGGGACGCAAAAGGGGTGGCCCGCTTCGTAAGGATGGTTAATTTTTATCGGCGGTTCATCCCAGGGGCCGCCGAGATTGCTGCTCCCCTAAACTCCTTAAGAAAAAAGGGTGCCAAATTTGTGTGGGGCGACCAGCAGCAGCGTGCCTTTGAGACCCTGAAGGAGTCCATTCTGTCACCGCCCGTGCTTCGGATGCCTGACTTCACGAAGCCCTTTATTTTGCAGTCGGACGCCAGCTCTGTGGCGATCGGCGCCGTGCTCTCGCAGGAGGTGGATGGTGCTCGACAGCCAGTTGCTTTTGTATCCAGGACCCTCACCGACACTGAAAAGAAATCCTCGGTGTATGAGTTGGAGTGTTTGGTGGTAGTCTTCGCCCTGGACAAATTTAGGAGATATTTGGAACATGCTGAGTTCCTTTTAGAGACCGACAACCAGGCTCTCTCTTGGCTTCTGGCGCACCCCCGTCAACTGGGTAAACTTGGCCACTGGGTGGTCAAAATTTCATCTTTTAAGTTCAGGGCACAGCATATACGGGGGACCCAAAATGTTGTTGCCGATGCTTTGTCACGGATGTACCATCCAGATGTTGCCCAGTGAGGAGCCAATAAATGAACCCTGCGCCTTACTCTTAGAGTTTCCCCTCGCCTTTACCAATGTTATCCCTCATCAGCTTGATGATGAGACGTTGGGTCCAATTATCGAAAAAATTAAATCAGGCGAGATGAAGGCTCCTTATCATCTGTCCAAGGGCATCCTCTGCTGCAAGGAACGTAGAGGACGGGTTCCTTAGATAGTGCTGCCGAGCAAGCTTGTACCCATGGTCTTCCAGTATTATCACGATTCCCCGGTAGGAGGCCATTTGGGTGTTTCAAAGACCATCGCCGCGATTCGAAAGAACTTCATCTGGAAAGGCATGGACCGGGACATCGCCACCCGGGTGAAGTGCTGTCATCTCTGTAGTCTGAGCAAGCCCGCTGAGAACACCAAGTTGGGGTTGCTGTCTTCTGAGGTGGCTGGCAGACCTATGGAGAAGGTTTTCATCGACTACGTGGGTCCTTTCCCACGTAGCAAGGCCGGGAATTCGTTCCTCCTTGTTTGTGTGGACGCCTTCTCTAAGTATGTCTGGCTACTTCCCTTGCGTCAGGCAAGTGCTGCTACTACCATCATAGCCCTTCAGACCAGCATCTTTCAGCATTTCAGGCTTCCCTCCATCATTTTCTCAGACAATGGCCCCCAATTCATCTCGAGGCAGTTCCGAAACATGTGTTTCAAGCACGGCATTCGTCATGTAACCACTTCCCCTTATCACCCGCAACCTTTCCACGCTGAGCAATTCAATCGCAATCTTAGATCCGCCCTCATCGCTTATCACGCGGAACAGCAGAACACGTGGGACCAGAATCTTCAGTGGTTACAAATGGCTTTTAACTCCTCTCTTCATGAGAGTCATACAGCCATGCCTTTTGAGGTCATGTTTAGTTTCTCCCCTGCTCATCCCCTTAGCAATTTGTGGAGATTGGAGGATCTCCTCCCGGATTTGCCAAACGGGGGGGGGGTCTCTCACAGGTGGAAAGAGGTGAGGAGAGCTCTGCTCCGATCGCACGAGCACGTGCGGCGTCGTTATAATGCGGGGAGAGTCCCCAACCCTTTTAAGGTGGTTGGGACCTTTCCGCATTTCCGAGTTTGTCTCTCCGGTTACTGCCAGCCTGGTGGGTCTAGAGGATGGTATGCAGGTGAGAGTGGCCCATGTGTCGCATTTGAAGGCGTGTGCTCAGGTGGAGGTTCATTGAGTGAAGGGTATAGATATTTTTTTCTCACCCCTGTTAGGATTAACTTGGGTCCTTGGGGTTGGTTTTCGGGGGGCTTCTCTGGTGGATTTGGGTTTTAATGTTTTATGTTTTAGTGTTTTATCTGTTTTTAAGGGGGGGTTAAATGGGGTTTTAGTGTTTTATCGGAATTTTAGCTTCTCTCCTTTCCTTTCCTCTTTCTATCGCGACCGCTCACACTCCAGGCATCTTCCACACTTACACACACCCAGCTACACACACACACACCTTGTCCTTCTTTCCGGTGTCCTTTCATTTTCAACTTCCGATCAGTTTTACCTTTTAATCGGTTTTAGTTCGTCCCCGCCTTTCCTCCAGTTGTGGCCGACCCAGTGTCGTCCAACCCGTTGGACTCCTTTTGTTGTGGGGGTGTGCCGTAATTATGGAATTTCGTTACGGCAACTTACTAATATGGATACTCGTGACGCCATCTAGTAGTGATGCGTCGCGACTTGAGCTTCACTGCTCCGCTGTGAGGGGCCGGGCTAGTAGTCGCCTTATACACGTGTTGTGCTTTCTCTCTGACTTGTTCCTTCAAACGGGCGAGACGTTTTCTCGCTCGGCTTCTGAAGAAAGTTTGAATTCTTTTTTAAATACCGGGTGATTTATTTTTATTATGGCTGGCTGAGTAAAAAGGTGTGCCCTGGGGCATCTGCGGCGGCCCGTTCATCCGTTTCCCGAGTGTCAGACCAGGATAAAATGTGAGAATATCAAGGAACTTATTAGTGGCTAGTGTGCTGTGGCCAATCTAGACAGGTATGTTTGGAGAACAATGTTTCTCAGGTGCTGTGGAAGTGTATTTTTTGCAAAGAAAATTATTAACTTATTCCTATGTGTGCATGTGACACTAATTGAGTTTCTCGTCAAGTGAGTTATCTTAACACAAAAAAAAACTTTTGCTTTAATTCTTGACGTATTTTTTTAATTTGCTTAATATCTGGTATACCCCGGCTATTTTAATGATTGCTAATTCATTTCTGTACTCAAGTTTTCTTTTAAAATTCTGTGAACTGGACTGGCATCTTATTTTTCTTTTAATCGTGAGGACAGCTTCTTGTGCTGTTAGTGAAGTGACAGTAATACCTTCTCTGCAAAGCTTTTTAAGATATAATGAAGTAACAAAAAGGAAAAAAAAAACGAAATGTGTTAAGATACTGCTGGGGAATTGGTGTCTATTTAAACCTTGCAGTGGGAAGGCACTTCCCAGCGCTACTAGAGTAGAAGAATGCCTGGTTCCTTTATTTTCTCAGAGATAGTCTCTCAATATTTTTCTGTGTTCTCCATGTAACTATGTAACTGTTTGTGTGAAAATTGTTTAGTGAATGTAAGTCAAAGAAAATGATCAAATCATATGTATTGTGTGCACTCCTTGGCATAACAGGTTGTGAATGGTCCATCACATTGTAACAATAAAAAATAAGCCGAAATATATAAAATAAATAAAACCACTACCAGGACTTACCTGTTGCAGAAATTTCTATCAGAAGCCCAGAGTCGCCACCTATATCTTTGAAGGACAGATATGGAGACCTTTACACTTTACCTTAATAAAACGGACAATTTAGCAATCTGACCCCACCCAATTAATAATTCAGAAAGATTCCGGAACGTTTAGACGAATTTTGCAACACAGAAATGAGAAAATGGTAATGACGAAATAACTTAGACTAACACATTGTTTTGAAGTAAACTAAATAATTTT
The DNA here is from genome assembly GCA_034769895.1 of Magicicada septendecula. Classification (NCBI taxonomy): domain Eukaryota; kingdom Metazoa; phylum Arthropoda; class Insecta; order Hemiptera; family Cicadidae; genus Magicicada; species Magicicada septendecula. The sequence goes on from CM068370.1 coordinate 218,739,289, forward strand.
AATTAATTAAAAGCCGTTTTAATGATTAGCACAAGAACACTAAAACACATTTTGAAATATACATTTATGGATCATATTTAAATATTATATAAGACAGCCCATTCTGCCCACACACACTCTCACACAATTTAATACTTTACCCCTTTGTTTATTATACTTTACAAATCCCTTTTTTGTATTGAAACTGTCCACTACCGCGATTCCGTACGAACACGTGTTTTGTCCCCGATTCAATGTCCGTTAATTCACTTTGTCGTCATTTCACTGTACCAACTTATGACGGCGATATGTTTAGTAAATTCTGGGGTCCCGGTCGGTCCTACTGGATTAATTACATTTTATAACACTACCGACCGGGCCCGAAACCAAAACTGTGAGCGTCTGTTACTGGAGTTGGCGTCCTGTTGACTGTATGGCGTCTCTACTTGAAGTCGACCGTCACCGAGAACGTAACAGGTACTTGTTGCTTCGTTGAGTCGCGGGAAATGAGCAGTCACGGCCATCAGGTTTTAGTCGCCGTATACTGTTGATTTGCTGAGGCATATTCAGTTTATGCATGGACTATAGCTGGTATATGTTTGGTACCAAAGGACAATATTGGACTTGGCTACGCTGACGTCACCAACAGTAGGTGGAGTTTAACGCTGTTTTCCGGTATTGAGTTGATGGCTGCAACAAACGTTTTTCTACATCGCCATGTTTGCCTCAACTTTGGTGTCTCTCACGGCGTCATTGCCGAGCCCCGCCTGGCTGGGTTGCATACGGGCGTCGAAACACATGTACAGAGTTCTGCGAATTCTCGGCCGCATTCCTCGACACTGATTGCGTTTCGCTTTGTTTCACTGTTCTGTTAAACTGACAAATACGTTGCACAATAATACGGTTTTTTCGCAATATTTTATACAAGCCCGCCCGAAACTGAAATGAATACAAATATATAAATATGCCCCAAACGGTTAAAATAAAAACACCCAAAATTTGACCCGCTACAATACCCCCTCGATGAGAATTCTGCTGTTCATAACAGAAGAAATCTCATCGACAAACCCCGAAAAGGACCGGAGAGGAACTAGTGCCAACAACCCCCTTGTTCTTAGTCTGCATGGGTACACGACCCCCCTGGCTCAGCGACCATGGACTCATCTGAACGAGATCACTGGACTTCTCCGTAAGAGATCCCAACACCGAGAAATCGAACAGACTCATACCACGGCACACCTCGCCTTCTAACATGCTACCCCCAAAAATCCTCAATCCCTGGCTAAAATTATCCCAGCTCCTCCGCCGATATGTTTCCCCTTTTTTGCAAGCTGGGCTGCCTTTAGCAGATTCTGGGCTCACACACACTAACATTACATATTGCCATAACACACTAAAAAATAAAAAATTTCTCTTAAAATTTATTAAAAATTTAAAAAAATTCAAAATTCAAAAAAAAATAATATTTTATCAAAAAATTCTCTTCCTTGTTTTTCTAAATTTTTGTTTCAAATGACTTAACCTAGACATTTCTACTAATCTAAACACATCCTTACTCTAACATGAGAACCACTTATAGTCTACCAATACAATGCAATACAATAAAATAAACATGGTTAATGCACACATAATAAAAGAATCATTATCTAAAATATTCATTCGCTGGCAGGCGAAAAATCAAGTTTTTAAAAAAAAAAAAAAAATTAAAATTTTCAAAAATTTTAAAATTCAAAAAAAATTTTAAATTTATTCATTAAAAATTGTATTAAATTTATTTATTAAATAACATTTATTAAAATTATTCAAATATTGGTTTGAATTAATTAAACAAACAAATTAAAATTGGCTTCCTACTATACAAGCTTAGTAGGTGTATGACCTCATCAGCTGATCGAAACTAGGTCAAGTCCAAAACCCTTGACCTGCATATGTTACATATACTCTCTGCACCTACATTAAACATCTGTAGCAATCTAACTCAAAGCACAAAACATAATAAAATGAAATATTTAAAATGAACAAAATATTAATATAAATAATAAACAAATTGACATTTAAATTATTATGAAAATTAAATTATGAAAATAAATACCTTAATTTTATATTATTCTCAAATTTTATCACAATTCTGTCACTGGCTTTACAAAATGAAAATTTTATATCTTTATCATAAATCACTCTCTCTATGTGACAATCTTACTTTATCCTACTGTGGGTGATTTGAACTATTTATCTCGTTTAATGTACTACTTGATCTGGATATCTATATAATCTTTCTCCCTCTGACTCTACTATTAACTTTTACTACATGACACCCATCTCTATCGAAATATCTATCAAACACTCTAAACTCAATTTACCCCTGGCACCGCTCATCTTTATACTAGGATGTGTGTTCCCTACCTGGCTATAACCATACGAGCCAATGCCCCTCCAAAATATCGGCAAACACTCACGCGAACTACTCTATTCTCGCCACAATGCCATATGTTGCTCACACCTTACCACCTCACCCTTACTACAAAATATCATCAACAAATATGTTTATATCTCATTCACATTACTCATCTCTACATATACTCACTACTACTGTGTCAACATCAATACTTCTCAAAAAATACTATAACATGTATAAACCAAACAACATTACCTTATATCATCTCTACTAATTCAACTTTAACTTTGACAGATCTATATGTCACATAAAATATTTATCACCCCAAAACTATCCTTTATTAATTTGCATAAATTATTACTTAGTTTCTCATTTTATCAAATTATTTGTATCATTATTTTAAAACATCTGTAATACATTGCAAACATTTCATTGAACATTAATAACTTGGAACCTTTATAACCAATATACCAGTGACATCTTATTGCTGATCAGCTGATCCTATTAACATAATTAAAACACATCTCATAATTGAACAACTTACACGGAATATACATATTCGGTTATCCATACTCACTTCTATTATTTTAATTGCCTGCCAGGCGCTTAATTATTGGCTCAATTTAAAGCGTATACATATCATGAAAACACATATTCTTATCAATGCCTATACCTAACATACAACAATAAAATAATACATTTAAAATCATAGCATGTAATGAACACCTTATATTACATATCTGACCAGCTAGTTAATTGAACAGAGCATAAGCAGTTTTATTGGATCCAACTTTGAATAAAAAAAAATGTTATGTTATTAAACTTTACATTCGTGACTCCTTGGCGTCACCTCCCAGCCACACACACTATTTCAGATTATGTAAGACTGTCTCGCCTTTTCGCTTCCACAGAGACTGTATATTTTGGAGCAGGTTTTACCTCTCCGTGTCTCTGCTTCCGCTATTAAGTTTTAAAGTTAGTGAACATCATCATGTCCTTGTTCTATACTCATACACCCTTAAAACGGTTCTGCCACCGGTCTTGCTACCCCCAAGTGGGCAGAGTGGCAGCCGCTGTTCCATAGTGCCGGAGATTTCCTCTAATGTCACCCCCCAATGAATTTCAAATCTGTACCAATTTCAAGTCAGCTATGGTCAAGGGACTTGATATGACCATAGCTGGCCGCTAGCCAAAACCACGGTTAGTGCTGGTAAGACAGTAACCGCCCGAAAAGTCGAGGAAATCTAAACTTTCATTTCACCGCCTGTTTCGCATCAATACTATTATGTGCGACACGTTATTTAGTATTGTGTGTAAAATTTTTTATTTACACGGATAAGGTGTGCCGCACATTTATCGCCAGTTTGGCCTCCGATGGAGGTAACACTCACTGCTACCCCCAACCCATTTCGCTATTTGCGAGAGCACAGGCAACCCCCACAATAGCCACTTACTAGCTAATTAACAGTTTTATACACCTTATCATAATATCTTCATCAACAACCATTTAACCCATTCATAACCTTTTACCGTTTAACTTTCTTAAAATTTTTCAAAATTTATTATTTATTTTTCATCATATCTCAGTTATTATTACCCTTTAAATCATTATCTCAAGTTATTTTCATTATTGAAGTTAAAATTCGTTCCATTAAATTAAACATTTGTGTACATTTTATTATATTTGACTTGTATCATAAAAATTTTATACTTACAGTCCATAATTCATATACTGACATACATAACTATATACACCATACACCACTACTCCAAGTAACCTCTGAAACATTTAACAAAAAGTTATTTCAAATCAACAACTTATCAATTAATTACCAACTTCACTTCTCGTTAAACCATTTAAATTCATCAGAAAATTCAATTATACACTCTTTGAATTAATCAAAATATTTAAAACATTTCAAATTATTTTAATTAAATTAATTAAACATTTACAATTAGCCAATTAGTTTTCAAAATTAATTCGGTTATTTGTTTAAATTGCAAATATTAATATTAGTATTACAACAATCATCTACACACATATTGTTTACTTAACATTCTACAATACACACAAATAAACTTGCTAAACATTTATTTACAAATCTGCATCCTTATTTATTTAGTCATATCACACTTCAATGTTCAAAGGTTGCGAGGTCACAAAACCATAAAACAATATATATAAAATTGTCCATTGATTGTTTATAGTTTAGCCTCCATCGTCAAAGGTTAACCTTGGTTCTAAATAACACTTTTCGATTTCATTGACACCCAGATTGCTATTTTGTGTGTCATAACCACAAAAATCAAATTCATCCATTTTATCAAAATAATCATGAAACAAGTCAACATTAAGTATTTCTGTCAAGTCTCCAGTAGTAATTACATTCATTATCGGGTCAGTTACTTTTTCATCAATTAAATTATTCTTGTTTAAATACACTTCTAATATTTCTTTCAATTCACCATAATCTCTCTTTAAATTATATACTTCTAATTCTCTCTCATCATAACACCATCTCATACTTATAAAATCATTCCCCACAGAGGGCATAATATCATACAAATAAAATAAACAACTCCAATCTTCTACTAGTACGGGACCCTTGCCCTTCAAGAACACTTGTGACCACATTAATTCACCATAAATAATAAAGGGAAAATTTGCCCTCTGTTCCCACTCTACTACAACATTATTTCTTCTCTCTCTCTCTAACTCATAAACATACATTAACATTTCATTATCAACTTCTACTCTTTCTACAATTACGTTATCACTCTCAACATCTACACCGTCATTTTCTAACACCACATTTTTATTTGTATTATCATTGTTATTACTTGTCAACTCATTATTTAAATTATCATTTCCACTACTACTTACTCTGTCATCTTTGTTTGATTTTAATTTGTCTATGATTTTCTCATTTTCTAATGCTATTTCGCCTAACCGCGTCTCTAGATCACTCAATTTCTTATCATAAATACAGCTTTGTTCCTGAATTTCGTTTTTCATTTCATTGAATTTTACGTTAAGATTATTCTGGATTTTTTTAATTTCATTTTTCTGTTCGCTAAATTTTTCATCTAAGTTACTAAATTTCTCATCGAACTTATTATTCTGTGCATTAAAAAGCGCTTGCATCATTTTTATTATTTCGTTATCTCGTACTTCCCCCATATTTAAATTTTATTTCTATTTCTTTTTATATATAAAAACCCAGTTATTGTAAAATCAGAATATCTAACACAACTATATGCCTTACTATCACAAACCTAACCTACGTAAATATATGCGATATAATTTTTATACATTCGTCATTACCACATCCTATTTTCTGTGTATTAAAATAGGTCTATCTCGTATAAAATTACAATTAAACGAAAATCCTGGCAGCGAGAGCCATTTGTAACAATAAAAAATAAGCCGAAATATATAAAATAAATAAAACCACTACCAGGACTTACCTGTTGCAGAAATTTCTATCAGAAGCCCAGAGTCGCCACCTATATCTTTGAAGGACAGATATGGAGACCTTTACACTTTACCTTAATAAAACGGACAATTTAGCAATCTGACCCCACCCAATTAATAATTCAGAAAGATTCCGGAATGTTTAGACGAATTTTGCAACACAGAAATGAGAAAATGGTAATGACGAAATAACTTAGACTAACACATTGTTTTGAAGTAAACTAAATAATTTTAATTAATTAAAAGCCGTTTTAATGATTAGCACAAGAACACTAAAACACATTTTGAAATATACATTTATGGATCATATTTAAATATTATATAAGACAGCCCATTCTGCCCACACACACTCTCACACAATTTAATACTTTACCCCTTTGTTTATTATACTTTACAAATCCCTTTTTTGTATTGAAACTGTCCACTACCGCGATTCCGTACGAACACGTGTTTTGTCCCCGATTCAATGTCCGTTAATTCACTTTGTCGTCATTTCACTGTACCAACTTATGACGGCGATATGTTTAGTAAATTCTGGGGTCCCGGTCGGTCCTACTGGATTAATTACATTTTATAACACTACCGACCGGGCCCGAAACCAAAACTGTGAGCGTCTGTTACTGGAGTTGGCGTCCTGTTGACTGTATGGCGTCTCTACTTGAAGTCGACCGTCACCGAGAACGTAACAGGTACTTGTTGCTTCATTGAGTCGCGGGAAATGAGCAGTCACGGCCATCAGGTTTTAGTCGCCGTATACTGTTGATTTGCTGAGGCATATTCAGTTTATGCATGGACTATAGCTGGTATATGTTTGGTACCAAAGGACAATATTGGACTTGGCTACGCTGACGTCACCAACAGTAGGCGGAGTTTAACGCTGTTTTCCGGTATTGAGTTGATGGCTGCAACAAACGTTTTTCTACATCGCCATGTTTGCCTCAACTTTGGTGTCTCTCACGGCGTCATTGCCGAGCCCCGCCCGGCTGGGTTGCATACAGGCGTCGAAACACATGTACAGAGTTCTGCGAATTCTCGGCCACATTCCTCGACACTGATTGCGTTTCGCTTTGTTTCACTGTTCTGTTAAACTGACAAATACGTTGCACAATAATACGGTTTTTTCGCAATATTTTATACAAGCCCGCCCGAAACTGAAATGAATACAAATATATAAATATGCCCCAAACGGTTAAAATAAAAACACCCAAAATTTGACCCGCTACAACATTGGGTCAGACTAGGTTATATCCCTACACGTGTTGGGATTTAGAATTTATTTTAATTCTCTGTGAGTTTCAAATTAATGTTAAAAATATTTGTTGTATATTTATACCTTCATAAATCTAATTGAACTTAATAATGTTGGCTCAGTTTAAAACATGTTGAATTAATTAAATATTAATTAGTTGTTGAGTGATGAGCATATATAAATAGTGTCAGGGATCTAGTCATTTGTATACCCACATGTGTATGTATAAAACATTTTACATTTTGAGAGACCTGTTTATTTAATATTTTTTTTTATAATGGTGTACACTAGGAAATCAATAAACCATTGAGGGATACAAGTTTAGAAAAAAAAAAAAATGAGCACACATGGTGAATTTCTTACTCAAGAACATGATTACCAAATTATATTTTAACATTATACCTTTACTAATTATATTGTTGTTGTTCTTAATTTTTGTTTATTGAGATGTTAGATGGTGCATGTCGTTTGTGTTAATGTGTTAATTAATTAAAATAGTACAACCAGAGGTGTCCTGTAAAAAAAAAAAGAAAGCTTATTGTTATTAGATGTATTAAATTTTTAAAAAACCTCTCGATTTTTTTTATTTATTAATGTTAATAATAAATCAAACAGTATTAAATTATTAATAAATTATTGTTATTAGACGTATTAAATTTTGAGAACCTGGATTTATTTCTTTTTATTTATTAATGTTAATAATAATTTATTGCCAAAATATATTGAAATTATATTTTTGTAAAGGTTTTAAAATTTACCGGAGAGGTTTTATTGCTTGATTATTGTTATTTCAAGTGAATACTTCTATATTCTGGGTACTATGAAGGACAAGCATTGTATATAAAATTGTAATGCTTTTGAAAAGGAATTAGAGCACCAATAAATTTGTTGTTGTTATTGAGTTTGGAAATTGAGGTCACCTCATTAATTCGATTGCCTAATGGTTCCCCAGCACGAGGCCTTTCTTCCACTAGGAGGCCTCCTCCTGGTTTTGAACAAGTGAGCCGGTCATCCAGGTAAGCTGTATAATTTACTTACATTTTTTTTTTTTTAATTAAATTTTGAGGTAGGGTTAATGTGTTGGGATGACAATGATGAGTGGCTCAAGACGACGGGGCCAGAGTCCACGGTTCTTATAAATAAAGGTATAGGTTATGATATCAAAGGTGATGTATGCATCTTAAGAAACTTCTTAATAGTGTGTGAATTCAGAGTTGTTTCAGTTTGAATTTAAAAGTGGATAAGTTAAGATCGAAGTAAGTTATAAGCGAGTATAAAAAACAAAGTTTTTATAGCGAATGTATTCAGATCATAGTGTTCAGACAATATAAATGCACTTGCTTCAGTTTGAATTTAAAAATTGATAAGCTGAAAAATCTATAGAGGTATTGTATTGTTAGAATAAGTTTAGGAGACACTAATTTAACAAATGCCTTATTTCAACATTAACACAATGAATTATAAAACGACAGTTAAATACGCAGCGCGTGCAAGTACTGTAGACATTTTATTGAAAACTAATTTAGCTGTTCGCCCTCTCCCAGAGTTAGAAATCGAGCAGGAGCATCACGTGCAACAGAATTCTTCTCCAGATATAAGAATACAGTTTATGACATGTTCTTAAACAGGTGCGCTACAGAGTATTCCTCCAGTGAGAATGCGAACGTAACAATATAAGGAAGATTATACAATATACAAGTAATATAACGTTAGAACAAGAATAGGTGCCTATGAGCCTATGAATAAATTATATAGCTCGGTAAATCGGCTATATATAGATATCTATATAAGCCAAATACCACTGACTGACTCACTGATCACGATATCTCTGAAACCACTGAATGGATATCAATGAAACTTTGAACATAGCTTCATCATAAGTCTTAGGTGCTCACTAAGAAACGGTTTTAAAAACTTTCACTCCTAAGGGGCAAAAAACCAAATACTGAAATTTATCGCGGGAATTGCATACTTTGTAAATGAAGTGGTTGACATCTCAGTTTACTGGAAACCCCAAATACATTTAGTCCTGAGTTTTTAATCATTGTTTTAAATTGAAAAAAACTTCGTTGTTTGCAGGTTCTTATAGTCGAGAAAATTTCGAAGTTCAATTAATTAATAAATGTATGTCCTTTTTTTTCTCGGAAACGGCTCTAACGATTTTCTCGAAATAAATAATAAATAGCTGTTGCTATGAATGTAAATAAACAAACTAAGAGTTGAGAATTTGTACAACTATCTAATCCTATACTATTAAGCGAGCAATAATTGTACAATTACGTACAACGTGAAACTCCATAGCGAAGCACGGGTATTTTGCTAGTCTTACAATAAATGGCATAACTATTATACTCTGTAACAATTGATAATTAACTCTAATATACTTTATAATCCTTTGATATACATTTGGTTACTTAATACATATTATATTTCTTACAATCTCTTTATTTGTCATACTCAGTCTAGGTAGGGTCAATATGTCCAAGTACCTAACTGGTTAATTATCTTCTCATGATTAATTTACAAGCATTTTTAGATTAATCATTTCTTAATCTAATTACATAATTTTTTCTTGACATATTGTACATAGTCTATTATAAGTTTTATACCTTATCAGGTCTCTGTCCTTCTATTAATTAGAAGTATATTATTGTTTGACATTGATTTCTTCCTAATCATGTTATTCTTTATTCAACAACAATAATATTGGTTGATTTAACATCATTGGCCAGTAGTCAGTTCAATTGCCATACTTTATACTATAAATTGAGTCATGTTACATTCTCTCTTACAATCCAATTACTCTTCAATATACAAAATTAGGCTTCATTCACCTCATTCATACTCTACTACATTATTAGGCAAAATTAACTCTTTTACTACATTCTTAACATGTAATGTTATTCACTATACTTGTCTCATGGTATATTATTGTTACACACCTCCCCTAGGTTCGGTATTTTAGGTGTGCAACATACATAACATAATACAACAAATTATATTACAGTAAAACACAGTACAACACAACAACTACCAAATTTGACCAATACATCTAACTGTTCTTAGTCATAGCATCCTCCAAAGTTACTTGACGGTTGAAATACAAGTAATGAGAAGGGTGCATATTAAAAAAAAAACAAATCGTTGATTAGTGAGCAGAATTAAGTAAGTTTATTGATATAAACGGAACAGAGATTGCCTCTATTAATGTCTTTATAGTTACTAATCAGCCAGAATGCTAAATTTCAATCGTTCGATCCTTGGATCCACAACAGCCAACAGCTAAATGATCTCAAATCCAAAAATACTTAAATAGCAATGTTTAAAAAGGGTCACCTGCGAGCTAAATTAACTAAATCAATTTGGTGACATGCATCAGTACCAGTGTTCAAAGCAGATGCTCATGGCGAGCGTGTTACAGACTGTCACTAAGTTTGTCTTTACTCTTACTTATTTATAAAAGTCTCTATTACTACTAAAGTTCATACATCCTCGTAAAGTGGATCACCACGAGGTGTTAATAAAATATTAAGGTGTTACTTGCGTAGCCTGCACGATACAAAGGCGTTGAAGAGATGGAATTGATGCCATGTGCTTATGATCTGCAGGTCCGAACTCTCTGAGTAGCTTGTTGAATCTGCCTGCTTCGGTAAGCTGAAGCCATGAGGAGCACTGGATTTTGTAGTTTTCTGTTTCTTTCCAAGGAGTTACCAAAATTAACGTCGCCAAGATGAATCTATAGTCGCTAGCATTAAACTCTCGTCCCCAACGTGGATTCTCCTCCCCAACGTGGATTCTCCTTCCCCAACATGGATTCTCCTTCCCCAATGTAGAACCAAGTTCCTACTGCAAATTCCATAATTTTTAAAATACGTTCTTCATTATAGCGTTCACACATTAGATTTTCACTACATTAAACATCTATTCATAATACAAGCATTACAATTATAAAGTCAATCTTTAAGTCCCCTAACAATATCAAAATGGCTTTAAATCACATATTGCTCTTTTCTAACTCATCTATTGCTACTACACAAAAAACAGCAAATTGACATAAAATTCACATAACTCTCTTTTGCATTTTGCTGGCTGATAAAGGCTTTTGTTAAGAGGCTTCATTTACAAGCATGTTACTTCAAGACATGTTACAGATTACAATTATTTGTTCTTTCCTTTTTTACATAAGATGCATACAATATAGTTACAAAATGATAAAGCCGTGCTGTAAAATACTGGTACTGATTCATTATAAGCCAAACTGACAATAAATACCTTGGTTGAGAGGCTCCGTATTTGTGTGTCAACCTGGAGACGAGGAGTAGTTCTGCTCACGGTTATTTCTGAAAGCCAACTGACTAATTTCGCCCCGTCAAAACCTTACCACACGACAAATGGGGCGGGCGGCGTGACGTCAGGACATCGGGCAAAGTATGGAAATGGTTCTATATCCCGATAAATTAATTTAATTTTGTTTAATTTGATAATGCGCCGACTGTTGTATTCGGCAGAACCCGAATAATTGCAACATTATTTACTCACAGATATTATAGTATCTATACATTCAGTATATTTTATATTTAATCAAGGATTATAGTCCCTTGACTCAGAAAAAGATATGACCCGAATGTTAGGTACGTTTAACAAAATTCTTCACGCTTGGAGATTGAGGATAAATGTTAAGAAAACTAAAATAATGGTTGTAAGTAAAAAAAGAGAAGACATTAAATCAACCATTATGTTGAACAACACAATATTGGAGCACGTTACTGAATTTTGTTACCTGGGTAGCATAGTTACAAGTGGGAATAAGTTTCTGGCAGAGATTAAGAGGAGAGTAACTCTGGCAAAACAAGCATTCCAGAGCAATAGGAACTTATTAACAAGCAACCATATTAGTATTGAAACAAGGAAAAAGTTTGTTAAGGTTTTGTATGGAGTGTTTTAACTTACGGGTGTGAATCGTGGACCTTAGGGAAGGTGGAGAGTGACAGACTTCAGGCAATGGAGATGTGGATTTGGCGGAGAATGACAAAAACTAGTTGGACAGATAGGACGACGAATGAACAGATCTTAGAGGAAATAAATGAGAATAGAACACTGCATAGGAGTATAGAGGTGAGGAAGATTAAGTTGATAGGGCATGTGATCAGACATAGTGCTTTTTTAACTAACATCTTTGAGGCCAAAGTAGTGGGGAAGAAGCCCAAAGGAAGACCAAGAACTGCATACTTCCGCAGCACAATGAGTGTCGTGAATAGTGGGTCCTATAAAGAAATGAAGAATATCACAAGTGACGTGGCTACAAGGTTGTTGGTGACAAGGCATTGCCTTTAGGAGTTAAAAAATAGTCCCTTGTCATACATTTCTTTCAAGGTTATGTTACCAGTTATTAGTTATACATTTTTAATAATACTTTACATTTTATTTATTGTTTATTCTGTGTTATTTCATATTTTAATTATCATTGTTTATCAATTATTCTTGCAATACGTATGATTATGCTCCTAAATCTCTAGTTTTTTTTTTTATTACAATTCTATTCTTATGATAGTTTACAAACTCAGTCTTAGATCTGAATTCTAGTTTAATGGTTATTCTTGTTACATGACTGATTTCTCTTATTCTCAAACATAACTTGGTTTATATACTAATCATTTATGGTTTCTACATTGTAATATTATATATTCTCTCATTCTACTAATCTATTGGGTAACTGTTAATGTCAAAGTTATAGTCTGGTCTTGTCTTTTAGAAGTCTGTTTCTCAAGTTATATAATACATTGGCTTTCAAGTTTACTTTGTTTTCATTCTACTCATGATTCAGTAATGATTATTTCTTTATCTATTCCTGGTTGCTAGACTTAGTTAATATAATTCCTCCCTTACTTAATTAATTTTTGTTCTTCATTATTGTGGTAAGATACTTATTTAGATTAGGATATATTCTTTATGTAGAGGGAAACATCACGTTACAATATAACAAAAAAATAAAAACCTTTAAGATGTCTGAGGCACATAAATTGTTTGTGGACATCATGACTGGGACAGAGGCAGAACAATGTGTGGAACACATAACAGAGATAATGTTTTTGTGGGAGCTTGATGGTATTGTACAAAACAGAGTGAAATCCTTAATTCTTAACACAGCAATAAGAACGTGATGATTCTGATTCCTGTTCATTTTGAGAAAACTGTCGCCATGTTATTTAATATTCTGATTCCTATTTTTAGATATATATCATGTTAATAATATACCATTTTACTTAGTGATACCAGCAGGTGTACGACAGTTTCACATGGTCTAGTGTACAACAAATTTACTAAGAAACAAATACGCAATATCTCAAACATAATAAACAATATTTGTGAATGATAATCATTGTTATTATTAACCTAATATTTTTTTTTAATTTGTTGGTTTATTGCTAGACATTTGGTAAATATCTAACATTTGGTTAACCCTTACATTTTAGTAAAGTAAGAAACATTTATTACATTTATTCTGATTTTATTTTATAACTGTAAGTGATTGTTGATTAAAGATGCATGTTTTCATTGCACTTAATTGTAACATTTGATTTTGCATTGTAGCCTGCTATGAACTAGCCATTTAATACCAAGAACAGCTATCGCATGCTCTGTTCATTGACATTTACTATCCAAGAATGTTGAGTCAACTGCAGTATATCTTGTTTTGTCTTTCTGTGATACAGTTGAGTAAACTGTGTTGGAAGGAAAACTGTAAGTTACTAACAAGTACCGGTATGTCTTTGGTTGTCCAAAGATTGGATGTATACAAGAATAGTTATTGGTTGAGGCAACTGATGGAACTCTACATCGATAGGATTCTTTGTTGTTCAACTAAAGCCCAGATTCTCTGAGATGCAGATTCTTTAACTGCAAAATACTATACATGAAACAAATGTTATGACTCCTGCAAAACTTGTTCTTGGCCAAGAGGTTTATTTTCCTGGAAACATTTGAAAGGTAGTTTCAAGAATCCTGACAATTATTTTTTGGAATCAAAGAAGCAAATAATATAAATGAAACTGTTGATATAGGGATAGAAAAAATGTATAACTTTTTAGTATAAGTCTTCCTTGGAATCGCTTCTAACTTCAACAAGCTACTGCTCTAGATGCTTGATTTCAGTATGTAACATACTGTTATGGCGGTCTCACTGATCATCATATGGTACAGTAGAAACAAATACAGACACCAACGCAGTCACTAGTTACCAGCTTTAATTAATCATAAATAATAATTCGTAATCAACTTATCCACTAATTCAAGTCAAATTTCTCCATATACAATAATAATGTCAACTATAAGAGTTCCATACTACATATAACACAAAAATCACTTTTCAGTAATGACTTGATCCGCACTAAAATATCGCTCACCTTAACTCAACTGACAAAGCCAGCAGCTGGGGGGGTATATAGGTAGCACAGGTGTTCAAGAATAACTTTCCATCCTTACTGCATAATGTGTATTTCAAGTGCTCTCCGGAACAAACTGGAAGGTACTCAAGTGTGACTTGACTGGAAGTACTTGACTGAAACGCTACACCTGCTCGACGAGCGGAGAAACAGGTGGAAGGATGCTCTCAACTCTTTGAGAGAGTTCTGTCATTACACTGCCCTCCCTTAAGCCTGTTTGTCCCGAACTGGCAAACCATATCTGAAGTAATATTGGCCAGACGATCTAGGTGGATGACCTTGAATTTCCACTGTCCTTCCTGTTGAAGCAGATAGATAACATCGTTGATTCTCTTCTTCATAGTGTAAGGTCCTTCCCAATTAGTCTGAAGTTTAGGTGAGTGACCATGATGTACATAACCATGAAGTTTAGGTGTACAACCAAACCTGATCTCCTTCTTGGAAACCCACACTATTGTTGCAAATGTCATACCGAGTTTTCATTTTATCACTGGTTATTTTCAGCCGTCTCTTTTTATCAAGCAAGTCATTTCTCGCAGGTGGTTTTCTAATTGCAAGGAATAGTTCTGTGGCTCTTGCGACTCCTTCTCAGGTGATCCAAACATCAAGTCCGCAGAACTATGAATCTCCCGGCCAAACACCACTTTTGCTGGAGTCATACCAGTTGTGTCGTGTACTGGTGACCTATACACAGTGAGGAATAGTGGCATATGTTAGTCCCAGTCTGTTTGGTTCTCATCAACAACCTTCGACAGATGCTGCTCAAGTCCTATTGAGCCTCTCAACCATTCTGTCCGACTGAGGATAGAGAGGCATTCTTCTGGTCTTTTGAATTGTGAGTAGATGGCATAATTCTTTAAACACTCCTGACTCGAAATTCCTCCCTTGATCCATATGGATTTCCATAAGAACCTCATAATGGCAACAGAAGTTGTGAACTAATGCCTTTCCCACAGCGGTAACCTCCTGATTTGGAATTACATAAGCTTCCACCCACATAGTAAAATAGTCACCTATAAGCATGATGTACTGGTTTCCATCACCAGTAACTGGGAATCCTCCAGGGACTCATACCTGGTGAGTATGGGATCTAGCGATCCCAGAGTACCCTAACTGGATTTACACTCTTCTTCAACTAGTCTTGGGTGTGATCCCTTCCTTTTTATCTTTCCTATCTGGTCTCTCTTGACCAACTCTTGTTTTCCAGTCCCCGAAGCTATTGGAGTATTTGAGGGCTAAGGTACTTTATTTTCACTATCTATATATTCTTTTGCTTGGCAGAAGACATAAACTACAGTTGTTAAGCAATGGATGGAAAAACACACAGAAATATTACCCCAGTTGGCAGCCCAGTCACACGGGAAAATCCACCCTCTTTGGAGGCAGGGCCTATGGATTCTGGGAAGAGCCATCGTTTGCTTGAGGAATGAAACTGGAAACAAATATGTATGGAAAGAAGATGACAATCCGGCTGCTAGAAGATCAGCGCTAGCCAGAACTTCATCAAGCAACAGAAAGACTGTATTGTCATGTGTTAGTGACAGAACGTAGACAAGAACAAGGGCCGGTTCTGTTGAGAAGGCTGTAAAAGAATCATGATACCATTATCTCAATACCAACCAGAACAGAAAATGAATCGTATATCTGTAGTGAATGAAAAAATGCTGTTGCTGAGTGCAACAATCTTAAAAGTTTGGTTCATGAATTTCAGGACAGAGTTGATTTGTTGATGAAAAGAGAAAAACAAGAACTATCTGAAAATGTAACTGTGTCTGAGAAAAAGCAAAAATATTTTACAGGTGAAGAAGAAGAATTAGCAATGGAGACCAAATGGATTTAAGAAGAGGAAAGAAAAAGAAAAAGTAAAAACGAAAAGCTGCTATGTCTCCTGTAGTACCTCCTCAGTTGCCACCAAATCAGAGAAGGAACAGACAAAAAACAGCTGAAGGAAGGGACATTCTTCTTCCACCACCAATTAGTATATTAATAGGAAAAACTGAATGGACATATAGTGACATAGCAATGACATTAAATTATGCGAATGTTCAGTCTTAAGTTTGTGCCAGTTGTCCACGAACCGGCACTTATATACGAAAAATAAATTATGTTACATTATATATTTATTATATTATATAAATAAAAATAAATAACGCAAAATCGGTTAGCAGTTTTGGTATTTAACAGAAGGTGAAATTTAGTTTGTCGTGGTGTGCCTGCCACGCATTCTGGTGTTCGCCTTGAAATGCGGATTTGGTATTGCGTCGAACGAATGTTGTGTTTTGTCTTGCGCCCGCCTTCCGTCCGTGCACAGTCTATCTCTCCGTCAGAGCGAAGTCTTACTTTTGAAAACATTCTATCACCCAAGGATGGGTAGATAATCTCGTACAGATCTGCGGGTCCCCGTGCTTAGACTAGGATGCTGGCCCAGGAATGAACATCTCCTCCTGAACGTGTCACCAGAGGCTCTCGACTTCGTCTGCCGGAGGGAATAGCGAGATGAGCACGCCACCACCAACACTACAGGTTCAGGACGTATGAACTCCAGCACCAAAACATGTGACAAATAAGGTGACCTCAAACCAATTATGATTTTTTTTTTTTGACCTACATAGACACCCGGATTTGTGCTGATAACACTTCATAAAACTTGTGGGGTATGAGTGACACATTATGATATTTCTTTCAGCTTTTAAACGTTTTAATTGGGCCCTGGTTTAACTGGACATAATTGTGCGCGGATTTTGGGGGAATTTTGTAGCTTATGTACTAATATTTGATATTAAGTGTAAGCCCGGCGGCTGGCATGTATCCGAGGCTTATTACAATTCATATACTTATATTTTCTTTCTCGTTTCTGTAAAGGGGGGGTGGTTCAAATATTAGGGGACTGGAATTTGAGATATGTAAAGGGGTTTCTGTTTGTGACAGGATGAACCCCACCAGCTGGTAGGGTTCAGCTATAATTCCTGTCAGGTTAGTTCTGGTAATTGCGGTTATATCACATATTTAAATTAGGTTTTTGGGTTATGTAAGGGTTGTAAGTTTTCTTATTCAGTAACTGTCTGGCCCCCTGTTTAATCCTGTGTAGGCAGGTTTTGCATGCAGATATTTGCATAGGAACATGTCGGCTACCGGGCCAATTCAGTTTCTTAAAAGGTTATATATAAAGTATTATGTCACCTCACAGTTGTAAAAGTTCTTTCTAATGTATTATGGCCAATTCAGTTTTCTTAAAAGGTAATATAAAGTATTATGTCACCTCACAGTTGTAAAAGTTCTTTTTAATGTATTATTGCCAATTCAGTTAACTTAAAAGGTTATATACCAGTATTATGTCATATAACTGTTGTAAATTTGTAATCATTGTTGCTAAAATTTTATAAATCATTATCTCACCAAATTCACAAATACTGTTCAGGTCACGGAAAGATTGTAGCTTACCTTCTTTTCTATTTATTATTGTCAGTTATATTTTTACTGATTTATTGATTATAATTTTACCAAGTTTAAGCGCACTTTAAAGTAGTATCGGGCATTCTGGCCAACCCAGATTCGTGGGGGCACTAGTGATATATATAATATATATATATATATATTCGGATCTCTGTATAGGTGTTGTGTTCGAAAACTTTTATTAATTATGAATTATGTCTGTCATATGGGCCGATATATGTATGGCGAGAAAATGTATATAGGCGGGTGGCTATGTTTTAAGTTTATAAGGGTGTTGGTTATTTATGTAGTGATATTGAACATGTGGTTGTGATAGAGATATATATTTATATATGTATTTATGTGAAGTATGTATGTGTTACAATTGTGGGTTATGTACGGGGAAGGTTTATAAAAAAAATTGCTATTACAAGAAACAAAAAGAAATTGTTAACTTAGATATGTTCAATTACTCAATTACTCAATAAATGCTATTATTGTTGGTTATACCAGAGAGTTTAATTGCAAGTCCCGTTTCACTGGACCCAGCGCATTTTGGCTTCTCTAGGCTTTTGCCCTAGTTTTAAATAACTAGTGGCCCCTCTTCAAAAAAAAAAAAAAAACTTTTTCTTGTATAAAGCATAAAAATTCTAAAGAGGGGTTACATTTGGTAGCAGAGCGTGGTTGTATCTAGGGTTAAACCCTTGGGTCCTTTGGGTGTGATGGGCCTTGCAAACTCAGAAAACATTTGGACTTAGAATATTTACAAAAAGTCAACATATATACATGTGTTTTGTTAGGTTTGATGTCCTATTAACTATATGTAGGTATAATTGTCACACTGTTGTTATTTGTGTTATTTGTAAACTCGGTGTCACCACATGATGTGAAATTTGGGGGGAATTCTTTTTTGAAACTTGAATTACCGCAGATCTGGGGCGAGGTGTTGGGAAATGGATTTCGCGTTTTACTTCTCAAATAATAGAGAGGGTGTTTATAGGTATGCGGTATGGCCTGATCGGAAGTTGGTCTCATCCGAGGTACGGGAGCCGAAGTTATTGCTATAAGTCTTAGGAATTTGTTGTTGTTCGTTGGTCGGTAAATTTTGTTCTTTGTGAAATGCGCTGTCGCGATAGATGTTAGGTGTGTCATTGAGAATGTCTTGTGTTAGTGTAAATGTTGCATTTCTTCTTGTGTGGTGTTGACGAGAGCCAGTTCAGGATAGGGGTCGGGTCCTCGCAACGCTAGGGGGCCCGCAGTCTGCTTGAAGGAAGAGTATAGTACTCGAGTTTTTTTGATTCTTTGTGACTATGTTTTGTAAGTTAGGTTTGTGTTAGGTGTTTCGTGGGGATTTATGTTTTATTGTTGTGTGTTGTGAATTGTGCAATTCTGGCGGCGGTATGCTATCAGAGATTGCCCCACCCCATTTCAGGCATTCTCCAGAAATTTCCGGTGGTAGATGGAATAGATGAGGACAAGTTGCTGGTTTTCTTGGACATTGTCCTGCAGTTGGCAGATTTTCCGGGGGTGCCCGATGGGGAGGTTTTGTCCCTTACATACCCGTACTGCTAGGGTTCATTGGCAGAGTTGGTCACCAACACTCTGTGTCGAGGCGGCAGTGTTGACGCTTTCCATGGGGAGGTGTTGGACTTCTTCATACCCCTTCGACGACGTGGCCAGCTTAAGTTTGAGTTATTCTATCGCCTACAGGCCAATGGAGAGGCATTGGGGGACTTCGTGCACAATATACGGAAAGCTGCCCGGGTATTAAGGTTGGGGTTGCCCGAGACGGAAGTTATACAAGCAATTCTGGAAGGACTGAATCCCCAAGAGAGATCTTGTTTGATATTCGCAGACCGTCCCCGTTGTTTTGCGGATCTGTACCAGTTGTGTGTGGTTTCTAGTACTGTCCAGGCGGGGGACGAGTCCCGGGGAAGAGCTGCTACAGATGTCCAATACTCCAGTGGTTTGTTAGGAAGAGCTAAAAAGAACAAACATGGCGGTTGGAGAAGAACACAAGAGACTGTCAGAAAAACTGAATATTCCGAAAGTAATGGAGGCTACAAGGGGGTGGCAAGTGAGAAGACGGTAGCAACGGTTACAGCAGAGAAAAGAAATAAGTATGAAATTAACAGGGGAAGAAGAAGTTATATCAGGGAACAAACACCGGCAAGTAGGAATCCTGTAGGAAGTCTTTATCCCTATTTGGAAAGAAAAGAAACTTTAAAGGTTCCAGAGGAATTACAGGCACCTAATAGAGTAGTGGATGAAGAAGGTGAAGCGGAAGAAGAAAAGCAGAATAACTTCTGTGGATCAATACAAGACGACAAGAACACGTCTGTTAATACGGAATTAGAGGACTCAGAGAGGACGTCATGATTGAATCCAGATGCCGCAGAATTTGTTCCGGTATCTCCATCTCGGTTCATGACGGATCCAGATTCGGTAACATCATCATCGCCTACGCCGGGAGATGAGAAGTCACTTGATGGTGGAGCTTTACCATCGCCAGTAGAATTTAATTTAGACATTGCACATGGACCTGGACAGCTGGATTCCGGGGGGGGGGAATGTTGAGGACGTTGTAGTTGCTGAGAGTGGTGAAGAAGAGGAATCAAAGGAAGAGGCAGAAGAGCGGTCTGCACATGCTGCACAGGGGAGTATAGTTGTAAGTGTTAGGGAGACTGAAGAGTCTGAGTTTGCGGATGGACAAGGGGATGTCCATGCTACAAGTGTGGTAGAAGTAGATGAGGTAGAAGTTGAGGAGAAATTGGGTGGGAGCATTGTGGAGTGTGTGAGTGAGGATGATGTAGTGTGTGCAGATTTGCGGATAGCTTCTGTAAGTAGTGTTGAGGATTCCGAGGAACGGAAAGAAGTTTCATGTGGACCAGGTGAGCAACTAGAGGATGAAGATGTGCAGTGTCGTGATGGTGATTTGGATTATGTAGAGGAAGAAAAGGAAGAGGTGGAAGAAAGAAAACCAGGGGAGGTAGAAGCAGAGGAGTTAGAGGTTGAGGATAATCCAAATCGGGTTAAAAGTAGTCAGGTAAGTTGCCTTGATTCTGATTCAGAAGAAACAAATCAGTACAGCTCAACACGAGATAATTTCTCAGAGAGTGGTGTCAGAAAGGAACGAGTACCTAAAGTGCATCATAGAAAGGTGAGAAGAAGCGGTTAACAGGTAGCAGGTAGATGTTCCCCACAGTCCCAGTGGTGTTCGTCTACTTCAGGGTTGCACCCCTGCCTACGCGAGCCTTGGTTTTCCCCACTCATCCTTATTCTCGGAGGGAACCATGTCCTTACCCTTAGTCCTCGATCTTGACCTTCAATGATCCTTGCCCCTTTTCATCTTCCTGATATTCCTACCCTCCCCTTAGAAAAACATAAAATAATACAAAAAAAAATTAGAAAAGGAAAAAAAAATATATCAAAAGGAGTTAGAAAGTTATAGAGCTTGCCGAGAGTGTGCACTTGGATTCGGGTTTCTTGGAGAGCGTCAGTGTCCCTGTTTGGAGAAGTTATGTGGTGTTGTTTTCGCTTTCTTTGTTGTAGTTGTTTGTTGATTATCGTAGTGTCCGAGCCATGCCGCATTCCCCGGGTGATTTCCCGGGTGTTTTGTTTTCTTCGTTGGAGGAGAGAGTTGTCTAGACAGAGCTGTGGAGAGTTACCCCTCTGCTAGTTACTGTGTGTAAGCAAGATGAAGTAAGAGTTGGGATTGATGTGCGCGTACCCTCTATGCGGTCTTCGTAAATAAAAATAAATAACGCGAAATCGGTTAGCAGTTTCGGTATTTAACGGAAGGTGAAATTTAGTTTGTCGTGGTGTGCCTGCCACTCATTCTGGTGTTCGCCTTGAAACACGGATTTGGTATTGCGTCGAACGAATGTTGTGTTTTGCCTTGTGCCCGCCTTCCGTCCGTGCACAGTCTATCTCTCTGTCAGAGCGAAGTCTTACTTTTAAAAACATTCTATCACCCAAGGATGGGTAGATAATCTCGTACAGATCTGCAGGTCCCCGTGCTTAGACGAGGATGCCGGCCCAGGAATGAACATCTCCTCCTGAACGTGTCACCAGAGGCTCTCGACTTCGTCTGCCGGAGGGAATAGCGAGATGAGCACGCCACCACCAACACTACAGGTTCAGGACGTATGAATTCCAGCACCACAACATGTGACAAATAAGGTGACCTCAAACCAATTATGATTTTTTTTTTTGACCCACATAGACACCCGGATTTGTGCTGATAACACTTCATAAAACTTGTGGGGTATGAGTGACACACTATGATATTTCTTTCATCTTTTAAACGTTTTAATTGGGCCCCGGTTTAACTGGACATAATTGTGCGCGGATTTTGGGGGAATTTTGTAGCTTATGTACTAATATTTGATATTAAGTGTAAGCCCGGCGGCTGGCATGTATCCGAGGCTTATTACAATTCATATACTTATATTTTCTTTCTCGTTTCTGTAAAGGGGGGGTGGTTCAAATATTAGGGGACTGGAATTTGAGATATGTAAAGGGGTTTCTGTTTGTGACAGGATGAACCCCACCGGCTGGTAGGGTTCAGCTATAATTCCTGTCAGGTTAGTTCTGGTAATTGCGGTTATATCACATATTTAAATTAGGTTTTTGGGTTATGTAAGGGTTGTAAGTTTTCTTATTCAGTAACTGTCCGGCCCCCTGTTTAATCCTGTGTAGGCAGGTTTTGCATGCAGATATTTGCATAGGAACATGTCGGCTACCGGGCCAATTCAGTTTCTTAAAAGGTTATATATAAAGTATTATGTCACCTCACAGTTGTAAAAGTTCTTTCTAATGTATTATGGCCAATTCAGTTTTCTTAAAAGGTAATATAAAGTATTATGTCACCTCACAGTTGTAAAAGTTCTTTTTAATGTATTATTGCCAATTCAGTTATCTTAAAAGGTTATATACCAGTATTATGTCATATAACTGTTGTAAATTTGTAATCATTGTTGCTAAAATTTTATAAATCATTATCTCACCAAATTCACAAATACTGTTCAGGTCACAGAAAGATTGTAGCTTACCTTCTTTTCTATTTATTATTGTCAGTTATATTTTTACTGATTTATTGATTATAATTTTACCAAGTTTAAGCGCACTTTAAAGTAGTATCGGGCATTCTGGCCAACCCAGATTCGTGGGGGCACTAGTGATATATATAATATATATATATATATATTCGGATCTCTGTATAGGTGTTGTGTTCGAAAACTTTTATTAATTATGAATTATGTCTGTCATATGGGCCGATATATGTATGGCGAGAAAATGTATATAGGTGGGTGGCTATGTTTTAAGTTTATAAGGGTGTTGGTTATTTATGTAGTGATATTGAACATGTGGTTGTGATAGAGATATATATTTATGTATGTATTTATGTGAAGTATGTATGTGTTACAATTGTGGGTTATGTACGGGGAAGGTTTATAAAAAAAATTGCTATTATAAGAAACAAAAAGAAATTGTTAACTTAGATATGTTCAATTACTCAATAAATGCTATTATTGTTGGTTATACCAGAGAGTTTAATTGCAAGTCCCGTCTCACTGGACCTAGCGCATTTTGGCTTCTCTAGGCTTTTGCCCTAGTTTTAAATAACTAGTGGCCCCTCTTCAAAAAAAAAAAAAAAACTTGGTAGACATCAACTAACAGAAGATGGTTGGGGATACTTCACCTATGAAGATAGAAATGTAAGACCTATTAAGGTAATGGCAAGAGGAATCTATTCAGAAAGCCAGCCCAAAGAAACTGTTAAATTTTTGAAGGCAAGATTAAATTTTTGAAGGCAAGAATATTTGAAGTTCAAGGTGTAACAAATATACAAAAATGAGATGGTGAGAGAACTATTAAAAGAAATCTCTTCCTATTCATGCTGACTTTTGCCAGAAGGCAAAATATAGAAGAAATTTGTAAAATTTATAGCATTTTAGGGTTAATAGTAAGAACTGAACCACTGCAGAAAAGATCTACCCTGTTTCCAAAATGTAAAAGGTGTCAAATGTATGGTCACACAAAAAATACTGTAATAGACAAGTAAGATGTATCAAATGTGCTAGAAAGCGCTTAACAATGAATTGCAACAAAAAGAGAAATGAAACCGTAAAGTGTGCCAATTGTGAAGAAGCCCATCCAGCTAGCTACTGAGGATGTTCTGTAGCTAAGAAACTACAACAGATCCGAATGATGCTGTAGGTAAGTAAAAAATAAATATCAGAAAGCCATCTATTCCCAGAGCTGATATGCAGTTGGAGGAAGTAAGAAGTGAACAAATTGCTTTCAACCCCCCCCCAAACTGCATACAAACAAGTGATGGTAGATAAGTTATATATGCAGAAGCTCTTAAGGATAAAACATTAGAGCAGAGAGAAAAAAAATAAGCAAAATCAGCCACAACAAATGAAATTTTATAAAAAATATTGGCTGAGCTTGAAGAACAAAATCAGTAAACTAGATTCTGCCAACCTGAAAGCTGCCAATAAGAAGAAATAATAATGCCTCGAGCTCTGAGAATAGCAGCATGGAATGCTAATGGATTGTTGCAGAGAATCCGTGAAATATAGGTGTTTCTTTGGAATCAGAAAATAGGTGTATGCCTGATTTCAGAAGCACACCTAACAAGACAAGCATATCCCAAAATAAAAGGATATAAAATTTATCATACTATCAGACCAAACAAAATTGGAAAAGAGGGGTCAGCTGTACTAATAAAAGAAAACATAAAACATTATGAAGAAGATAAACTAGAAACCAAACAGATGCAAGTAACTAGTTTGTATTCAAACTAAACCTATGAATATAATAGTAGCTGCCATATATTGTCCACCATGATTTATATTGGAAAAAGAAGACTTTATCTGGCTTTTCCAAAAACCAGGAAACTGCTTCATAACAGGTGGTGATGATTATAATGCAAAAAGTACCTTCTGGGGTTCCATGTTACACACCCCCAAGGGCAAAGAGCTGTACGAAGCAATTAAAGAACTAAATGTGAGGTACAATCAACTGGCAAACCTACATATTGGCCTACTGGCATAAAAAGCTTCCTGACTTGATGATTGACTTTTTTGTAATGAAGGAAGTATCTTCCAGCTACACTTGCATAGAGGAAAATCATAATCTGGTTTCAGATCACACATGAATTGTATTAACAATAAGTGGATCAGTAATGACAAAACAGCAACCTTCCACATTAACTAATAGGTTAACTGATTGGGATGAATTCAGATAAGATCTTGAAGAAAATATCAAACTTCATGTACCATTAAAAACAACAGAACAGCTTGATAAAGAAGCAGGACATTTCATTGTTGACTTATAACAAGCAGCATGGAATAACACATGCTTAAACCAAAAATGCAGGGGCTTAATTATCTCAAAGAAATTAGAGAAACGGTTACAGAAAAAAGAAAGGCAAAAAGGTGGCAGTAAACAAGATCACCAAAAGACAAAAGTCTGCGGACATCTGAAACAAGTAATTCTTGAAATAAAAAGTGCAAGTCTTACTAACTTCCTGAGCAATCTGTCTGATGATAAAGAAACAGTATTCTCTCTGGAAAGCAAACCAAATATTTAAAAAGACCAACAAATCATATTCTACCAATTCACACACAGTGATGATGGGAGTTGGGCAAGAGACAGCTCTAAAAGAGGTCAACTGTTTGCAGAATATCTGGCCAACACTTTTCAGCCACACCCCAGGCAAACAGGAAATGAATAATTACCTCAAACCAATAATAGAGATGAGACAAACTTGAAGCCTGTAACTACAAAAGAGTAACAAGTGAAACTGATAAAAAAAGCTTTAAAAAATCTCCTGGCTATGACCTGATAACTGGGAAAACAATGAAAGAACTTTCAGCAAAAGGATTTACCAAGCTTACACACTTGATCAATGCAGCATTTTGCTTGGAAGATTGTTGACTTCAAGAATTACTTGTTTCAGATGTCCGCAGACTTTTGTCTTGTGGTGATCTTGTTTACTGCCACCTTTTTGCCTTTCTTTTTTCTGTAACCGTTTCTCTAATTTCTTTGAGATAATTAAGCCCCTGCATTTTTGGTTTAAGCATGTGTTATTCCATGCTGCTTGTTATAAGTCAATAATGAAGATGCAGATTCAATGCAGTGGAAAGTGACAGAGGTAATAATGATTCCAAAGCCTGGTAAACCACCAAATGAGAAAGCATCATATCGCCCAGTTACATTGCTACCAATCATTTCCAAGATATTTGTTCTCAAAGCGTTGTTTTTAAAGTGTTGGCATAGTTGTTTTTAAAGCGTCTCAGACCTATTATTAAGGAAAAGAATTTAATATAATAATAACTTAGTTTGCCCAACATTGTGTGCGTCAAATATAATAATATTTTATTATGCCACACTAGTTGCGGCATCAAATATAATAATACATTTACTGTTTTTGTTTATCTCAGGGTTCAATTCAATAAAATCAATACTTCATTACTTTCTAGTAGTTAATTTATTAACTAAATATCATTATATATCATCATATTTCATGGTACACTTAATTATTACTATAAATATTAATTAATGCACATTTAACAAAGTTAATACTTCTTCAATCTCTAAAACTTTACTTCTTACTGTATTTCATTCTCAATAATTGATTAACTTAAGTTTAGTACAACATTTTGTATCATAACGGATTCATTTAAAATCAAAGCGATTGTAATATAGATATTTTATGAAATACTAGACTTCCTACGATTTTCTCAATGGGTTTCAACATGACCTTACTTATAATGAAGTCTCTAAATTAATACTTTAAATAAATTTCTTTAGTGAGTTCTTTTAGTGACAAACAAGTGGGTGTAAAAATTAATTAGCACATAACAAATTTACTTGTGGTACGAATTATCCATATCTTGTAGAGGTCGCAGGTGTGGTAAGCTACGCTTCTTGATCAGCATTTGGAGTATTGATGATAAGTCACCTCCAGGATCTCGAGTGGTCAGCGTGGACCTCACTGTAGCCCTTCACATATACAGCACATTACACAACGCGTGTTCGTATTGGATTTATTGCGAGTCTAAATTATTGTTGCTATTACTTCGGTTATTCACTGACATTCTGTAAATATATCATTTAATTTACTCGCAATATTGTTTAAAGATCTATGTTACACTCGGTTTTCTGGTTTGTTTAACTGATACACTTGACGGTAAGTTACTGTTAATCGTTCACGACAAATTGTTATGCAACATTGTTCGAATTGTTAATACCGCTGTTGTATTGTGTTTCACTATCAGTTACTGTCATACGATCACAAACTCGAACGCTAAAAAATTTTAAACAGTTCATATCATATCGATATTTTCTAAGTAATTTTTACAAACTCCCATAACACTTTTGTCACGCCTTTTACTTCCGCTCCCTTCGAAAATTTAGTAAAGACTCTACTTTTCGTGTCTCTGTCGCTTGCTTATATCGAACATGAGAATTTCCCCACTAGACTTCTGATTTCCCCGATTCCGTTTCCTAATTGGCTCTTTTTCGTACAACCTACTCCAGAGACCACCTACTTTTTCAAAAGTAAGTTCTGATAAGTCTTCTGATTCCCACCAAACTCTTCTCCTGGGTCCTTTACCCTTCGGTCAACGGCATTTCCGAATACTCTGGTAATAAATCTAGCTGTTGTATCTCTTAGTCTTCACAAAGACAACCCTTCGATTTCTATTCCAACAGCTGCCTCTCCAATTAGTTGCGCCTACGGTATTATCTTTTCTTGAACAAAGGCCTCGCCAACTCTCTCTGTAAGTATTTTCTTTTGTGTCTGGTTCCCAACAAAAACCTATCCTTTTAGTTCCTGAGTTAACCTCGAGTACGATTTCTTTCCTGGTACCATAGTATTGTTCCGGAGTATCCTCTGTTGATGCATTTCAGTCAAGGAACACCCTTCATTGTTTTCTGTCTGCTGTTGTTATGTTCGTGTAACCTTTCATCCTTTGTCAGAACAAAACATTTCTCACTTGATGAGTTTATTCGCTCCCTCGTTTACTTTTCTCTGGATTGTAGGCTTTTATTCACTGGCGTCCTTTCTAGATACACCCAGCACAATAACCTTGTCTTTCTCACACGTGGCCACTTGCTACATTTATGGCGTGTCAATTAGGCTTGCGTAGACGGCAGCGGACGCCCTTCACCCGTTTTTTTGTTCGCTACACTCCTATGAATAACTTCATACATCAATTTTCACCACGTTCAATAGATACAACGTCAATTAGATACTCTTCGCATTGCGTGTACAGGCTCATCATTCCCTGAACATAGTGTAGTATGTTTACTGTTAGCAATTCTGACCTACTGACAAAAAAAAACTGGTGTTGTAAGTTTAAATGCCCTACATAACGGTCCCACCCCCTTAGCAACTTACTTTCACTTTCGCCCTTTTAAATGAATACTGTTTTTTTTTTTTTATTGCTATGTTTAACATTCATCTATGATTACAAAATTACATCTAGTCACATAATTTAAA
Organism: Magicicada septendecula; assembly: GCA_034769895.1. Taxonomy (NCBI): domain Eukaryota; kingdom Metazoa; phylum Arthropoda; class Insecta; order Hemiptera; family Cicadidae; genus Magicicada; species Magicicada septendecula. The sequence continues at coordinate 218,767,780 of CM068370.1, forward strand.
CTCTACATTTTATCTATGTTTCAATACGACTCTTTACATATATTCTCTTTTGTTGTTCTTTCCTGCGCATGACACACAAATATGCACAGAAAATAATTAAACATTTCATTTAATAATAGTAATAATCATCATGATAATAATATTAGTAATCCTGAAAATTAGATTATCTCTCACCCGTACACATTTAGTACATTCGGTTTTTATATCAAATATTACCTAACAATACACTATTATATGTGCTTTCCTTGAATAGCTAGTTAGTTGAGAATATTATTATAGAAATATTAATTAACAAAATATTTTCTCTAATCTCTGTGAATCTACAATTTAAACGTTTACGTTATAATGATAGTCTAATGTACTTAATCAATTTATTGCCACAATTTTCTAATTTAAATTGCTACCGATGTTCTATTAGTTCACCGTTTATTAGTTGACACTTCACAAACACTTCACTATTCTTTTAGACTTAAAAGTGTTTGCGATTATCATACATTTAATTTTTCTATCCATAACCTACTAATTGTTATTACACTAGTAACATTTTGAGACATTTATTTTATCTATGCATCTACGTTAACAATAATTGTCAATAGTTTAGTCAACGTTTGCTAATAGGCATTAATAATTACAATTATACAATTCGTCATATTATATCTCATTATTAAGATAATTTGTTATTACTTTTTTTTTAGGCATCACATTGATCATTTTACAAGGTATACAATTTTCTTTTTATCTGGCGTCAACTAAGCCTCTGAATGATATTTCTTCAGCTGCCTCGTGTTGAAAATCCCACGTGCTGAACTGGTGTTTACATTGTCCTGTATTTGGTACGTGGCACTTCCCACCTTCCGTGTGATAGTATAAGGACCTTCATATAATGCGCAGAATTTCCCAATTATATTTTGCGTAGCATCTGAAAGTTTGTGTCCGAATTAGGACCTGGTCCTCTACTTCAAATGTGGTAATTTTACTTAGTTTGTTTATCCGAGCAGCCTGTTTCTCTCCTCTCGCCTTGATTCTTAATTGTAATTTCTCTATGTCGACACTTTCATTATTTATTACAATGGGGTCTAAATATTTTTCCCAATGTCTACCTGGTTTGGTTCCGAATTATGCTTCAAACGGTGTAACCTTGATAATGTCTTGATACATCTCATTTAGACATGCTGTAACCCCTCTTTATAACTTTTATGCTTTATAAAAAAAATTTTTTTGAAAACAAAATTTTTTGAAATGTTTTGAAATTTTTTTTTTTTTGAAGATGGGCCACTAGTTATTTAAAACTAGGCCAAAAGCCTAGAGAAGCCAAAATGCGCTGGGTCCAGTGAGACGGGACTTGCAATTAAACTCTCAGGTATAACCAACAATAACATCATTTATTGAGTAAATTAACATACAGTAGAGTCTCGGTTATCCACCCTTTGATTATCCGCCGTTCCGTGTTATCTGCCGCCCAAGCGGCGTAAAAAAACATAAACGTAAAAAATATTTCCTTTAATTACTGCAACGAAAATAGTGTGCCAATAGTTTGCGGGCGTGAGTGTACGTGCTCTCTTTGTGATTGCTCCTGACTGTACCGCAGGAATTTGGCCTACTGCCCATCGCCTATTATACTGTGACTCATGTGTCATTCACCCCACCCCACCCCCAACATCCAACGCTATCACTCACATGCTCATCGCTTAATAGACTGCAGTTTCTTTTTGTGTGCTGTAGTGAGCAGTGAGGCTATTTTTACGCGGTGTGTCCGTGAGTGACTAGTGCAGTTTTGGTGAAAGTGTCATAGTGTAGTCTTGTTAATAGTGTTGCGATTATGGCTACGAAAAGGAAGAAAATTGTTTTATCAATAAAAGACAAGCTTGAGGCATTAAAAAGACTGGATAAAGGGGAAACGCTGCAGAAGGTGGCTGACCACTACGGCATCGGTCATCGCACAGTTGGAGATTGGAAGAAGAGACAATTAGAATTAGAAAAATGATGTTCCTCACGAGTTACTGAGACTGCTTTTAAAGATAGAAAAACTATGAAAAATAGTGATTATGAAAAAGTTAGCGAAGCGTTGTACATTTGGTTTACACAGTTCAGGGAGAAAGGGGTGCCTATTTCGGGACCTATCTTAAAAGAAAAGGTGTTGCAGTTTCAAAAAGAATTTAACGAAGGTGATGCAGATTTTACAGCAAGCGTTGGCTGGCTTGATAGATGGAAGAAGCATTATGGAATCCGTCAGTTGAATATTTGCGGCGAGAAACTGTCATCAAACTTTCAAGAAATGGAGCAGTTTAAGAAAAAATTTCAAGACTTTGTTGAAACTGAAAGCTTAACAGGAGATCAAGTATTTAATTGTGATGAAACAGGCCTTCATTTCAAAATGTTACCGAGTAAGAGCCTTGCAGCTAGAACTGAAGCTGCAGCCCCTGGCTATAAACGTAGTAAAGAGAGAGTGACTATTTTAGCATGCAGTAATGCCACAGCAAACCATAAAATGGACCTGGCAATGATTGGAAAGTCCAAAAACCCTAGGGCTTTTAAAACCATTTTAAAACAAGCTCTTCCAGTAAAATATTTCAATCAAAAAAGTGCATGGATGACTAGTGAAATTTTTAAGGAATGGTTTTTTAAAGAGTTTGTTCCTTCTACAGAGAAGTTTTTAAAAGACAACAACCTACCCAGAAAAGCAGTTTTACTGCTAGACAATGCCCCAACTCACCCTGATCCAGACGAACTTAGAGATGGGGACATAAAGGCTATGCTTTTGCCACCAAATGTGACTGCCATTTGTCAGCCTATGGACCAGGGTGTTTTGGAAACACTTAAACGAAACTATCGAAGAAAGCTTCTGTCAACAGTCATACAAGAAATTTAAGATGGGCAAAACTTGATTAAGAAGTTGAAAAGTATAAATTTGAAGGATGTCGCTTATTGGGTCGCAAGGGCCTGGGCCGACGTCAGGGCACAAACAATTGCAAAGTCGTGGCATAAGCTGTTGGGTGAGGATGAAAATATGGCTGAAAGCATGCTGGATGAACTTCATGAAAGTATTTTGCCCTTGGTGCAACGTATCCCTGGATGTGAGGATGCATCGTTGGATGAAATAAGGAATTGGCTTTCAGGAGACGACCAATATGAAATAACTGATCAAGAAATTGTAACACTTGTTAATAGCGATGATGTTGTTGAAGATCAAGACTCTGAAACTGTTGAGCCCCAAAAGATCACACACAAAGAAGGGGTTAAAGCTCTTGAAGCAGCCATTCAGTACATTGAGCAGTAAGAGGAAGCCAGGGTTGTCGACATAATGATGCTCCAAAGATGGCGAGACTTGGCAGCAAAGAAGCGGTACTCATCAGGGAGGCAGTCGAAGATCACTAATTTTTTTCACTCATCATGAACTGAACTCTCACTTCCAACATTTCTGACAGTGTAAGTCAATTTTATTATTAGTCTGATTCTATAATAGAAATTTCAACCACAATACCTATACAGACATCCGAATATATATACATATCTGTAGTGCCCCCAAGAATCAGGGTTGGCCAGAATGCAACTTTATAATGCGCTTAAACCGTGCATATAAACTTTGTAAAATGATAATCACAAGTTGTTGGAAAAATTATAATTGACAATAATAACTCGAAAAGAAGGCACGCTACAATCTTTCCGTGATCTGAACAGTATGTGTGAATATTGTGAGATAATAATTTATACATTTTTATAAGAAATCTAGTTTAGCAATAATGATTAAAAATTTACAACAGTTATGTGACATAATACGTTATGTAACTTTTTCAAAAAAAAAAACTGATTTGGCAATAATAATTTAAAAAGAACTTTTACAACTGTGATGTGACATAATACTTATATTTTTCTAAGCAAACTGATTTGGCCCGGTAGCTGACATGTTCCTAAGCATGGAGCCTGCATATATCTGCATGCAAAACCTGCCTAAACAGGATTAAACAGGGGGGCCGGACTGTTACTGAATAAAAAAACTTACAACCCTTACATAACCCAAAACCTAAATTAAATATGTGATATAACCGCAATTACCAGAACTAACCTGACAGGAATTATAGCTGAACCCTACCAGCCGGTGGGGTTCATCCTGTCACCAACAGAACCCCCTTACCTATCTGAAATACCGGTCCCCTAATACTTGAACCCCCCTTTGCAGAAAATGAGAAAGAAAATATAAGTGCATGAATTGTAAGAAGCCTCGGATACATGCCAGCCCCCGGGCTTACACTTAATGTCAAATATCAGTACATACTATACAAAAGTTCCCCCAAAATCCACGCACAATTATGTCCAGTTAAACCGGGGCCCAATTAAAATGTTTAAAGATGAAAGCAATATCACGGTGTGTCACACATACCCCACACGTTTTATGAAGCGTTATCGGCGCAAATCCGGGTGTCTATGTAGGTCAAAAAAATAATAAATGGTTTGAGGTCACCTTATTTATATCATGTTGTGGTGCTTGAGTTCAACGTCTAATGCCTGTAGTGTTGGTGTGGCATGCTGATCTCGCTATTCCCTCCGGCAGGCGAAGTCGAGAGCCTCTGGTCATACGTTCAGGAGCAGCTGTTCATGTCGGGGCCGGGGTCCTCGGCTGGCGCAGGGACCCTAAGCATACATAGATAATTAGAGGGATGTCCCAACACTTGTTTTCACAGGATACTGCTACACGCACACTCGGTTGAACCCGTACAGAACAAATTTGAACAGGCCTCCCCCGACCCTTTAAACTCTGTTCGTTTTAATTAAAACATACGTCTTCTCTTTCGACATTTATAATTCACTCACAGACTCTCCCAAAACCAATTTATAATTTTTAATTACTTGATTATGTGTATGTGGGCAGAAAGTTTGACACACTATAACCTGTCCATTTTGTGCACTAGCACGTGGTACTACCTTTGTAAACTTATGTCACCCGAAATTGCATAAATTTACTGCACTAAAGTGATACAGGCAATTACTGTATCTTAATTAAGATATACTTTATTTCATGAGGGTTTAAATAATTAAGAAATCTCTGATACTGAATACTTCCGGTGTACGCCACGCGGTGTAAAAAGTTATCAAGCACCATCCACACTTACACTACTCAATTTCACATTTTATATTTTATGAAAACCATTATATATATGCTAAAGTAACTTACCGCATATCTGTACTAGATTATCTAGCCATCCTACGGTGATAGAATACAATCAAAAAGACTCCAGCTCTGTCGAAGAGAAACGAGGTGTAGGCGGTTTGGCCGACCAAGCAAGACAACGAAACGGAGCTCCGGCAGCGTGACTAATCACGCGTTTCCAGGCGACCACCAGAATGCGTGGCTGGTACCACGGCAAACTAGATTTCACCCCCCGTTAAATACAGAAACTGCTAACCGATTTCGCGTTAGACTTAAATATTTATTTATATATTTCTTATATCAGCGCCGGTTCTTGGACAACTGGCACAATGCCTTTATTGTTTTTATATACGTAGCCCATTTTGTGTGCCTTTCTCGTACGAAGATTCGGAATAAGTTGCCTAGCTGTTGGTTCCATTGTTCTGCGATGTTGGTACATGGATTTCTGATTGCTGTATATTTTGGTTTTATATTTAAATCCTTCAGATTTTGTGTCCATTTACGTGACGTAAATTGTGTACCATTATCCATTAATACACTGTTAGGGTTTCCGTGGGTAGTGATATATTGCTGTGGTCCCATAACACCTAAATGGGACACATTTGTAGTGGCTCTTCTTAATGCGTATAACTCTACATATTTCGTGAAGTTATCGACGATAACCAATAAATACTTCACCCCCTCCCCACTGGATGTAAGTAGTGGACCATAATAATCCAAACTTATTAACTCTCCTTTCTGTGTAGGTAGTATTGGCCGCGTTTCCCCGGTGATGATCCGGTTTCCGCTATCCTTACATCTTTGGCACAGGTCACAGCATCGTATTATTTGGCTGACAATTCTGCACATCGCGTCGATCATAAAATGTTCCTTCAGTAGCTCCAGTGTTTTTTCGTGCCAGGATGACCGTACATTTGGTGAATCTCCTGGATTAATTCAGTCCTAAGCTCTTCTGGAATATACAGTTTCCATTGGTCTTTCCATCTTCGGTATAATTTATTATTTATTACCTTAAAATGTTGATTTATCTTGTCATCGCCTCGCTCCTTAATTTTGTTTATTATTTGTTTTAAATTTATTGTTTAACTGATGTATTGTTTTCAATTTAGCGGCAACATTTTTGTTCATTTTGATTTCCATGGCATGCAAATAATATTCATGCTTCTCGTCGGTGGTTTCGTTCACGTCGTTATCTTCTGGATATCTGCTTAGTATATCTGCAACTAAGTTTTCCTTCCCCTTGCAATATAGAATTTTGAAATTGTACTCCTGTATAGCGAGTATCCATCTAGTAATCCGGGTGTTGTTTAAATGGCATTTCTGAATGAAGGTTAGTGCTTTGTTGTCCATAATTATAGTTAGCGGTTGACCTAATATGTATATACGGAACGAACTTTTTTAAGCATTGGACTATGGCAAGCAGTTCTTTTTCTGTAGTAAAGTAGTTTCTTTCGGCGTTTTTAAAGTTTCTACTTGTGTATGTGATGATGGCGATCTCCCCTTCCTGATCGATCTGATACAGCTGGCCCCCGTATGCATAATTACTTGCATCACATTGTAGGTAAAACCGGCGTCCTTGCATGGGAAATTTAAGTATTACAGTGTCTATAAACAATTCCTTCACTCGTTGAAACTGTTTGCTCATGGTAGTGTCCCAGTTGAATTTATTTCCTTTTTGTAAATAGTTTTAGCAATGGCTGGGTATATTCTGCGTATCTACTTGTGAATTTTTATAAAAATTGGTAAGCCCCAAAAAACCTTTTAATTGTTTGGGATTTCTCGGTGTTGGGAAATTTAAAATAGCTGATACTTTATCTGTTGTTGGTTTAATCCCATTGGTCGTTAAACAGTAACCGAGATACTGTATCTCCTTTCGGAAAAATTGCGACTTTTTTAAATTAACGGTTATGTTTGCCTTACTTAGGTTATCCAACAGGTTTTTCAAATGTACAACATGCTCCTCTTCATTTTGTGAGAAACATAGAATATCATCAACGTATATGATAGTGTGCTTCTTGACCTCCTCCATTAGTATGTGGTCAAGTCCCCTTGCCAGGCTTGTTAAGCTTATACTTAGACCAAAAGGTGTCACTTTGGTGTAACATTTGCCTTCGTATAAGAAACCTGTATAGTTACGACAGTTCTCCTTTAGCAGAATTTTCCAAAAGCTATTTGTTAAGTCTATGGTGGACATCACTTTTATGTTACTGCATTGTGCTAGAATTTCATTTATCGGCGGCGGTCCTTCATAATCCAGGATGGTGATGCTGTTTACTTTTCGGGCATCAAGACACAGTCGCACCCTCCCGTCCCTTTTAATGACAGTTACCAGAGGCTGGATGTAGGGACTTTGGGCTCTTTCAATTATTCCGTATTCTAGCATTCTCCTAACTTCATCCTGAACTGCCCTCTGATGCTTGATAGGAATGGGCCACCCCTTTTGTAGGTAAGACGTGCTGTCGGTTACCTGGAAGTAATGCTGGTATCCCATTATGAGGCCTGGCCGTTCATTAAATACTCTTTCATTTTTACGTGAAAGTTGTTCCAACTGACTTCGTCTGGCTTGATCCACCCCGTCTAGTTCATCAAGTTTCTTATGGATTTCCTCATCCATGTTACATATATCTTCTTCCATTACTAACAGAGGCACTTCGCAGGGACCTTCCTCCACAGTCGTTCCTAATTCCGGTTGTATTTTAATCCATTTTTCCGGTATGTTGATTACACTCTTTGATTGTTGCAGAAAATTCATTCTGAGCATATAATCTCTTACTAGCCCTGGTACGATCAAGAACACACAATCCACACTTATGCTATCATTTAGAATTGTTTCACAAAATACTTGCCTTTTTATCTTCATGGTCTTTTTGTACAGCTAAATCAATTCTCAGGTGGTAACCCTCATACACATTACCATTTGCTTCCAAAGCATGATGTGCACTATTTTCATCAGTAAAACGTAGATGTGGATAGATATTTGTTCTGTCTTTGATTCCCAACCATCAACTCGGATTCCAAAATAAACATTCAACAAGTGATCAAGTACATAAAATTACCAATATCTTTGAAAAGGCACTAGAAAACAAATGAATTTGCTCCACAATATTCCTGGATGCAGCACAGCCCTTTGATAGAGTCTGGCATCGTGGGTTGAAGTACAAATTGGAGAGAGATTACAAAAACCATTTCAGTAAGTTATTGAAATCCTATATTTCATGCAGATATTTCCATTCAATATTAAATGACATAATCAAGTTAAATTTGTCAACATCCAACTTGATCCACACTAAAGCAATTACTCACCATAACTCAACTGACAAAGCCAGCTGCTGTGGGTCATGTCATATAGGTAGCGCAGGTGTGCCAGAATAACTTTCCATACTTACTGCGGCGTGCCAGCATAATGCGTATTTCAAGTGCTCTCCGGAACAATCTGGAAGGTACTTTTGTGTGGCGTTGACTGAAACGCTACACCTGCTCGACTAGTGGAGAAACGGGTGGAAGGATGCTCTCAACTCTTCAAGAGAGTTCTGTTGTTACAATATGTAATGTCCAAGAGCAGTATAATTTTGATATTAAATTATGTTAGTGGAACATTTTAAATATCATCCATTTGGTCTTTTGATTTTGAGGCCACAATGGTATGGCATTCTAGAAACCCATTTGCTCCACCATCCGCATGTCCTTGGACTCAGTGACTGTTATCTTTTGTATATATAGTCCATAATCAACACCACTGTATTAACGTAGGAACTACTGGAACAGATGTGCAGTTGTTTTTATAGAACTGTCAATAAGAAAAAATGTGAGTGTCAGTTTCTTTAATGAAATGAATTTCACTATTCTAAAATCAATATCTATACAATTCTCATAACAATATAATAAAACAGGACACACACACACACACACACTTTCAATATTTTTTGTAATTAAATTGTGTTTCTTTCACATGGATCAAATTGTATATAAACTCTTTTTCTTACAGGTAACATTTTACAAGGAGTATTAATATTAGGTATAGCATATTCAGGGTGCAATTCAACAGGAGCCATTTTGTTCCTTATCAGTGCAACAGGAGTTGCTGGTGCAACAGCTTCAGGGATGCTATCAAACGTTGTAGACCTGTCTCCAAATTTTGCCAGTAAGCTAGCATCTGACTACTTTTCTTTAGTCTGAGTTTGTTTGATTTGAGACAAGTGATTCAGTTGCACTGAAGTGATATATCATTTTAAAAAAATTTAATGTAAGTGAAGCATGTTATTTACTTGTATTTTATAGAATTTGTTTTTATAGGTGTTCTGCAAGGTTTAATTGGTGTAGCTGGAAATATACCTGGATTTGTTTCACCTTACATTGTTGGGATGTTAACATACCAGAATGTAAGTCGTCAAGAGTTTTATACATATAGTTGTTTTTTTCATTTCCTCAATCCTTACAGTTGTCATTGTCATAGTAATTTTTTATTACAGCTGTTTCTATCAAAACCACTTCTTAACACATCTGAACTCCAAGTCCTCAAATATAGAGTAATCACTTTCCTGATTGACGTAAATGCATATTGTGACTTCACATTTGACGATTAAAAACCTATGTCAAAAAGAAATTTAAGTTTTTCAACAAGACTGTACATTTGATTTAAACAGCTCTTCCTTGTTTGTACTATTATATTCAGAATTTAGATGACTATCTTACTAAGAATTTTACTTTTGTCTTGTAAAAGTGTCAGTTCTATATCAAAATCCATTTATGGTTGTTATAGTCAGCTCTTCTGGCACATGCATTTCTTATGGCCGATGCCCTGAGTTTCATATAACCTGATATTTTTCTAAATCTGAAAATGAAAAGTATAATTATGTAGGTATTTTAAAAATAACAGTATGTAAGGAATTCTTTTGTTTGGCCAGGTTTCTCACTCACAGTAAAAGTTGTAGACAAGGGATTATATTGTACATTTTGTTTCAAGTACTTTTGATATTGCTTGTTTGACCACAAAAAGGATACGATTATTAAATAAAAGTAATTCTTACTACCTCTGGTAAACATAAGTGAAAAAATAAGTATTTTACTCTCCCCAGGTGTTCAACTGACATAAGGGAATAATTGATAAGTTAATTACAAATAAATAAACTCCCCATAAGTAAATTATGGTTATACAAATAAATAATTTTAGCTTATATAAATAAACAAACCACTGGTTGAATTCACAGTTATATGTTAGCTCATTTACATTGTTCTTAATGTTTTAATTTAATGTTCAACTACTGATAAATGTTACTGTGCATATACATACCAAGTGACAAGTTACAGGCAAATTAAACTTTGTAAGAAAATGACCTTTACATGGAGTTTAATGCTCTTGTAAATGTTTATGTTTAGTATATTTACATGTAATGATCTATTATGGATGTTTACTTGGTTCTGTAGTGCAGTATTATAATCTATTTTACTGCATTATAAATTTTAAGATATTAAGTACAGTATTTATTGTACTAACTTAATTTTTTTATAAGAAGGCCTTATATAATTTAAATAAATAATTACAATGGTTTTCATTGTATCTTAGCTGTGTGCACATGCACATGTATTTGTAAATTTTATACTGCTGCCCATTTCATTTTCTCAACATCATATAATTGAGATGTCAACGGTAATACTATGTACATAGTAAATGATACTTCAAAGATTACTGATACAAATGCATGAAATTTTACCTAATAATTGACATCTTATATGTAAATGTTTACACGTCTTCCACTCTAGATTATATATTATTGTATTATATATTGTCACCAGACAAAAGGCTTGCCGCATGACAAATGGCGCCAATCGTACACTCTAGTGTTTTTGGTGGCCCTAAAAAGGACCTTGTGGCGAGAAGGCTGATGTTGGTCGTGCCGCGCTAAGATGTTCGGCGGCTGTGCCCGCTGTTCGTGGCATACTGCAGTCCTCCTCTTCTTCCGGCACCGGTTGTAGAGTCGGCTGCCGGCCCAGCGAAATCCATCGCTGGCGCGGAACTGGAGGGCGAAGACACAAGAACGCCGGTTCTATTCTTCGGCCGTTCCTTCCGACTGACTCTGCGCCGATGTCGCCCGAGAGAGGAGAGAAGATGAAGTGCGTCCGTTGACGTGGCGATGAAGAGTGCGCAAAATTTTTTGCCGGCCCGGGTTTTATTAACCAACCGGGATCGCTGATTCGCTAGCTCCGAACACGCAGTTGGTCACGTCTCGGCGGCTGCTGATGCCGGATTGGCTCGCTGTGTCCACCGCTGGTACCGGAGAGCAGATGTTCGCATACCGCTGCCGTCACAATATATATATATATATATTATAACTCTACTTATATGCGTTATTGTTGTGTCGTGTTGTGTGTGAGTACCTACCTGCTGTCCGATCTTGCGGATTCTTCCGACTAGGGCGTGTGGATTTTGGAATGAAGTTCGCAAGCTAGTAATCTCAAATTTATTGCAACAACACACAAAATAGGTTACTTTAAAGGGGGAGAGTTTTGTGAGACTGGTAGGCTTTATCGTACAACAATAAAACACTGTAATTTGGGGTAATAAAACGTTGTTTATTACTCCAACAACACACAAGAATAAAATGGTTATTCTATTATCAATTTCTTATAGTCTAAACAATGAATCAATGTTTTTCGATTGGTTAATAATTGAAAAGAAACTAAACTCATTCTTTGGCGAGTTAATTGCAATTTATATTTTAATTAATTAATTGATTTGATTTGATTAAATTTCTTTTACTAAATTGAATTTAAATGTCCATGAAACAAAATATAAAACTCTGAAGTTAATTAGAATAATTTTCCAAAATAAATTAGACGTGACAGTCTAGTTCACGTTATTTCATTTCTAGTGATTCGACTTCTGTTATACTGCAGTATGAACTAATAATTAGATTGTTAGTTAAGATTTGTATAGCGCTTTTGTACTACTTGTATTTCTTAACTATAGCTTACTAATGACTTAAACTGCTATACAGATTATCACAATGAATTTATTCTTTAATTACTAGAGTCTTTGCTTTTTGTATGGCACCTGAATTATTTGAATTACAATGTTTTAATTGAAAAATAGAAAATTTGATGTGAAAAATAAATAAGTGGATTTTGCTTTCCTGTTATTGAAGAGGACGACGTTCCGATTTTCCCTCGTCGATTCCGGTCCTTCCCTAGAGAAAGTAATCTGCTTAGAGCTGCTGGATTCGGTCGTGGAGTTCAAATTTCGGCAACACTCTGCTTCCTTGCTGTTCGTGCATATTTTAACGTCTGCGGCTGTCTGCTGGAACTGGTTCCTGTCCCTCGTCGATTCGCACGTTGCACGTCAGCGTGTGTGTGTGTGTGTGTGTATGTGTGTGTGTGTGTGTGTGTGTGTGCTTCGTTCGAGTGGTAGCTCTGCTCGTCAGCTGTTCACCAATGATTTAGACGGCCTCTCTGCTGTATTCTTGAAGTCTGGTGGATCTCTTGCGTGCTTATGACTAGCTGGTAGTACACAATAAGCTTAGTTGATGTATTGAAGAGTATCTCGCCTTTACGCCACAATTACGAGCTATACAGATGATCTGTGTTTAGTGTGTTCGTAATTGCGTGTGTGTTGACCACGTAGAGTCTTCTTATTGATCTTCACCACTATGGTTACGAGACGATTGAAGAACTACGTCTTTACTTCGTGAGTACTCGCAGAAGAGTGATGTTTCAGCCTGAAAACACCTTGCTGGTCGGGGTTCGCGTCAAATGATTTGATTGGCTGACACACTCTCCCTACTACATAAAATTTGAATTCCCTTGGTCCGTGAGAATGAAGTCAGATTCCCACAGACGGAGAATTGTTATTATTTTTAATACTATTATTACCGGCGGAACCAAATTGTCGGTCCGGATTTCCTGTGCTTATTTGATTTTGCAATAACTTGGTTGCAAACCAAGTTGTGTGAAATCTAAAATATACAATCTGTCAGAAATTATTATCTTTATGACATACTAAAATCTCATTAATGTAACTCTATTTCTACAGGAGTTATTCAATTAAATTAATTAACTCTTTCATTTGTTAATTATATTGCGTAAAATTTGCACACGTCATTATTAATATTTCGGCAAACATTTTGGCTATGTTGGACTTCGCCTTAATTTATTAGTTTCCGAGATATTAATAATTAACAGTTTGGGTGTGGCCGCTTCCTTGTACAAGGAACTGATTACATAATGACCACGTGTGCGTCGCTTTACAAAGCATTATTTTCAACGCTCTATATTCAAATGGAGTTTTGACTGTTATAATTCATTTAAATATGCTTTCAGTATGCAGGCAACATATAACCCCAAATAGTTAATATTTGGTGCTGTTATATATTCCCACACCCGTTTAAAAAAAAAATGAATGTAATAATTACAGTTATTTTTTTTCTTAATCATTACACACATATTCTGTAATCACTATACTTATTACCTATACATTGTATTACTTATTCCAAAGAAAAACATACATGTGTGTTAATGTTATTCCATTATATACAACTTAACTCTAAATACATTTACTAATGATATTATATTTGCAATTTATTGTGTATTAATGTTTTTATTACGGTTAATAGCTAACTGCAGCGTTTAAAAGGTTTGTTTGTAAACAGTGGCACACGCACGAAAGAATTTGCTGACACTGTCTTGTTTACAACCGTTATCGCCTGCCGCACGGCTAATTGTTTGACCTACTTTCAAACGTCGGTCGGCTAGTTACCGCGTGTGTTTTAACTATTTCCTGCTGTGCGTTTGTTTCATTGTACGCGCCCGCTATTCACCGCGATATAAATGCGTTATTACTAATACACAAGCTATCTACAATTATTATTAATAATATTATAAAACACAAATAATTTATCTTAATTTTAATTATTATAATACAATTACATTATCTTTTAACTGTAATATTTCGTAACCATTTTTACGAACGGTCCTACAGTACTTCGTTAACCATCGGTCATTTTCGTCACCGGATTCGTCGTCCACGTCTTCCCACGCTGAGTGTGTGAGAACGTCGTCGTCACTTTCCTGTTGCACCGGACGTACAATTGTCGGAGCCCGTTGTTGTATTGTGTTAACGGCCAACCACGGTTCTGTACCTTCCGGTTGAAATACTTTGTCAACTGGCGTACAAATTTCAGTAGAAAAATCACTTTTCTTAAATCTAGCATTTTTCTTATTTTTACCTATTTTATTTCGATACATTCTAGCATGATTTATGGCGCTTCCACCCTGGAGGCGCCCGTTTCCAAGTTTTTTGGAAACTTACGATTCTTTTTCCTGTCACTAGTGTCTTTATTGCTTGGGGTATCGCTGTCTTGCTCTATTGTATCAGTTCTAGCTATCTCAACCGTTTGCATAGCTCTAATCGGTGCCCCATCGTTACCCTTATATTGCCCTTTAGGTCTGCCAATATTTTGTTTGCCTTTGTATTCAAAGGTCTTACCTGGGGGTTTTGACGATGTCTGGGGTGGAGTAGAACTAGTACTCGGTCTCTGATCAGGTTGTTGATGGTATTGTTCCCGTGTATTCTGCCCTTCGTTATTTCGGCGAAAATCAGGGTTATAACGCCACCCACCAAAATCAAAAACTGTCTCGCTTTGGGATACTAGAATAAGGAGTTCGTCTACCGTGCGAATACCCTGCGTAAACACGGCTACTCTAATGTTATGATTAAAGTGATAGGCAAGTTTCGTGACTATGTCAATCTCCGAAAATGCTGGGGTTAAATGCTTGGCGCGTTCGACCTGCTGGATTATATAATTTTCCGCGGTAATACCCAGTCTCCTATCAAATCTGCCATACTCCAGTTCATTGCGCAGAAGTCTTTGGGTATGCGAGTTCCAGTACTGGCTTTCAAATTTTTGTTTGAACTCCGCGTATGTGGACACTCTATCGTGTACAATGTTATACCACTTACGCGCCGAATCACGCATCGCGTTAACTACCCACTGTATTACTTCCATATTCCTTAAGGAATGGAAGTATGGTGATGGCAAAAAAAATCGTGTTCGAGATTATTGCAGATTCTGATTCTACTACACTCAAAACATGAAAAAAAGTCGTTTTCCGAAAAGTGTCTGTGTGTCTGTCTGTCTGTGTGTGTGTCTGTCTGTCTGTCTGTCTGTCTGTCTGTCTGTCTGTCTGTAGATTTTTTTTCTATGGCAAACGATAACTGCCGCAAATTCAAACAGAATCAAATAATTTTTTGCATACAGCCCGGTTTTGCAGAGTTCTCGCGACCTATTGTTTTTGGTGAAGATCGGTTGAGGGAAAGGGGTAGTTTACCTGCAACGGTTTTTTTTTAGCAAGGGTAATTTTGTTTGTTTGGCAAACGATAACAGCCGCAAATTCAAACAGAATCAAATAATGTTTCGCATACAGCCCTGAATTGTAGAGTTCTCAAGACCTATTGTTTTTGGTGAAGATCGGTTAAGGGAAAGGGGTAGTTTACCTGTAACGTTTTATGTTTTAACAAGGGTATTTCCTATGGCAAACGATAACAGCCGCAAATTCAAACAGAATGAAAAGATTATTTGCATACAGCCCTAAATTGTAGAGTTCTCAAGATCTTTTGTTTTTGGTGAAGATCGGTTAAGGGAAAGGGGTAGTTTACCTACAACGTTTTTTTAACAAGGGTATTTTCTATGGCAAACGATAACAGCCGCAAATTCAAACAGAATCAAATAATTTTCTGCATACAGCCCTGATTTGTAGAGTACTCAAGACCTATTGTTTTTGGTGAAGATCGGTTGAGGGGAAGGGGTAGTTTACCAGCAACGTTTTTTATCATGCGTATTTTCTATGGCAAACGACAACTGCCGCAAATTCAAACAGAATCAAATAATTTTTTGCATACAGCCCTGATTTGTAGAGTACTCGCGACCTATTGTTTTTGGTGAAGATCGGTTGAGGGGAAGGGGTAGTTTACCTGCAACGGTTTTTTTATCAAGAGAAATTTTTTTTTTTGGCAAACGATAACAGCCGCAAATTCAAACAGAATCAAATAATGTTTCGCATACAGCCCTGAATTGTAGATTTCTCAAGACCTATTGTTTTTGGTGAAGATCGGTTGAGGGAAAGGGGTAGTTTACCTGCAACGTTTTTTTAACAAGGGTATTTTCTATGGCAAACGATAACAGCCGCAAATTCAAACAGAATCAAATAATGTTTTGCATACAGCTCTGATTTGTAGAGTACTCAAGACCTATTGTTTTTGGTGAATATCGGTTAAGGGGAAGGGGTAGTTTACCTGCAACGTTTTTTTATCAAGCGTATTTTCTATGGCAAACGATAACAGCCGCAAATTCAAACAGAATGAAATAATTTTTTGCATACGTCCCTGAATTGTAGAGGTCTCAATGACTTTCGATTTTGGTGAAGATCGGTTAAGGGGAAGGGGTAGTTTACCTGCAACCTTTTACGTTTTAACAAGAGTAAAGTACTTGAAAATTTATTTAAACTTTTTGAAACAATGGTAATTGTTAAAAATAAAATAATTTTGTTGCTAGGCAATAAAATTATAATTTTTTCATTTTAATGTAATATAATATTTTTCATTTAATACAGCAATAAAAAGGCAGGTAAGACACAGCCTGGTTGTTTGGCTGAAAATGATTTTAAATATAAATCTTAGAATATGGAAGTCATGTATGGTTCTCCATACCGATATTTTTGTCTTGATCTTCTAGTCGGGAACCTACTCTAGCCATTTCACTCTCACACGCTAACAAAAATTCAATAGGGTTTTCGTTATTTTCCCCCGTAAAATACACGCGATTTTTCTCGTCAACAGGACCTTGTACCAAAATATTAGGAGCGGATCTCCTCCGTACCTCCTGTCGTACTTTCAAAATCTCGTCGTTTAACGTTTGTAAGACACTCTCTTTATTAGAGTCTATGTTAGATCGCGTCTCTACAATTGAAGCGTCTAATCTATCTACTCGTCGTTGCGTCTCGGTGGCGTCGGCCTGGATCTTTACCTCTAGGGATTCGACCTTTCTTGAGACGTCTTGCGTTTGCTTCTCGCAGCGGCTAATATGTTCCTTGAACCAGCCCTCCATACGTGTTACTTGTTCAATAAACGATTTTTGCATAGTGGTCTCAAAAACCTTAAACCGTTCATTGATTTTGGTATCAACCGTATTTACTTTTTCACCGATCTCAGCGACCTTCACAGTTAATTCCTTATTACTCTGACCGATTTCCACGACTTTTTCACCGATTTTTGCATTGCTTTCCGCGATTTCGGTGACTCTGGCATCTAAATTTTTCGCGCTTTCGTCTATTTTCGTGGTCATTGCTTTTTTACATTGTTTAATCTCCGTATTTATGTCGGCGTTGCTTTGTTCTAATGCTTCGGTTAGACTAACTTTTTGTGCTTCGATTTTGGAAGTTATTTCTGCGTTGCTAAGTTCAAATTTCGCATCTATTTTCTCAAATCTCGAGTTCATGTTAGCGGTCAAATCCGCGTTCATTTGCTGTATTTGTTTAAGTATTTTATCCATATCCATTTTAAATACACAACAATTTCAAATATAAAACACTTACAAATACACAGAATAGTTTCAAATACACAAAATAATTTCCCTGCTGTACAAACACCAGTCACAAAACTCTTTGGGGATTGTTTAGTTGGACGCCAGCTGTTTTATGAGTTAAAACAGCAAAGTTTGTTTTAACGTGTAAATTAAATTTAAATTTATTTTAATTAATTTAATTTAATTTAATCGTGCCCCACGTTCCGGGCAAGCCATTTATAACTCTACTTATATGCGTTATTGTTGTGTCGTGTTGTGTGTGAGTACCTACCTGCTGTCCGATCTTGCGGATTCTTCCGACTAGGGCGTGTGGATTTTGGATTTGAAGTTCGCAAGCTAGTAATCTCAAATTTATTGCAACAACACACAAAATAGGTTACTTTAAAGGGGGAGAGTTTTGTGAGACTGGTAGGCTTTATCGTACAACAATAAAACACTGTAATTTGGGGTAATAAAACGTTGTTTATTACTCCAACAACACACAAGAATAAAATGGTTATTATATTATCAATTTCTTATAGTCTAAACAATGAATCAATGTTTTTCGATTGGTTAATAATTGAAAAGAAACTAAACTCATTCTTTGGCGAGTTAATTGCAATTTATATTTTAATTAATTAATTGATTTGATTTGATTAAATTTCTTTTACTAAATTGAATTTAAATGTCCATGAAACAAAATATAAAACTCTGAAGTTAATTAGAATAATTTTCCAAAATAAATTAGACGTGACAGTCTAGTTCACGTTATTTCATTTCTAGTGATTCGACTTCTGTTATACTGCAGTATGAACTAATAATTAGATTGTTAGTTAAGATTTGTATAGCGCTTTTGTACTACTTGTATTTCTTAACTATAGCTTACTAATGACTTAAACTGCTATACAGATTATCACAATGAATTTATTCTTTAATTACTAGAGTCTTTGCTTTTTGTATGGCACCTGAATTATTTGAATTACAATGTTTTAATTGAAAAATAGAAAATTTGATGTGAAAAATAAATAAGTGGATTTTGCTTTCCTGTTATTGAAGAGGACGACGTTCCGATTTTCCCTCGTCGATTCCGGTCCTTCCCTAGAGAAAGTAATCTGCTTAGAGCTGCTGGATTCGGTCGTGGAGTTCAAATTTCGGCAACACTCTGCTTCCTTGCTGTTCGTGAATATTTTAACGTCTGCGGCTGTCTGCTGGAACTGGTTCCTGTCCCTCGTCGATTCGCACGTTGCACGTCAGCGTGTGTGTGTGTGTGTGTGCGTGTGCTTCGTTCGAGTGGTAGCTCTGCTCGTCAGCTGTTCACCAATGATTTAGACGGCCTCTCTGCTGTATTCTTGAAGTCTGGTGGATCTCTTGCGTGCTTATGACTAGCTGGTAGTACACAATAAGCTTAGTTGATGTATTGAAGAGTATCTCGCCTTTACGCCACAATTACGAGCTATACAGATGATCTGTGTTTAGTGTGTTCGTAATTGCGTGTGTGTTGACCACGTAGAGTCTTCTTATTGATCTTCACCACTATGGTTACGAGACGATTGAAGAACTACGTCTTTACTTCGTGAGTACTGGCAGAAGAGTGATGTTTCAGCCTGAAAACACCTCGCTGGTCGGGGTTCGCGTCAAATGATTTGATTGGCTGACACACTCTCCCTACTACATAAAATTTGAATTCCCTTGGTCCGTGAGAATGAAGTCAGATTCCCACAGACGGAGAATTGTTATTATTTTTAATACTATTATTACTGGCGGAACCAAATTGTCGGTCCGGATTTCCTGTGCTTATTTGATTTTGCAATAACTTGGTTGCAAACCAAGTTGTGTGAAATCTAAAATATACAATCTGTCAGAAATTATTATCTTTATGACATACTAAAATCTCATTAATGTAACTCTATTTCTACAGGAGTTATTCAATTAAATTAATTAACTCTTTCATTTGTTAATTATATTGCGTAAAATTTGCAAACGTCATTATTAATATTTCGGCAAACATTTTGGCTATGTTGGACTTCGCCTTAATTTATTAGTTTCCGAGATATTAATAATTAACAGTTTGGGTGTGGCCGCTCCCTTGTACAGCGAACTGATTACATAATGACCACGTGTGCGTCGCTTTACAAAGCATTATTTTCAACGCTCTATATTCAAATGGAGTTTTGACTGTTATAATTCATTTAAATATGCTTTCAGTATGCAGGTAACATATAACCCCAAATAGTTAATATTTGGTGCTGTTATAATATATATATATATATATATACACCTGTATGGGTACCAGTTTATATCTTAGTATGTTAATATACATTTACCGTTTTGTTTATTTAACCCAATTTCCCTACTATAAGGTGTAAGCAAAGTAAAAATACGTTTATCATAAACACTGTAATAACTTCATGTTTGACTTCTCTGTTAAGAAGAAATCAAACTATAAATCATAACTCACTGATTTGTCACATGTATAGAAAAATGTAATAATTTCCTATTTCTCAGAGAAGAAAATTATGGAAAAGATAAAATCAGATGTTAAAATTAAATTTTCATTTTTTTCATTGACAAACCAACAAGAGAATTTAATGGCTTAGTTTGAACATACTAACAGATTATTGTAACTGAAGTCTAATAATACATTGCTTAAACAATTAGTACTTTCAATCTGTGTTTTTCAAATAAGAATAGTTTTATTGTAATTTGTTATATTTGCTTTCAGCAAACACTTGAACAATGGAGAAAGGTGTTTCTCATAACAGCCGGTATGCTAATTAGTACAGGTTCTCTATACCTATGCTTTGGAAATTCTGACCTACAAGAATGGAATTCTGGTTACACCAGCAACAAAGATCAGGAAACCTTAAGGCCTATCAATAACGGAACTCCAGATATTAAAATGAATGATATACAAAAAATACAGATAGCAAGTAAAAAGTCAGATGTGAAAAGAAAATAAATTTTATTTGTATAAATAAAAATATTTTTTAATATTGGGTCATTCTGATTGGGATGTTCACAGTTATCTGTTTAAATGTCTTTCATTCTAGATCCTGTTCACAATAGTTATTGTTTTCCTAGACCCTCTTGTCTCTATCCTTTAACAGATCAGTACCTCAATTTGACTAATAAATTCTTTGTTCTTAAAATTACCATCTCTTCTACCTCACAGCATACATCTTGTGCTAACCGTCTCAGGTTAATACAGCTTTAATCTTTTTTTATATTTGTCATCTTATACCTTATTACCGTAATTTTGATTCTTGATAAGTCTTCACTTCCATGATTACAATGTAGTATTTTTACATCAATAACCTGTATCACACACTACCAGTTTTTATAATTACAAAAACATAATTCTTAGCAGTGTGTGCCATGAATTTCATAGACAACAGTTTTCAAGACCACCTCCAAAACTGAATTTTAAAAGTTTTTAAGAAAATGAATGTACACATAATTTGGTTTATTTATAAGTAAAAATAACTTTTTAATTGTTTTGCTACATATCAGATTTATTATTATTAATCAGAAGTAAAAGAAATTTATGTCAACTGCTATTTTTGTCATAATTTTTATAATTACTAACATATTATAACAGGGACACAATATGGCACCATTCTTAACTTCATACCATTTCATATTCTTTATAATGTGTGTGCACGGGCGCGCATGTAGCCAATTTTTATGGTGAAGCAGTAAAGAAAACAACAGACTTGGGGTATTCAGGAAACTTTTGAAGTTTGTAGAGGGCAGCATTTACATAGAACCTCAATTTTCAAATAAATTATTTCATAATTTGAGCATGGGCGAAAATGTAAACATTGTCTATGCACTGAGACAATGAGAAAAAACAGTCAATTAAAGAATCATTGAATCAAGAAAAGAACTATGTTTCGAGTTATTGCTGCCTCTGAATTGGACGGTTCTTCACAATTTGTTTTGAACTCCACAACAGAGAAAATTACAGAGGTAGATTAATCTATATTCTTCTCACCAAGAAGGCAAATTGGAAAAAGATAATCTGTTTCAGACTATCCCTTCTAATGTTATAGTTAGAGTTCCTTGTCTGCATGCGCGCGTGCACACGCATACATTCAGAACTTCATTTTGCTGGTTGTAAATCAAGACGCAAGACGCTCTAGTTATCTTGTTCAGTTATTTTTAATGTCATCACTCTACTTCCATTTCCAAGGGAAACATAAGTATTAGATTTACATGTTCCATTAATAAAATTTGTTACAAATGTTAGGGCTCGTGGTGTAATGGGACAAAATAGGGTATTTTATTTTATTAAATTTATTTCATTTTCAATTGTAACTCCCATGTATAAATACGGTAGCAAGTCCCCTACATAAAACGGTTTCAGTCAGACAAAGAACGCAGTAACATAGTTTTGCAAGGTGTGACCGTAGAACGCAATTGCATTCCAGGAAATCAAGTGTTGTGACACACTAGTGCGCGCGAACACCAGCAGGCGTGCGGAAGGGACGCCAAGTAAAATGTCGAAGCTGAAAACTTATATCACCACGTGTTTACATGCGGGCGGAAATACAACGAAAACCACGCCTATCAGAGTCCCGTGACGAATGGCAGTGCAATTTCGTCAACGCCTAAAACACATGGACAGCCCATACTGTGTGAAAATTGACGAGCCTTTTGTCACCAGCAGGCATTGATTTCCGTCTTGTCCAACTTTTGGAGTGGGGCATTTTGTTAACGCTCTAAGCAGTCACCAACCGACGCTACGCCTGGCCAGGCATACACACCAGTAGTGGCTCCCAAGTAAATTTTTAATTGTGGATAGAAAATAACTAAAGCAGTGAAGGGTGTATCACAATGAAGTAAGTACAGTGAACAAAACAGAATCAACAAGAAAAGCAAATCAAAATTTAAAACTTTCGGACATAAAATCAGTGCGATGCGTGACAAGGAGGAACGCTAAGGGTGACGTAAAACACAACCATTTTAAATATATCAGTAAATGCATTATAAAAGGGCCTAAAATAAATAAAAAGGGGGTTTTGGTATGAATGTTGTGGATGAGCAGGCTGGGTTGCTTTCATTAATATAAGAAATTAGAATAAGCATGTGATATTAAAGAATTTTTTTGTCTTAATTGTGTTGGAAAGAAATAATAACCTGAATCAATACAAGTTTTAATAATATTAAAGAACAGGTAATACAATCTATAAATAATAATTGTGAGAAGATGGTTGACAAAATGAATCAAAATCTAGACAGAAAATTAAATCGGATAATAAACAAGAAGTTAGGTGACAATGTTACAGTTATGACCAATAATAATAATGATAAAATAGTGGAAGAGGTAGTGTTAGATAATAAAATATTGAATAGTGATGATAATGAGAGTAGAAAGTTAGTTGGTGTTAGTAACGGAGTAGTAATTAGTGGTGATGAATTAGAGAAAGAGTGGGAAGAGAGATTAGGTGAGTATGGAGGGCAAAGGGCAAGTTTCCCCCAAGTTTATGGTGAAACAGAGGTTTCACAAATGTTGTATGAGGACAGAGTTTCCTCCGGTAGTTGTATGGAAGACGAGGTGTCTTCAAATGGTCCCTTTAGTTTTTGTGATGGTCTGTGCCAAGACACAGCAAGGGTTGTTGTGCCCTTTGCATGGAATGAGATAGTTCAGGGGGGTTGTGAGAAGTATTGCGAGAGAGAGAGAGAGAGAGAATAATAGTTATTTACGTTGAGAAGTAGTTACGATGAGTTGAAAGAGAGGTTAGAATTGAAGGAGATAAACAATATGAAATGCTTACCTGGTGAAATAGATATTGATGATTATTTTGATGATACCTTTATAAATGATAATAACTTCCTGATGTGATTGATATAGTAGAGGAGTATAATGATAAAATAACTTACCTTATGTTGAACAAAAATACTGATGGAGACGGGGCTAAAATCACCAATGTAGACAGGCTTTATGAATTAATGGTAGACAAAAAATGTAGTTAATTATTGTGTTAATGTAATTAACGAAAGTAATCATTACAATAATAATAATAGTATAACGAGTGTGAGTAAGGACGATAATTATTATATAAAAGTAAGACTCATACATGATGATGGGGGCTAAAATAAAAATCAGTGAATGGACATTTTAAATATTTTAGTTTATGGTTCTGACTTGCTAATTTAGGAAATGAGGTGTGGTAAACTGAAAAATAATGACAAAAGATTGTAAATAAATTTATAGAGAAATTGTGTCTGTATTGTAAAATGTTTTATGTAAACAATATGTGTATGTAGTAGAAATTGTTTTAATAATAATAATAATATTTGAGCAGACTAAATAAATAACAAGAATAATTATGAAGGTAATAAATGAATTGTAATTGTTTTGGAGTAAAGTAATTAAAGTAACTTGTGTTTTCAATAATTGACTGAATTAAATAATTTGAAATGTATTAATTGATTAATTTAAAATGTAGTATAATTGAATTTTGATAAGAATTTAAATGATTTTAGGAGATTTAAACTTGATAATAAACAAGAAATAAATATAAAATGTACTTAGTTATGGAATCTTATAATGTTGCAGAAGGTACATGGAGTTGTGTACGTGATATTGGTGATGAATTGTTTATAATTTTATGTCAGTAATAGGAAGCAGGTGTGTTGAGTGATGTACTGTAAGTATGAATTTTATAATGCAACTTAAATAAAGTAAAATGTTCAATGTCTAAATAGCAAATTTTAAATGAAATGTTTGATGTTTAAAAGTTAAAAATGTAGATGAATCTAAAAATGTAAACATGAAAATTTAATTAATAAATAACCACAC